>CM052445.1:30142048-30209520 GCA_028533085.1 Varecia variegata
TTAGTAGCAAAAGATACACACACCATTTTATGATCACAATAACAAGACGTAGTTTATTGGATCAATATAAATAATAGCTGTAAAGTTTGTGCTTTTGTTTTCACTTTTGAAACTTTGTGAGGTATGTTTAGTACAACATTAAAAGAATCAGTTAAATATACACATATACATATATATTGTAGTACTTAATTTTAGATTTAATAATTAGGGCTTATAATTACAAAGGATGGCCAGGCTAGGGCTGATCAAGTGTCCTCTTCCCTTGGGAAAGGTGAAATACAACATTATGCAGATTTATTTCACTGAGTGCTCTTAGTGATTTTTTTCTCGCCCCTCACTCCTTTCTTTAACACTATCTTTGATATGTGGCCCTTCGTGCAGAAATATCCTACATTTCTAAATTTTCGGACGTTGGTGTAGTTCTGATTAATGAGCTCATTGTTATTCATTCTAGTTAGATCTTGCTGAACAAAAACTGTTCCTCAAATTCAGCAATGACTCCTTACATTTAAGGTTACTATGAAGGCCCTGAAATATGACTCTGTGCAAGTTCTCAGATACCTTTATAAAGTGAGATATACAGAATGTGTGTGTGTGTGTGTGTGTGTGTGTACGTATGTATGTATGTATGTATGTATGTATCTGCAGTCAAATTGATCAAGAAACTGTGTCCTTAACTCTTCAGGTGACCAAACAAACTGCAGTATTTTCACATGAGCATAGCCAATGCATTTTTCATGGAAATGCTATGATATGATGAGTTTGATTGAAAAGCAATTTAAATATAAACAAAATACTTGATATTAATTCAGTTGTAATCTATCAATTTTCTTTATATTTGCTTGTTTGGATGTATTTTCTAATATAATACAGCTTCTATGAAACTTTGCTATTTTTTCATATTTCCATTCAAATGGAAAATATTAACTTTCTTGTAAGCAATCACTGATATGGAGAGAACATTGGAGAACATATTGGAAATTAACATAATTATATCAATAGTTCCCTAGTGGTCAAAAGCATTAGTACTCAAATTGCATTATGAATATGCAAATCCAGTATTCTTGATTTAGGTCATTTGTCACTGGTATTGGAAATTGCAAGTCACTGCTGCTGTCTGAAATTTTGAAAGAGCTTCAGATGACTGGTGATTAAATTCTAAAGAACCTTCTGGTTCATCAACAACCTATCCAAACTGTGTAAGAACCATTGATAGGCACATTTCTTTTATGTTCCAATTTTATTTAAATACTTACTTATTTAAGTATGATACTAACACATTACCCTTTTCTATTCACATTATATTTTGGAGTAATGGAAATGTGTTGAATGAAGAACAGTTATGAAACTGATATGATTAAAAGCAATTATATTTGGGTAGAATATGAATTCAGAATCAAACTTATATTCTGTTTGCTCACCTAACCAGTGCTTATTGCTCTATAGTGGAAGGATCATTGCTTTTTAAAAGTGAGCTCAGATAATTATTAATTTGCAATTTTGAGCTCAGATACTCAACTTTCAACTGGGTTTGTATAGCATGCAAATAACTTGTACAGGACATAAAATTCAGACAGGTCATGAGTGCACAAATGCTGTCACTAGATACTTATCACAGGCCGTGACAAATAGGTACAGCTCAATGAGTTGGATATTAGAATGTTATATTGCAGTATAATTTAACTACTCCAGTAAAATTAAGGTTACTGTTAGTTGCATACTAACAGTATGCTAAATATTGTTCTGAATTAGGTCATTCCACCCAAATATAAATGAATAATTAATAATTTAAAACATTTATTTTTTATTAAGGAGAAAAAACAATATAGGCTATAAAATAGTCCCAATTCAGTCACTTTCCTGTTCCATAACTTTGCCACATTATGTGACCTCTCTAAGGTTCATTTATAGGATGGTTAGGAGAATTCAATGACAGTATTTTTATAAAGCACTTAGCATCATGGTTGGCATATAAAAGATACCACAAACAATTTAGAAAATATATTTATTATTATAAAATTTTACATCCTTTTGAACAAGAAGTATTGCTTAGTGCTTTGAAATTACCCCTCTACCTGCATTTTCTATTGATGTTCCTCTCATTCATTTCCACTACAGCTGTACTGGATCTCCTAGCTTATTGGACTCTTCAAACATGAACTTTCCAAAGGACCTTCACACTCTCTTGTCTCCCTGTAGCTGCGTGGTTCACTTCCTCACTCCTTTCAGTTTTGCTCAAATCCCCCTCTAGCCATGAGTCCTCCCTCACTACCCTATATACCTGAGTTAAAATACTTATAAACCCTGTATACAATAGCAATATTCCCACATCTAGCAGTTACAGTCTCCCTTACCCTGCTTACATTTTCTTTTTAGCAATTTTCACTATTTATCCTACAACACACTTACTTATTCATTTGTTCATTATCCTGTTCTGCCACTACACATTCCAACCAACAGGTGAATTCTGTGATGGTAAAACAATTGTCTCTCTTATTCAATGCCCTGTCCTCAGTACTTACAACATGTAGGACAAAATCAATACATTATTTTAAATGAATGAATGAATAATAAATGTATTTTCAATTTTTAAATGTTAAACGCAATTTAATATGCTATTTAACAATATGATCTAGCCTACATATTTTAATCCAAAAAATGTAAATCTAAATTCTTTTGGCTCTGAAGTAGATTTTCATGTTCATATCAATTAACTAATTTCAAGTTGGTCTTAAATTAGTATTTTCTTTTTATTGTATGGACACAAAATATTTCTGTGGGCCTTATTCCATCAATAAATAGCTATTGTCTTGCCCCATTTCTAGGTAACAATAGCTATTGATCTCTGGTCTCCATCTTGAATCAAAAACTAAAGCTAGCTGTTCAGAAAAAAATAAACTCTTTAAAGTATGACAACCTCAATTTGCACAGTATTTATCAAGTACCTACCACATGCACTATAGTTCTACTAAGAGCAAAAGAGAAAATAAAGATTAAAAAACAAATGTCATTTTCATGAGGATGTCTAATACTTTAAGCAATATAAGATGTGCCTAATAATCATATAAAGAATAGAATACAATGAATGAAATAAAAAGGGTAAAAATACAAATCTGGAAGAGTTGGATCTTACATATTAGAAAATGTTACAATTAAGAGCAAAAATTAGGCCTTTTGGCTTAAGTAAAATAATCTTACTGTATATAATTAATTATAAAAATTTTCCTACTCATCTCAGGAACAGAAATGTGAACTATATGAATCATAAACCTCAAAATAAAGTCGTTTTAAATTCAAAAACAAATCAAAGCTAGACCTATAATTTTTTTAAAACTGATTACATGAATATAAATCAAATTATTCATCTTAGGATTTACCAGATATGGGAGAATTTTATGGCCAGAGATTGTTCTTGGAGGATGCATATTATCGAGCCTATTATTAACAAGTTAACCACTTTACCTCTCTTTTCCTGGTATATCGCTTATTTCTACTAAATATATTTATGGGATAAACACATTTGGAATCTCAGTAAGTTAACTATAAATGTCAGCTATTCAACAGAATCATTTCCCTGGGGCCACTGTTAGTTGCAGGCTAAACAAGTCAAGTCACTACGTTAAAACTAGCTGATCTAACCTGAAGGTCTGTATCAAGGAAAACGGTATCAAAAGAACAGATTTATCAATTAGGTAACCAATCATGGAAGAAATTTATTTTGCTTAAAAGTAAATTTAAGAATGTTTGGCTGGGCGTGGTGACTCATGCCTGTAATCTTAACACTCTGGGAGGCCTAGGCAGGAGGGTCGCTTGAAGTCAGTAGTTCTCCAAACCAACTTCAGCAAGAGCGAGACCCTGTCTCTACTAAAAATAGAAAGAAATTAGCCGGATAACAGAAAATGGAAAAAATTAGCCAGGCGTGGTCATGCAGGCCTGTAGTCCCAGCTACTCAGGAGGCTCAAGAAGGAAGATGGCTTGAGCCCAGGAGTTTGAGATTGCTGTGAGGCTGACACCATGGCACTCTAGCCCAGGCAACAGAGCTAGGCACTGTCTCCAAAAAAAAGAAAAAGAAGAAGAAAAAAGAATGCGGTGTGCACTGTTTCACTGTCTGGGTAATGGGCACGCTTGAAGCTCTGACTCAGGTGGGGCAAAGGCAATATACATAACCTAAGCATTTGTACCCCTGTAATATGCTGAAATAAAAAAATAAAAAATGTTTCAAAAATTTGTTTAAAATATTTTTCATTGTTAAAACATCAGACATTTTTTATATTTTTTATTTGAATCTTTGTGGTCTTAGTAAATATGACTAATGTAAGAAAGTCTTTGAATGTTTTTAATTAATTAATTCCAATGGGTTATGTTCTCTTCAGATTGCAAAGAACAACAGGATGTTTTAACTAAAATGCCAAATTATTCCCTAACGTCTTAACACTGAAAATAACTTTGATTTGTTTGTTTATTCTTCATAGGGAAAGTATCATCTAAATTAGTATTCACAAATACATTATAAATGAAGGATATTTGTTATAAATCAAGAAAATTTTAAAAGAAAAATGTGTAAAACCACTCTTGATAGTGAAAGACATTTCCAACAACTTCTTCAGATTTTTTTCTTGCTTTTTCAAAATCTATCAACATATGTCCTCCTCCTTAGATCAAGTATATCAGCATTAACCAATAATTGCCTTTAGTTTTCCGAATATGAATGAAACATATGCTAATCTCCAACCACCATTTTTAAAAGCATAATATTGCCTGAAATTTATTAATGAAAGCCTTTATTTGAAGATTTTTGTTCAAAATAAAAGATGTATTCATTATGAACAGCTCGTGTCTATTTCCTTATTCAAAAGTAAGGACTTCTTCCTTGACCATTAGAAATCACACTAATTCCCTTGTCATGCAATTACTTCAATTCCCTGTACCACATCCCTTTAGCAAAATTATACACCGTGTGTGTTATTATTAATTATTTTATTGTGTTAATTTGATTTCTCAACATAATTCCTTTGCAACTTGTCATGGTTTTATAAACATAGGATTCAATTTCTCAGACATTTGTAAGTCAACAATTTTGTAGGATTTCTTTCAAGGTGTTTGCTAGAGGATAGAAATCAGGCAATATGTAAGACGTAGTACCCTCTCTCACAGGTATCCGCTCTGTCCCTTGAACAGCCAAGGTCTTATAGAACTTACTTCTAGGAATGCCCTGTGATTGGATCCCGTTACTTCTTCCACATTTCTGTCCTTTGGTCCTAGGACATATCATTAGTGGGGTCCGTTTTGATCATTTTGTTGATATTACCTCTTTCAATCTTTTTCACCTAGTTACATATTTTATCATATACTACCCTATTTATTTATTTCAAGGTGCTTCTCACAATCTACAATTATCTTCTTTGTTCACTTAACCCTCACTTCTCTAATAGAGTTTACTTGCAGGGGAAGCAGGGGAGCTCTTCCCCTTGAAATTGAACCCTATTAGAGAACATATGCTTCTAAACTTGTCATTGTACTTTCTTCCTCAAAACAAGTACCTGCATGCAATAATTGTTTTAAAATGGATATTTACATATATTTGTTAGATAGTATAAAGAAAAGCAAGCTCAAGATACTCTGAAGAGGAAAGCTTTATAGATTTGATAACATTTAAGCAGGTTGTTCTAGAGTGAATAGAACATTTCCAGGTGCATGAAATCATTTGCCACTTCACATAAGTAAAGAAAAACTTATCATGTAATGGTAGTTCATTTGTTTTCTATCATTGATATATAAGGTTTTTAAGGATTTATCTAAAAAATGCAAATAAATCTTTTGGAACAGAAGATTCAATTCTTTCATAGTCTTTGGGGGAGAAAAATGATGCTACACTGCAAATTTAAAAGTTTGTTTGTTACTTAAATTATTTTAAGAGTTTTTGTTGTACTATACCATTTACTGTCAGTCATGGAATTATTGCTATTATATTATTATTTTTAAAGTGACATAAGTCTAGTGTAAGAAACTTTCTTGCCACAGATTTCTATTCTTTATGAGGAAGAAAAATCTCCTTACATAGCATTGTCTTCTACTCTGCTGCCATCTGATATATTGGGTGGGAAATGTCATTAGGTTTTCTTGCCAAATCTAATTACTGGCAAGGAGTATATGTCAGGCTGAATAAAAAACATACCATTTACCAGTACAGTCTAATATCAACCCAAAGTAAAGGCAAGCAGTTTGGAATAGCAGCTCTAGGCAACAGAGTTTGCCTGGTGAAATCTGTTGTCTTGTTCTATCCACTATCACTGCCGTTCAGCCCGCTGGTGAAAACAACAGCAGAATTTTTGATCCGCTGCCTCATTCTGCCAGTAATGAAACGATTATATGACTTGCAGTTTTCTCACTTAAAAAAAAGTATAATTGAAGAAAAATGCTTCAGCTTTTGTACCTCTAACTTAAGAATATATATCTATATCTGTATGAATCTGTATAAACTAAGTTAAACCAATATAACTTAAGAAAACCAACTTTTATTGTACTCACAAAGCAGCATTTGATATCATAACACATACTGTTCATAATTAGGTTTCTTAATACCTTAAAAATACTTCTTTCATAAACATCTTTTCATTGAGAGCTAAGTTTAAATTAGAGTAAATTATAATATGTTAGGAAAGATTGTGTGTCTACATTCTGAAGATGTACGTAAAGCAAAAGCACAACAAGAATGTCTCTATTGGAGAGAAACTGATCCCATTTACATAATAAGATCCAGCCAGTGTTTCCATGGATAGCAGTATTTCCACAGAACCATGAAGCTATGTGGTAGGGATGTACCTTTGGCTTCCAAAGACCAAGATATACCTCTCAGCTTGGCACACAGGCCTACAAATTTATGAGCAACATTTAATGGAAACATATATTAATACCTCTGTATCCAGTGATTGCATTTTTCCCGGCACCTGTGTCTTTGAGAGAGGAAAGAATTAGAAATCACATACAAGTGGTCTCTCTGCTTCAGGAAAAAGAAATGTATTTTTGGTAGACAAGATCTGTATTCATGTTTGATTATCAGAGATAAGCTAATAACGCTAACTGTTAAATAAGAATAGAGTCAGACAAAATTTAAAGCCAGTGAAGACAGATTTTATTCAGTGATATTGCAGTCAGATAAAGAGATTTCAGTATAGAACTGAATTCAATTCTGAATATAACAAAAACAAGTGGAGATATATGGCCAGAGAGCAGATGAGGGGCCAGTAGATAGAAAATGACTAAGAGGAGATATCATAGGTATGGAGATTCTTGCTAAACTCCTTTCAGAGGATTCTTGGTAAAGGCAGGCCAAGGTGGATCAGATATCGAGGGCAGAGGCCGAGGAACTTGAACAGATATAGAAGCAGATCAAATATCAAGGGTGGGGAGATTCTTACTACAGTTACATAGCAGGATTATTTCCAAAGCTGAGCTAGGCCGGCCAAGGACATGACCCACAGATGAAACCCAGTAGAGAAAAGAACTCATAGGAGTCTATCTGAAGTTTGGTCAATAAGAGAGTCTTCATCAATACTTATCTCAAAGTTAACCTATCTAAGTTGGAACTCTTTTTTCCCCTCCCAAATATGATTCTTTCCCAGCATTTCATCTTATTAAAGGACACTACTGACCATCTTGTTGTCTATGTAAAAATGTCTGAAGTCTGGCCAGACATAGTGGCTCACGCCTGTAATCCTAGCACTCTGGGAGGCCGAGGCGGGTGGATTGTTTGAGCTTAGGAGTTCGAGACCAGCCTGAGCAAGAGTGAGACCCCATCTCTATTAAAAATAGAAAGAGATTATATGGACAACTAAAAAATATATATATATATATATAGAAAAAAATAGCCGGACATGGTGGCACATACCTGTAGTCCCAGCTACTCAGGAGGCTGAGACAGGAGGATTGCTTGAACCCAGGAGTTTGAGGTTGCTGTGAGGTAGGCTGACACCATGGCACTCTAGCTTGGGCAACAGAGTGAGACTCTGTCTCAAAAAAAAAAAATTAAAAAATTAAGAAAAACAATGTCTGAAGTCTGATCCATCAGGAAATCCTGTTAGTTCTACTCCACATATATTGAACCTGTGATTTTTGAGGAAATAGTACATCTGAAATGATCTTGTGCAATTTGACTCCAGCCTGCGCTCCAACATCAATTCCTATCACTCTCTTCCATGCTATTCTCTGGACATGCAGCCTCCTTAACATATTGATGAAAATCCCCAACAAAGACTGTGGATTTGTCTATACCTCTGTTCAACTCTATTGGTTTTCGTTTCATAAATTTTGCAGCTTTATTTTTCAGTGTGTACACATTTATGTCTTCCTGTTGGATTGAATTTTTATCATTACTTTATGTCCCTTCTTGTCTCTAGTGATTTTCACTGATCTAAAGTCTAATGCATTGGATATTAATATGGTTACTTGTGTATTTTTAAGGTAGCATTGCATGGTATATCTTTTATTTCATTATTTTATTTTCCATCTACTAATGTCAATGAAGTTGAAGTGAGTTTCATTTAAAGCTGTATATATACAGGTCCATTTTTAAATCCAATATCTACATTTTGATTGGAATATAGGGTTAATTTCCATTGAAAGTAATTATTGATATTCTAGTGCTTTCTTGTGATATTTTATTATACGTTTTCTGTGTGTTTCTCTGCTTCTCTTTTCTGGCCTTCCTGTGGGTTACTTACACTTTTTTTTAAAGATTTCATCTGACTTATTTATAATGTTTTAGAGTGTTCTATTTGTATTGGTATTTTTTTGTTGCAACAGGTATAAGGATATACATATGCAACATTGCAGTCTACGGAGACCTATATTTTACAATTTCAGGTGAAACGAGGAAACCTCATTTCTATTTGCGTCTCTTTATCTTCCCCAATATATTATTGAGTATCAGTGTTATCACTTTTGTTTCAATCATCAAATTTGATTTATAAAATTTATGAGAGAAAGGATAGGCTCTTATATGTACCCACGTTTCTGCATTTTCCATTGTTCTTCCTTGTTGATATTCCAACGGTCTTTCTTTTGTCACGTCCTTTCTGTCTAAAGAAATTTGTTTAGGCAGTCTTAAGCATAGGTCTTTTAGCATCAAATTCTATTAGTTGCCCTTCATCTGGGAATGCTGTTTTGTCCCCTTCATTGCTAGGAGATAGTGCCACCACATATAGAATTCACAATTGATTATTCTTTCCTTTCAGCACTTGGAAAATTTTATGCTTGTTTCTCCTGGCTTCAGTGGTTTCAGATAAAGAATTCTCTGGCATTCAAATTAATGTTTCCCTATAGGTAGTGCACTATTTGTCTTTGGCTGCTTTCTAGGTTTGTTTTTTCTCTTTCTATTTCAGTAGTGTAATTATGATGTCTTGGTGTGTATTTCTTTGAAATTCTCTTGTTTGGGGGTTGTTCAGAAATTCTAGACTTGTAGGTTTGTGTCTTCTGCCAAATTTGCAATGTTTTCAGCTATTATTTCTTTAAATAATTCTTTCAATCTCAATCTTTTTTTCTTCTCCTTCTGGGGCTGTGATGATAGGAATACAAACAATCCCTGACTTATGATTGTTCCACTTACAATTTTTTGACTTTATAAGGGTGCGAAAGTGATGTGCCTTTAGTAGAAACCGTACTTCTCTCGCTATGCTGGGCAGTGTCTCCTTACTGTAACATTGCATAGCAGAAAGGGAAAGGCAGCTCTCCAGGGCATTTTTTATAAGGACACAAATCCCATTTGTAAGGGGTCCCCTCTCATGACCTAATCATCTCCCAAAGACCCCCATCTCCTAATATTATCACACTGGTGATTAGGTTTCAGCATATGAATTTGAGGGGGGACACAAACTTTTATATCATACCAATAGCTTATTTCTTTTTATTGCTGAATAATACTACATTGCATGGATGTACTACACTTTCTTTATCCATTCACCTATTCAAGGATATCTTGGTTCTTTCCAAATTTAAGCAATTATGAATTAATCTGCCATAAACATTCATGTGCAGGTTTTTGTGTGGACATAGTTTTCAGCTCATTTGGACCAATAATAAAGAGCATAATTGCTGGATTTTATGGTAATAATATGTTCAGTTTTGTAAGAAACTGCCAAACTGTTTTCTCTAGTGGCTATATCATTCTTGATTCCAACCAGCCATGGATGAGAGTTCTTGTTTCTCATCCTTGCCAGTATTTTGCATTCTCAGTTTTTTGGATTTTAGCCATTATAATTTGTGTGTGGTGGTATTTCACTATTGTTTTAGTTTGAAATCCCCTGATGGCATATCATGTTGAGCACCTTCCTGCCTGCTTATTTGCCATCTATCTTTTCTGATGAGGTGTCTATTTAGGTCTTTTTCCCACTTTATAATTTAGTTTATTTTTTGTTTTCCTATTGTTGTATTTTAAGAGCTTTTTGTATATTTTGAATACCAATCCATTTATCAGATATGTATTTTGCAAGATGTTTTGCAGCATGTGGTTTATCTTTTCATTTCTTTTGGAGTTCTTAAAACAAAACAATTTACCCAATTAAAGTGTACAAAACTCAGCTGGGTTCAGTGGTTCACATCTGCAATCCTAACACTTTGGGAGGCTGAGGCAGGAAGATCACTTGAGGCCAGGAGTTCAAGACCAGCCTGGGCAACACAGTGAGACCCTCTCTATACAAAAAATTTTAAAATATAGCTGGACATGGTGATGCATGCCTTTAGTCCTAGCTACTTGGGAGGCTGAGGCAGGAGGATCCCTTAAGCCTAGGAGTTTCAGGTTATGATTGCACCACTGCACTCCAACCTGGGCAACAGAGCAAGACCCCATCTCTAGAAAAAACAAAAAAAGTTAAAATATATACAACTTGATGACTTTTAGTATAGTCACAGAATTGTGCATATCATCTTAAGCAATTTAGAGTATTTTCATTAACCCTAAAGTAACCCTGCACCTGTCACCTATCACCCCTTAAGTCCCCATCCCCTTCAACCTTGGGCAACCACTTATCTGCTTTCTGTTTGTATAGATTTACATATTCTGACCATTTTATATAAATGAAATTCTACAATATGTGGTTCTTTGTTGCTGGCTTCTTTCATTTAGCATAATTCTTTCAAAGTTCATCCATGATGAAGCATGTATCACTATTTCATCTTTGGTATAGAAAATAAAAATGAATACCTTTTTATAATATTCTATCATATTGACATTTGAGTCTTTCTTATAGTTTTATTTCTTTGTGGATATTTTATATTTTAATTTGTTTTTAGAGAATTTTTAATTGATTTTTGAAATATTTTAATGATGGACAACTTAACATTCTTGTCAGATAGCTTTAACATTTGATTCATCTCAGTGTTAATGTCAGGGTTTTCTCATTCAAGTTGCAATTTCTTTGGATCTTTTTATGATTGTGGCTATAATTATATCCTGGGCATTTTGTCCATTAGGATAGGTCAGGACACTCTGGGTTCTATTTAGATCTTTTATTTTAATAGGCATTCACCCCGCTTAAGTTTAGTATAAGTTCTTGGCCTTATTCTGTGGATTATTATTCCAGTGACAGTTTAAATTATAGATGCTTTTCTTGGCTTATGTGATGTCATAAGAGTTTCCACTGGTCCCTGCTGCTGTTGCTTGTCTCAGGCAACAGAATAGATTTCCCAGATTGGGCCACTGGGTGTCTCCTGGGGGTAGTGGGGAGGCTTCAGTCTATAGAGTAGGCTTGTTGTCGCTCTCTATTGTGGCTGGATGCCTTTTTCCAGTTGTGCTCCAGTTCCATCTAAGTTGCTGTAAAATACATTATTTCATTGTTTTTGATGGCTGAGTAGTCTTTCCTGGTATATATTATATACACCACATTTTCTTTATCCACTTATCAGTCGTTGGGCACTAAGATTGGTTTCATATCTTTGCAATTGTGAATTGTGCTGTGATAAACATATAGGTAATTTACTCAAGATGGATTAAAGATTTAAATGTAAGACCTGACACCATAAAATATTAGAATAAAACCTAGAAAAACTATCCTTGACATTGGCCTAGATAAAATTTGTTTTGACTAAGATCCCAAAAGTAAATACAACAAAACCAAAAATAAATAAATGAGGCTTAATTAAATGAAAAGGCTTCTGAACTGTAAAATATATAATCAACAGAGTAAATAGACAACCTTTAAATGGGAGAAAATATTCACATTTATACATCTGACCATGGCCTAATATCCAGAATATATAAGGAACTCAAACAAGTCAGAAAAAAATAAAATAAACCTATTAAGTGGTCAAAAGACATGAATCAACATTTTTCAATAAAAGAGAAACAAATGGCCAAAAAACACACAAAAAATTGTTCATCATCATTAATCATCAGGGAAATGCAAATTAAAATCACAATGAGATACCATATTACCCCTGTTAGAATGGCCATTACTAAAATTCAGAAAACTACAAATTCTAGTGCAGAAAGAGTAAAAATGGAATGCTGTACACTCTTTGTGTGAATCTAAATTAGTACAACTTCTATAGAAAACAGTATGGAGATTCCTCAAAGAACTAAAAGTCAACCTACCATTTGATCCAGCAATCCCACTACTGGATATCTACCTAAATGAAGTGAAATCATTTTATTTATTCTAGTGAAGTAGCCCAGGAACAAAAAATCAAATACTGCATGTTCTCACTTCGAAGTGGAAGCTAAGCAATGGATATGCATGATCATGCAGAGAGACTTAATGGACACTGGAGACTCAGAAGGGGGAGATTGGGAGTGGGGTGCAGGATGAAAAATTACCTACTAGGTACAATGTACACTATTCTGTGATGAGTATATTAAAAGCCTAGACTTATCCACTATACCTTTCTGCCATGTAACAAAAACATATTTGTACCCTCTAAATCTATTTAAATAAAAAATTCCATTAAAATAGTGCTGCTTTTAGTAAGATTTTTAAATGTGCAAGCACAAAATTCCCTTAATTAGGTACATATTGATCTTTAGTGAGGGTTTATTTATTTATGCACTTGCTAACTTAAAATGGATTAAAACTTAAACATAAAACTTGAAACTGTAAATCTCCTAGAAGAAAACAGAAGGAAAAACCTCTTTCACATTGGTCTTAACAATAATTTTTAGGATATGACACCAAAAACATGAGCAACAAAAGCAAAAATTGATAAGTGGGGTTACACTGAACAAAAAAATTTCTACATAGCATAGAAAGTAATCAACAAAATGAAAAGGCCAGCTGCAGAATGAGAAAAAAATTTGCAAACGGTATATTTGATATGGGGTTAATATCTAAAACCCATAAAACATTGACACAACTCAATAACAAACATACAAATAGCTCAATTAAAAAATAGTCAAAGGATTTGAATAGACACTTTTTAAAAGAAGAAATTCAGATGGCCAATAGTCATATAAAAAGTGCCCAACATTTCTAATCATCCAGGAAATGCAAATTAAAACCATAATACAGTATCACCTCATGCCTGTTAGAATGACTGTTAATGACAAAAAAAACCTAATGTTTTCAAGGATGTGAAAAAAAGGAAACCATGTACATTGTTGGTGAGAAAGTAAATTAGAATACCAATTATAGAAAAGAGTATGAAGGGTCCTCAAAAAATTAAAAATAGAACAACCACATGATCCAGCAATTTCACTCTCGGTACACATCCAAAAGAATTGGAATTGGGATCTCCCGTAGATATCTGCACTCCCATGTTCACTGCAACATTATTCACAATATTCAAGATATGGAAATAACTTAAATGTCCTAATTATGAACAGATAGAGCAAATGTGATATAGATATAGATGAGAATATTATTCTTTCATTAAAAAGAAGGAAATTGTGCCATTTGCAACAACATGAATTGAGCTGGAGGACATTTTGCAAAGCAAAAGAAGACAAAAAGAAATACTGCATGATTTCTCTTATATATGGAATCTAAAATAGTCTGATTCATAGAATCAGAGAATAGTGTAGTGGTTGCCAGGGGTTGGGGGGGAAAATGAGGTGATGTTGGTCAAAGGGTACAAAGTTTCAGGTATGCAAGATGAATAACTTCTGAATGTCTAATGTACATTATGTGGAGGGCAGTTAAAAATGCTGTATTGTATATTTGAAATTTACTAAGAGGACAGATCTTAAAACTTCTTAACATATCCACAACTAATAGTAACTATGTGCTGGTGATAGATATGTTAATTAGCAATGATTATTTACAATGCATACATATATCAAAATCTAAAGTTGTGCAACTAAGTATATTTAATTTTTATAGGTCAATGATATCTCAATAAATCTTTTAGAAAAAAATTAAAGTTATATAATTGCTAGACAAAACATACATGTGTATCTTTTATCTTAAGGAGTTTACGAAACATATTGGTATTTTTAGCCTAATGACCAGAGATTATAAAAAACACTTTGCGAGGCAGACTTTGCTAATTACAATGTAGAAAAGATGACTAAAAGTCTTCATTTCCAACACTAGAACTACAATTGTATGAATAGTACAGGGAGTACAGAAATGATATTCAATTTTTCTTTTTCTCAAGAAATGTCCCTGCATCTTGTGGAAAGAGTCCTGCAAAGTAGCATAAGACACAGCTTCCCTTTTTTCATTTATCCCCCTCCACCAGTGTTCAATGACTCATCGTTACCTAAAATATATTTTGAATTTAGAAACTACCATAACCTGTGAGATATTAGATGACCACATAGTTTGTCTAACTGTGTCATACACACATTTAGAACTCTCCTTAACACCTTCATATATGATTATGTTCCATGTACTAAAACCAGATTCAATCTCTTAGATTCTTAAACTACAGAGCTATGTCACAAATTCCTAATTGTAATAGCTGGATAATGTGTTATGTTAGACAAAGTCATAGTTGAATCTCATGTTCTTTCCTTATTTGTAATCATGCTACCAGTGAAATATGCAATGCGATGAATAGAATTTAGGTAATTCAAGGCATTTGGATGAAACTTAAAATGCATAATTTGCAAGTAAACATTTAAAAATTACACATAATTTTCAGGGAAAGATCCTTGACTATATAAAATATGAGTATTTTGAGATATCTAGAATCACTAGATTTTTTTGTACTTACTGATTTTGTCTAGTGCCACATAATAAATATGTGGTACTTAGAAGGCTGCAGATTAGGATACATTTTTAATTCTCTAACAGGCCTACTAAAATGTGAACAGATGGTAAATACAAATCTTACTAATTTGAAAACTAACATTATGAAAAATAAATTAGTATAAAATATTTGTGTTGAATACACTTACAAATTGAATAGATTATGTCACTTTTCTAAATAGTCATGAGGATATTTTTTAATTTAAAATTGTGTTCTGATTTTACTTGAGCTTTTTTTAAAGAATTAATGTCTATTTCTAGAGAGAGATTGGAAACTGATAAATTGAATAGGTACAATGATACTAAAGATGATCATTTAATAATAATAATCCCCACTAATTGTAGCCACCACTCTATTTTTTTTTTTTAATTTTCTGATGCCTAAAAGTAATAACAAAGCATTTCTTCTAGATATCATTTGTGGAACAGGAGATGATCAAGTTTTATGAATACACATTCTACAGTCTATTTTGCATTAACTCTGGCATTGATTCACCGATATGAACTAATAGAGGAGATATAGGAGGGGAATTGATAAGCCTTTTCTAAATCTTCATGACTTCTGTGAACAGCAGCAGATCACTCTTGCTTTGGTTGGTACATACTGCCGTTATGCACATGCTGCTACCATGACAAAATAACTATAATCATGTTGTTTTAAATAGAAAGATAGCAGTCAAAAACGTGAGATTCCAGGAGAAAGGAAATAAATTAAAATAAGGGTAATAGAATGAAAGAAGATAGGATATGATACCATTTAGTACATTCACAGTGAAGGATGATAGAGCTTGTACTAGAGATCTGAATTGCATTTTTATAAACATTAGTTCTTGCCTCTACTTGCCCAGTAACTAGTAAATGTACTCTTTAGTATTAAACAAACTGAGTATGGATTGCTTCTACCCCAATTTCACTTTAATGAGACATTGCAGGTAGAATGGGAAAGTAATAAAGAGAATGGCTACATGAAAAAAAAAATGCCTTTTAGTATGACTTCAGCATTGGTGTGTCTTAACTGGGTCCAGCTGTGAGTTATTAATACCATCTTTTGTTTCCAAAGAAGTCCATGTTTCCAAAAGTCTACTAGGGTAGTTGCCTACAGACCTACTTTTCATTGTGGGGGAGTAACAGCATGACCTGATCATTTGGTACTATGGTACGTTCATCAGTTCATTGTGCAAAACAGATAATAGTGTTAAGTACTAAGCCTCTGAAATGCATCTTGACTTTTTGCACCAAAAATAAAAATGTAATAGTGATTCTTTAAAAGGTCACCCAGCATTACCAGGGAAAGGTTGGAATCATTGTATCTGATTAGGTTAGGTACTGCTACCCACCTTTAGTCATTCACATTACCTTCTGAGACCTTTAGCACAATCAAAATTCCTCATTAAGTATACCATCCCTCAGCATGAGGTGGCACCAAATTTCATTTCACATTCATTTAAATATTCTCATGAATCTTAGGGTCCTTGAAGATCATTGGTGGTTTATTTTATGGATAAGAAAGCTGAAGACCACAAAATTTGAAAAAAAATTGGATTCCCATTAGCTGATTGTAGAACTAAAAACCAGATTACATTGTCAGCCCACTTCTATCTTAAAATTCTTTATGTGATTGAATTTCAAGGCTTTTTAAAATGTAAACTCCACAAAGCAGGTAATATGTGTTTGTATATGTGTGCATCTGTGTGTGTGTGTGTGTGTGCTATACATCACATTCAGGGACAGTGGCTGAAATACAGAGATGCTTTATAAATATTGGTTCAATGACTCTAGGGAAGTTGATATTACAGGTAAGAATATTTGTGTGTGTGTGTGTGTGTGTATGTGTGTGTGTATAGGTGAGTGTGAAAGTTGAAGTTGGTTTATTTAAAAAATCAGCGAGTTTAATTTTCTTTTTTATTTTTACATGGGGGCAATTCCTATGTGGCTGTTCTGAAAGAGCTTTAAAAATGTAAGTACTATTGAATTAAATTATAGCCTTGAAGATATTAAGAACAAAATAGTTAAATACTGAAATGTCTGGTAAAATATTACTTATTGTTAGAAAGAGAAAATTCTTGTGAAGCAAATTTGAGCAAGGACTAGAAATGTTCTCAACAGGAGCAAGGTGACAGCTATCTAAAGTAAACTGAATGTTGCAATTACAGACTCTCAGCATGCATTTATATGCATTAAATGAACATTTATCATTAATACATTATCAGCAGGTCTTTTTCTTAAACAATTTAATTGGTAATACTGTGAGGCAAATTCAGCTGTTTTACTTCATAGAATGTATAAATGAGCAATTATAAGGCAGTCATGGAAATGAAGCATTGTGTTCCACCAAACCAATTACTTAAGTCCAGTCTTGGGCTTTTTCCCTCATTTGCTTAACTGTGTTAACATTTACTCTTTCCCTTATACACAACACCCGACCGTCTATCTCTGTTATATTAAAAAAAAAAAGAGTAATGTGGAAAAAAAATCAACTACTTGTTTGGAAAGACAGAGATAAAAGAATCGATTACATGACAGGTATATAACTTTTCTAATGCTGATAGTTGGATAAATAGGTTATTTTAATCAAAATTCTAACATTATTTGGTTATCTAGACAATAATAATGGGCAGATTCTCATATCTAATTTTAAAACTCCAAATGATAGAAATCTAGTGAAATTCATCATCTATGCTTGGAGATTTCCAAAATTTAATTAAGGTTTGAAATAAACCTTATAAAGCAAATGCAAGGAATATTAAGAATATTTTATTAAGTATATAAAAAATAAAACACAACACATATTACAAAGTATACTAGTAAATTTATTTTAAAATTATTCAAAAATGTTTTTAAATTGTGTAATGCATTTCTTCTAACAGTTTAATATATATGCAAGTCCATATATCTTTCTTGGAGACAAATATTAAGGAACTTAAGTTTTCAGCCTGTTTTACATACTTTTCTGTGGTTTACCAGAAAAGTTAACGACCACTTCAGTTTTCTTCTGGCTGTAAAATAGAAATGTGTGCCCAGGGAACATAAATCTACTGTGACTTTTCTATCCAATTTCAGTTGTTCTACTGCCATTGATTCCAATGTGTCATGCTGTGTCAGGACAATGGAAATTAACACTATGTTGGGACTGCCAAATTCATTTCACACAACAGTAATCACAATAATAATCAAAATAATATATAATTATCCATGAGAATAAGCACAATTCATGAATCAGAGTCCCAAAGAAATCAGTTTCATTCTAAAGAAAATGAGATGAATGTTTTTAAAGATACTGATTATTTTATTTTGATTTTAGTTTTGTTTTCATGAGCATTTGTTATGTAAGAATACATTTTCTTTTACGATTTTTTTTTAAACAAGCAGATGTTTGTATCTTTTCAGTCTAATAATTGGGGTAGAATTAGAGCAATGAGTATGACAAGGAGGAAGTTTGTCAGAGTCTGTTGGTTAAGCTGAATTTCTAAGAAACTACCTGTGAAACAGATTTTACTCTGTTTATCCAAGCAGAATACTTAGGAACACCTCATTTTCAACATTTGCTGTACAATAACTCTGCGAGCCAAATAGGTGAAAGGTGTTTTCAATTTTTGAAAAATACAAAGAGTTGAAATGAGGATAAATCTAATTTATGTAAAGCACGTAAAGTTTCTGTTCAGAGTCTCTCCCTTGCGTTACTACGTTACTACTTTCTCCTCCTTCACTTACATTCATTATAAATTCTCTTTCTTTTTTATTCTCACACAAAGTCTTCTTGAACCTCAGATTTACTGTGTATTGCTACACCTATTGTAGTTTCATGTCAGGTTTTCTAGTGTCACAGAATGTTCTCATTGCTCTTGAGTTCATTTGAAAATGTACATTTCAGAGGGCCTGTGTTTGCAAGATGCTATGAAATGCTGATGTATTATTAAACCTAAAACAACTCAACATAACATACTGGACAAATTCTAAAACAACATTAAAAATGTACTCTAAATTGACTACAGAGACCAGCTGACAAAATATATGAGAGAAATAAATACAACACTTGATGATGGTAATAATATGCATTCTGTCTGAGGAATATTGTCTTTAATAATATACAAAAAGCATTAAACATGCTAAGAGAGTAACATAATTAATTACATTAAAATAAAACCTCTTTTTCTGGTATATCATGTAATATCAAAGTTCAGAGTTAGGAAGTGGACTTAAAGGAGATATTTGCAAAGTGCATAATATGTAAAATAAATAAAATTATTATTCATAGCTATATAATTAATACAAGTATTAGTAAATCTAAATCTAGATATGTAAGTTCTCACAAATTTAATAGTAAAACATGTATAACCCAGAGTGAAAGTATATGAAAGTAAGAAAGGGCCAATCACAGAATAAGCAAATGAATAGTCAATGAATATAAGGATGTGCTCGATCTCACTATTGATCAGAGAAAAAAAATAATAAATTACCTGATTTTAACTAAATAAACTTGAAAACATATAAGAGTTGAATTAAAATCTAAAGCCAGTAAGTTTGTGGAGAAAAAACTTATACGTTGATGTAAATAATTCAATGTTTATACATTATGTGTTATGTTTATCCTATACTGCACGCTATTAAGTGTGCAATAGCATTATGTCTAAAAAGAAGTACTTACCTTAGTTCAGTACTTAAAATAAAAAATATTTTATTGCTAACAAATGCTATTGATCACCTAAGCCTTTAGTGAGTCAGAACTGTTTGCTGAAGGCACGTCTTCCATCAACATTGATGGCTGCTGACTGCTCTGAGCAGTGATTGCTGAAGGTTGAGGCGGCTGTCACCATTTCTTAAAATAAGACAACAATAAAGGTTGCCACATTGATTGACCCTTCCTTTCATGGAAGATTTTTCCGTGGCATGCAATGCTATTTGATAGCATTTTACCCACAGTAGAACTTCTTTCAAATTTGCAGCCAATCCTCTCAAACCCTGTCACTGTTTTATCAACTAAGGTCATGTAATATTCTAAACCCTTTGTTGTCATTTCAATGATGTTCACAGAATCACTTTTTTTGTCACATTGATAAAAAATAACTCCTCATTAGTTCTATTTTTTCCTGAGATTGCAGCAATGCAGTTACATCTTCAGGTTCGACTTCTAATTCTAATTAACTCCCTATTTCCGCCTCATCTGTAGTTTCTTCCTCCACTGAAGTCTTGAACTATTCAAAGTCATCCGTGAGGGTTGAAATCAACTTCTTCCACACTGCTGTTAATGTTGATGATTTGATGTTCTCCCGTGAATCACTAATGTTCTTAATGTCAACTAGAATGGTGAATCCTTTCCAGTAGGTTTTCAATTTACTTTGCCTACATCCATCAGAGCAATCTCTATCTGTGGCAACTAAAGCCTTATGAAATTTACTTCTTAAATAATAAGACTTCAAAGTCAGAATTACTCTCTGATCCATGGGTTACAGAATGAAAATTGTGTTAGCAGGCATGAAAACATTAATTGACTTATATAGCTCCATCAGAGAGCTCTTGGGTGACTAGGTGCATTGCTGATGAGCAGTAATATTTTGAAAGGAATGTTCTTTTTTTGAGCAGTAGATCTTAAATGTGGGCTTAAAAAACTCAGTAAACCATGCTGTAAACAGATGTGCTGCCATTCAGGCATTGTTGTTCAATTTATAGAATGCAGGCAGAGTAGATGTATCAGCATTCTTAAGGGCCCTAGAATTTCCAGAATAGTAAATGAGTATTGGCTTCTGCTTAAAGTCACCAGCTTCATTAGCCCCTACCAAGAGATCAGTCTGCCCTTTGAAGCTTTGAAGCCAGGCATTGAACTCTTCTTTCTAGCAACAAAAGCCCTAGATGACATCTTCTTCTAATAGAAGGCTGCTTTCTCTACATTGAAAATCTGTTTTTGTTTTTTTTTTTTTAAATGAAGCCACCTTGGTTAATTAACTTAGCTAGATCTGGACAACTTGCTACAGTTTCATCCCTAGTACTAGGGCAGATGAAGTGGGGATGGTTAATGGGTGCAAAAATATAGTTAGGTAGTTAGATAGCATGAACAATATTTGATAGCACAACAAAGTAGATATAATAAACAATAAGAGTATACATTAAAATAACTAAAAGAGTGGAATGGGAATGTTCCTAACATAAAGAAATAACCAATGTCTGAGGCAATGGATACCGCAATTATCCTGATTTGATTAATTCACATTGTAGGCCTGTATAAACATCACGTGTGTCCTATAAATACATACAACTATTATGTACCCTTATGCATTAAAAATAAAAAGGAAAAGTACACCTTGGGAAGTTTATGATACATAATAAAGGCGGGGAAAAATGGACTGTTGTGGTTCAAAGGAGGCAGCCATCACAATCACTTGTAAAGAAGGTCTCGTAAGAATTTCACATATAAATCAGTACTCATGACAAATGTGATAGACTAGATAAAATTTCAGAAGGAATCAATACTCCCCACGTTAACAGTAAATCTTTTAAAAGGGATGTATAGCATTAAAATACAGAAAAAGCTTCATGTAAATTAACTTCACAAAGTTGAGCCATTGCATGGGCAACACAACAGATTTTTAACATTGTTGCCAACCTTGTGGAACATTTTAGTTTTCATCAATTGATTGATTTGCTTTGTATTAGGTCTGAGAGTAGGCAAGCTTTACAGGTAAGACTCTGAAAATATTTCTCTATTTTCCAAGTTTTCTTATGCTAGAAATAAACTAGAAGAGAAACCTAGATATAGCCTCTATATTAGCTTTTCCAGATTCTAAATTTCAATATTTTTGCAAAAGACCACATAATAAGTTAAGAGAAGTATGCATAATGTGCCTCTCAAATGCAATTACCCTCAATTAAAGAACTCATTAAAACTTGTATAGTTTTTTTAAAAAAGATTATAAGTCAAGTATAACATCTTTATTTGCATACTTTATATAGTAACTATAAAATATCATAGTCAAACACTAACGGAACATATCTGGCAAATTCTGAGTTTATAAATTTATATCAGATACATATTTGGCAGAGAAAACTGCTTTGGGAAGTATAACAAGTATCTCTTATATCAAACATATCTTTCAATCACTGTTTTCTCCCCCTGCTTTATTTTTCTTCTTCATTACTCTCTATTCTCCTACCTTGCCTTAATTTTCTTTTTTTTTTTTGCAATCATCACCACTTGGAATAGTTGATTTGTGTTAGTCTTCCCACCCCATGATTGGAAAACAATCTCGGATTATTTTGACTGAGAATTTCTCATGATTACCAGCCTGGATCTGCACATCATATAGAAAAACTGGTTGGTTGCATGAGAGTGAGAAAAAAATGAGATGAAACAGACACAATGAAGAAATCTAAATGTATTTTCTAGCAGTATAGTTCTACATATCACTTTTGAGTGAAACTTTGTTAACACTAAAGCATTGTTTCAGGAAAAGTGAAATGCTCTTTCCCTAATCTTTAAAATGTTCTGTTTCTAATTGGATAAAGCATCTAATAAGTGGAAGGACATGTTCACCAGAGTATTGGAATCCTATGTCCTGGGTACAGGATGGTTTGTCTTTGTACAAAACAATCCCAGATTATTATAATGTATTTATGCTAATTTGAACAATGTTTATGAAATGAAATTCCCTTCAAAATCATTTATATTATTATAATATATAATATATATACATTTATCTATCAGTTTTGTTTAAAATTAATGGTGATATTTATTTTTTCAACATTTTTTTTCCAACTTTTGTGCATCATATTTATTCTCACAAGTTCCATTAAATACAAATGAGGCATTTCAGTTGACCTGCATAGTGCCACAACTGTTTTAAGTGACTGAAACCTGTGGGTAATATATTCATACATCTAGAGACAGAAGCAGGAGCAGGTGAAAGGCCTCTAGATTACTTAATTCCCAGATATTATATACTATTTTAGCAATGAATATAGAAATCAGAGAGATTGTAAATTTCAGAGAAAGCCTATCTTTGATTCAGAATGATGTATACATTAAGTTATGCTTGTTATTGCCAACGGTGTTGTATCTGAAGTTGAATTTTCCCAATTTCTCAGAAGTGACAGTTAAGTTATAATCTCAGCATGTTCAGCATGCTTAATGAACTCCTTGGGGAGACGAGAATATCTGTAACACAATTAACTTCCCATTCTTATGTAAATGAGGAGTTTCTGAGTCCCTGGTGGAAGCCTGCTTTTTGGCTACAGTTAGCAAATGTATGCTATTAAATGACACGTGGAGCCTGAAGCTGAAATTTAGACTTCACTAATTTGTGCTGTGACATGTGCAAAGTGCTTTGGAGGAAATGTGAAACCCAGTTGTTTAAATGTAGTTGATGAAATAGGGATTATCACCCTTGGCTAAACTGTCATCGGCAGCCTGATTGCTTTCACTATTTTCTGCTCTTACAGAAAGAATGTTTGACGTGTCTTTCACCAGCAATATTTGCTTTAATATTATCATTTTCTCATTACATAATTGAAGTTATTTATCTCAGATAAAACAAACATAATAGAAAAAATAATTGTGTTTTTCTCTATTCTCCTCAAAAGTCAATATATCCATTCAGCTAATATTTAGTGTCTAAAATGACACCTTCTATAAAAGCTTTAAAATTATACTTAAAAACTAAAAGGTAAATAGTTTAACATAAATAATACCAATTAGAAAACTGTAATACACAGAATTAAAATATATTCTATGTGTATAATTTAACATATATAGTATCTGACAAGTTTTATGAATTCTACTTATTAAAAAAATCTAAAGTTTAAAGTCTTTGATTGTTAAAATATAATTCTACCCATACTAGATCAGAATTTGCTGCAACATTATTTTAAAAAGAAAGGTTTGTTTCGAGATTCCTAATAACTTCTGTGGCTGATGGATAAATTAAATATAATATGTCTTGCATAATCAGAATTGGTTAGCAATAGAAACACATACACACAAAAGCAGGAGTGTTAGAGAGATGACTGTTAACATGGTTCATCCTTGCCTTTCAGGGAAGAGGAACCCTTGACCTCAGGGCCGTACATGTCCAGTCCAGGCAGTAGGTATGTATTAAGGAGGAGAGTAACTTTATCTTTCCTTGATCTGATTATACACTTGCAACACAACAGACTCTCTGCTTTCTTTTCTTTTCTTTTTTTTTTTTTTTGTTTCAGCATATTATGGGGGTACAAATGTTTAGTTTACATATATTGCCTTTGTCCCACCTGAGTCAGAGCTTCAAGTGTGTCCATCCCCCAGACAGTGCTCACCACATCCATTAGGTGTGAATATACCCATCCCCTCCTCCGCCCTCCTCTGCTTTCTTTAACTGTCTTCTCATTCATATATTTTGTGAGTTTTTGTATTGTAACCCTCTCTAGTGAAAGACATTTATAATTTTTATCTTGCTAACTTAGGTTTTAGAAAATGAAAGTCTGAAGACCTCAACGATGGTGAGTGACAAATCGTTCACCAAGATGATGCCACCTATAGCCATCTATTATTGAAGCCATTTGACATAGCCAGTCATAGCTCTGTTTTTCTTATTTCTGTTTTATAATTTCCATTTAGAATTTATAATCTTTAAAATAGTAGTCTCCCAAAGGCACTTTCTATTTTAATGTGGGAAAATTAAATGTAGAATTAAAAAAATTATATCACTTTTTCTGAACAAGAAAAAGTGGGATAAATGTATATTCTTTCCCTTATTAAATTATTTTCAAAGTTTGAGCTGGCATACTAGAAGGGTCAGTGAAGTTTTTAGTTGCACATCATTGGGATTTCCTTTATTTTCACACATTTGAATACTTTCCATGCCTTTCCTGTAGAATGTCTTTCCCTTGGTGTTTAAGTAGCTGATGAAAGGTAATTTCTCCATATAGAATTATTCTATTTGACATAGAGAGAAGAAATAATAGAATTATAAAACTCATAATTTTGATATTCCCAATAAAATAATAGATCTAGGCAATGATTATCAGATTATCAATAGTTGCTAACATCACACACAAAAGACAACCAGGTATTATATACCTACTGATGAAAATTCACATCTCCTATGAAGTATTTATATTTAAAAAAGTATTTGCATTGATTAAGGCCCTAGATGGAACTATAAATTTAAAGAAAATAAAGAACACAAGGAAACATATCGACAGCATGTCAAACAAAACACAAAAACGCTTCAACAAAACTCAGGGCCCTTGCTAGGGATATTGGAGACTGAAACTACAGAATATTGTTTGGATATCGTTCTCCTTTTTTTCGTCTATTGACATTTTCACTGACGTTGACAAAACAATGGTGGTATCTTATCGTGAACTGAAGAAGTGTCACTAAGGTGTACTAGTGTCATTAAATCTGTTACTGCCACATACTCATGTTAAAAGCCAGTTTCACTTATGAAAGTCTTCATTGAAGCAATAATAATTATTAAT
Organism: Varecia variegata; assembly: GCA_028533085.1. NCBI lineage: Eukaryota > Metazoa > Chordata > Mammalia > Primates > Lemuridae > Varecia > Varecia variegata. The sequence continues at coordinate 30,167,677 of CM052445.1, forward strand.
TTATTGTTACTGATTCTTGAGTCTTAAAATTCTATGTGGCAAAATTGCAAGTGTACATAAAGCTTTTCTGTTGTATACTGAATTACAGTGTCTCAAGGCAAAGAACAGTTATGTTTATATGAGGTGTGAGCTAAAATAGCTGCTTTTTCATAGAATATATTTTATACTTGAAAGAACAACTGAAACTAAAACTTCGATTTTCAGACTTCGGTATTTGGTAGACATTTCTCAAAAATGAACAAAAAGAGCCTATGACTTCGTGAAAAACAACTCACAGTATTTGTTACTAATGATAAAATTAGAGCTGGTAAGGAAAACACCACCACACACAATGACAAAATAATTTTGGAAAATTCACCATTGTGACCTTGACAGCTTCACAATCTATAAAAAGATTTACAGTGATATTAGCAAATGTAATTTTTTATATTATGTAAATTTGTGCCCAAATATAGAAGATCTGCACAACTCAGTGAACCAATATTTTCCAAATTGCAATGGACGATGTTTCAAAATCCATTTAAGATGCAAGTTAGACAATGGGTTTGCATGTAACTGACTACACAAAGTTAACTAATATAGTTGAAAATTTCAATAGTAACTGAACTTTAAGAAAGTATCACCAAGAATGGAAAAACAAGCACCATATGTACTCATCATCAAATTGGTATTAATTGAGCAACACTTAAGTACACATATAGTAGTAATATTCATCATGTGTCTGGCAGGTGGTGGGGAGAGGGTATGGGTATATTTACACCTAATGGGTGTGGTGTGCACCATCTGGGGGAAGGACGTGCTTGAAGCTCTGACTCCGGTGGGGCAAAGGCAATATATGTAAACTAAACATTTGTACTCCCGTAATATGCTGAAATAAAAAAAGAAAAAGGAGAAAGTACCCCTTGTTGAATTTTGTGAAGTGTCAAAGAGTATCTGTAATTATCTGAAAAGGTAGATAAAATACTTCTCTCCCAAATACATATTGGTATTAAGCCTGATTTTTTATATACTTTAGCCCAAAATATATAGCAATAAATATGATGCAGAAGCAGATATAAGAAACCAACTGTCTTGTATTAAGTCAGATATTAAGCAGTGTGCAAAATTGTGAAACAATGCCATTCTTTTCACTGTTTTCTTTATTTTGGTATAATTATTTATACTAAAATTTTAAAATGTATAGAATTTTTAAAAAAGTATAAATATTTAAATATTTTCAATTTTAATTTTAATATGCTAAATACTGATAGAAATAGGCCATGTAAACAAAAGGTAATTATGGTTTTCAATACTTTTAAGAATGTTAAGACCTAAGATCAAAATGTTTGAAAACCACTTCTATAGACTGAAGAGACATGATATACAGCAGTTATGGAAGACTGCACTGATGGTCCCAATTCCTTACTCCTCTAGCTTTTCATTTGTCATTTAACCTTAAAGTATCTTCTTCACTGAGAGTAAAGCTGAATTCCCTTTTTGTTTCAGAGTTTGAGTCATATGTCTTCACTTGGAGAATGAAAAGCTAGCAGATCTGATAAGATCAGAAGCTTTCAGAAAGCACTGGTGCAACTGAACCTACTGTCTTGTGAGTCCATTAGTGCAAGTCTAACCTACTGGTTACTGAAGGAGGGTGAGATACTCACAGACAAGAAGAGAGTCAAACTGACTGAGCCCAGCATTGATGTGCTAACCTCCAGTGAAATTTAAGAAGAATGTGCCAGGCTAGCCAAAATCATTTGAAAACACACTCAGTTTTGCCGTGAATAATCATGTGGCAATAATGACTCATATGAGAGATGTATTAAACAAAAACACCAGACACTGTTTAGATCCTGCGTTACAAGGAGGACAAGAAGGAGTTGGAGGGGGAGGAGAAGAAAGGGACAGGAGAAAGAGGAGGAGCAAGAATAGAGGGAAGAGAAAAAATAATCATCTGAAAATTACAAGGCAGTTAGGGAAATTTGAGCAACACTTATTTAATAAAACTAATAATTATTGCTTTCCTAAGTATAGTAAAATATGTGTAGTATGTTTGTTAAAGAAGATTTCTTCTTTTTTCCACATATGGTCTTTAAAAATTATGAATAAAATGGTAGAAGAGAGGAGAACCAGGTGAGATTACAGTTGTAGCAAGTATTCCTGTGAGTTGATAACTATTGAAGTGGATAATGAGCATATGGATTTCCATTATATTATTTTTTCTCCTTTTGAATATCCTTTAACATTTTCATAATAAACATGTAAAACAAATTCCATAGTAGGACAAAAGGAATGATAGATATTTTTGCTGTCATCATAAGCACTCCATATAGATGAATTGGATATAGAAATAGACATAAATGGTGCACAAGGGTAGAAGAACCTAAACTCCGTTATCACAGGCATTCTGAGAAAGGTAGAATTTATGTGTGGAAACACGTAGACTTTGAAATCACGAAACCATGCATTTCTTTCCTAGGTTAGTAACTTATTGGCTTTGTGACCAAGTATTTAACTTTCTGAGTCACAGTAAAATGGGGATAATGGGCATAATAAGGTGTACTTCACAAAATAAATGTGTGAATTAAATAAAACAGCACAACCAATAGCACTTAGGCAAAAGTTAGAGCTATTACTACTAGTATTGGGTCTCATGTAATGTTTTTGATATACGCAGGGAAGTCTAGCTTCCTGTAATAAATTCACTGCAAAGAAACCATTATACATTATATCTCTAATATTGTCCATAGCATCTGATATCAAAACTCACCATGATTAAAATTTAATTTGATATAAAAGATGTAAAAACACATCTCTACATTTTTTAGATTATATTGATAGCTAAAATCCTAATTTAAATATGCTCAATTGTGCTGATGAACAATTAAGGGGAGTGACAACACATTTATTTTAAAATGCCTTCACTTGTTTGTAAACATTCATTTCTGGCATCATGAACTTTTTTATTCCAAGACCAAAATTTCAATTATCTTTTCCAACTTTTGAAAGTCAGAGAACTAAATATCCATAAATAGCTGTTGGTAGAAAATCCATCCGAAATTTTCGTTTTGTGTCACTGAAGTATTCCCAAAAGCACTTCAAAATTCTTTATAGACATTTTCAATTTATAAGAGTTTCCTTTAGACTAAACTGAGAAGTTGAAATAATAAACAACTGTAAATATTTTATACTTTTGAAAGATAGGTCAGCCTGGAGTGGAGATTCTCTAAGAGTGTTGTAAAGCTGTTTTTGCCAAATTTCGTGATTAAAGTGGGATTTGAGAATCTAAGGAAAAAAAGGGTATCTTTGAAGTGCTACTCTATATTATCCTGCCAGTTGGTGTGTAATATTGCCATGTACATTTGCTAAAATATTTTAAAATATTCTATTCTGCCATAGGGATTAAGAAAAATAGACAAGAGTGCAAATAAAGAGAAAAAAATGAAACAGTATAAATAGCGAATAAGAAAATATCTGTCAGAGACAGGTGAATCTTAAAATGTATGTTTATAAGTACAGATATAGAAAATAATCTACAAGTTAAACTAGACAAATACGAAATAAATAGACCATATGTGAGTTGAGTCAAGGTGCAAAGTAATTAATTAATATTAATTATATGTAGGAAAGGATGTCGGTACTAAATAAATCTTAAATATTCATAAGTGACATTTCATGTCACTTCCATGTTGACAGCTATGTCATCCCTAAATTAACCACTCATTGGTGACACACACTATGGCCCCATGTGTCTTCTGTGCAAAGCACAGCAATAAAACCAAAGCTGCTCATCAGGCTATCTGCAAATTACAGTCATAGCCAGATGTACTTGCATCTGCATCGCTTCTGTTGAACAAGGGTGATTGGGCTTCTGGCAACTTCGGACTCTAAGCCCTCTCACTTGCTGTCAACTTGGGTTCTCAACATCACACCATTAGCAAAGAAGGGTGATGCAGCAGAGAGAACAACAGTATATATGGGCACTGTGTATTACAGAATTCAGGAAGTTGATTCTTCCATCCTGCCTACACCCTAAACATGTCAACCTACTTAATCTGTTTTGCTTTGCTTTGCTTCTTGCTCTGCTTAAATGGATTCAATAAACCATGCACTTCAAATTCAAATTAATACATCTATGATCCTTTCTGTTCTGTGACCTCTGGAATAGCCTGCCTGGTGGTAGCATACTCACTACAAAATTATATTACAATAAGAACGTGATTTTTCTGGAATGTACAGAAAAAATACATAAACACATATACATATTTACATATGTATACATATACTGATCTCTAAATATATTGTATTATATATATTATATATTTATATGTAAACAACATGTGCTAGTGTATGCATATACATATACATTGGATATGTTTTTTTAGAAAAACATATTTTATGATTAAATCAAGAATATATACTATTTTTAGCACATTACTTATATTAGAAATCAGAGTTTAATGGATTTTCAAAGCAATAAAATTTGAAGGACAGCTCAATTTCATTTCTGTGTATTTTTTAAATCTTAATTACTGTTCTTAAGTAACCTATGACAGTTATATTATCATACTTATTTACCATAATGCTATAATGCCTTATTTATGATATTATCATTAATCTAGCCACTTCACTTTATTCAGAAACCTGGGATAAGCATGGATACATAGATAATGGTCTCTTCGGAAAACATTTATTTTTGACTCAATTTGCATTCTGCAACATGTCTGAAGCAACTGTATCATGTGTTTCGTTGTATTTCTCTCAGATTATTGGGAAGGAGTATGTATAGCCATGGGAACATTTTTATTTACTTCTGTGGTTCGTGGATACACAATTTTCATTTTAACAAGTGAAAATATTCTGTCTTGTTAAAGAGATATGGAAAGAGACAGTATTGAAAAGATATTAATAACAACATAAAAAGCATAGAGGAGCTTCAAAGAATTTGACCAATCACTAAACATTTAAAACTGGTATAATAAAACTGTTTTAACAAATATATTAAAACAAATACAATAAACATAATGAAAAGTGTTTTTAATATTAAAGAAACCAATCTCAAAGTTATATAAATGGAAATCACACTTTGATCACTATGGAATTCATGAGTTAATTTGATACACCCATGTTATAAAATGGTTTGCTTTATTTCAAAGCACTTACAAGCTTTTTTGCAAAACATACTATTCTTTTCTTTCACATTCTTGCATTAAGCCCAATAGGTCTATAAAATGTCTTTATCCAGTGGTGATGAGGACCATAAAACCAGCTTGGTAATTGAACATTTCATTTTACTTTAGCACGAACTAGTCTTATAAAGATCACTTAGGGAATTCCATTCTCATAATTTTTTCCCCAATACCAAATTTCTTTTCTGAAATTTTAATGCCTCTTTTGTGAAAGATTATTTTAAATCCCATTTAAAGTTATTAGATTTCTCTGATGAATATTTTAGAGATGTGTCCCATGGCACTCTTAAAATTAAAAAAAAAAAAAAAACAATAATAATAGGGAAATATCCCTCTCCTGCCAAGAAACTGAATTTTGTATTTCATTCACCCAAAGTCATTTTAATCAAGGCATATTTCATGTACAATTTTAGATGTAAATCTATCAAAAATATATAAAGCATTTTATATGCCAATAGCAACCTCTTAAAAATAGAATATACAATGTAGATAAATTTAAAAGCTATACAAAACAATTTATTTTATATAAAACATAAAACCACTATTGCATATTGGTTATCTTCCTTTTATTGAAAATGTTTTAATTAGTTTGAAAAAGATAAGCATGAAACTTTATACTATGAAGCAAAAGAATAAGAGTCAAAACAATGTAAGAGGGCCAAATTTTCATTTGACTTACTGAGTTGCTGTATTAATATGCTAGGGTTGCCATAACAAAGGACCACAGATTGCTTGGCTTAAACAACAGAAATTTGTTTTCTCACAATTCTAGCCTGGCAGATTTGCTTTCTTCTGAGGCCTTGTTACCTGGCTTGTAGATCTTCTCCATGTGTCTTCACATGATCTTTCCTCTATGACAATTTGTCATTGTGCAAATTTCCCCTATCATTTTAAGGACACCAGTCGTATTGGATTAGGGCCCACACTCAATGACCTCATTTTAACCTATCTCTTTAAAGGTCCCATCTCTGAATATAGTCACATTCTAAGGTACTACGGTATTAGGTCTTCAGGATATAAATTCAAGGTGACAAAATTCAGCCCATAACAGTTTTCCATAAAGAACAAAAATTTGAATTATAAAATGAAAACTAATACTGTAAATTCAGTCCACTTTTTGAGCTGAAGAAACATACATCTCTAAGTATCTGCTGAGTATGCATACTCTTTATGAACACAATGGCCAAGGCAGTTTTTTATTCAAATCACCAAGAAGCATTGGTATACATACCTCTTGTATTAGTCTGGGATTTCTAGGAAAAAGAACCAATAAGAGAGAGAGAGAGAGAGAGAGAGAGAGAGAGATAACAGATAGATAGACAGATACATTTATTACATGAAACTGGCTTGCAGGAATATGAAGGCTGAGACATCACAATAACTGTAGTTAGCAAGCTAGAGACCCAGAAGAGCTGATGGTACAGGTCTAGTCTGGGGCACTATGAAGCAGGAGAGCTGATGCCGTGAGATCTAGTCTGAGTCTGAGTCCAAAGGCACATGACCAGTGACCCAGTTCAAAGGGAGTCAGGCCAAGAGAGTGAATTCTCCTTTATTCAGCCTTTTGTTCTATTCAGGCCTTCATGGATTGGATGAAGCCCTGTGCCAAAACTGGAGAGGGAAGGCAATGTGCTTTACTCAGTTTACCAATTCAAATGTTAATCTCACATGGAAAACACCTTCATGGACATAGGCAGAATACGTTTAACGATATATGTGAGCACTCAATGGCCCGGTCAACTTGACACATAAAATTAACCATCGCACCGTTTATCTTTTACACTATCTCTTAATGCAATATCAGATAAATTTTGTGATTTCTGAAGGTTTTATGATTTTGAGGCTCACTTTTGAAAAATAAAAGGTAGAATTAGAACTAAAAATAAGTATCAAAATTAATAGTAATTTAGAATGAGAAAAAAATAACATCAAATAAAACCTCTAAAAATAGCAAATGATAGTGATCACCATGAAGGCATGAATTCCACCCCTTCCTAGCCAGAGCCTTTAGGAAAAAGCAAACGGTTTCAATCAACAACCAGAAAGTATCACATACAAATGTAACACAATGACACAACAAGAAAATATAAATAAATTAATTACATTTGCCATCAGAAACAGAGATATGAGATGTGATATACATTTTAAAAAATTGTCTTGCCAGGAAGATCTGTCTTATCAGTGCTGTTACTGATTTTCACAGGAATCTAAACCAACTCCATAACTTTAGAATGCATGACTTATGGAACAGGCTTTATTGGAGAAGTGGAAAATCACAAGACTACTCATCAGGACAAGAAGTCAATGATTAGGTGTGCCCAGAACAGAAGATCTGTAGTATTTACTTGATATGGATTTCATTTTAGTTCAGTGACCACTTCCCAATATGAATTTCCTGTAGGCGATTTGTATTTTTCATTTACAGTCTCAGGGAAGTCTCTTTCGCTCCCACACAACCAACTGGGCACATTAGCAATTGATTGTGCAATAGGTAAATCTGTGCTAACCACTCCCCATAGCCAGAGAGAGGTAGTGCTATTCCAGTGTCTTTTTGCATTTAGTCTGCTGATGGCCCATAATCAGTGACACTCTCCATTTGTCCAAATGGACTTTAGTCTTTCTTATCATAACAATTCAGGGAGTCTTTAGTAATCTTTCAGTCATAAAGAGATTCTAACTTCTGAAGAGACAATGCAACCAACACATCCTCACTCCTTATTAAATATGTCCCTTTGGGAGTTACGATGACCATTGGGTGCAACAGCTATTCCCTCATTACCTGTTCCAGTATCTCATCCTCAACCTTAAGAGACTAACTGTTATACCCAGGGATGCTCAATTGATTTTGATATTAGACATCTGTTGATTGTCACTCCCAGAAGTCTATCCCAAAGGTAGGAATAGGCACTGATTCCATTTTCTTCTTCTTCTTCTTCTTCTTCTTCTTCTTCTTCTTCTTCTTCTTCTTCTTCTTCTTCTTCTTCTTCTTCTTCTTCTTCTTCCTTCTTCTTCTTTCTTCTTCTTCTTCTTCTTCTTCTTCTCTCCTTCTCCTTCTCCTTCTCCTTCTCCTTCTCCTTCTCCTTCTCCTTCTCCTTCTCCTTCTTCTTCTTCTTCTTCTTCTTCTTCTTCCTTTTTTTGAGACAGGGTCTCACTTTGTTGCCCAGCCATGAGGGCAGTGGAATGATCAAAGCTCACTGCACCTTCAAACTCTCAGGCTCAAGCTATCCTCCTATGTAGCTGGGACTGCAGGCATGCACCACCATGCTTGGCTAATTTTTCTATTTTTGGTAGAGATGGTGTTTCACTATTTTGCTCAGACTGGTGTTGAAATTCTGACCTCAAGCAATCCTTTCACCTTGGCCTCCCAAAGTGCTAGAATTACAAGCATGAGCCACCATGCCTGGCCCTCATTTTCTTTTTCCAAAAAGCCCTAGTCCAGGAAGGGTGGAATTCTTTTTTCCCTGGTCATAGCTGTCAGGCCAAGACCATCTTTTAAAGGTTATCATCAGTAATATAAGAAATCAGGATGAATTCCTTAATGTATGAGAAGTAAAATAGTTGAAATGCTAAATAAAATGGAGTAAAATAGAATTAATTCAGTTAAAAAAAAACTAGCAAAATGGAGAACATGCTTTAATAAAATATTTATTTTTTAATAATTTAACAGATTTATATCATTTCTTTATAGCCTGAATTATATTCCCTATTTCTTATGGTTTGAATTTAATGTTAAATTCAGTAATTCTTGAAATTTTTGAAATTTCTATAGCATAGCATTAATATAGTACCAATATTCATAGCATATAGAGCTTCACAAAAGTCTGTATATAATTTACCGCTAAATGTAATTTTCCTGATATAAATTACAAAGAAATTATCTTCACTACTGTAGGTGACTCATGAATATTTAAAATACTTGCTAGCTAGTATTTAGAATACTAGCACTAACACAAATTATTAAAAAGCATAAACAAAAATCATTTTAGCCAAGAGCTCATTATCATCCTTGCACAGGAATGGCCATGACTTGTTTTGACTATTCTCCATACAGTAGAAAGCTTATTAATAATCATTTTAAAAGGTCCAATATAAAAAAATCTAGATGCCGAACAAAAAGAAGTAAATCATGTATATCCAAAACTGATTAAACAGTCTTTGTAAACTTAATAGTTAACCACTTTAAAATAGCAAAGCAATTTCATAGATGGAATCATGTTTCCAAAGCAAAATATCATTTTTGTGGTAAAGAACAAAGTTGACCTATTATTTTTATTACTTATCTGAGATGCACTTGTATAGGAAATAGAACCATAGTCATATTTTATCATCTGAAGTTTCTTTTAAATGTTTTTGAATTGACAAAAGAATGATTACTTTTGGAAAAAATTACTTCACATATATTTTGATCATATTCAACAGAATGCTCTCGTTTGTTTTCATGCAGAAATGCAAAATAATAAAATTTGTAAAATCAGCTTTTATTACAGATTGTTGGCTCAGTTCATTTCTAAATATATCATGACACAATTCACCTTTGTTATTTAAAAACCAAATCTTTAAAATCTATTTTTGTATGTCCTTTCTAAGTTTATTGAATTATATTGTATTGTCTTGTATTGTATTGTATTTTTGAGACAGGGTCTCATACTGTTTGTTCTCCAGGCTGGAGTGCAGTAGTGTCTTCGTAGCTCACTGCACCCTCAAACTCCTGGGATCAAGCAGTCCTCCTGCCTCAGCCTAGTGAGTTGCCAGTATTACAGGTGTGCACCACCACACCCGGCTAATTTTTCTATTTTTAGTAGAGATGGGGTCAAGCTCTTTCTTGCTTATGCTGGTCTCGACCTCCTGGCCTCAAGCAATCCTCCCTCCTCCACCTCCCAAAGTGCTGGAATTACAGACAGGAGCCACTTCACCTGAGCAAGAGCTAGACCCCTGGTCTGTGTCTTGTTTTATAGTGTCCAGATTGAGATCTCCTTCGTGGTTCAGAGGTCACCATGGAACCACTTTGGACAGTCGGAAATCACATGACCTGAGTCTTAACTACTCATGCAGGTTGTTCTGGGTCAATTTTTGGACTCTATGGTACCTATGCCACTTTGCTCATAGGCAAGAGGGTCCTCTGCATTCTTTTGCAACTGGCACACTAAGTTAGATTGGCAGATTTGTAGGGTATTCCCTCCTTCCCCAGGTATGGCCATTGCTTGGGAGATTAGGGTGGGTCAGACCAAGATGGGGGCCACAGCACCCACTTTCATCCCTAGGAAACCCGGGATCCCTCACTGTCTACCTTAACACAGTCAACATTAGTTTTCTTACTTTTCCATAAGTCAGTTCCTGAACATGAATTTCACATTTTTATTAATGCCATAATCTTTTGATCATTCATATCTCCAAACCTGTATTTAACTCTTTTATTAGTATCTTTTCATAACGTATATTGGCAATGCCACAACATGCCCAGCAATCTTTTCTTTTTTAATTTTCTTATGCACTTGCATAATTTCTGACTCTAATATCCTTCAGCCATATTTATATGTGCAGCTAAAATATCATTACTTGCCTAATTTCTCTTGATCCACTCAGTATAGCCTCTTCTTCCACTTTACTATTTTAGCATTCCAATCTAAACCTCTTTTGCTTTGAGAACAATTTTGTTGTAGTGTTATTTTCTTTTTGGAGGCAGAGGATGGCATTTATATCTCTCTGTATATACCCTACTATCATGAAAAACCTTTCACTGGTATATGGTAAAATTAAAGTTTGTTGAGTGAAGTTTTAGCAAAGATTTCTCAAATTATGTTTCTTAGTAATTTTAAGATTATGCAAAGATAAATACTATCTGAGAGTAAGCAAATATAAAGGATCATGTTGTCATTAAAAATACTGACAAGTACATTCTGTACAATGAATATTTTTATTTGGTACAAATAAAATAAAATTTTCTTAAATTATGGTGGAAGTTCAACAAATAAGGAGCTGTGATGAAAAAGAAGAAACCATTGCAGAGCAATAAATAAATGGTTAAACTATTAAGCCAATAAATGAAATATATTAATTATCAGAGTGGGGAACTTACTGGCGATAGCTTGAATGGACACAATCTTGAGGGGAGATTTCTACTCAATCTCACATAAAACTTAGGTTATTAGGAGTTCCAGACACATGAGAAGGATAAAATACAAATCCACATGTAAATAGAAATTTATTTTATTTGTTTGTTTTTAAACAAAGTAACTAGATAAGAAGAAAGGAAAAATAATAATGACGTTATAAATTTCATTACAGGAAGTATTGTGTGAGAAATAGTTTCAATTCTCTGAAAAATAATTTTTAACTTCAATATAAGCTTCATAGTATAAATGATAGATGTACCACATATTTACAAAAGTTAACAGATTCTTGGTAATAGAGAGAAAGATTGGAATCATATTGTCATGTCATATATGAAGAAATGTTTAAAGAAGGAAAGATCATTCTAAATATTTATATTAATTCTGAGTTAAATGTTGATTGATTTATCAGTTGGGTGGCTGCTTGATTCAATCAACATTTACATATTATAAAAAAATATTATATATACTACACTCTCCACAGTAAAATAATAACCAATTTTCTCAAGGATTAAAGTCTGATAGAGGAGAAATATATGAACAATACTTTTAATGCAGGATAAGATTTTTCAATATTTCTTTAGAATTCTTTAAGAACATAAAACAAATAAAATAACTGAGTAAGAGAACAAGAATATAAAGAATTAGTTTTTTACAGATGAAGTACCGAACTGGCTCTTAGAAGTTATGCTGGTATTATTGTATTCTTGTTGTCTACTACTTGCAATGAATTACCTAAATTTACTGGATTAAAATAATAATTATTTTATTATCTTTCATACTTAGCCAGCTTTCTTTAGTGGTTGCTCAAGACTTCATATTCAGATAGGGGCTAGGGCTAGAGTCCCATTGAATTCTTCCTCACTCACATGAATATTGGTTGATCCTGTAGATTGGCTGAGGCCAGACATGAGAAATTCAGTCAAAAAAAAGGAAAGAAACTGTACAACATGAAATGTCATGTTGTCTAGCTTTCTTCTTGATATGGTGGCTTGGTTTCAAGAGTCAATATTCCCAGAGAACAAAAGATGTATATGGCATTTTTTCATATTTATAACTTAGCTTCACAAGCCACTTGCCCTCATTTCCACTATATTCTATTGGTTGGGTCAATCACAAAGGACTGCCCAACTTTAAGGAGAGAATTTTGTAAGAGAATATGGGATGAAACACAGTGTCAGCCACGTGTCAGCCACTCCATGTTGCACTGACTGTATGACTGTATGACTGACTGTATGAATGAACAAAGTAAAGAGAAACTTTTCCCAAGTTAGCATGTGGAGAACATTATAGTTATTTCCTCTCCATTCATCGCATCTGTCCTGTATTATTAATAGTTAGCTGCCATTCTGATTCCAGACTCTTAGTCAATCAACAAATTCCATCCCCTGGCCAGAGCCATTACTTTAAGGATGGGTACATGCCCCAATTTGCCAAATCTCAAGGAAGCTCAGGACATTTTTCATGATTGAAAAACAATTACTTATTCTCAAAAATGGATGATGCTCATGCAGCCAGGCAGCTATTTAAAGCCACCTTAAGTTCATGAATAGAACATACATTAAACTGAATTTGAAACTATGAGAGGCAGATAGGAAAGATGAGAAGAATTGTGCATTTGCAACATTATTGAGTCACTGGAATGAGCAAACCCTGAGGCCCATTCTGCCTTCCAAGTGTACGAGTTAATAATTCCCTATTATCTAAGCCAGTATGGAGTTTGGTTGAAATATAAACATACCGTGGTAAATGATTTAGACTTTGTACTGTAGGCAAATTATATAATTAATGAATTTGTAATGAGGGAAGGGAACTGATGTGATATTTGCCTTAGGAAGATCAGCTTAGAAGCAATAGAGAGCAGGCATTGTAAAGAGATACAACAGCAGACCACATATGAGATGGCAGTTGTGATTCAAGCAGATGATGATGGAGTTTTATTTAGGAGATTTGGTGTGGAGAAACCCTATCAAACAGAAGAGTCATTAGATATATCTGATTTAAAAAATCATGTTTCTGTTCAAAGTGACTGAGTAGATACTGGTGTAATTCAAAGAAATATGAAACATAAGAAAAGTTGGAAACAGGAAAACAAATACTTCTAGTCTAGTACCTGTATGCAGAAAAGGTTTTGTTCCCCCTAGATCTCTGATTATATTTTCTTTGTTTATTTAAAATCTTTCTTTTAAGAGCTCTCCTACTATGGCCTTTATGACTATAGAGACTCCAATCTGAGTTCAGGAGAGAACAGGATTGTAGGCGAGAATAATATACACACCCCATATTTGAAGTGAGTTTAGAAACATTTTTTAAAAAATTATTAACAGATATATTGATTTTGCTTTGTGTTTTAACATGTTTTGTAAAAATGATTGTGGAATTTAGGATGGGCTGGTTTCTGTTATTGCTTCTTATGCTTTTATCTTTATATTAGTACTTCAGCACCACTTAATAATCATTTTTTATACATTATGGGAGAACTAAAATGGGAAAAATAATTATGACAGGATTTTCCCTGCTCCCCTCTAGCCATGTGTATGCCCTAACTTACTGCTCCCTAACTAAAAATATTTATAAATATAAATATATTTTACAAAAGGCCTCTAATTACTAGGGAGAGGACAGAAGTCTCAGTCAATTCTTTCCAGGGGCATGCACTGAGGAAGATTACATTGCCCTCCTAGGTATCTAAACAATTTCTTGACTGATAAACTATAATCCTGGATAAAGTGTGCCTAGAGATTAGCAGTTTGGCTTTGTTGTTATTGCTGTTGTTATTTTCCCTGCTGGGTAGAAACTAAATATCATCTTCCCAGGTGACTAATAAATTCCAGCCAGGCAATGAACACTAAGTCTCTTAGATGTAGCTTCCAAATTTTATGGACATATTTAGCATATGTTAAAATATTGTGTAAAATTGAATAATCGTATCTACCTCAATAAAATAGTTTTAGAGACTCTGTTGTGATTACTATTATGGCTATATCTCTTTCTCAGGCAAATTCTAAAAAAAATTGTTCTGACTAGTCCTGCAATACAGACAATATAATTTGTCCTCTCAAGTAATATGGGAACACCAGAGCAAAATGCTTTATAACCAGCAGGAGTTAGATATGGCTCCCTTTTAGACTGATGCAAAATTACAACACACTAATATAATTCAGAGGCACAGTGGTAGGTCTGGAAAGAAACAACTTTAAATTTACTTTGTTTTCTCCTTAAAATATTAAGAGGGAATTGTTACTAAAAATTGAGAAACTGACGTTTTGTTTCTAAACATTTATAGAGCTTATTATTTTGATTGACTTTATATTAGGTATCTCAAAAAACAATACTATGCTTATTTTTTTATAGATATTTTTGAACAAACCACAATTCTTTTATTTTCACTCTCTCTGTGTTCACCTTTCTCTTCTCTAATTGTGGCAAATCTGTAAAACTAGTTGTCTTCTTTTTCAATTATTCTATTAGAGAGGTATTTATTTTCCAGTGGCTACTGGCTGATAATACAGCCGGATGTAGGTGAACAGGACTTCTTCCCTCCTATAACTTTTAGAAAGCGAGCCCTAATTGCTGCCATTGTTATTGAGCCCACTACAGTAGAACAAAGTGTTTATCTTCCCAGAGACATTTAAAAAAAACATACATCCTGTGGTGTCTTTTTGTAACCTTGAAAGAAAACTGTACATAAGATTTTGCATCCTAGTTTTCTCCCTAGAGCTCCATGGGGCACCATTGTTAAATATTATTGGTGATGATAGAGGACAAGAAACCATTCAAGAAGAGTACCTTAGTCCTAGCTCTTACCCAGTGAGAAATTCCACCCAAATTTAGAGGATTTCAGTTTAAAGTTCCCCGTTCCTTTTATTTGATCTCAGTCAAAATATGTTTTGAAGTGCTTGTTTTTTGTTTTTTTTTTAGAAATCTTGCATTAAATAAAGGTTAAGTCTCCACATATAAGGAATAAAACAGTAAAAGTAGTTAAATAATTCAGGGAAGACACTGTAATACAATTCTGTAGCTTCTCTCTATGGAATCTCTTGGAAATAATTAATTAATTAATGACTCTATCATGGTCTTTGATAAAGAGGGTTTAGTTAATTATATTATTCAGTTCAATTGCAATAGACAATTCTTTCTCTAGTTTGTTAATTTTACATACATATAAATAATTCAGCATCAGGTCTTTTTTTTTTTTTTTTATTCAGCACTGTGCTTTTTTAACTTATATCCACAGTGTTGAGTGTACATTCAGTTTATTGATTCAAACAACTGCATGGTATTATATGGTACCTGGATCTAGTTTGTCATATACTCTCCACCACCATAAACAACTGCTACAAATGTTTCTGTATATATATATTCCTTTTATGAAGCTGTGTGAAAATTTTTCTACAATATTATATAAGAGTAGAGTGTCACACAGATATTTCTAAATTGCTCTCCTCAATGACGGTATTAGTTGCATCCATTCTGTTACATGTGTATAAATCAAATTAAGTTTAATAATGCTTATTAATCACAAAATTGATAAATAAGGATTTACATAAAATAACAAATTATACATTATATTGAATGTATTAATTTATAAAGTACTTTCTGGCTTAAAGATATGATCACACTCCAGTATGCTAATCTTGAGACCCAACTGACACATATTTAATATATATTTGATATAAATATTTGATTAAATACACACATATATTCATAACAAATGCATCACAGAATCGCATGTATGATATTTGGTAGGAAAAAATACCTGGGAAAATATATATATTCTCCACCACATTTCAAGTGTATGTATATGTATCTGTTTTATTTCAAATTGATATATGATCATATATTTTTCCAAGGTGGCTGCTTCCATCAAATTTCATGTATGAAATATGATTTATATATTTTTTCTGACTTAGCATTCATTGTAATAAGAAGACTTGTATACTAAAAATAAAATAAAAATAAAAATAAATACTTTTATGAATAAATTGGAACACTATTAAAAGGATTGACAGACTAGTAAGGTGTTATATGTAGCTATATTTTAGAAATAACCAAATAGAAGCACAAATAGAAAATATTATGGGACACTTCTGTTACAAATTTTACACATATATTATATCCAGTGGAAAACTGAGAGAAAAAAAATACGATTTTAGAAAAAACTTTATAAATGAGGATACCTGACATAAAAATCATCTTCTTTCTGCCAATTGTTTTTTGATTTATTCAGGAAAAATTTGTATCCCAACTCTAAACTCACAAGGATAATACAAAAAACAAAATAATTCAACTCCTCCATTTATTAATTCTTATTTGGTAGTTTAACTTGCTAAGTTTGCAAATTGTTCAGGCTGAGTGCTATATATCTACTTAAGAATGCTCCCTGGGTTCCTTTCTAGTACATTTATAGTGCCAAGGATAGATTGATCAAGCACACAAACCAATAAAGTTATCTTAAAAGAAAATCATTAATCCAAAGTTGTGACATGATAAAGTTCCAGACAAAAAGGGAAAGAATTACTCTGTTATAGATTTTTAAAAATGATTTATGGAATAATTCAAATAATAGAAAACCAGCAAAACATATTAAAAGAAAAAAAAGAAAAGATTTCTAACTTTAATTTTAATGACTATTTAAATGCCAAAAAACAATTATTGTTGTAGTTAAAATATCATTATATGATATAAAATATAGAACCAAACAAAAATACTCATAAAACTGCTACCCCAATAGAATTACTAAAAGAGATTGAATAATTATTCCACTGTTTTCCCATCTCACAGGTATATAATCACAGAATACAAAATTTTGTGTGCTTTTCTTGTGTACTTTGTATTTTTTATATATTTTCCATGTTTCCACACAGTATTTATTAACCTCAATTTTAATGGATACAAATACAGCTAAAGCAAGTATGAGAAGACTTCCAAAAATTCCTGGAAAATTAAATTAAAAGATAAAAAAATATATAAATTTTATTTTCCACAGAAGCTCCATCAAGTTCAATACACTTTTGTAAAAAATGATGTCAGCCATTTAGTCCATCCCTAAAGAACTGAGGTTTCTGGGTATTTGACTCTGTCAACACAGTCTTTTTTGCATTATTAACTAAAGAAAAAGGGGTACACTTTAAAGATTTTTTTTTTAAGATTGGGATACAAAAAGAAATCAGAAGGAGGTAAATAAGGACTATAAGGTTGATGCCTAATGATCTCCCATTAAAATTCTTGAAAAATCGTTCTTGTTTGATAAGAGGAATGAGCAGAAGTATTGTTGTGGTGGAGAAGGACTTACTAGTCAAGCTTTCCAAGTTTTTTTTTTTTTTTTTCTGTTAAAACTTTGGCTTACTTTTTCAAAATGGTCTCATAATAAGCAGATGTTATGATTCCTTAGACCTACAAAAAGTCAACAAGCAAAGTGCCTTGAGCATCCCAAAAATTATTGTCATAACCTTTGCTTTTGACCAGTCCACTTTTGCTTTGACTAGACCACTTCTGCCTCTTAGTAGCCATTGCTTTGATTGTGCTTGGTCTTCAGGACCATACTGGTAAAGCAATGTTTCATCTTCTGTTATAGTTCTTCAAAGAAATGATTCAGAATCTTGATCCCATTTGTTTAATATATCCATTGAAAGTTCTTTTTTCTGCACCTTATCTAGGTGCAACAGTTTTAGCACCTACAGAATGGAACATTTGCTCAACTTTTTCAGTGAGAATTGTGTTAAGATGAACCAATTGAGATGTCTATGTTGTTGGCTATTGTTTCTGCTATTAATCAGTAGTTTTCTTCAATTAGGGCATGAAAAAGAGGAATATTTTCCTCAAAAATTGATGTGGATGGTCTATCTGCCCCTGAAGGCTTCATTCTCAATATTATGTCATCTCTTTTTAAAGTGACTTATTCATCTGTAAACTGCATATTTATTGGGGCATTGTCCCCATAAACTTTTCAGAAAGCAGGAATGATTTAACCATTCTTTTACCCAACCTTTAACATAAATTTGTTCTTGCTCCAATTTTAGCAGAATTCATATTGCTCTTATAGGGCCACTTTTCAAACTGATGTCTTATCTTTCTTAGTGTTTCAAACTAGTTCCTATTCAGACATGTTATAGAAAGTAAGTATGGGGGAGGTTGGCACAAAAAAAATTTTAAAATCCTTGCATTTTTTTCCATAATAGACATTTCTCATGAACTTTTTGAAGATCTCTTGTATTCTAGGATCCATTAAGAAATTGGCCTATTGTTGGACACATGAAATTTGTTTCTACCTGTTTTCAATTACAGATAACATCACTTAAAACACCTTCTTTATTTCAATTATTCTATAGTCCCTATCACATCATATATATTATTAAATTTGGATTATTGAACAAAATAAAATTATTTTAGTTGCATGCTTAAAGAAAATAAAGACAAATTGTTTGGATGTGAAATACAATTAAAACAACAACAAACATTTTTTGCACCTTTGTTCAATCTCACTGCTGATAATATAATAGTGCCATACCAATTTTTAAATTCATGTTAGAGTTGTTTGTGTCTTTCATTGCATCATCATTCCCCTGTGAAATGTCTACTCTAAACATCACCTCACTTGGCCATAAATAAGGCTGGTATCTAGCTCATATGCAACAAGGGGCCCCAGGTTGCTGGAGTATAGCAGGCATGCATTTTGTTAGCTGGAGTCCACGCTAGACCAATTGTTATAGAAATTCATTCTCACCCTCGATCATGTGTTTGAAAGAACAATATTTAAAAAATGGCAATGATGTTTTTTTAGATTATGTTGCTCTGCTGCTTTTATTTCAGTAAATGATTTATTGAAATATTTATGTTTTTACTTTGTATCTGGTGTATATAAACAAAATGCTCCACCCTTTCCCTTTTATAGCTAACTCTTAGGTGGACTTAAAAACAAATATTAGCCTGAAAACTCCAAGTCTGTCAACTATAAATGTAGTGTCTACTTAGTAAAACCTCAAGGCTTTTTAACTCAGCACTTTAAACTTCACTTGAGCAATTTCCCTCAGTTCCATAAAATAAAAAACTGAACTATCCAAGATTTTGTCCATAGTAGAAAATCCTTGAGTTGCAAGCAGACAATTTCCTTACAGCTCCAGAAATTTAATGACACTTTGAATCAATAAAGATACATGAGAAGGGAACTTCTAAAAATAGCTATCCAATAACTCTAAACCAAGATTCTTAAATCACTCCTCAAGGATAGGATTGCTTCAAAACTTGGTACCTTTTGTCAAGGGCTTTTTAATAAGAGTACAAGAGCTTGAATCAACTTTAGAGGTTCATCATTCTGTTGAAAATAGGAAGATCATCAGTTCTACTGACATGGCTTCCTCTTGAACTGAAATAATGATTTTTTAAAAATTAAAAGATTGGCATACTACTCATAGAAGCAGGCTTTGTCATGCATAGGAGCAAAACCTAGACAGCATGATTCATTTAAACTGGTTACTTTCAGTGCCTACACACTTATACATGAAGGTGGTCTAATTCTTATTGATTAATTTTACCCAAAGGGCTATGTCTCTTATTTTTACTGCCTTAATATTTAAAAGTGTTTCATTTTAAACAACAAAACAACAATACTGTAAGTCTTTCTCCTTTGCTTCTATGTTACAGTCTCAATAGCAGAATAAAACTAGCTACAGAATATCTTTGAGTTCAAATAAAAGAAAAACAGCTATAGCAATGTTCTCCTAATTAAAAGAAGGCGTAGCATTTATATTCTTCAAACTCACTGGATAATTTCCAGTGTCTCTTTCATTGTATTTGCCATATTTTGCATACTGAATTGTTTAGACCTTTAGAACAGAAGCCCCATTAATTCTTCCCTGAATAAATTGCTGAGCCAGTACATGGATTTGAGTAACACCCTCCTATCCTCAAGTAGAATAGTAAATGAGTACAACTTTTGGAATTGAATTCTCATCACTCCCAAGCCATGTGATTAAAGTGATTAAAATTATCCGTGCTTCCATTTACTAATCTGCAAAATAAAGATAATAATGGTAAACTCACCAGGTTGCCATGAAAGGATTAAATAGAATAACACATTTCCAGTTCTGCCATACAACCTGGTGATCATAAAAGATTAATCTTCTCTGTCAAACTCAGCAAGAGATAGCCTCTCTCTCTCTCTCCCTTTTCTCTCAGTCTCTCTCTCTCTCTCTCTCACACACACACACACACACACACAGAAAAAAATAATCACAGAACGAATGAAGTCAGCACCTCTTCCTTAAACTTTCTTTTTCAATTCAGGGTAGCATGCTTAAGAAATAGAATATCTTGACAATCAGAATAGAAACTAGCTAGTTATAATGCTTAGTGTCAAGTGCAGGGATGTTGAGACACAATGAGAGCAACTTGTAAGTCAATAAATATTAATAATTATTTCTTATGTAAACAAGATATGGTAGCAGATAATTCTTAGGGGGGAGGGCTTCTGGGCTCATATATATTCTCTGTCTTTGCAAATGGCCAAATTAGCATGATGTGTGTGAAGTGGGTTCATTATACACTGTTTACCAACTTGTCTGAGTCTGGTGAGACAGGACACCCATGTACAGTAGTTACATGAAGTGGGCTTGTTATGGATAGGCAGCAAGGGACAACAGAAGTCTGAGATTCATTGCAAGCCAGTCCCCCAGAGCTTAAAACCCGGCGTGGGATAGATGGAGTCTCTTCTGTGCATGGCCCATTTTTACCACAGCTGAGAGACCCCAGGGAACAGTTAACTTTAAGTTTTGTACCCTGGGGCAATGTGATTCCTGGGATAAAGGACATCTTGTGGGAACTAGAACAGAGCCTGGGCTGCTTTGGCCAGCTACCCCTAATCTGAGAAGTTGCATTCTCAAAATATTCTACAGCTATTCTTGAGAACTATAAGAAAAAATGGGGGTAGAGGGAGAACTGAGTTGGTCCAAAACCACCCAGGGAAACTGTCCTATAGGATGAGGTCTCAAAGTCATAGCCATAATATCTGTCTATGGGATAATTACATTATTTCTCAAAGAAATTAAAATTTGAAATTAATGTAAGCATGGTATACATATACCACATTTTATTAATCCACTCATGTATTGATGAGCAGTTGGGTTGTTTCCACATCTTTGCAATTGTGAATTGTGCTGCTATAAACATTAGAGTGCAGATGTCTTTGTTATAGAATGTCTTTTGTTCTTTTGGGTAGATGCTCAGTAATGGGATTGCTGGATCAAATGGTAGTTCTACTTGTAGCTCTTTGAGGTATCTCCATTTTACTTTCCACAGAGGTTGTACTAGTTTGCAGTCCCACCAGCAGCGTGTCTCTCCGCAGTCCTATCTCTCCGCATCCATGCCAACATTTATTGTTATGGCCTTTTTGATAAAGGCCATTCTTACTGAGGATAAGTGATACCTCACTGTGTTTTTGATTTGCATTTCTCTGATGACTAGTGACATTGAGCACTTTTTCATATGTTTATTGGCCATTAGTCTATATTCTTTTGAAAAGCTTCTGTTCACATGTTTTGCCCACTTTTTAAAGGGGTTGTTTGCTTTTTTTCTTGCTTATTTGATGAGTTCTTTGTAGATTCTGGTTATTAGCCCTTATTCAGATGGATAGTATATAAATATTTTCTCCCATTCTGTGGGCTATTTGCTCTGTTGATTGTTTCCTTGGCTGAGCAGAAGCTTTTTAATTTAATCAGGTCCCATTTATTTAGTTTTGTTGTTGCTGTGATTGCTTTCAGGGTCTTCTTCATAAATTCTTTGACTAGGCCAATGATAGAAGAGTTCTTCCAATATTTTCTTCTGTAATTCTTATGGTTTCATGTCTTAGATTTAAGTCTGTTATCCATCTTGAATTAATTTCTGTGAGTGGTGAGAGACATGGATCCTGTTTCAATCTTCTACATGTGGCTATCCAATTTTCCCAGCATTATTTATTGAATAGGGATTCTTTTCCCCAGTGTATATTGCTTTCTACTTTGTCAAAGATCAAACGGCAATATGTAGATGGTTTTATATCTGAGTTCTCTGTTCTGTTCCATTGGTCTATGTCTCTATTTTTGTGTCAGTACCATGCAGTTTTGGTTTTTATAGCCTTGTAGTGTAGCTTAAAATCTGGTAAAGTGTTGCCTCCAGATTTGTTCATTTTGCTTAATGTTGCTTTGGCTATTTGGGCTCTTTTCTGACTCCAAATGAAGTATAGAATTATTTTTTCTAGATCTGTAAAAAGTATGTTGATATTTCATGGGGATTGCATTGCATCTGTAAATTATTTTGGGTAGTCTGGACATTTTAACAATGTTGATACTACAGATCCATGAGCATGATATGTTTTTCCATTTGTTTACATCATCTACAGTTTCCTTCCTACATGCAGAAAGGGTAGTTAAAACTATTGGTCTTTAGTGATCATATGATCTTATATCTAGAAAACCCCAAAGATTCTGCCAAGAAACTCCTGACATTGATAAATAAATTTAGCAAAGTCTCAGGCCAAAAATCAATGTACATAAATCAGTAGCGTTTCTATATACTAACAGTCAAGGTAAAAATCAGATCAAAGACTCAATACCTCTCACAATAGTTACAAGAAAATAAAATACCTAGGAATGTATTTCACCAAGAAGATGAAAGATCTTTACTTTTAGTCTTTAATTAACAAATACTTGACATCATGTTAGTCAAAGGAAAATTATTAAAGTAGGCAAACATGTAGGTTATATAGTTCATTCACCATTCCAATTACTTCCAACATGCTGATTCTACCCTCTGGATTCACTACATGGATACATTTTGAAAAATACATCCTTAGGCAATTTCATTGTTGTATGACCATAATAAAATGTATTTACACAAATCTAGATGGCATAGCCTACTACACATCTGGGTATATGGTATTGGTACAGTAACATGCTGCACAGGTTTGTAGCATGGTGTGTATTTCAGCATATCTACACATAGAAAAGGTAGAGCAAAAATGCAATGTTGTAATCGTATGGTACAACCATCATAAATATGACCCACCATTGTCTAAAATGTGGTTCATGACTATAGTTTATATCCTCAGGCTCTGAATGGGGTAACAGCTAACTAAGTTGAGAAATTATTCCTTTGTAATTTGTTTAATGGCTGCTATTTTCTCTTATTGCGTCAATCCTTTTCACAGGAATCACTTACATTTTAAGGGAGAACTTTTGGGGAAAAAAATCCTTAATGCCAAAATATAGCTAAAATTTCTGATATCATTGCACGCTTGTAAAAGGAAATAATTTTAATCACCAGTTTTCTTGGTGATTAATTTTAATCACCACAGATAAGTTGTTTTAAGGACAACTCAATAACATTTCTCCATAAATGGAAACTTTATTGTTACAGTTTCTCAGGCCAAAAACCTTTGGAATTATCCTAGTGCTCTGCATCTCCATATTCAGTTGGTCATCAAATCTTCCCATAGATAATTCCAAATTATATCAACAATTCATCTACATCTCTATAGCTCAATGGCTATTTCTTTGGCCCAAGTCTCTATATCTCTTGCCTACATCACTATGATTGCCTCCTGAATTTTCTCTCTGCTTTGTGCCATCACTTCCCATCAGTCTGCTTTCAATACAACCCTCAGAGTGATCCTATTTAAAATCATGTTCTCTTTTGCTTAACATCTTCTTATAGTAAAAGCCAAATTCCTTACAGGATCCTAGAACATATAACAATTTTGTTTCCCCCCCACCCCCGGATCCTGCCTGTCAATTCCACCTATTTTGATACTTGCTAGCTCTGCTCAGTCACACTAACATCCTCAATGTTTTTCAGAAATGTCAGGCACACTCCTACCTCTCCTGCCTTGGGTCTTTTGAATTTTCTCTTCCCTTACATCTCAAAAAATTTCTCTCCCAGACATATACCCAACTATTTTACCTCTTTCAGCTCTTTGTTCAAACGCCCCTTCCCCAGTAAAGCCATCGCTGGGCACTCTATGCACTTCCCATCATCTTTCTCTATTTTATTTTTGTCCTTGGTACTTATCACTGAAAATATGCCACTGATTTAAAGGAACTTTTCCTCTAATTATAAAATACAAACAATGTGGAGATTGAAAAAATGCCCAACCTCCTTGGTTGATGAAGCCACTACAAATTATTTTAGTTGCATATGCTAAAGTGTGTGTTTTTCATTTTGCAGGTGTTAAAAAAGTTAAAAATATACCAAAGACTGTATGTAAATATATTGTATGTATATATTGACTGCATGTAAATACAATATTGGTATATTGTAAAATATACCAAAGACTGATTCTTGATAAGAATCAAGGCACTCTAACTAAAATGAATAAAAATATTTAAGCCAACAACAACATTTATTTTATTGTATTATATTAATAATGACAAGGAAAAGTAAAGTGTCTATTTCAAGGTTTTGTTTTTTGTTTCTCACTCTCCTCCCCCTGCCTGTGATTATATCACCTTGGCTGGAACTATTATTCAATAGAGAAGTCCTTCAAATGTAATTGCAAAGTCAGGGACCTACAGGGAAATGGGGATCAAAAGCTCTCATCACTCCAGATGCTACAAAGCCTTCTCTTCCAGATGCTACCGATTTTACTCCCCAGGTATTTTTTAAATTAGGAATCTGTCTTAGCTGGTACACAAAGACAAGAGGTCAAGCTAAATCAGATGATTCACCTAAACCTATTCAAAAAAGAAAATGTCCTAGGAGTCTTGTTGCTATTGTAAAGGGTTATTTAGTGAACCGGATTGCTGAGTTTCTAAATATCTCAGCAGTTTGACAAAACTTGATATCTTGACTTGATCAGGACAGAGTCTGAAAATAGTGAAACCTTTATCAGAGAGTCTGAAATCACACTGGCTGCTCTGATATACTGACTACTGCTTACTGAGGAAAAAGCAGAAGTGTTGCTGCCCCGACTAGATGCCACCATTATGTTTTCAAGACTGATTTCTCAACAGAAAATGAGGCGATAGTCTTAGGTTCTTGTTCTCCAAGTATACTAATAATTATTTATGAAGATAACTTTAAAAGATAAATATATTTCTGGCTGAGTACCCTAAAAGGACAGAAGAGTATATTTTAAAATATCCATGGTATGGATACGGATGCATTAAGAAACCTTTCTTTCATATGTTTGTTCTTGGTATTGAATTTACAAAGTAAAACTAATACATGAAAAATACATTAGATTATATATTTTTTTCCTAACTCAAAAGGGCATAATTATTGATAGGCATCAAAGGTTGTTCTTAGACATTTGTACCTGAAAAATGTGAGCAGAACTCAGCAGGATATTGACCCTTTATTCTAAACACTCCCAGGTATTCCATGTCATTAGGGCTACTCAGTAATGCTAAAATCAAATTCAGACCTTCCTATGTGATAATAAATTCTTACAGAGAGAAGAGGAAGAGAGAAGGAAAGAGCAATAAGAGAGAGAAAGAAATTAAGGCAAATGCTTTTGAAAATTGTGGTGGTTATTTAACAGTCTAAGTGAAGACTATTATTCCGAGAAGACTAATATTGTTCCTAGCAGAACTTCAAGCCTATGTGTTCCAAAACTAGCTATGTGACATAGGCAAGTTTTATAACCTTTGTTCCTCAGTGTTCTCACCTATGAAATGATGAGAGTTGATATCAGTGAATCAAATGATGGAGAAACAAATACCAGTATTCTCACTGAGATGTTGAGACAATTCAATAAGATAATAACATTAAATATGTCTTCAACAGTGTTACCATATGGGCTAAACAGGGACAATAATCTCTACAAATGGATTGATTGGAAGGGCTAAATAAAATATTTACTAAATATTCAAGGAAGTTGTTTAGAAAAAACCTCTAAATCTAATTATTTTTGCTGCTTTGCAATGGAGGGAGGATTTTGGTAAACTATGAGATATTAAAAATTTTACTGATACATCAGCCAGACAGAAATTGATAGTAGCATTGTGGATATAAATCAAGGGATGTTGCCATGTTTCTAATGTTATTTATAATTTGGGCTTTTTTTTTTTTTTTTTTTACAAATATCTCAACCTCATAAGATTATTCTAATGATGAAAGCCATTCCAGGCTTGTAAAAGTACAAATTCAGAAATTCTGGGAAAATATGGGCTTTCTGTGGTTATTTAAACTAAAGACATAATTTGAAATTGGAAAAAAAGCTTTATATGTGTTTTTTCCTAAGGTTTATTATTTTATTTTCTATTGGTAAATATCTCTTTAATTTATTTTCATTGTATTCTTGTGTATTTTAAAATGGAGGAAAACATAAAATAAGAGACATTTAAAATATAAAGTATAAACAATAACATATGTGAAAATATCATAGATTATATTATCTATATTTTAGTCATTTAACTAAAAGATATATCTTAAAAATTTTTTGTGGAAAAAGTAATTTCTTCTTCCTTCGTACATATTTTCCCAAACATTTTTATGTTTCCAATATGAACAAGATTTTGACATCTGAAGGATGTCTGCACATTGATCTTTATAACCCTAGGGCTTTTACCACCTGTCAGAAAATTTCATTACATTAATAATTCATTCCTTTAGGTAGTTCTCTATTTGTTCTAACATCCACAAACTTTGCTAAATTCAGTATAGTAGTTGATGAGTTGATCCTCTCATTGAAAGATCCCAAGTTGATCAGATTGGTAGGGTAGGCATAGAAAGAGTGTGCTATGTCATTTACAGAAAAGATTTAGTTTTCTTCCATATGAAGAAATTATAAGCAAAGTTTAAATTTTGGATGCATGTTTTAAAATGTTTAGGTAATAGTAAAGTACATTTTGATAATCAAATTTCAATAATTTTAAATATCAATACAGTGAAAAAATTAAATTCTAAGGTCTAACTAATATTTGTATAGGTATTTTCTTAACCCATAGAACACAGAAAAAAAATCACATCATTGTTGACTGCTGAGTTCAGTTTTCTTAGCAATTTCTTTTTTCTTCATCTTGCTCACCATATTTCCTTCCCTTTTTTTTTCTGTATCCTTTTATTACTACAATCTTTTCTTGTTGTTAATTTTACCATTCTGTTTAAGCAATAGAAAACATGTAGAATATAATTTGGTGGATTAGTCTTGAAAACTTTAACACAGATTTCATACCATTTCGGATTTATATTTATAAGAAGACAACCTTAAAAACAATGAAACTACCAATTTTTTTTCTCAATTAGTCTTCTTGCAGTCCACAGTAAACTAGAAAATACTTTATGAAGTTTCTAAAATCTAACAGAAAAAGAAGTAATTGCCAGTGTCAATAATAAGGCATTTGAGGAACTTACAAGTAGAGGAGGCCTTTTCCCCCCTAACTAGTAGATGTTTTGCTATATTACAAAAACGCAGTTAATTTTACAACTATGTTTAATACATTATTATTATTATGATTTCAGCATATTATGGGGGTACAAAAGTTTAGGTTACATATATTGCCCTTTCCCCCCACCCCGTCAGAGCTTCAAGCATGTCCATCACCCCGACGGTGCACATCGCACTCATTATGTATGTATACACCCCTCCTCTCCTCCCTCATCTGCCGGACACCACTGTTTAACACATTATTCATGCATATCGGAGGGCTGTGATACTATATGTAGTTTCCTATAATATGAATATGAAACTCTCATTACAAATTAATACAGGTTCATCTAAGATTGTATTTCTGGAAATTTAACTCAAATACATAATTATATAATGTCACAAATAAAATTGATTTTTATTAATATGTAGTGATGATATGTTATTTATTTTCCAAATTGTAGATTTTTCAGAAGCAATTTTAAATGATCCCCTTATCATTTAATTAAATCACTACATTTTGCAATAGGTTGGTGGTTGTAATAATATTATGTCATTTGCATTAAACTTTTGATTGACTATTTTTGAAAAGAAAATATTCTTAAAGTGCTGTCTTAACTTTATAGCAATTGCATTTTCCCAAGAATTTTTTTTAAAATGCTTTTTCTGTCATAACTACAACTTTTAAATGTGATTTTCAAAAAATGCCATGGCTTTATTTTAATTTTGAAAAAAGGCATTTATCTTTTGAATGTCAAGGATTATTAATAACCAATTTTAAGAGCTAAATGGCAAATTAATGCCTCCATAAATCAATATGGAATCTGCTGAAAAAACAATTTTCTTATAAATTTTTCTTACTCAGGTTTAGGCTCTGTGTTTTGAAGTCATGGTGCTTTCAAAAGACGTTCACTTTGAATAAATCATACAATATTGTGCATAATTTTAGTCACCATTGAGGCCAAAAATGCAACTAAAAAATTGTATTCTTCAATTAAGTATGCTATTCCCAGCAAACAAGTATATTAAAAAATTCCTAAAACATGGTATGCTAAATGTCACTGTTGCTAATCCACATATCAGGTTCTTTTATTTTTCTTGGCAAATGGAAAAACTGAGTTTTCCTATTCTCTTTAAATTAGGCCATTTCCAAATGACTTGTCTGTGACAATGAGTATGAGTAAAAGTAACCGCTCCCACTTCTAGGTTCTCTAGATGCAACCCATGTAAGTACAGGTTCACGAATAGGTGCCCCAGAGACCAAAGAAGGCTAAAATGCTAAGATAACCTTGGGAAGACAGAATGCTTGGAACAGAGAAATAATATCTCAATCATTTGATGTCTTTTGTTTTCACAACATAGCCAGCCTACCCTAACTGCTATATATTACATGAAAATAAATTCATGATTGATACATTTACATAAGCTAATCTATTGCAATTAAGTCAATAGTCAAAGTCAAATCCATTTAATAATTCATCATAGCATTTGCACATTTCTGTCTTCCATTTGGCTTTCATCATTATTTTTTTTTCTGGACTAATCTTCACATGTGCACAATATTATTATTAGAGGAACAATTAAAATAATATGTATTCTTTTAAAATCTCTGCCCTTTACAGAGAAATAAAATCAGCCCTTGTTATAATTTAACCTTTTCATATTTTATAATCCATGATGGGGTATAAATAACATGAATTCTTTAAAATGAAACTGTCAGAGGAAAGAATTATCATCTGTTTTATTAGACAACTAGGTTATAATAATTTTGAAATATATGTGGTTACCATTTATTAGCAGCTACAATTATACCTCATATGTGTATTTATAATACATATAGCTCTAATATAATTTTGTTAAAATGGTGCTCTGCATATAATAAATGGGTCATTTTTATATTTTTACCTAACATTTTTCTTATAATTGTATAGTTTGGGAAATATGTATTCAAAATAAGTCAATTAATTTTATTTTTCACAGGCTTATTTTTATTATTTTAAATAAACCTAAATATTATACTGAGATGAAAATAAACTTCATTTTAAAAAATATAAATGGTTTGTTTTATGTTTCCAAGCTTTCTTATAAGTTGTAGCATTTATAACAAGAAAAAAAAAATAAATTGTACCGTTATGACTATAGGTAAATCTTATTTGAAGTTAAGTTGTGTATATTTAAACAAAATAATGCTGCATCTTCTATGAAAATATGACTTTTCTTATTAAAACTTTTTAAAGAAAATGAATATAGGAACCAACTAACAAAAATCACCATATAAAATCCGTTTAACTAATTTCTAAACAACTACCTATTGCTCCTTAAATTTGATTTCAAATGATTATTTTAACATTTACAGAAAATTAGTCCGAAATACTTTGTTGTATATTTCACTGGGTTTAGGTCACAATACCTAATTAAAACAAAAATTTCCAGGTAGTAATTTATGATACATGGAACATGCTTTTTCTGAACAGACTCACACACACACACACATACACACACACACGCATGTAAACAAGCATAAAGTGATTAGATGAATTCTCTCGGTCACTGAATATTTTGATTAATGCAAAATTACCATTTATACTGTACAGTCATCTGGTATCCGAGGGTGATTGGTTCCAGGATACCCAAGGATACTCAAATCCACAGATAATGAAGTCCTTTATATTATATAAAATGACATAATATTTGCGTATAACCTATGCACACCTTCCCATATACATTAAACCATAGCTAGAGTGCTCATAATACCTAATACAATGTAAATGCTATGCAAATATGGAGGGATTACTGTGTTGTGACTAAGTTTAAATGATAAACACACAGGAGATGCCAATTTTAAAATAATAGTTTTCATGTGTCAGAAATCTATGATTTCATTGTTTCTAGCTCTCTAAATTGATGAAAATATTCTAGATATTAAAATTTCAAGAGATCCCTGAAACTATTCTGTCAAACTTTGAGTATTAGATTTGAATGGTTCTATAGAATAGAAAAAAACTGAGTAATGATGTCAGCCAAATCTGGGCTTAAATAACTGCCTGAAATTTGACCAAATCTTTTTATCTTTGTCATCTATATAAATAAAAAAGGACTTAATTTAATAAGATACCTAAAATGAGAGAAATTCACTTGGTAGATTATGTAAAATAGTAATATATAAAAAGAAAATAGATCAACAATAGAATTAATACTTTTATTAATAACTAGCATTAATAATGAACAGTCCCTTTGTTGCTTAATTTACATCTTTAAGCAATTTAAATGCTATTTACGTTTTTAAGTACGTTGTAATTATTCATATATTTAGAAATATTTTTGTGCATATACACATTCCAATCACTGTTAGGTAATAGAAACACCGGTGTCTAACCAAAAAAATAAAAAAGAAAATAGAGTAAGTGCTATTTTGAATAATAGAACAATAGCACTTACTGTCTATTTGGCAATGAAACAATCATTGCTGCGTTACATACTATTCAAAACACATTGTGGCTTAAAATAGCTGCCTTTATTCAGTTCACAACTCTGTAGGTCAGCTGAGAGATGGCTAGTCTAAGAGAGTTTTGCTAAATTTTTAGAGGTCAGCTAGAGGATCAGCTGCAGATTGGCTCCGCTAATCTTGGGTAGGCTTTTTCTTCTATCTGGAAACTTGATAGGTATGAAACCGTTGACTCAGCTCTACTCCAAATATTCTCTTATGCTCCAGCACACTCCTATATGCTTGTTCATATGACAGTCTTCAGGAATCTAAGAAAAAGAACAGAAACTCACAGGATATCTTAAGAGATAGGCTCAGAACTGACATACTATCACTTCTACCACACTCAGTTGACTAAAGCATCTCACTGGGGAGCTCTTATGCAAGGGCAGGGAAATAGACTTCACTTCTTGGGAGGAATCTGCAAAGTCACGTGGAAAGGCCCTTGGATATAGGGAGGGAAATAATCGTAGCCATTCTTTTTCAAAATACTAAACATAATCGGATAAAACTGACATTAATTAATCATGAAAAAATGTACATTTTGAATAAATATAATGATGTTTTTTTCCATTTTATCACTTGAAATATAAGGCCCTGTCATGAGCATGGAAATCAAATAAGTTGGAATTAACAAATTTTGTTTAATCTATGTCTCAAGAAGGTAAATATAGTAAACACATGAGAGAACTATAAAAATTGTAGGTATATCTCCAAGCTTGCTTTCCATTTCCACAATTGTATGCATCAAACTTAGATACCCATTCTTCGTTCAGTGGGCCTCATGATTTGTCTCATTATTCCTTAACTTATTATTTTCTACCCTAGGCCCATATAAAACATAGTGCTGTATCAGTATAGCCTATTCATCATCATGCATCAAATTTTGTTTTCTCCATGATAATATCACATGTCTGTAATAACAATCTGACTTCTTTGTAGTTTTCTGGGTATGTTAACGCACACAAGATATGATATGAAATTGCTTTAATTTAAATTACTTTTTATATTTGTATCTTTGCTACTCAATAGCAAAGTCTTTAACAGAAAGAATTATACTCATCATTTTTCAAAAAATAACAGAAAAAAATTTAAAAAACCTTAAAATTCTATAAAGATAATAATAATAAAGGAGATATTAGAATATTTCAATATAAATTTTTAAAAATTTAATTTAATTTTTTATTTCAGAATATTATGGGGGTACAGACATTTTTGTTACATATAATGCCTTACCCTCTCCCAAGCCAGGGCTACAAGTGTGTCCTTCCTCCATACAGTGCACTCCTCATGCATTTGTTGTGAATTTACCCACCCTTACCACCCCTCCACCTGACCATCACTCAGGGAATATTACTACCATGTGAGCACCTTAGTATTGATCAGTTAGTACCAATTTGATGGTGAGTACATGTGGTGCTTGTTTTTCCATTCTTGTGATACTTCACTTTGAAGGATGGGCTCAATGTCTATCCAGGATAATATAAGAGGTGCTAAATCACCATTGTTTTTTGTAGTTGATTAGTAGTCCATGGTATACATATATCACATTTTATTAATCCACTCATGTATTGATAGGCACTTGGCTTGTTTCCACATCTTTGAAATTGTGAATTGTGCTGCTATAAACATTAGAATGAAGATGTCTTTATTATAGAGTGTCTTTTTTTCCTTGGGGTAGATGCCTATAGTGGGATTGCTGGATCAAATGGTATGTCTATTTTTAGCTCTTTGAGATATTTCCAAATTACTTTCCACAGGGATTGTACAATTTTCGTCCCCCCAGCAGTGTAAGAGTGTTCCAATCTCTCCACATCCATGCCAGCATTTGTTGTTTTGGGACAATTTGAAAAAGGCCATTCTCACTGGAGTTAGGTAATATCTCATTGTGGTTTGGATTTGCATTTTCCTAATGATTAGAGATGTTGAGCACTTTTCTATATGTTTGCTGGCCATTATTCTGTCTTCTTTTCAAACGTTTCTGTTCAAAAGAGACTGCTGTTGCAAGTCTCATTATTATCTCAATTTAGCAGGTGATGATAATGACATAGAAAGGTTAAGTAACTGCCTTAGATTTCACATAACCATTAATTTGTAAGACTTCCATTAGATTCACAAACTCAACATCTGTATTTTAACCTTAAAAAAGCTTCCTTTTACTTTTAAACTCACATTCCACCAATAGCCAGTCATATTAATTTTACTCAAACAGTACATTTACATTTCAATCTCTACTATTCTTCATTTCTGTTTCTAACTTTTCTTGTATGTCCAATTACAATATACTTCTTAAAGATTTTAATGGCATAACAATAAGATGTAAGGGATTTGCAAAAAGAATATAATTTTTATGGTCCTGAACAAGTTGATTTAAAAAAGTTGTTAATTAGTTTACTCACCTGGAAATGAGGAAATGAAATTGTTATGGGCTGAATGTTTGTGTACCCCCCCCCAATTTCATAGTTTGAAGCCCTCACCCCCAGTATGATGATATTTGGATATAAAGTATTTGAGAGGTAATTAAGATCAGATGAGGTCATGAGAATGAGGCCCTTTAAATGAGATTACTGCCTTTAAAATAAAAGTTATTGGAAATCAAGCAGGGGAGCGGGGGAGTGGAGGGGCAAAAATCCACCTAACGGGTACAATGAACACTATTTGAGTGATGAGAACATGTATAGCTCTAACTGAAGCCATGTAACAAAAACTTGTGCACCCCCTTAATATTTTGAAATTAAAAACGAGAAAAGATACAAGAGAGATCGCCTTCTCTCTTTTCCTGTCCATACAAAAATAGGAGGTCATACGAACACACAGTGAGGGGGTGGTTTTCCTTAAGCCAGAAAGTGAGCCCTCACCAGAACCTGAATATGCTTGCATCCTGACTGCAGAATTTCAGCCTCCAAAACTGTGAGAAAATGAATTCATATTATTTAAGCCACCCAGAGCATAATATTTTGTTATGGCAGTGTGAGCTGCCAAGTACAAAAAAAACTAATCCATAAATTAGTTGTAAAGATTAACTGAGAGAATAACACTAAAAGTCGATTTTTTAAAAATTCTTATTGGTCAAAATACACAGGGAAGTGATTTACACGAATAATATAAACAAATAATTTCTAAAAATAATAAAACACAGGATCTGATAAATAGCCCCACCACCTGACGTTATAAATATATATATGAATTATAATACACTATAGTCTAACATAAGCATTTATTCTAATTTTGCGAATGGAAATTGTGCAGAGAAGAGTTAACATAGCAGGTCTGACACTGATATCCTTGGAAAGGACTGCTTGTAAGGTTGTCTGTTAGCTGGTATCTGAGATCTTGGATTTCAGGAGGGGTCCTACCATTCCCAAAATGTCAAAGGGAGGCTCATTACACCTAATCTTTTTGTACAAACAATATGGTTTATGCTGAATACTTACTTACCTTCTGAGAGTTGGGAATTTTGGTACATAAAAAGCAGAGAGTACCTACATAATCAGCCCCAGTAAAAACTCTGGGCCCTGAGTCTCTAATGAGCTAATTAGAATAAGTTAATGAAATGAGCTCATAAAATATTGATAAACAATATTTCATATGTATTGTCACCACTCATTATGGGAGGAAACAAGTGTGTGTGACTCCACTGGATGAAGACTTTTGGAGGCTCATGCCTAGTTTCTTTTGGAGTTTGCTCTATGCAATTTTTCCTTTTGCTGATTTTCCTTTGTAGCCTTTTGCTACATTTCATCATAGCTGTGAGTATGACTACATGCTGAGTTCATTGAGTCTAACTAGCAAATTGTCAAACCTGTAATAACTCTTGGGGGCCACTGACACAGGCTCAGAGAGCTTAATTCATTTGCCCTTTCCATTTTATCTGATTCCAAAGATCTCAGTGATATGAAAACTCACAGTCAATTGAAAGAATAGAAAAAGGTACTGAAAAGAGTAGTGTTAATATTTTTATTAAGAAGAAAATATAATTCTCATCTGAAGCAAGATCATGCCTGATATACACATCAGTTTATCTTTAACAACTTTTTATTTAAAGGTTTGTATAAGTGAGATGAAAAAACAAGTCAATCATTATTTAAAAATCATAAATCACAATTCCCTACTTGTTCACTTCACTTCCTCCAGAGTATTGAAGAAGAATTTAGCACATCCAATTATTTGTTAATACAAATTTTAACTTCAGAGAAATCAGAGACTTTTCTTTTCTTGGTCTTCTTTTCTTCATTTCCTATAGGAATTCTCTCTGAACAGGAATAGACAAGAGGAGTACATGAGGTATTCTTAGTCTCACATTTATAAAATAAGTTATCAAAGTCTGTTTTCTCTAAACTCTGCTTTTCTCTTTTATCTCTAAAGTCATTCATCTCTCCAGGTATTTTAAACCTGGGTAACACCCCTTTTGTGACCTATAGAAATAAGCTAATCTCTATAGATTTAGAAATCAGAGCAATGAAATTTGTATCTATAAGACCTAGTGCCACCAGATAACTAGGACACCTATTTGAGAACATCAGGTCTCAGTAAATGTACTGATTGTATTGTGTACCTGTACTCTGGATACTTATATATTGAGGAAAGAGATACAGGACTGAAAGCAAAGAAGAAAATAATCTATGGAAGAGGAATATCTGTAAGAATATGGGAAAACTGAACCAAAAGAAAGAGAAATTTCTACTGTGAAATTTCCTTGGCCTGATTCTCCTTCCTTTGTACTCTTCTCTACAAAAGATTTATTATAAAAAGGACTTTGACAATAAATACCTATTTACTAATACCTATTTACTAATATATTAAAACTTGTTGACAGTTTAATATTTACTTCTAATTAAGATTTATATAATTCTTTATTAAATAAATATTTTTTGAGCCACTACATGTTGCTGTTTAGTAAGAATACATTATTAAGCAAAATTTAATTCTTTCAACTTTAAGGAATTAAAATATACCATTTTAGTAAGAATTATTTGAATGTTACTATAGCTGCCATATTAAAGTGCTGTGCTTTTTCTGGTTGGTGTTGGTGAGAAAGAAATGACCTTTTCCTCATAAGAAAATTAAGAATATATTTTTATTTTGTGTTTAATATGCTGAAAGGAATATTTTTAAGAAGAAAAGCAGGTTCTTTCATAAAGAAATAAGAAGATAAATGATATGGGAGTTTGTAATTAAGATTACTTTGGTGCTAAAGCTATTAACTAAATATTGGATTTGTTCAGAAATAAAGACATAATATCACTCCTTGGATTAGGAGTGTTTGCCATCATTCATTACTGCATAATTGAGGTCATTGGGCTTGTAAAATGTACTATGTCAAAATTAATTCACCAATGCAGTATCTAAAATCCTTTAATTATGTACTAGGGAGCTTGAAAATACACATTCCTATATCTTAAAGACATTATTATATGTGTATGCACAAATGCAAAAAGTATACAAATCATAAAGTTGAATATTAACATTGGCTAAAATTTGAAGGAAAATGACAAGTTAAATTCTCTAATAAGTATGATGATGTTTATACTTTAAGCTAATACAATTATAGTGAATATTTAGTTTACTACTAATGGTATCATCTAATTTGGATAAATATTTATAGAGAAAGTCTGAGGAATTTTATATGCCTTTTACTTTGTTCTTAATTATATTATGTAGTATGTTTCAAAAAAACTATGAACTAGGGTTAAGTTAATGTGCTAATAGGTTATTTGATAAAACCTTTATTATTATTATAGTTTTCGGTAGTATTAAACTATTCTTGGTCGGTCTTCTTTAATACTTCCTTTTAGGCATGATTATATATTTTCATATCACTGTGTTATTTAAACTGTATTAAAATCAGAAATTTCATCTACAAGCTAATATATTGGGTTGATTAGAAAAGTGACTACAATTCTCTAATTTTCTCTTGTGTCATTTGCATTGTGAATGCAAATCATCTCATCAAGAGTTGAAATCTATTTCTTCAACCTTAGATGACAGGCTAGCTTTTTGCTTATCTTTGGCTAATAAAATTCTGAGAAATTATGGTATGCTAGTTCCAAGCTTAGTCCTCAAGAGTTTTCATACATTTCTACTCTCTACTGAAACCACCATGACAACAAGCCTGTCCAGGCCTGTTGGAGGTTCAAAGTCCAGATGGATCAGAGATGAATTGTCCAACTGAGGCCATCCTAGACTACTCAGCCCACAACCAAAACATTATCCCATGGCAGCCACAAGATTGAGGCCAGATGAGATTAACTGAGTCTGCCCTAGGAATCTTACAAACCTAACAGACTAATAAAAAATAATAATTGTTCTTGTTTTAAGTCACTGAGATTTGTGGTAGTTTATTATATATTAGTATTTAACTGGTTTGGCTATGAAAACTATTTTTGTATAAATATAACATTGAGAATAAAATTTGGAAAATTATTTCGGGAATAGATTTAAGTGCTAGTGTGAGATTTTGCTGGCATATTTATTTTGTACTAAGAAAGTGCAAGTCTTAATTTCATTAGAATTTGCAGTTGGAATGGATTTTAAAGAAGGAAAATTTTGGTAGAAAAATGAATTTTAAAAATTAATATTGATAGAATTGAAAAGCTCAACAAATAAGACTAAGAACTCAATGGAAAGGTTAAAAGCACATTCATTATAGAATGGAAAAAAAAAGTAGTTAATGAACTGACAAATAGAAAGAAAGAAATGTCCATAATAAGGGATAGACTGTTGAGTCATAGGAGGTAGAATCAAATGTCAAACACACTGCTAACTGGAGTACCACAAAAAAAAGGAAGAAAGAAATAAATTAGCATCAATATTGGAAGATCTAGTGTATGAAAGTTTTATGAAATTGGTGTAAAACATCCAGCTACAAATTAAAAAAAATCACTATAAATTCAAAGCAGGATAAATAGCCAGAAATAGTCAGAAAGATATTCTGAAACACACCACTATAAAAATGTTAAACATAAAATATAAAAATTAACAAAATCAAAAAATTGTATAAAGTAAAAGAAGCCTAATTATTTTAGTGGCATCTGGTTTTAAAATGAAGAAACTGAGCTTTCACTGGTATATGCAATTTACTAAAGAAAATCTTACAAATATGAGAACATGAATTAAAAGCACATCTGTAGTTTACTCAGAAGTTCATGTGTTTTCCACTACAATTTCTTCCTCTTCCCCTACTCTACATAAACTCAGCTTCCACAGATTAATTGACTCTAATTGGTTTCTTTAATTACCTAAACTGAATAAATGGTAAATTTACCTTTAGTGTCTTTGTAATTTGTTGTTCTCTGTCTTGAATATATATATATATATATATACATATATATATATAAAATCTTCTAATTGTAGTGTATATCACTTAACTTAAAATTGGCTGCAGGACGAGGAAGGACCAATGACAGACTAGAAGCAGCCTATACAACACCACTCTCCCAGAAAGGCTCAAAAGTGATGAATAGTCATTCATGTTTGCATCAACCATCTAACAGAGAGCATCAGGAATTAACAAAGAGGTGATGGGAGACACACAAAATGAAGAAGAGGGAAGTGGGACAACCTATGTAAAAGGATTGGAGATACCTGGAGAAGGGACCTGCACATGAGGGAGGATCATAGGAGAGAAGCCCAGGGCTCCATGCTTCCCCTGCGGACATTGCAACCAGAGATGAGGGGGGGCCTCTCCACCACAGCAGGCCTCTGCTCTGATACAGAGACCTGGCTGAATGCTATGAAGCAGCATTGCTCTAGATAGAAGGCAGAGATGGCTTCCAAACCCTGGGTGCAGTGACTGGTGCCATTTTGAGATCCCAGACCCATAGCACTGCATCTTCTTGGTGATCAGTTCCATAGCTGATACCTCTCCCTCACCCCGCTGGGCCAGGGAGGGAATGGGAAGGCTGGGAACACTTGCACACCTTGTGGGTGGGTGCAGGTGCCCCTACCACTGCCAGGGAACATGGACTGAACAGGTACCCACAGATCTGGAGCTTGTTGCCACAGCCTAAGTGGCCCTGAAGAACGTGTGCCCATGGGACCTTAAAAGAACATGTGCCATGTCCCTCAGCACCAGCCACCCACCAACTGGTCAGTGCAGCCACTACTGTTGCCACCTGAGAAGCCCTGCTGTGAAGAGAGCTAGTCAAAGTCAGTGCCAATGCAACTGCTACCACCAGAGCTGGGCAGTCTGCCCAGCCATGGGCCCACTCCACCACATGCCCACCACTTTTTGTAGTGGCCCTATGGGAACCACAGAGGTATTATAAGATGCATGAGAACAGTTCACAGTAAATTCATTCTTCTCCTGCCTTGTCAGTCTTCCAAGTAGGACTCAAGCATGCTACCCAAAGACCTCTCCCTCTCTTCACTTAGCAATATATGTCCCAACAGAGGAAAACAGATGTACTGCAAAGCTATCTGTTTTGAGCTAAAGGAAGAGGCCCAGATGAGAAGGAATCAGCATAAGAACTTTTGCAACATAAAAAATGAGCTGTCTTGACACCCCCAAAGGATCACAATAGTTCTCCAGCAATGGACTCCAACCAAAAGAAAATTGTTAAAATGTCAAATATGGAATTAAGAATATAGATGACAACTAAAATCAAAATGACTAATAAGAAAGTTGAAATATAAACATAAAGAAATCATAAAAAAATTGAGGACTTGAAAGAATAATTCACTAAATAAATAAATATAAGAAAAACTATAACAGAACTTCTGGAAATTAAAGAATCATTAGCAAATTTTAAAACATAGCATGGAGTTTTAACAAACCATATCAAGCAGAAGAAAGAATTTCAGAGTCTGAAAACAAAGCTTTCAAAGTCATCCAGCCAGTCAAAAATGTAGAAAAAAGAATAAAGAAAAATGCACAATCTCTCTGATAAATATAGGACTATGAAAAGTGAATGAATATAATAATCATAGGTATCCCAGAGGGAAAAGAACTAAAAGAAAAAAAGCATGGAAATCTATCTGAGGGAATAATTGAGGAAAACTTTCCTGGTATTGCTAGAGATGTAGACATCCAGATACAAAAAGGTCCTTGAACATCTGGAAGATTCATGGCAAAAAGGACATCACTATGATCAAACATATTTCATCTCAAGAATGAAAGGATGGTTCAACATATGAAAATCAATAAATGTGATTAAGCACATAACAGAATTAAAAACAAAAACCATGGATCTTATCAACAGATGCAGAAAAAGCATTTGATAAAAACCAGCACCCTTTCATGATAAAAACCCTCAACAAACTAGGCATAGAAGGAACATATCTCAACATTATACAAGCCATATATGAGAAACCCACAGCCAATATCATACTGCATGGGGAAAAGTTGAAAGCATTCCCCCTAAGAACTGGAGAAAGACAAGGATGCCCAGTGTCACCACTTCTATTCAACATAGGACTGGGATTCCTAGCCAGAGAATTCAGGCAAGACAAAGCAATAAAGGGCAACCAAATCAAGAGAGAGGAGGTCAAACTACCCCTGTTTGTTGATGATCTGATCTTATAAGTAAAAGACTCTAAGGACTCCACCAAAAGACTTCTAGACCTACAAATAAATTCTGTAAAGTCTCTAGTTACAAAATTAATATATACAAATTAGTAGCATACTAATAACAGTCAACCTAAGAGTCAAATAAAGAACTCAATACCATTTACAATAGGTGCAATGAAAATAAAACACTTAGGAGTATTTATACTTAATCTAAGAGATGAAAGATCTCTCCAAGGAAAGCCACAAAACTCTAATGAAAGAAACCATAGATGACACAAACAAACGGAAAAACATCCCATGCTCATGGATTAGAAGAATCAGCATTGTTAGCATATCCATAGTGCCCAAAGTGATTTACAGATTCAATGTAATTCTCATCAAAATATCAACATCATTTTTCAGAGAATTAGAAAAAACAGTGTTAAAATTGTTATGGAACCAAAAAAAGAGCTGAAATGGCGAAAACAGTCCTGTGCAAAAAGAACAAATTTGGAAGCATCACAGGAACTGGTTGCAAATTATACCATAAGGTGCTAGTAATCTATATTACATGGTACTGTATAAAGGTAGACACATAGACCAATGGAACAGTATCAAGAACCCAAAAATAAATCCATATAGCTACCACTAACTGATTTTCAACAAAACAGACAAAACTTACACTGGGAAAGGATGCCCTATTCAATAAGTGGTGTTGGGAAAACTGGATAGCCACACACAAAAGAATGAAACTTGATCCCTGTCTCTCACCACATACAAAAATTAACTCGAGATGGATTAAAGACTTAAAAGTAAGACTTGAAGTGTACAACTCACTGCTAACAGTAAGGACACAAATTCAGAATATTCTATTGCTGTAATTAAGGGACATAAATCACTTATATCTTGAGTAGGAAGGGAGGAATAGAGCTAAAGCAGAATTTCTGTTAGATTTCTCTTTGCTTGTTTATTTGCTTATTTGTTTGTAAGCAGAGCTGTCATATGTTTAAAATAATTCATTATAAAATGTGTTTTGCAAGTCTTGTGGTAACCTCAAATCAATTTGTGTCCTTACTGTTAGCAGTGAGTTGTACACTTCCAGAAGATTTCTTTATTGATAGTTAACATCCTTTCCTTTCAGATTGAAGAACTCCTCTTAACATTTCTTGTAGGATAGGCCTGGTGGTGATGAAGTCCCTCAGCTTTTGTTTGTCTGGGAAAGTCTTTATTTATTTCTCCTTCATGTTTAAAGGATATTT
>CM052445.1:30210020-30236318 GCA_028533085.1 Varecia variegata
TTTTTTACTTTTAAAATTTATTTACTAAAACCTAAGACACAAATACACACATTATCCTAGGTCTACACAGAGTCAGGGTCATCAATATCACTGTCTTCTCCACATCTTGTCCTATTGGAAGGTCGTCAGGGACAATAATAGGCATAGAACTGTCATCTGCTATGGTAACAATGCCTTCTTCTGGAATACCTCCTGAAGGACCTACCTGAAGCTGTTTTAGAGTTAACTTTTTTTTTAACAAGTAGAAGTACACTCTAAAATAATGATACAAAGTATAGTATAGTAAATACATAAATAGTAATATAGTTGTTTATTATCATTAACAAGTATTATGTACTATATGTAATTGTGTATGCTATGATATATAAGACTGGTAGCACAGTAGGTTTGTTTATACCAGCATCACCATCATGTGAGTAATATGTTGCATTATGACATTATAATGACTAAGACATCAATAGGTGATAGGAATTTTCAGCTCCATTATAATCCCACAGGACCACTACTGTATATGCTGTCATTGACCAATATGTTGATATGCAGTGCATGACTATAGAACCAAATAGAAAACACAGGTGAATGGATCAATTGCTGAATCCTTGCTTTCTAAGTTGCCTAGGTTTGAAAAAAAAAACTCATATATCTAAATAAATACTCACTTGCAACCCTCAAAAAAAAAAAAAAAAAAGTAAGACTTGAAACCATAAAAGTCTAGAAGAAAAAACTCTTCTGGACATTGGCTTAGGAAAAGAATTTATGGCTAAGACCCAAACAGCAAATACAGTGACAACAAAAATAAATAAAATGGACTTAATTAAACTAAAAAGTTTATGCACAGCAAAGGAGATAATCAATAGAGTAAATAGACTACCTACAAAATGGGAGAAAATATTTACAAACTATACATCCAACAAAAGACTAATAAACAGAGTCTACAAGAAACTGAAATCACAAGTAAAAAATAAATAACCCCATCAAAAAGTGGGCAAAAGACACATACAGATTTTTTCCAAAGAAGACATACAAATGGCCAACAAACATGAAAAAATTCTCAACATCACTCATCATCAGGAAATGCAAATAAATACACAGTAAGACACTACTTTACCCCTGTCACAAATGGCTCTTATTAAAAAGTAAAAAAAAAAATAGATGTCATGGATGCATTGAAAATGTAACATTTACACACTGTTGGTGGGAAAGTAAACTAGTACAACCTCTGTGGAAAACAGTAATTTGATTCCTCAAAAAAACTAAAAGTGTACCTACCATTCGAGTCAACAATCCAACTGATGAGTATGTACTCAAAGGAAATGAAGTAATTTTATTAAAAAAAAAACACCTGCATACCAATGTTTATAGCAGTATAATTCACAATTGCAAAGATATGAAATCAACATAATTGCCCATCAACTGGTAAGTGAATAAAGAAAATGTGGTGAATATATATAGCACGGAGTTATTCCCAGACATAAAAATGAATGAAATAATGTCTTTTGCAGCAACTTGGATGAACCTGGAGATCATTATCCTAAGTGAAGTATTTCAGAATGGAAAAACAAACATCATATGTACTCACTTATAAGTGGGAGCTAAATGAGAGATATATAAAGTCATAAAGTTGTGTAATGCACATTGAATACTAAGAAGAGGGGAGGGTGGGATGAGTAGACAAAAATCTACCTATTGGGTTACAATGTATGCCATTCTGGTGATGGGAACACTGAAAGCCCTGACTTCAGAATTATTTAATTTGTCTATGTGACATAAAACAGTTGTACCCCCTAAACCTACTGAAATAATAATAAAAAAAACCTTGAGTACAGGAGACATCTAGTAAATGCTGTGGATAATTAAATATAAAACGGTTTAATAACACA
The DNA here is from genome assembly GCA_028533085.1 of Varecia variegata. Lineage (NCBI taxonomy): Eukaryota > Metazoa > Chordata > Mammalia > Primates > Lemuridae > Varecia > Varecia variegata. The sequence goes on from CM052445.1 coordinate 30,211,901, forward strand.
ATACTACCATTATAATCATGATTATCATAACCTTAATCATAAAAAATAGACATATGATGCCTGTATGCACATGATGTATGTTGTTAGGATTATGATATGCAGAATTAGACTAGCCTGATTTAGATTTCAACTTCTCTTTGTAATGATATAAGACTTTGAACAAGTCACATAACCCCTCTTAATTTCCTCCTCTATAAAATAGTAATAGTAAGAATGAATTCTTCATTATGTAATTTTGCTAAATAAACAAGATATTCCATATAAACCAATTATTTCAGTGTCTATCACTGTAAAAACACACAATAACTGTTAATAAAAATGGTTATTACTATTTAAACCTAAAAGTACACCCTTTAGAGTTTATAAAGTAATACCAAAAATCCTGATAGCATGTAATTGAAATTAAATTTTTAAAAATTGAAAAAGTTTGAGTAAATATAAACATCAATGACAATTGCATTTGCTCACACAGTACATTTTGCACAATGAATCCATACTTCGAAAGATAGTTTGTCGAACATCTTTAATGGCATGTTTACCTAGGAAAAGCTTTAGGAATACCTCTCCAAAAGTGGTTCATAAATTTTTGTTTCCATTCAGAAAATTTTCACCACAAAAATACTTGGGATAAACTTAGGATAGATAATATTACTTCACTCATTTTTACACAATAATCCATATATATATATATATATCAAATGTAGTTAATACTTTAGAATGTTTATGCCTGTATCTTTTAACAAATGTGCATGTCAATGTCCAGTTCATTCCACTTATATCTAATAACTAATAAGAAGATATTAACATATTTTGGAAATATTTAAATATATAATCACTAAAGATAAACTTAAGAATGTACGTAAATAAATTAGGTAGACTCGAAGCAAACAAATTATGTCTCCTTACAAAATACATTGTATGTAAAATTATGCTGAATTGACCACTTCAATTTTAATACACAAAAAATGTAAAAACAATAGATGAAGGACAGGCTTTATTCACTTTTATTTGGCATTACTTTACTATGGCAATAACCTTAATATTTAATGGAAAACAATGCTGATTTCAACTGGCAATGTACCATCCTCTCAAAGCTTTATTACTTTATTGATAGGAATGATTTTATTTCATCAAATTTTGTCCCTATGACATAGTTACATGTCCTTAGTTCAGCAGTCACTATTATCAACCTCATGGAAATTATAATAGCTTTTATGCATCTCTCTTGACAATGGTTTTTAGTAAGGAAGAGTTAGTAAAGATTATATTATAAAAATCAGACATCTAAAAAATTCTCGGACAAATTTCAGCATAATTTCTCACCACTTGACACAAATAAAACACAGCCTTTAGGCAGAGGCACGCCTTTTAATTGCCCTAGGGAAGAGAGAAGCCACACTCAAAAGGAACTCTTCCTTTGGGACTGTATCCAAGGGTGACAGACAAATCTTTTATACCAGCTAAAAAAAAAAAAAATATATCAGAGATCTCCTGCTTATACATTCACACTTAATAAATCCAATTTTATTCCTATCCCTATTAAAATAAGAACAAATCCCCTGAAGCTTTTACTCCTCACCTTCTTCACTTTTCGATGTCTTTATTTTAGACTTCCATTTAGATTTCTGGATACAGTTCAGCTTCAGCTAATTTGGTCTGCAGTATTTACAAAAAAAAATCGCTTCCAATACATCAACGCACAAAGTATATTTGTAACATTCAATATACCCCGCTTATTCTCTAGCCCCTGGGCACTGGTACTACCTGCAATTTTTTTTCCCCTAAAGGATATTGCTAGATAAGTTTTCTTACCACAATGGATACTTATTTTTTTCCTGACTTATGATAAACAACTATATTTGACTTTAAATAAAACCTTTTTGCAGCTTAAATAAGCACGAATACACGAATACAATTACACTGGGGAAAGAAAATGACAAACTGTTCTATTCATTCACTACACAAATATATATTGAGCATCTATTTTGTGCCAGAATGTTTTAGATTCTTGAGATACATCAAAACAATCATAAAACTTGCTTACCTTGGGGCTTATAGGACATGGGTGGGATAAATAAATTGTTCAATGAGGATATGTAGAACACTGTCAGAGTTTGTATTTAAAAAAAAAAAAAAATTGTAGCCAGCAGCTCCTGGAGTGTTTTAAGCAAAACAGGAACATGAGATGATTTATAGTGTTAGATAATCTTTCCAGCTCTTCTGTGGCAGGAGTGAAAATGAAGAAAGCGGCAAGGAGACTATTACGAAGGTCCAGGTATCAGGTAATAGCGATCAATTGTGATCATTAGATAGTAGACTACAAGGTTGGGTGGGGGCGATCATACGAAGTGGCCGGACTTAGTAGGTCAGTGTAGAGAGTAATCCCTTAAAATGTTAAATTAATGTCTTTTGAATATATTTATCTCTAATAAATGTGTGAAAATTTAAGTAGTGCCCAAATTATCAAATAAAGGAATATTTTAAGGTTCATATTGATTAATTTGAATATTTAAAATTATCTGAGCTGTATAAAATAATGTTGTTATAGGTTTTAATGGAAAAATTAGTCATTAGTTTTCCATTATGAGCATGTCATAATATTAATAAGTGGAAAACAAAAAGAACTGACAATCAATTATTTTTGAAAACAAGTATTATCATTGAAGTATTAGTGGAGTTATTGAAAATGACCAAAATATAAGTTAACACTTTGATAACTTTGTGTTTACAAAATATATCTATGTGCGTGGTCAAATAGTATTCAAAGACTAAACTTCTTCAAAATCCATAACTCCTTTCAAAATACACGATTTTAGCCTATTAAAATATTCTTTATATTATGTGGTAAGAATAACAAAGAAATAGCTGTAAATATCTGTTCAACGACATCAGTACAATACCAACTATTTCTTACATTAAAATTTGAGAGACTGAATCCAAAAGACACAATAAAGATTGAAGCACAATAAGTATATTAACTTGCTCCTCTATTATTAAAAAGACTATGTGGGATTGTGAGCAATTACTTGGAATATATTAGTAACCTGTAATAAATCTCCATTTCTCAAAAATGACGCTTGCTTAAAATGTTAAAAAGTTTGACCTTCTACTTTCTGTAATATATTTTTTATTAACCTAAACTTCTATATGTTCCAGACATTTCACTTTTAGTTATCTATATTCACACAAAGATTTTTACACAAATTTTCACAGCTTTATTTGTAAAAGCCCCAAATTGTAAACAATCCAAATATCCATCAACAGATGAATGAATAAAGAAATTTTATATCCATAAAATAGAATACCATTATATTAAGAAATAAAAAGTGCTATTGATAAACACCAAAATGTCAATAAATCTGAAAACAAAAACAAGTGAATAAAAAAGAAATGCAGACAAAAATGAGTATATAGTGTAAGATTCCACTTATATAAAATACTAAAAACACACACACACACACACACACACACATCTACAATGACAGAAAGGAGATTAGTAGTTTAGGGAGGAGAGTAGGGAGGAGACTATGAATTACAAAAGAGGACATTCTTGGGGTCGGTGAGCATATTCATTAACTTAGTTGCAGTGTATAGTTGACGGTCACATACATATATTAAAATGTATCAAATTGTACAATTTAAATATTCATTTCTTATTGTAGATCAATTAAACCTCAGCAAAAAATATTAAAATGAGTCATGAAACAGCATGTTAAATAATACTAAATGCAAGAACTTATAAATGGAGTAATAGAAAGAATTATGAATAACAAATGACCATATTAATTATAAATTGATATATAAATTGCAGCTATATTAAATCATGATATTAAATAGCAATCTTCATTATAATGCTATATATTTATTTCATTTCAGCTTATTTTGTTTTATTTTTGCTTATGTTTTGACTTTTATATCTGCTTAATAAACTAGATATGGGATAATTAAGAATTTTTAGAATGGTTTCAACATTCTGGGATCAGTAAATAAATGAGGTATGAATACAAACCATTTGGGATTTTAAAAATATACTCTACTCACCTGTTTTTTGTATATTTAAATAAGTGACACACAATATAAATATAATGCACAAATGCCTTACTTAGTATACTTACATTACCTTATTGCTACCTTAGCTTTATTATTAGCAAAATATTTTATAAAAATCAAGTTAACTCTTATCAATAGGATTCTAGTCAGCTGTCCATAAGATATTTGAGACATTTGTCTGAATATAAAAACTTAAGTTTACTTGCTTTTGATGGAGTATCTACACTGAAAAGTTTTAAAAAAATAGCATCAGAAAAGGCAGTGAAAAGTGAATTATAGTTTCCAGGAAGATACAATAACCTTTGCATTTTAATAATCAGCATGTGATTAATGCCAGAACTCTATTATAATTCACACCTATCTTCTCGGATATTTTAGCTCTACCTGGCTTGAGTAAAAAAAATTAATAAAATATTGAATAAGGAGTGGAGAGACAATCTGTAATCAGAGATGAAGGATTTTTTGATGCACTTCAGCCCACAGATTCTTACTAGCTTATTCCTTAAAGTATATTTACTGATATACTACTGATAAAAATTCACTTTATTTAGTAACAAATCTGTTATATATCATCATAGATAATGAGAAAAATCTTTTTCAGGCATTACACATACATTTCCAAAACAGTATCTGTATCTGATAATGCTAAAAATGTGGAAACTCATGTTTAATTGAATATATAGTGTCAGATGTGGATAAAATATTTCATAATGAGTTCTATAAAATTATAACAAAAATGCAAAATTTTAATCATTCTTTATTCCACCAGGGGAAATACACTTAATATAACATCAGCCACAACTTATCAGAGAGAACGGCCAAAAAACAAAAAAAACAAGGAGAATTTATATTAGATTATAAAAAATAAAGTTTCGATTAGATAGAAGAATTTCCTTATTCTGAGTAGTGAAAATAATAGAATATTTAGACTCTGTTTTCTTTTCATGAGAGAAAGCTCAGTGAATTGAGATGGGAATGTTTTCTCCTATCTCTATCTTATATGTTATATATTTTTTTTAGTTTTTCATGCCTGATTTTGTTAATTAAGCACTCTTTTATAGCCAGCAACCATTTTGTCAAAGGATATATTTTTTTAGTAGAAATTCTGTTTGTTTAACACACACACACATCATTATTCTTTAACTTGTATATTGTATTGCTGGACTAATTGTTGTGGCACTATTTGGACAATTAGAAACTAGAGACCCATTTTAATGTATTGATTTTTTATGAATTATTTTAAGTTTTGGTTTAATATCAATTATGAAATAGGGAATACAGTACTTTTCTAAGACAAATAAATATATGTTTATAGATGGCTTGTGCTCTTTTCAGTTTTTCCCTTCATATTTTTAAATTAGTTTCCCAAGGATTTTATCTGCAATATATTATATGTTGCTTATGACACAAATTTTGTTAAAATTAAAATTTGCCTTCCATGATTACTGTAATCATAACCTTTTCATGAAAAAAAATGCCTCCTGTATACTTAATAGTAACTATATTGGCAGAGTCAACTATCAAAAATCATGTAAATTTGTAATAAAACAGACATTATAGAATTGCCAAAGAAAAACAAACATTAGTATAGAAGGAGAAATGTTATATGCAAAGTTGCTTACCTGTAGAAATAACCCTTATATGCTACTCTGAAACTTGTTCAAATGCTTAACTGTGTAGATCCCATTTACATAGGGAAAATAACATAACTTTTTACATCTATTTTTTGGTATTGATAGAAAAATTAAGCTCATAAACCTATATTGACTATGGTGATGGACAATGTGCTATACTGAAAAATGACAGTTATGATGAATCAAGGTCACTATGCAAGCCAAGTTCAAAAAGAACTGACTTGATGAAGAGCAATTTTATATCAGGCCATAAAGTGCACAAAGTCATTGACTGCAAGCGCTTTAGAACAGCCTGTGTTCATCCAGAATTACACAGGAGGGACAGAGGTGTGTCAGAGAGAAGTCACCACATTTAGATCTCCAAAGTCTATTAATGCTCTCTGTGCAGTGCTCACCATCTTTCAGACATGTTTACATCAATAGTTTTTGATAAATTGTTTAGCCAAAAAAATACTTGAGACTGTGCTAAACAGCTAGAGTTGTACTTTCATTGTCAGGAAATACAAAACTTTGACCCTTTAGTGGACATCAGTGCACTGAATGAAGAAACAAATGCATGATTACATGGTAATCATCATAAATGTGATACATTTTAGCTATGAGGTGTTTTTTGGAAACAACTTGTCCACTCACCTTCAGATTTCAATATAAAAGAGAATTCTCAGAGTGGACCTCCCTAAATTTACAGATTAAAATAGGTCCTACCACCTCACACTTCTGTAAATCTTTATACTCTATTTGGAAATTACTCATCGCTTTAGTGATATGTCTGTATTACCCACTAGACAATATGTCTTGTGATGGCAAGTTATGTGTTTGTTTTGTTCAATACTATGCCCTAGAGAAATTCTGGAGGTACATATTTGACATTCAGTTCATATTTGCTGAATGGATATACGAAGCAATCAATTTTATAAGTGAAAAACTAGAAAAAACACTAGTATAATATAGACACTATTCAAATTCAATGTGTTATAAATATGAAGCAACTTAACAGTTCATAAACACTGGTATTTCTTTCTTTTCTTATAAGGTCACCAGTCCTATTGGATTAAGGAATCACCGTTATGATCTCATTTAACCATTATTACTTTCTTACAGGCCCTATCTCCAAATAAAACAGTCAAACTGGGAGTTAGGGCTTCAACATATGAATTTTGGGGACATAATTCAGTTCGTAACACATATAAAAATGGCATCTGATAGTACAATTTCCTCTTCTTGTTGTATTTTCTCTCTTTTTTAAAAGACATTGATTTATTTAAAAAATATATTTTAATTTCCAAACTTATTTTTTCCTAGTTTCTCTTTATTTTTGCTTGATTGGATCGTGGTCATAGAATGCCATTTTTAAGATACAATCCTTTTAAATGACTCTTTTTGATGTTTTAATGTTTGTTAGCTAACTTCCCATTTAATGTTTTTGTGCTATATCTGGGCAAGCAGATAAAGTCTGCAGGCTCCCTTGCTTGGTGTAGGCAGGAAAAACAAAATTATGCAAACCCAGAGTCCCATGCAGGAATCCTCATCCTGATCCTCTACTCTAAACACGAAACCAAAAAGTCCCCTTATGTGAGTAATCAACCTTTTCATGCCTTCTTTGTGTAGTTGTGGTGTTGTCAATCTCCACATCCAAATCAGTTTTGGGTGAGGGTTGATTCCGTGGGGAAACCACAAAACAATTGGTATGTGAGCATGATAGTCTAGTTAATGATCACCACCACCTGTGGGCCATTATGCCTTGGCTTACAGATGGAACTATTCTCTGCTGGCTGGTATATACTTTGAGCTGCTGCCAGATGACTTTCATGTGTCTGGAGCTATGCTTCTTTGCGCCATACATGACAGTCCTCCCAAGACTCTGTTGCACATTTAACTGATATCATTTGAAATTTTCAGTAGTGGGTACTTAAGAACACCGGTATGAAATCAGGGTTCTTAAAGTGGTCCAACTTGTATATCTCATCCCAGATTTATCTGTGTGGCAAATTAAATCATGTGTTTTAATCTAAACACAAGCTTTGATTGAACCTAGCCATCTATCAAACATTGACTTATAGTCTACTGAGTGCTTAGGGAAAGACCCCTATACCGTATAATGTATGGTCTATTGGGTGGTTGCTTCTGTGAGAAACAGTAGTCACCATGTTGAATGCTGAGATCCACACTCCTAAAAGCAGTTGGCTCACTAGGAATCTCAATGCCACTGCTACTGCTGCCTATGTTTCTGCTTACAACAGAAATCCTGATCCTCAACCTTACGGGGGAAAACATCCAAGAAACCCTCTAGTATAGCTCTTATGAAAAACTGTCTTGAATCCTTTATGACACCTTACCTTCCACCTACCCCCTCCCTCTTAAAAGGCCAGAGAACACCATCACCCTATTGGACAAGTATGAAATAGATGAACAAAGTCTCCAGGATTGATGAATGTTGTGACTTGTTAACACACCAAAGAGTTCGTTTGAACCTGGCTTTTGCCTAGGGTCCCCAAAGCCAATAAAGCAATAATTTCCGTGGGGAAGCTCCTAACACTGAAGATAGTGATTTGAGAATTTCTGGAGGAAGAAACTTAAAAATATTTGCTGGAGAAAGAAGAATCCCAAAAACATGTGGGGGGAAAAAAAAAGGACAGAATATAAGAAAGAACTACCACCACTACCAAAACCAAAACAAACACCTTGATATATGATGACAAAACTTAAGTTGATCACCACTGCTATAAACATCTGTGTGCAGGTTTTTGTGTGGACATAATTTTTCAACTCCTTTAGTTAAATAAACAGGTGTATGGTTGTGGGATCATATTTTTCATTTTGTAACAAATCTCCAAACTGTCTTCCAAAGTGGCTGTACCATGTTGAATTAGCACTAGCATTGAATGGCTATTACTCTACATCCTTGCCAGCATTTAGTATTGTCAGTGTTTCAGACTTTGGTCATTCTAACAGCTGTATAATGGTATCTTGTTGCTTTAATTTGCATTTCTCTGATGATATATAATGTGGAGCATCTTTTCATATGTTTATTTGCCATCCATATATATTCTTTGGTGAGGTATATGTTAAGGACTTTGGCCAATTTTTTATTAGGTTGTTTGTTTTCTTGTTGAATTTTAACAGTTCATTGTATATTGTATATAACAGTCCTTTATCAGATCTGTATTTTGCAAATATTTTCTTCTTGCCTGTGGCTTGTCCTCTAGTTATCATGACATTGTCTTTCACAAAACAGAAATTTTCACTTTTAACGAAGTTCAGCTTTTTTTTTTTTTCTGTCTTGGATCATGCCTTTGGTGTTGTATTCAAAAAGTCATCACCATTCCCAAGATCATCTAGGTTTTCTCCTATGTTATCTTCTAGGAGTTTCATACTTTTAAATTTTAAATTTAGATCTTTGATCCATTTGGAATTAATTTTTATGATGGATGTAAAGTCTGTATCTTAATTTCATTATTTTGCACGTGGATGTCCAATTATTCTAGTACCATTTGCTGAAAATAATATTTTTTTAGTTTTTTATAAATTTCATAATATTATGGGGGTACAAACGTTTTGGTCACATAAATTGCAAAGTCAAGGTTATAAGTGTCCCTGTCACCCAGATAGTGTGCATTGTACCCATTACATGTGAATTAATCCATCCCCTCCTCCCCCCACCTGTTTGATTTCCAATGCATGTTATTTCCATATATGTGCCTAAGTGTTGATCAATTAGTTCCAATTTAATGGTGAGTACATGTGGTGTTTGTTTTTCCATTCTTGTGATACTTAGAATGCCCTCCAGGTCCATCCAGGTTAATGCAAGAGATATTAGTTCACCATTTTCTTATGGTTGAGTATATACCATATACCACATTTTATTAATCCAGTCATGTACTGATGGGTTCTTGGGTCGTTTCCACCCTTTGCAATTGTGAATTGTGCTGCTATAAACATTTGAGTGCAAGTGTCTTTTTTATAGAATGTTTTTTTTTTCCTTTGGGTAAATACCCAGTAGTGGGATTGCTGGATCAAATAGTAGTTCTTCTTACAGTTCTTTGAAGTATTCCCATACTACTTTCCATAGAGATTGTACTAGTTTTCAGTCCCACCAGCAGTGTACGAGTGTTCCTATCTCTCTGCATCCATACCGACATTTGTTGTTTTGGGAAATACTATCTTTACTTCATTGTATTGTCTTTGTTCCTTGTTTATGATCAATTAATTTATGATAAACTATATTTATTTAAATCTATTTCTGAGCTTTCTATTTGCTTTTGTTGATCTTTTTATTTTTTTCACCACCCTTCATCGTATTTTAATCTCTATAACATTTTCTAATTGATTACAATTTATTTAGTTATTTTAGGTCTCTCTTATTCAGAATATAAAACATTCTTTTTTGTTTTAGTTTATCCTTTTTCATTTTTATTTTCTATTTCCACTGACGTACCCCAAAAGGTGACTTCAATTCCTCTTTAAAATAGTTCTTTAGTAAATATTTGTAGAGTGAATCCAATAATTGAGCTTTATTACAATGTTCAATATTGTGCAGCATTTTTTCAATCAGAAGTGATTTTATTTTCTTTATATATAGTAGACTAAGTTTTCTTATAATTTTATTTGGATAACATGTTTTAACTGAGCTGCTAGATTTTTTTTTTTTTTTTTTTAGTAATTCTCCCATTTGGACAAATTTGGACAAACTGTTGTTTAATAGCTTGTATTGAAATATTTGAATCTGTGTGCTCCATTGTATTTTATTTATTTATTTTTTTTTTTTTTTTGAGACAGAGTCTCACTTTGTTGCCAGGGTTAGAGTGAGTGCCATGGCATCAGCCTCGCTCACAGCAATCTCAAACTCCTGGGCTCAAGCAATCCTACTGCCTCAATCTCCCGGGTAGCTGGGACTACAGAGGCATGCGCCACCATGCCCGGCTAATGTTTTCTATGTATATTTTAGCTGGCCAGATAATTTGTTTCTATTTTTAGTAGAGACGGGTCTCCTCTTGCTCTCCGGCGGAAATGTTGCTCGAAGTCCTTCGAGCCAGAATCAAACCAGCGACCTAAGGATTGCTGCAAACTTATCCACTACAATCCTCCGCTCTACCAACTGAGCTATCGAAGGCTCCGTTGTGTGCTCGATTTTAAACTTCTTAAGATACAACCAAACTTTGAGTTTTGTTCAGTTTTAGGAGGTGCCCAAATTTCCTTAACATCACCCAGAAGCTCTGTGCAGCAGTTGAGCCTTAACCTCCTCAGTTTTACATGCTAGTGTAGAAGACCAACAAAAACTAGTCTTGTTCATTCCAAGAGACTTTGGCAAAATACTTTGTAGAAAGACTTGTGTTTCATTGTTCATTGGATGTTCAAGATGTGCTGCAGGACACAATACAACATGAGCATGCCCACTCTAACAAGCAGATAATTGCTCCCTAAGGAAAGAGACCAGTGCATGATTTGAGATTGCTGAAAACACACATGATGCACACTAAGTTCAAGTGGTACAGCTGTTTACTTATAGCAAAAGTGAGAAAAAGTGCAAAGACTTGCAAAGCTTTTGTTCCCATAGCCAGGCGATCAACTCTGCAGCCAATATGGGCAGTGTGGCTGCAGGGACCTCACTTTGTGCTGCAATAAAAGGACAAGGACCAACCTTCTCTACGGGGTCTGAAATACAGAAAGCTGTGGACTTGCCTGAGGGCCAATGATGCTCTCACTTAAGCAGAATACTTAAAAGACTATAGGCCGGGCACGGTGGCTCACGCCTGTAATCCTAGCACTCTAGGAGGTCGAGGTGGGCGGACCGCTCGAGGTCAGGAGTTCGAGACCAGCCTGAGCAAGAGCGAGACCCCTGTCTCTACTAAAAATAGAAAGAAATTATGTGGACAGCTAAAAAAATATATATAGAAAAAATTAGCCGGGCATGGTGGCACATGCCTGTAGTCTCAGCCACTCGGGAGGCTGAGGCAGTAGGATCGCTTAAGCCCAGGAGTTTGAGGTTGCTGTGAGCTAGGCTGACGCCACGGCACTCACTCTAGCCCGGGCAACAGAGTGAGACTCTGTCTCAAAAAAAAAAAAAAAAAAAAAAGAGTATACATCAAACCTGGAACAGGGAAAGGTATTCCCTCACTAGATGACAAGCCCAACACAGGTTGTGAGGGGTTTTTGTCCCCTGATAAGGCCCAAAGCCACTCTTCCGCAGCCATGCAGGGGGCAAGAAGTCACTCATGCTGCCTTTCCAAACAACTTCTTTGACCTAAACCTTCTAACCTTTAAGCTATCATTTAGTTTTGCACCTACCACGTCTTTACTTGTGACAAGCTCTCCATCCAGCATATTGGACTCTGTTTCAGGAGAGTCACAGCCATAATTTATCTTCTGCTGCAACTAGCAACGCTCTCCTTCAGAACTGGATTGCAAGAAAGAATTATTTCTTGTTTGTTCAATTATATCTAAAGTGCACTGAGAGGCTCCTAATAATATATGTGATATAAGGCTGATTATATTACCATTGATTATAAAATTATATTCTAGATAACAAACTACAAACCTAAGTATTTAAGTAGGATTCTTGTGTTCAAATAAACTAATATGAAAATTACCAAAGAGGTAGCTAAATATTAAAAGGGTTTTGTTTTTTTCAGAAGACATGATTCTATTTTGACATATCTTAGTTACAGCCTTGATGATAATTTATATTCAATTCATAACTATAATTATTATGTCAAAGAGCTATAGATATCAAAATGCTTATTTTGAATGATGTACATTTTACAGTTGATAAAACAAGCAGGCTTCTGCTATAATCAATAGATGAGATATGTAACCATTTAATTATTTTATAATTTTATTTAATCCTATAACCCTAAAACATGATTTGATTAGAGAGCTGCAAAGACATTGAGCATACAGAGGTTAATTATATTCATTTATGTCAATATGCGCAGCATCTTATCTAATTTTATATGCAAATTGATATATAAAAGAATAAATTGTATGTTAAATTTAAGATGTTGAACAATAATGAAACTCTTGCTACCATGCAATTTATAAAGTATCATTATAATAATATTGGTTTTATTGATCTGTTGAACAAACAAAATGTATAGAGGTAATTCTCTAGGTCAGAAGAATGCTTTGTTTAAAAAATTATCAGAGGAAAAATTAGCATGAGGCTGTTTTTAAAATGCTCAAAAGACATTGGTATACTATGAAAGTAGTTATTATAATTGTTAAAAGTATTCATATATGGAAAATTGGCTCTAACATTTGCATGAAACATACACAAAACACTTAGTGTCCAAGGGAGGTTGAGAAATTTTAACAAAAAGCAACATATCTGCTGAGTACAGACGAGGGCTGTTATGTTTTAAAAACGTAAATAAAATGTAATACATTTAATTATAATTTTTGTAAGAGTTATATTATGGTGGAGGTATATTTAAATGGATTTTATTTTTTTATTAAATCTTATGCTTTCAAAGAATTTTTGAAGACAGATGAATATTGATGAATAATTAGGCTTATGGCAAAGTCTTTCAATCAACATATATATAGCAATGAGCCCATGTTTTGAAGCTAGAAAAATCTTAGCTTAAATATTAACTTAGGCTTTTAATATATGTGAAATATTGGACAAGATAAGTAATATTTAGTCTCACCTCATATAAAAATGGGAAGAATAATATTTCTCTTAAAGTGATGCAAATAAAATGATATATTGGTACAATATACATACAGAGAAAATATCATTATCTTTTCTCAATACATATTGATATTTCTTTAAATAATTTGTATGCCAACACAGTTATATGGGCAAATCTATAAACTGATAATCTTACAATAAAATAAAACTATAGTTTTCCATTCTAATTTAAAAATAATAGCAGAGGATATAAGGAGATATTTATGAATGTGTGTGGGTGTGTGAATCCCCCACATATTGGGAAAAATAAAACAAACATAATGTTATTCTAATAAACTGCTTACTGAGTTAAGAGATAAATACAACCCTCAGGAATACTTAACTTTGTCATACGAGAAACACAGAAAAGTGAGAAAATTTTGGTTATATTTGTTTAAATAACCAGTAGCTTGTTGGGATAATAATTCAAGTGACAGCACATTTTTTTAAATAAAACATTGTTGTTATTATCTTAATAATAAAATTCATATTTTGATTTAACTCACACCTTCATCTTTTCTGCTGAGAAAATTTCCAGATTAGCTTGAAGTATAGTTATGTATTCAAATCATTCTCATTAGTTCTGATCCTTGGCTGCATAGTATATGGGAGGGTTTATACAACATAGGTCCTTGGGTTCTACCCCTGGAGATACTGATTTAATTGAACTGGGTTGCATCCAAGGGACCAGGGTTTTTAAGAGCCTCAGGATGATACTTAAGTGTAGCCTAGGGAGAGAACCATTGATCTAAGGAATCAATTTTTGTAAATACTAGGCACACTCAAGGTAGTTAATACTTTTAAGTTTACCATATTTGTTATCTGCATTGTGCACACACAGATTCATCTTTATTTTAAAACCCATAAGCCAATAATCTTTAAGTTCATTAGGTTGCATAGACATATTTAACACACCTGCTCTCTGATCAAGTAGTATAACTATAATTTAGGACCAAATAGTTGATTATGACGCCCCTTTCTCCAAACTTGAAACATAATTATTATGTATTTATTCATTCTTAACACAAATAATTAAACAAGTTGGAATTGTTATGATTATAGCTACATCTTGAGTAAAACTACTTCATGTGGAATTCTGTAGTATTTGGTGAGTCATTCCCCAATGGGAGGCACTTTTGTGCTTCTTTAAAAGTAAATGTGACATCCACTCATCATATAATGTTTCTTATGAAAGAACTGTAAGAGCCCCCAAATCGGGCTCTTACAAGGTTCTACTAAGGTGTTGTTTTAATGATGGTAATTATCACCAATGGTAGTGTGATTGCTTCCTAGGAGCTAAAGTGGGCAGTCTTACTTTGAAGAATGTAAAGCAGATTATAAAGATTCATATTAATGAAATAGCCTCATAATCTTGTCAGATAAACTGTAACATCTTGTGGGACCATTAGAAACTGTGTTAACTTGGATCTCTTCCTGTTTACTTAACAAGTTTTAATTTATGTCTTGTAAATTTCCCACACTAAGTTAGACCAAGTCAACTCCAGATATTTTCGCTATTCCAACAGAAGCCTCATGAGATCTAGAGATCTGATTTTGTCTACAGATAATTCTTTAAACACACACACACACACACACACACACACACACACACGCGTCCCCACTAAGAAATGGAGGCAATTGCAATTGTAGCAAAGGACCAAAAGCCAAACAAAAAGCACAAAACAACAAAAACAAAACAGAACCTCATTAATAAAAACAATAAAATCAGTCACACATAGAGCAATCAGAAATAAAGAAAGGTAAATAAACTATACCATGTATGAGAGATAGCTAAAAATTGGTTCAGGCATGCATTAAAATGGTCATTAAGCATAATGTTCTTCCACCTGGTCTTCTTAGCCAGAGTAATAGGAGACGGGAATGAGATAAAAGGCATATTTTTCCCCTTACATGCATACTTTGTCATAGGCTTTTGATTGAGGTGTGGACAATAAGGATGTGTTTCTCTGCAAAATTTCTAAGATTGATTATCTTTTTGGGCTGGTCTATTGTAGCACTGTGCAGATGAACAATATATAGCCTATGATCCTATGATCAGATTTCTGCACTTCAAAATAAGTACAGCCACTTGTTTATCAATTGATATTTTCAAGTGTAAATTCTATAGAATGATGAATTTACATCCTTGAATAATGGGTTTTGATGCACTATTTTAAAGTACATCTTTTTCTCAAGGGTGAACCATAGCATTTTATTTTTCTGAAAATAAGGAAAAGCAAGTAGACACTGATTTCAAAAGAGTTCAATCAATGAAATTAATTTTAATATCAAAATAAGTTACTTTTTATGTTATTTTTAATATTACTTAAACTATTTAATGTATCTAGCAAGGTAACATTAAGTAGCATTAATTGAAAAGGATTATATTTCACAGGTATAAGAGATATATTTTTTAATTCACCAAAAATATTTATTAAATAGATGCTAAGTTCCAGGCATTCTTCTAGGTTCTAAGAATACAACAGTAAACAACACAGACACATTTCCTGACCTCATATTGTAATATTCTGATCGCTTAGATTTATTTTCAATAATTTCTAAGGATAGAATTATTCTTAAAGGTGTCATTACAATTTTAGCCCTACATTTTTGAGAAAATCCTCACATCAGTAACATAACTGATAGCTATAGATACTAACCTTTACAAATAGAAACCTAATTTATTAAACACATTTACTTTAAATTTACTAAAAAATGTATTATAATGTAACAGGTATGCTTTGCAATTTTAATTCATAACAGAGTTGGTTTTTAAATAATCTTGATATGGTTCTTTATTTATGATAAGTTTAATAATTTTAGTAATAATTTCTGACATGCTATGTTGCATATTACAACCTTCAAAAAATAAAGATCCTAACATTGCCATTTTGAAGTTGAGAAAAAAGATCAATTAGCCAGGTGTGGTGGCTCACACCTATAGTCCCAGCCTCCCAGGAGGCTGAGGCAGAAAGATTGCTTGAGCCTAGGAGTTTGAGGTTGCAGTGAGCTATAATGGTGCCACTGTACTCTAGCCCAGGTGACAGAGCAAGAATCTGTCTCAAAAGAAAGAAAAAGAAAAAGAAAAATTGGTGAGTTCTATGCTGTCAAAATTATATTGAAATTGAAAAAAAAGGTCATTGCAGAGTTACGTGACTTTTAAAAATTGCATTGTTTTCATTTTCTTAGCTTAAAATATAACTACTAGGGCTAGGCATGTTGGCTCAAGTCTATAACTTCAGCACTTTGGGAGGTTGAGGTGGAAGGATCTTTTGAGCCTAGGAGTTTGAGTTTGAGCCCTGCCTGGGCAACATAGCAATACCTTGTCTCCACAAAAAATTTAAACATTAGTAGGATGTTGTGGTGCACACTGTATTCCTAGCACCTCGGGAGGCTGAGGTGGAAGGATCACTTGAGCCCAGGAGTTGGAGGTTGTATGAGCTATATGAATGGGCCTCTGCACTCCAGCCTCATCTCTTAAAAAAAATAATAAATAAAATAAATAAATAAATATATATATATAAATAATTGGTAGAACTAATCATATTTGCATTATTATTGGCCTACCACATAGTTCTGTGAAAGTAAATAGTGTTTTATTATATTTATGATAGTTGATTTTCTTTACCTCTAACTACTTTATTTAAATTTTCTGTACATATTTGAGTCTGTGCTTCCTGTTTTATAATGTCAAAATGGAAGATCTGCTCTGGGGGAGTGAGGAAATTCTATTGAGAGCATGGGACAAGGTACTGATTTCCCACTTTAGTAGGATGATGATTCTTAAATACCCAAATCTTACTTATTGACTAGGAAGGGAGCAATGTGATTCTACAGACAGATAAACCAGTGCTATTTATAACCAGGGTGTTATTAACGAAAAAACCTTACCCTGAGGTTTGCCAGACCAAGTGTTAGTCAGACATTTGGAAAACATCAAGATCAACCCAGTTGACTAACTCACCACCCTCACTGGATTTGGAATCAATAAACATATTTTGTTCCCATATGATATTATTTTATTTAATTCTTCGCATCCATCCAAAAGTTTAATACTCAGCCTATAATCGTCTATGGTGTTATTCACAACAAACAGACAAGTATTCCCTCTCCTTTGTCCTAATCCTCAGCTATTTTGAAGCTCAAGACAACAGTATAAGACACACACTGATGCTTTTTGCCACATTTACAGATCTCCATTTTAATCTCCACCATTCTCTGAAGATTTGTTCATACAGCTGATTGTCTTTCTCTTCCAAACTATCACTGTCAAAATTTCAGTAAATTTCACATCTATATACACTATGGTCTCAATATCCATAAAGATACACAGTCCTTCAAGGACCCTCTGAGTTATATTAGTTTAGCTTTCTAGACTTTGAAAATTACCATTAACAGCTTATCCCTCTCCCTCACTGGTTACTAGTTTTATCCTGTCTTTCAATCAATTCATTGCTATTACTATATTTTCACTGTTCACCATGTCTGCACACTTCTCTTCCCTAGATATCTGAATTAAATTTTGTAACTACCAAGTATAATCCCTCTGCTTTATGCATAAATCCTCACTACAATTACCACCCTTCCTTTCTGTTTTATTATATTTTTTTTTTTGGAAAAAATCTGTTGTTCTCACAGGTCATTTGCTCTAACTCATCATCAAATAAGTTATCTTGAAGGAGAAAAAATCGCAATCAGGTTGAATGATCTCATTTTAATTTCCTGACCACTGAACTCAAGGGAGCCCTTAAGGTACTGTCTGGCAATGCCACTTCATCTCCTTACTTCATTCAGCCTCTCATTATTCTGCATGACTATCCCAATTATTCTCCTCTCTGAAACTACAGCATCATCTCCCAGATGCACATGTATGGCTATTTCTTATTTCACTGGCAATATACAAGGTATATGATAAAAACTATTGCATAGACGCATCATCAAGTCTATCAAGCTTCCTACAACAAATAAGCTGTATGCTCCTGTATACGGTTCGGCTCTACACTTGTGCACTGGGTCCCATTCCCTCTTGTTTACAAAATAAATTCCTCCAGCAACTTCCCTACTTTGTTCCTACATGATCTATATTTTTCTTACTACTTGGTCATTTTTATTTGCATAGGCACATATTGAAGTTTCTCCTAGCTTAGAAACAAAACAACAACAAAATAAAACTCCTTTCCTTTAACCGCGCTTTCCCTTCTAGTGCCTGACTTGACTGTTCTGTTTTACAATAAAACTCACTGAAAGTGTAATTGTACTCGCTGTCTGGTTTCCTTGTCTTCCCATTGTCTTCCCAACCAACTCCAATCAGATATTGCTTCTTCCATGCTAAATAAATATCACTTGCTGTTTTCATCTCCCACTCACCCAAATCCAGTGGTCAATTATCAATTTATATTTAAATGACTTAACAGAATCACGTCACATGCTGTTATCACTCTACAACTTCTGGAATATTGATTTCCTTAGACCATGGTCTACATTCTACCTTGGCTTAACTTCTATAACACTGGCAACTATTTCTCATTCCCCTTTGTTTATTCTCCCTCATTTTATGGACCTTAAATCTCTTCATTGTCTAAGAAAGAGATCACACCTCTTCTCTGTTATTTCTGTACTCACTTCCTAAGTTATCTTACACAGTCCAATGCCTGTATTTTTGATGGGTGTTATATCACTTTATTCCCAGTTCTGCTTCTGTGCTTGGCCCATCCTACGTTCTTATTAAATAATTTCTGAATGAATATAGAAATGAATGAGACCTAAAATATCACATACTTTTATACAAGGAGCTGTTGAGACTGTTATTGGCAGAGCCAGTGCCAGTCTTTGAATCTCTGATCTTGTATTGAGTCCACATTAAGAAGTCCTGCTTTTGTTCCTAATGTACTTTTTAAATGTATTATATTTCTCTTAAAAATGTCACCTTTCAAATGATTGATGCCATCATAACTGAACACCAGTCATTAAACATTCCATTTATAGTCAATATAGCACTCAGAAATATTGAATCTCATTTTAATTTTGATAATGGATTAAATGACTTGCAATGTCAAAATATTTGGCAAGTTTTATTTTGTAAGAAATAAAATTGATAGAGACAAATAAATGACCAATAATATAATACTCCTTACAGACATCTTTAAAACATAATTAAAGTAGAGCTTTAATTTTTATTTTGGACCAAGACACAACTAGTATCAAGTTAGTATTAATAATAATGTGATCTTGAAAAATTTATTTAATTCTCCCTAAACCTCTCATTACTTATTTGTAAAATGGAAAACAAAATAATAACTTTTTCAATGAATTGTGAGGAGGAAAACATATTAATATGGGAAAAATAATTTAGAATGATGTCTGACATATAAGAAACTCTTAAAAATTAGTTATTATCATGATTTTATTCCTACAACAGTTATTCCTACAGTAGTAGTAACCAGTTAATTCAAGTCGAAATCAAGTTAATATATTTATGACATCAAATACATTAATGTTGCAGTGTATCTAGGAGATTTAAAACTGAATTATGGAAACCAGCTGGACCAGTTCTAAAATATTTGTTTTCTGTCTCCTTTTCAGCATTTATTCCTTTAGTAACAAATGTGTGGTACTTACTTATTCTACTTATTTATTTTTTGTTTTACTTGAATTATAAAATCTACATTTGACTTCAGAACAGTATTCCTGGATTCATTCCCATTTTATAGGACCATTTACATATAAGGCAGAGGTGGGAAACCTTTTCATGTTGGAAGGCCACATTAATTTAGCTATAATCAAATAAGGCTGCATTCAAGAAACTTCAATTAGATATACTTAAAAATATACATTATTTTGTAAAAAATTAACCATTATGTACTTAATAATTTCAAAAAAGAAAAACAATTTGTTAACAGTAAAATTAAACTTTTAATGCCTTTGTTGTATCTGCTTTTTATTGGAAAGCATTTGAGTATTTGGTTGCAGCATGGAGGGCCACAGTTCCAGTTGATCCTCTAGATGGGTATCAGTCATCTGTGACCTTAAGGATATCTTCATTTGGGTTAGGTAGGAGAATGCATATTTGCATCAATAAGTGGCTGAAATGCAAGAAAGCATTTTTCAGGCATGTTGCCAAAGGCATGGGTATTCTACTGCATTTTTCCATATTTCAATTGGATCTTTCTTAGCATCACACAATGACTTTAAAATGTCATCTACTGAGAGCTCAATCAATTCCATCTGTAGTTCATTAGGTGCCTCAGTGATATCAACTAAGTGAGACTGAAATGCTAATGAGTGTGATGTCATGATTCTCAAAGTCAGTGAACTTTTCATTGTATTCTCCAATTAATAGGTCTATAACAGTGGCAAATTCTTCAGATGATTCATGTATATCGTCCTGCTTATCAATGACCTTTGCTAATGGGGAAAATGTTCATCTGAAATTTCATTTTAAAGAAATGCTTTGAAAACAGATAGCCTTTTTCAAAATGCTTGGACTTTTTGGCATGTATATATATAGACTTAGTTTTAACACACAAAGAAACATTGAAGTCATTTTGATTTGACAAGATATCACAAAAATTGCTGCATTCCTATAGAAATCTTTCAATAATTCACATTACTGATTATATTCTTCATAAAATTTAACTATCATTTCTCACAGGGATAAAATTTTGGCTAAGCCCTGTCCCTGCGATAGCCAACGTACTTTAGAATGATTGGGCAAATCCATACTGAATACCTCATTATTCAACTTTAGCATGTTACAAAACTGAAGATGCCATGTTGTATTTGCACAAATATAGTTAACAATACTTAAAGCTTGTTGCAAAATGTCACTTAAAATAGTAGCTTCAGCACTGAGATTTTGGTGATGCAAGATACAATAAAAAGAAATGAGAGCACCTGGATTTGTTAATACTTTTTTACCTGTGCAATAGACCTTTCATGCATTCCTATTATGGAAGGTGCACTGTCAGTACATACGCTCAATAAATTCACCAAATTCAGCGATCTCTATTGACGATATCTATTCCCCGTGTTCTGTTCACAAGAATACTTAAAGGGAGTAACTCTTCGTAGCAAAGAAAGTCTTCTGTTATGACCTGAATGAAGTATAAAACCTGCGCCAAGTAAGTAGTATCAGTTGATTCATCCAAAGCTATTAGATAACATATATTTTCCTTTTGAAATATTGTATGAAGTTGTGCTGTTAAGCTGAAGGCTAATTCCATGCTGCTGATCAGTTATGGTTCTTCTTGAAAGAGGCAGTTGTTTGTACTTTGAAATATTATCAGGGTCTAAGCATCCTACAACTTCAAAAATGCATTATTCCACAATTTCTACATCACTGAATGGCTTCCCTTTTTGTCCCCTGAGTATATAAGCTACTTTAAAAGTTGTCCAGTGGCATTATTTCCACGTCTTATTTGCTACTTAAAAGAATTGTCTTTGCTTTTGCTTTTCATCATTTAATTTCTGCAGTACAACCTTTTGCACCTCTTCTAATTTAAATTATTTGTGATCCTTAAGAGTGTTATAATGTTGCTGAGCATTGAATTTCTTTAATGTTGATATTGCAGCATCACAAAGCAATCAAATCATCTTATCTTTATCAGAAACAAGATAATATTGCAATTCTCAATTCTTATTAAAAAATTTGCTTTCTTCTGTGTTCTCTTGGTCTTCTTTGACATGATGGGCAATTAAGACAATATTAAAAAATTCTGTCAAGCTGTGCAACTATTCACAAATTCCAGTTCAAACAGAAATACAGTGCACCCTTGTCAAAAGCTGATAAGAGACTGGCATACTTGACTCCCATAAAATGTCACCAACCAGCCTCATGCAGTAGTGGTGTCAGTGTGGCAGGAGAAGTTAGAACTAAATCATAAACATAGCTGCTGTCAGTTTAGCCTTATGTCTTGCCAATGTTCTAATTGTGCTGGTCAATCTGGGAGGATTATTTTGTTGAAACTTATTTTATTCTTTGATATTTTAAATATGTTAATTTTAAAAATAAAATATAAATATAAAAGACAAAAATGTATTAATAAAAATAAGAGGACTTGTTCTGTAAAATTTGTGTTCAGTCAAAAGGCCACACTTAAGGACCTAGAATGCCACACGTGGCCTTAAACCCGCAAATTCTCCATCCCTGGTATAAGGGAAGATTAATCATGTACATAAACATAATTATTTCATATTCTACCCAAACCAATCAGTTTCTAGATTGATTCCCTTAGCCCATTACTATAACATGTTTATACAAATATCAGGTCATACCTACAGCTTCTTCAGGCATGAAATCTCATTTTCAGTTTTGGCACTAAAAATGTTTGCTTATATTCAGAAGGATATTTGGTTTTTGACCTTCTATTCAGTTCTCTGGAATTTTTCAAGTTCATCTTGATTTATTTAATTAATTCTCTGTTAAATGTACTTTTTTTATGCCTGCAATATTTTTTGTGTGTGTTTGTCACAACTGTTTAAGTTATTTAGAATTTAGGTTAATTAAGTACATCAATACTAAGAATTCTAGTCCAATATACGGTGACCTTTATAGAATTTTTTATGTTAGAAAATACTCCTTGTTTGTTAGTTTCTTTGAAAAGCTTTGTGTCATGCTCAAGTGTTTCTTCAATAGAATTTATACATTAATGAGTCACCTTGAAAAAATATGCCAGATGGTGAAGAAACTGAGGGAGAGGAACACTGTTGGGTTAAAGAAAAATGCATTGATGATGCTAGGACATTTGTCTGAATTCATTGAGCAGATTTAGGGAGCACAAGTAAGAAAAAGGCTTAACATTCAAAGGGTATTTTTTCATTAGTATCAGCTGAACAAAAAATTGTGTCTTCTCCCAATATCTTCAACTAAGAAAGTAGACTAGCATTTTTTATTATTGTAATTTCATAAACACTACATCTTAGAATGTAACCATTTAGTGTTACCCTTGAATAATTCTACAAGACAAAATATTTTAAAAAATAGAAATAGTGAATAGAGCTATAAAGTATATGAGTTAACTATTAATCATTTATTTTTGGATAGCAGAAATTCTTTTTAGTTGCTGGAAATTTTACTTTCTCTTTACTACAGTAAACTTAGAAAAAAAATCTGTTTAGTTAAAATGTGTTTTCCATCAACTTAATCTAGATTTTGTAATATGTCTCCCTGTGCCAGAGGTTGGTAGACAGTTTAATACAAATGAGAGTTCAGAAATTAGAAACTTGGCAAAATTGCCAAATAGCTTGCATCAGGCACTCTTTTAAAGTAAGCATTGAAAAATATCAACTCATCAAGCTGTGTCAACACTTTTATTCTCCTCATTTATTCCACAAGGCAATTGTAAATCCATGAGATTTATAAGGTATTGACCACAATGTTTGCATCTTTTACATTTTAATGAAATCTTTTTTCCCTGTTACATGAGTGCTCCCACAACAAACTTACCATATTCTAAGTCAAAAATATCTTATTTTAATTATTAAAACTTATTTTAATTCTCTTAATATTCTTAAGGTATTTATTCAATAACTCTAGACACAATGATATATGCAAACATTCATGTATTTAAAAATTAGTCGTTTTCTCACTTTAGTTTGTGGGAAAATAAGCTTTTTTAAACCTTAGCTTGAAATCTTCATTAAAATTAACATTTCGTGAATCATGTAGTGAAATTCCTTAATGTCACCTATATATAACTAGAATTAAGTAATTAAAGCAATATTTCCTGTGACTTCAACATTTGTTATTATTGACGTAGTTACTAAGCAAAAGTATCCAATTTACTACTTTCCCACGTAGGAGTGATGGTCTCACCTTTTAGAAACCATAGTCTTCTAGAAAACGGAATAATGTCAGCATGCTAAAATAAACAATCTCTATCATTCCACAGACATGAACAGAAAAAAAGTCATGTTTCCCTAATTCCATTTTTTTTTATTTCAGCTTATTATGGGGGTACAAAAGTTCTGCATAGATTTATTGCCCATGTCCCTCCCAATCCCCCGAGTCCGAGCCTCAAGCGCGTCCATTCCCCAGACAGTGCACATCGCACTCCTCCTGTAGGTA
>CM052445.1:30236818-30268900 GCA_028533085.1 Varecia variegata
CATCTTTTCAATTGTGAATTGTGCTGCTATAAACATTCGGGTACTGGTGTCTTTTTTATAGAATGACTTTTGTTCTTTTGGGTAGATGCCCAATAGTGGGATTGCTGGATCGAATAGTAGGTCTACTTGAATCTGTTTAAGGTATCTCCATAATGCTTTCCACAGGGGTTGCACTAGTTTGCAGTCCCACCAGCAGTGTATGAGTGTTCCTGTCTCTCCCTTTTTTTCTCCTGGAGAGAGTTGGAACCCATTCTATTAAGTGAAGTATCTCAAAAATGGAAAAATAAGCACCACATGTACTCAACAGCAAATTGGTTTCCCTGATCATCACCTAAGTGCACATTTGAGAATAACACCAATTGGGTTTCAGACTGAGGTGGGGGTGGGTGGAGGGGATGGATGTATACCTACATGATGAGTGTGATGCACACTGTCTGCGGAATGGACACGCTTGAAGCTCTGACTGGGGGGGATGGGTGGGACATGGGCAGTATATATAACCTATCAAACTAGAATAAGGTAAATTCTACCAGAACCATCTAGTAAACCTTACCCAATAAAATATTTTCTTTACTTAAAAATGCATTTATAGGCATTTATTTACTACATCTCTTCCTCAGTCATATGAATTTTAGCACTGAAATCTGAAAATTGAGGGCGACTGATTAGAAAAAAGAAAGAAAAAGAGTTGATAATAAAATGGGAAGTAAAGAAAAAGGTAGACAGATGTGCATATTTTTGCAACAATTTGGGGGATAGATAAATGATGCAGATGAATAATAAACTCAGAGCTACAGGCCAACGTCTGTGAGAAAAGAAAGCTGAAATGGAAGAAGGAGATAATGCTACCTTGTTTTGCTGTGAAGCTATCAACGGTAGAGGTAAACATATATTTAGAAGGGGAAAGAGTATCCCTACTCGACTAAATAAAAACTATCTTGATGATAATAATGTATACAGAATATAAGGCAAAAGTTTTTTCACAAATTGAAATTACAGATAAAAATCACATAGCAACATGTGTATTTTCTGAAAATAGAAAAATTAGTAGAGTTAAATTTTTAAAAAGTTATTTGAAACTCTAGGGAGAGTAAATCTTGACAAAACTTTTAGGAAGCAATAATTGGTAAATGAAAATTAATTGTCTAGGGGCTTATAATAAATAATTTAAATGTCTATAATGGCCTGACTTGTCCAAAGTTATTGCACATTTCAGTGCTCTAGAATCTAAGATTACTCTAAGATGCAGAGCGATAAAAACTGGGAAAGATATTGTCACAGAGCTTACAGACATGCATGTAAATGGGTGATTAATAAATACATCTGTTGAATAAATGAAAAATATTAAATATGAAAATAGAGTTCTGGGATATTAAAGAAAGGTGAAATTTATAGATATATTTTAGAAATGATATGAATAGAGATAATAATTGAAATACTAGATTGACTAGCACTTCTTGGGAAATAACTAAAATAAAACTGATTGCCTTCAAGGACCTTCGTTGAGAAAATTAAACAGAAAGAGCCTCGTTGAATAATTTTATTCATTCAATTGCTATGGTATAATAGATATCACTAAATTGCAATCACCTTCGGGAGAGGAAGCACAGCTTAGATTTTCCCTCCACTACAGCATGACACAGACTAATAAGCAAATGATAATAGTTATAAATGCTTATTGATTGATTACTGAGCAACTCATAAGCTTTTTTTTCCTAATAATGTTTCACACATACCAGGTTATGTCAGTGATGAAATGTTCAAGGCCTGAAATTTCCATTATTAGTGTCATTCTTTGTGACACGGTATTCGTTACTCAGAAGGACCATGTCAAAAAGAAAATTCGTTTCCTGGGAAAGGGCACCCATCAGCCCAGTATGATGTATTCATGAGTGAGACTGACCAGTCATGAACTCTAGGGTATTTCTACCTTGATGCTATGGAGATTGCAATTACATTTGCACTGATATATTTTCAGCCTGAAATAGTACACTAAGCTTCTGATAAATGCTCTAAGAAATTATAATGATAATTCTGAAAAATATTTTAACCATCAAGGGGATTTAAGGAGTTTAAAACTAGGATCATACCCTGATATTAAATCTGGGAAAATAGTGAACCACAGGAGACAGATACCTACTTGTTAGAAGAGAAAAAAATAGTTTTCCTAATTAACATATACCTTTGAGTTGAAAATCTTGACAAAATTAAAAAGCACATTCTTTTTTATTCAGATTTCTTAAAACTAAACTAATAAAACCATTTATCATGTATCCCATAATTTAGCAAACAACAATTATTTTCAAAAATTAGAACAAAGTTAGCAGGAGCTGCTCAGCAGTGATCAACTCCTGAAACACTTTCCGCTTTGGTTCATTAAGATAGACAGTGAATTTCAACCACTTGTGAAGCAACTGTGATAATATCCATGTTTTAAATATCATTTTAAATTATATTTTTAATTGTGGACTTATTAGGAAATTCTCAAGTGTTTATTTGCCTCCTCTTAAAATAGGCATCACTCACTTCTCTTTTGATTTTTAAACAATGCATTGAAATACCTCATTGCTATTAATGTTCAGCTAAATTCTTAGCTTTTTGGTGTAAAAGCAATGACATTGTTTTTTCCCCATTTATCTGATGTGTTAACTTGACAATAATTTAAGATAGTCCTAAGTTATTCTGCAAATTTACTATATATACACACACATATATATGCACACACACATAGTAATGAAATAAAAAATAAATGAAAGTGGAAAATAGTTGTTAAATAGCTAAACTTTGATATAGGTAAGCTGTTGTTTTGTTTTCCTAGGTTTCAAAACTTAAGCAGATATATTTTGCCAGCTATGCTGATTTATTTTTACTTGAATTCTAAACTTCCAACTAATCTTCTTCTGTATATGTGACATCTCTTAACATCAGTGAATACTTATTCCAAAATAAAACCATAATTTCATTTCTTCCTAGAACCTAGAATATACTGTTTATGCTGGCTCTTGCCTGAAATGAGGAAATTGGACTTTAAGATCTGTCTCTCTCTGTCTCTCTGTCTCTGTCTCTCTCTCTCTCTCTAAAACACACCCAAACACACACATGGTAAATATCCATTAGTGAGTGCTCATTCTGTTGCAGGCATTTTCCTAACCATTAGTGATATGACAGTACACAAGACAAAGTATTTTTTGTATTCCATTACTTTTTGTTTGTTTGTTCCCTTTGGTCATCCCTTTCCTCTCTAATTCAGTCTTTAATCTGTCCCAATCTGTATCAATTAATATTGCAATTACAGAAGTATTTTGGTATTCTTTTATAGAAAATAAAAGCATCTTATTTTTTCTGTAAAATAATAGCCTAATCAAATTAAGTGGGTTTTTTTTTGGAAATTGAAATGAACACCTCAACTTTTTTTTAGTTTGGAAATTTGATTAAAGCTTTGCTTTTTATGACTACATCTATGATAACTTGATCAAATTGCACTTTACCCCAAATTGAAGCAACATAATCAAAGACATTAAATATACAATGATTTATATTGATTGCCAGACGTAGGAATTTTTAGTTGTTTCTTCTTTACTCAGTCATTTCTTAGATAGAGGCAGGGCATACCTAAGTTTCACCTAGTATGCCTCTTACCAGCCTTTACAAACAGATGAGAGTAGATTATAACAAAAAACTGCAATCCTATTTTGCCTTATTTTGACATGCTGTCAAGAATAGGCTACATTTACTTTGATCAAATAAAGCCTTCCACAGACAACCCTTTATCTTTTTGCCATTTAGTTTGCTGATCCTTTTGCTATAAACAAAGCACATTTGTTACCATAGATATCCTTTTGGCAGGTCCCCCTGGCATCTGTGTCTACCTGAGACTTGGTTTTTCCTGACCATCATGTCACGTATGCTCATTCATGGCTTGTGGGTGATATATGGGAGTATTAGAAATTTAACACTTTTATAATTAAACTGAATATAATATTTAGTTGAAAATTAATACAGATGAGAAGAGTCTTTATGTAGTTGAACCTATTGGATTTCTAGCAGCACCAATAAAAACAAAACAAAACAAAAAACAGTAAATAATAATTTGAATTGTGTTTAATCCATAAAATCCGATTTTTATTCCATCTTTACTTTTCTGTATCATTTATGTGATGAAAAAGAAAGGCAGTAACTTAATACGTATTTCAGGGTTATAAATAATTCTTGATAAATATAGAATAAAATATCCAGTTAAATATTTATAAAATAAGCTTATAGGACATTAATTAAGCAAAACCTTTACATTAAAACTTGCATTTTTTCCTGTGGAAAAAAAAACTAAAGTGTAAACAAGAGGTGTACATGAATAATATAATTGAACAATGTATATCATTTCATTTTTAACCTGTTATATGTAGCTATTAGGTTTTTTGTTCCTCCACTGATAACTTTGAGGGGAGGGTAGAATCACTCTTAAAAGACTAGTATCAACACTTCCCTTTTTTCAGATAGGGAAACAGTTTCAGAAAATATAGGCAAATGTGGGAAACAATAAGTTGTGGGATTTGGTTTAAACACAGGACTGTCATCACCTCCTAATAGTTCTTGATTTTGCCAACTTAATACATTCCAATATGTTAGAAGATGTGTGGGCTAGAGAGAAATTATGAGTTTTGCTTTAAATAATCCTTAGATGCTTGCTGGTAGTCTTCCTCTAGTGCTTAATAAAACTGTGGCTCAGGTTTTTTAATCTCTGAAATTGGAATACTCATGGTACCCTTGCTCATAAATATTACATAATTTTTTTTTAAAATAGTATGCAATGTCTATTATACCAACTGGTATTTGTCACAGATTCAATAAATCTTAATTTCACTTCCCTTTCAAATCTTCTCTTTCCAGGATTTATCTATCTATCTATATTCATATATTCAATGTGTGTGTATGCATATGCCTACATCCACACATACATTAACTTATGACAAAAACTGAAATGTGTGTATAAATACATAGTAAATACAGGTAATGCAGTAAGATGCGTCTCCCTTTTGATAGAATTAGCAATAACCACCCCTTCACCTTTTGGCAATGCATTAAGCACAAAAGATATCCCTATTTATACCCTTCCCACTTTTCTACTTTTGTAATAATAATGATTGGTGACATAGAACCAAACAATACAGAACAATTATATCCTTCTAATGTCTTGCATATCACCTATGTCAGCTCCACCTTAATTAAGCTGAAAGTATCCCTACAGTCTTTTCCAAGTATTACAGGAGCAGTTCCTTGGCAATATTGTTAAACACTCCTGAGAGTCCAATGGTGGCACAACTGCAGGTTAGCACAGTAATACCTCAATTTCCTTCTTTTGCTACTTTTATTATATTAATGAAGTAAATTTTTTTCATTCTTCTTTCAGCTTTCATTTCTATTCCATTTTCTCTTTTAATTGGCACTTTGTACATACAGATTAAGTATCCCTTATCTGAAATGCTTGGGATCAGAATTGCATTGGATTTTTGAATTTTTTTGTTTTGAAATATTTACATATATATAAAGAGCTATCTTGAGGATGGGACCCAAATCTAAACACAAAATTCATTTATGTTTCATATATACTTTACACACATAGCCTGAAGGTAATTTAAAATAATATTTTAAAATAATGTTTCGCAAGAAACAGAGTTTGTGTACATTGGATTACCAGAAACGAAAGATATCGGTATCTTAGCCACTGTGTGGACAATCAGTGTATTTTTGACAACACCATCATTCCTGACTGAATTGATATGCTATTGACAAGCAATCATTTTCTTACACTTATTCACACATAAGTTCTTAACCATAAAAAATATGACATACTATTAATACAATGAAAAAATAATATGTTCAGGGTAAGTAAGCAGCGTAGTAGCATCACCAGACTGCCTGTATCAGCTGTTAAACAATAGCAACAACAAACAACAGCAGGCTTTCAGTCTCCACCTATGATGCTGTGTTTTAATCAAAAGGTTACTGTATACAGTATTTTATCTTTTTAGATGAAAAGAAACATCAGAAACAGTTGATAGAAACAGTTGGGAGACCTGGAAGTGGGCCCTTTAGGGATGAGGAGGCATTCTGCTGGATGGCTTTTTAAAATGTTTCCTCCTGAGTCATCTGCCTCATTAACAATGTTTTTTTGTCTTAGAAGCCTCTTTGATTTTATAAACTGACATGCTTTTTTGTTCTGTTATGAATGCATGCTGCTCCAGTCCTTCAATAAACCCATCACACATTTTCACCGTGTTGTCTACAGGCACTTTTCCTACAGTGTTAACAATGTCATCTTCATCATTACTATTATCATGATCACCTTGATTCAGAACCATTTCGTCTATTTCACTATTGGTCAATGAATGCACAACTGGAGCCTCATTATCACTGTTAAAGACTTCTTCAGTACTACTTCCTCCAGCTGACTTATGGGCTTTGAAGGTATATCTTCTGCATAGGTAAGATCTAATGTCATTTTTTACTCACTTGACTTATGAAATCCTTTGAAGTCACCACCTTGTTCATCATCACTGAACATAGTTGCAGGCCAGAGGTTGTGCCAGGCACTCACAACTGTGTCTTTACTTACTGTGTCTCAAGTGTTAGCAATAGTATATATAGCATCCTTTATGCTCAGCTCATTTTGAAAACCTTCCACACCTGTACATCTGTTCATTGCTGCTACTATGCTGTGTACCAAAGTGTTTTTATATTTACTCTTCATTGCTCTAAAGATACCTTGTTCACATGGCTAAATTAGTGAAGTCATATTTGGGGAAAAGTACATGGCATAAGCATTGTTGATGAGAGTTTCAGCAAAGAATGACCAGAACAGTGGTCAAGAAATAGCAAAATCTTACAATTATCATTCAGTCCAGCTTCCCTGCAGTAAGCATGAGCTGCTGGGACAAAATGTTTGTGAAACCAGTCAGAAAAGATGTCCCTGGTGATCCATGCCTTTTTGTTAGCACAATAATGGACTGGTAAGAAATTTAATATTTGAAAACTGTCAGTGTTCAAGCTTTTGACTATTACAGCAAGTTTCCACTTCAGCCTGCCTGCTGCATTTCACATGTCCAAGCACAGTTATTCTGTCCTCGGCATCCTTAATTTTTGTAGGGGCTGTCTCATCAGCTATAGCCAATGTCTTTTGCGGGTAATAACACCAAAATAGCAATGTTTCATCAACATTGTAGACTTGTTCTGGCATCATATTTTCATCAGTGATGCCTTTGGCAAACTTTCAATGAATTTTTTCCTGTTTCATCATTAGCAGATGTTTTATCACCACACATTTCAAAAAATTGAGAGCTGTATTTTTCTTAAATTCCTGCTACCAGCCTGTTGAATACTTACAGTTCCCTTCAATTTCCAGTTCATCGTGATAAATCTTTGCTTGTTTAATGATCAGCATACCACTAAGTGGCATGTGTTCAGTGAGGCAGTGATGGATCCACTCTTTCAATACAAGATCGAGATCTTCATTTTTAGCTTTACTCAGTGCTTTTCTATTTTTCATTACCATCTGTTGATCACTCTCCACATATAACTTCAATAGTTTATCCTTCTGTTTCTTCAGCTTATATAATATATGGTGATCATTCCAACACCATTCTCTTCTATAAGATGTTTTGTACTCACACCTTTGTCCAGTTTCTCCAACTTACTTGACTTTTGATCAAACTATAGATAAACATAAATTCTTCCTCTTTTTCTAGTTGCTCATACCCATGGAGGTATCTGCAAGCCTTTCGAATATTCTCAATAATTTCTTTACATCAGAGAGCAGAGAATAAGCAAAAAAATCACAATGAGTAATGCACGTACTCTTGTCCCATATGGGGTGTTATGGGGAACCTACCACTGGTGTGTTCAGCTTGTACCTGTGTCATTTTGTTAGCCCTGTGGGAGTGTGTGGAAAAGCTGGATCATAGCTGAAGTGGGCTGGAAAGGTCTTTTTTTTTTTTTTATTAGGACCACTGAATAAAGTGTGAATTGTTAATTTTGACTGCCACCTATCACATGAGGTCAAGGTGAAATTTTCCACTTGTGGTGTCACATCAGCATTCAAAAAGTTTCATATTTTGGAGTATTTTGGATTTCAGATTAGAAATGCTCAATATGTAATGGGTTTTAATATATTTGTTCTTTTAATTTCTATAGATATTTAGATTCTAACTTTGATAAAATGCTTAACGTATGTTTGATTTATAGTGTGTGAAAGTGTCAGGTCATATAACAGCATATTTATGAAAGCAATAGGTAAAGAGAGGACAAATATATCAAATATATTAAATATGTATGATATATTAAATATATTAAAATAATAAAATATATTAAATATGTAAAAAAGAGGATATTTATTATTGTCTTCTATCCTCTGCCACACTCTCATCTTTACCACTTAATTTATGGTCAAATTTCATATTCAAGTTATGCCTTAAAACACATAATCATGGGTGCACTTTATTCTTCAGCAGCACATTTCTACTAGTAAACCAGGAAGAACTTTTCTGGTTCTTAAGAAGCTTCTGTAATTTCAGTGTCCTTGGAGTGGCTTAAGTCTATACGATCTTTAAAATATCAAATTATGCAGTTTATACTAGAGTATTTTATAAGACATTAGTTGATCTCCAAGTTATAGATGCTTTTAGAAGAAAGAAGGCTATGAAAACATTTGTCTTTTTGGTACAAATTTTGAATGCAATTTTATGAACTGATGGGTAGATATTTCCTGTTAACATACTATGCAGTAATAATAGCATAAAAATTTCATTTTGTAATATTATAATAACAGTTTGTGAAAAACTGTATTTGGTGTGGAGACAATTAAACCAATCACTTCAATTCAATGAACTCAGTATACTCTATAATATGAAGAAAATAATACTTTCTTTACAGTGTTTTTCTAAGAATTTAATTGCACAATACTTTTTAAAGCACTCTAAAAGATTTTAAGTTTTAATTATGTCAAATATACAAAATAAAATAGCATAATATAATAGATATCCAGTACTGACTTCCTCGATTCAAACATTTTAAGCATTTGATATGCTTGCTTCATATTATTTCTAAATAAAATATTAAAGAGTCAAAATCTTCTCTCCTGAACCATTCCCACTTCATTCTTTCCCTCTCTAGTGTTGCTATGCAACTTTCTTATTCATGTTTCACATAGTCATTAAATATGTATCCTTGAGCAACACACATATAGTAGTGCTTTTAAAAATTGTTTCTTAATTAATAAATTTCATCATGTTATGTTTATTTATATTTTATTTATTTCAAACAATGTGCTTTCTTACTTAACATTTTGCTCTTAAGATTGACTCACATTAATGAATTTGGGTCTGCAATAATTTTAAGTGCTGTTTAACATTCAAATAAATATAGAAGGAGTTAAGGATGTATTCAACTTTACTTAACAGAAATTCTTAACAATTCTCCTTTTAAGCGTAGGGATTATTTTCTCAAATAATAAGAATTTGAAAGTAGAGAGTCAGTTGCTAAATAATGTCATAATGAAGCCAGGTTCACCTCTTATCAGTGATCCTGGCATTCATCCTTAGACCTGTAGCATCAAAATTAGAAAGTAATTACTGCAATTCAACACATCATGCAATGATATATTGTAAAGAATACATACTATGAAATAAACAGTATGCAGACAAGTTGTGCTATTCATAACCTGTACTTGTACCATAAATGTGTGGATGGAGAAACATGCATTTCTTTTCTAATTTGACATGTAAAATTTGAGTTGTAAATTAGAGACTTAACTATAAAAAAATCCAAGCTATGCCTTCACTGATGAAAGTACTCATAGGAGAATCATTGTGGGTGAGTGAAAGAATAAACAAAAATCAAAGGGAAAAAAAAAATTGTTTCATTAGATTGCAGAAGAGTGAAATGATATAAATAGGATTCGGTGGAAAACAGAAGTTTAAGTAAGTTTTAGCATTTTTCATCTGTTCACTAGGCCTTTAAAGCCTGTTTTTATACATTCGCTCTTAGTACACCCTGACACTTTCTGGTCATAGGTGTATATGTGATTACATTATTCACAGACTGAAAATTCAGGGAAATGAGCATCATAAAAAGATTATGCAGAAGATGGAGTGTGTTTGTGTGTGTTTAAGTGTACACGTTCTTCTCAGCCTTTAGCATCTAGGTATCCAGGAGACTGTGAACATGATCTTGATGGCCCAATAACAGTTCTGCTTAGTTTTAGGAGTTAAGCTGCTTCTTTAGGTACTTTGTTTTCACAATGACAATTATATACTTCATGCTGACTTAAAATTCTTCTTTCTAATTACCAACTTTACAAATGTAATACCATATTGATACAAGTAAAATACCAAATATTTTTATGCTTAGTTATCTCTTACATTTGAATTGCAACAAAGATTTAAGAAAGGCTGATTTCTTCTTTTAAAGAAAAAGAAAGAAAATAGGCAAAAGGTAATTT
The DNA here is from genome assembly GCA_028533085.1 of Varecia variegata. Taxonomy (NCBI): domain Eukaryota; kingdom Metazoa; phylum Chordata; class Mammalia; order Primates; family Lemuridae; genus Varecia; species Varecia variegata. The sequence goes on from CM052445.1 coordinate 30,247,311, forward strand.
TATTTTCTACTAAGCATATTCTATGTAAAAATTAATATATAAATGCTACTAACAGCCTGTATAATAATGTTCATTTATCTTTATTTTACAAATAAGAAACTGAGACTAAATAAAGTTAGATCAGTAGTCCTAAAATCTCACTCCCAGTTGAGAGCTCAGCTGGGATGAGAATCATTTATTTTTTTTCTTTTCTCTGAATTCTATACTGTTCCTATTAATCATAGTTCTCTCCAAAAACATAAAATTGCTCAGAATTAATTATATTCTAAATACTTTGAAAGTCATTTTCACTGACCTTGTCATGACATTATGCTAAGCTGATTAAAATATAGTTGACAGTTAATACTCTAGATAGATTCCCTTTGAGTATTGCAGTCATTGATGTAGTCATGTAGAATTATAAACATTATATTTTTCAGTAAAATTTAAGCAAAATTTTATATTATCTCCAAAGCAAAAGAAAGTATTATTTACAGTTTTAGGAAAGTTAATCTAGATATAAATCCATTCATATAAACCATCTACTGAATTTACTTTACTGTCAATTATAGCCCATCATTGTAAATTAACTACTAACTTTTTAAATCTACATGTAGATTTGTTTGTATAACACTTATAAATAGTTGAATTTTAAACAAGTATATTTACATTTCAACACAGTAGGATAGTGTAAACTCCATCTATCAAATGTCATATTATTAAGATTATATTCCCTATTACATTTTGCTTATCAGTGCATGTGAAACTTAAAATATTGATCTGCACTGGTGTATAATCATTAATAATCAAGAATAATCAATACCTCTTATTAAAACAACCACTAATACTCTTGATTTTTGAGAAGTCATAATTTAGGATACCTTCATTTATTCAAATATATAATATATGCACATTAACATAATATTTAGCTACTTTAGAATATTTCTATGCAAGAAAAGGCTATTGGTAAATGTGTGCATAAATATGAAGCACATGTTTACTTATTTGTTTTTGTGCAGGAGTCCATTAAATAAAGTATGATGGATGATAAGTTCTTTGAAACTGTTTTCTTTAATTTAAAATGGATATGCTTCCTGATTCCTTACTTCCTAATATTACATATCAACTTTGACATCACCTCTACCAAAATAAAGAATGACAAATTCTGTCAAGCACCTAAAGTTTTCTGAGTAAATTCTCCTTTTAAATGATAATATTACTGAATCAGGAAAATCAAATAATTCTATTGAAGGTATTTTCATAGCCTTAGTCTCTGCTTTTCCTTATTCAATTTTGTGTTAATTATCTTGTTCTTTATTAGAGTGAAAAGTTCTATTCTTTTTCCATTTGCTAAACATGGAATGTGGTTTCATTTCATAACCTCAGAATAAATCAAAAGAGAAAAGTAAATAAAGACTACCTAATTGTGATGCTTTTATATTCCACTCGAAATATTTTTTGATTAGAGAAGGTTTAAGTTGTTCATCTTTACATTTTATCACTTCATTAGGAAAGGGAACCTGTATTACCTAAGTTCAAGACTAACATCCAACAGGAGCCATAAACTCTGATCTTGCTAGATTGGCCAATGCCCTTTATCTGCTTTCTCATAAATGTAAAGATAAAATAGAGGCTCAGCTGGATGCACCCTTAAGCAATTATTTCCCCTCTGATCCTCACACTAGGATAACTGGCCACATGTGAAAAGACTTATGTACTCTGATAAAGATTCTAAGTATGAAAGTCGGTTTTTGCTGTATTTCATTCTGACATTTCTTACACAGACTTTTTTTGGTGTCTTGCTAATTTACAAGGTGCTACTTCTTATAAATTGTTAACTATTAAACTCTTTGAAGCTTTGACTCTATGCTGCTTTTGCCATTGACACAATCAAAGAAATATAAACGTGTCTGCCTGAGGTGATAATTGCACATTTACATACCATGAACATTCAGAAAAGAGATAATTCTATTGTCAAATTAAAATGTATTACAGTGAAAAGATTAGGCAGTAGAATAATATTTATTAAGATATTTAAAAATAAATGCTTTGGCTTTTTGTCTCATGGCATGCCAATATTTATTATAGAATCTGATTGTATTAATGTTTATTCTTTACTTAATATGAAGACAATACTTTTTAAGAATAATAAAGCACTCTACAGTTCTGTTTCACTGGCAGATCTTAATGCAGCTTTAAAACCCAAACTGATCTTAATATTTTGTATTTCTATATTTCTACTCTTAATATTTTATTTCTAAATAAGCATTTTAATTTTACGCTTATATTATATTATTGTCTAAGTGATCATGTCTATATCTTTTCAAAATTTTGCTAATGAAAAAACTTAAAGAAGTTTTACATTTACTTTACTTGAACTTAACTTGCAAAGTATTATGAAAATATTTCTTCCCACTCATGACACTTTGTCATATTTGCTGATAATGATTATTTTTAGTGTTCTATAACTAATCTGGGATATATAAAAAGGTCATCATTCCTTATATGGAATACCCAAAGATTCAGTCAAAAGAGGCATCTTAAAATACAATTCTGAAAAGAAAAAATAAATAACCATAACACAGACACTGGTTTTCAGGGTCCCAATAGTTCATAACCAAACTTTTTCCTTGTTTATGAACTATTGAAGGTGCCACTTCCTTGTAAGTTCCTGATTTACATCATCCATATTACTTGCCCACAAAGGAGAATGTTTTTGATAACCTTCACCCTACCAGTTAGCTATAGAGTCTCATCAATATTTTCTCTTGAGCATAGCAAGAGAGATCATTTTGATTGTTGCTATAATACAATAACATCTATCTCCAAAAGCCACTACTGAAAGAGAATTCAAACTCTTAGATTATTATTCTTAGAAGTATAGTTCCAAGAGTATGAAATATTCCATTAAAGAATAGATTATTGACTTTATAGTCAATTAAGCAAAAATACCATAAAGTAAAAAACAAATCTAAAAGTGAGAGATGAATGCTTCTCCCCAAAATGAATTTTTATGGTAAACATAGACCTCTTTAAATTGCTATATCCATCAATACAAAGAGTCACTGATTTTGTTATTCTCCAGCTCGCCTCCCTCTCATTTGCAGTTCTGAGAATATACAAAGAAAGCAACACCCTGAGATAAGGAGGATGTATCTGAAACAACCTGGACTATGTCCTCATTTCTCCCAGAACAGGATATTCTGCAATACTTGAACTCAGAGTGCCAAGCTGCTCCCAGGGTATATAAGCCACGGAGGTGTGCTGTTGGTGTCCCTCAGCCATGGTGTGTCACAAGGCATGCAAATGCTCTATCCAACCCAGGCAGTTTTTTCCTGAGCCTTGGGGGTCGGGCTTGCCATGGATCCGAGGCGTTTGTTTATCCTTGATGCCTGTCTGTGAGTAATAAATATACGTTGCCTGACTTGTGTAAGTATTCTGTCTCACCAGACTTGTGCAATGGGTAGAAACCTTTGTGATAAAGCATTTCTAGGGGGCAAGAATGGAATTTGCAAGATACCATAAGGCCTCAAAGTGATGCAGTATCACTTTTGTGACTTTCTATTAGCCAGTGTGAGTCACAAGGCCAGTTCAGTTATTAGGGGTGGGAAACTGACCACTCAGCAGCGGTCACCTTGCAAAGGATTATAGACATAGGATAAGGTGATTCCTTCAGGACCATTGTTTATGAAATTCTACTTTGTCTGTAAAGAGTATTAGTACATTGAGACAATCAATAGTAAAATTTGATCTAACTGTACTTTTATGTAAACTCAAGGGGTAATGCTATTTTTCATTATCACTTATTTTCTAGTGTTGAAAAGTATCATTTGATCTTAACTAACATGAAAATCATGTAGCATTTCTTTTTTAATGTCTATCCAGGAGACCCATACTGTTTCACTAACAAATTATTATTAAAATGAAAGTATATTACTAAATATTTCTCATTGAAAATTAAAAATTCACAAAGATAATCTGCAGACCCCCATGAGGTAGACATGTTTATTAGCACATCGCACATTCCCCCAGCAAGTGCTTATGTGACAGAGTGCTAAGACTATACTATAGGAGAAGGGAATGAGAAGAAAGAACTTTCATGAAGGAAGAAATTGAAGTAAGTTGGAGAAAATTTTTGGAAGTGTGCAGTTTATTATATTTTGTATTGCTTCTTTAATCAGATTATTTTATTTAAAATATTTAATTGACAAAACTATCTATAAGGTATATGATGTAATGATTTGATATACATATGCATTGTATAATGATTATCACAATCAAATTAATACATCTATCACCATCCATAGTTTCCATTTGTGTGTGTGTATGTGTAGAATACTTAAAATCTGTTTTCTTATCAAATTTCAAATACTTAATACAGTATTATTAACTACAGTCACCATGCTGTACATTAGATCCCCAAAATTTATTTGTGTTACAACTGAAAGTTTGTACCCTTTTGACCAACATCTCTCCAATCCCCCCACAACCCCCGACTGGCCCTGACAACAACCTTTCTACTCCCTGCCTTTATGAGTTCAATATTTTAGATTTCACATATAAGTGTGAGCATATGTTTTTTTTCTGTGATTGGATTATTTCAATTAGCATGATGTACTCCATGTTCATTTATGTTGCTGCAAGTGGCAGGATTTCCTTCTTTGAATCAGATTTTTGAGATGTTTAGATCTTAGGGAAAATGAAAGGTTACTTAAAATTTCTGCTCTTTCTGAAGGTACTTCGCTGTAGTTTTAAACCTAAGAAATTTGAATGTTATAAATCAATTCCAGGAAAGTTTGTAGAGGGTGGGATTTTTTGAGTTGTAGTCCATATTAAAATACTTTTTAACAATTACTTTATAAATATTTATTTTTAATAAAACCATAGGAAAAGAGAGGGATGTGTTCCGCAAATTTCATAACTATATTTTCAATCCATCAGAACATTTTCTTGACTACGGATCTTGCTCTTTCTCTAGTTCAGGATCGTTGATTATTTCATGCTGTTAAGAATATTTGGTACAATCCCATCATCAGCAAGACTGTGGGAGAAAATGAAAAGGGCTGTATCAGTGTAGAGGCTGGAGGTCTCCCACTGCCATTTGCTGTTTATACATTGCATTTCTTGGGTTTCAAAATAAAAGGCTTTACTCTGCCCTAGTAGTTCTCATTTTTATAAATCCTAATAGTAAAAATCCAGAGATTATATGTACATAATGTATTACCAAATTTGGTAACACATATATAGAGTAGGTAATCACTATAAAATGGTCCTTCTAGACTACTGAATAAAAGATAATGACAAGTTTTCATTTACTTTTAAAGATTCATGTTTGTTTCTCAAGTGAGAAACAAATGCTCACTCTGGTACATTCTTATGACTGGTCTGCAGATGTAATATACTTCAATCAAAAACTTAAGCACCTTTCTCTATAAAATTATAAATATTTATTAAGATGTGAGTTATATAGCACGTGTTATATAACAAATTTAAAAATAGTTCCTTATAAAAGCAAATAAAAGTACATTATGTATATTATAAGACATTGGTAAATAGTACTGAAATTTAAAATTACAAATAGAGTAAAAAAGTGATAAATTGAATAATTGTTTGAATTATAAGTGTGATGTCATTAAGCCCAATTATAATTTCTCTATGGTCCATAAAATTTCTCTAGGAGTCTATTTGCATTAGGGATTTAGAAACCTTCTGCCCCACCCCCCAAAACAAACAATCAAAGAAAAAAACTTGATAAAATAGAAGATATTGTAAGGATTTTTTTCTATGACATGTGCCTTAAACTTTAGAGAGAAAATAAAAGATATTTAACAGACCATGGTTCATATCATTTAGAATAAAAGTCCCTACCAATTTCTCTCTCTCTCTCTCTGAAACACACACACACACACACACACACACACACATTCTTTTCCTTTAACTCCCTAGGAATGGTTGGAGTGGACTGTTAGAAAGAACAGTCAAAAATTATTTTCAAGCCAAATAGCTGTGAGTAGAGTCCAATAACAAGCCAATGATGCTTTTGTACCAAAATAATAAAATATGTCACGAAAGTGGAAATAGGTATTCTCTCTCCTCGGTGGGATGAACTCAGGGCAGGTCAGTGATGCCATGTTATTTCTGTGGGTATCAACAGAAGGTAGACACTGCACCACAAGTATCGCCAACTACAGAAACAGAGTTACTGGCCATCCTCTAGCAGAGACCTTGATACCTATCAGTGTTTAATTAAATATTTATGTAATGAATGAAACTAAGTTGACACAGTTGCATGGCATAGATTAAGAAAGAGGTAGTGATTTATTTAATTGCACTAACAATACCTTTGAATGGCAGTAGCCGTATAGGTGATGGGAATAGTACCATTAGTGTTAAGTGATCATGGATAATTTCTGCATCTCCAGAAGGCCACTCTGGTAACTGTAGAAAGGATGTGACTCAAAGAATTATAATAATTTTCAGTTTTCTTGATGGTCATCTTTTTCAGGTATCAAGAATGATGCTTCATCAACAGTACAGGCCTTGGCAACAGATAAACTGACAGAAAGAAGAGGGAACTATTAAATTTACTGTGGAGCTTGAGAAAGCCTTTTCTTAAACACACAATAAATGCATTATAGGGGCTCAAATACCTTAAAGGAGAAGGAGACAGACTGATTGGAATTCAAGTCATCAGTGATGTTAGAGAGTGAGATCAGCAATGTAGTGTTTATGCAGTTGACATATTAAAACAAGAATTTAGGGTATGGACATTGAATGATTATGTCTCCTAGCCTGCCTATGGAAAATAAATTCTGTGGCTCTGACCTCTGTGGAGTTTCTAACTATAAATTTAAACCAATTATCTGTAGGGGAGGTTGTTAAATCAAGCAATATTTTTTAGGATTACTTGTGAAGCTTTAAAGATATACTGATGTCTGGACCCCATCCTCCATGATTTTGCGGTGAGGCCAGATCATATATTTTTTAAATGCTCTCCAGATATTTCAAATATGCAGGCAAGTTTGAGAACTACTTACTGGAAAGTCTATATGCTCTAGTGACAAGAGTAACACATCCCAGTCTTCTGAAATTACCCTCACTGATGACCAGTAATAAGTCATAAAAATTAATAATAAAACTTTTATGATAGAAGTATATGTTTACTTGGGATGAATTAATCAAGTAAAATCATAGAGTGTATCTTTCTATCCTCTGTGCTATTTTAGCCCATGGGGAGAATATTTCTTATAGAGAAATTATATGGACTTATAGGTGTACTTCTTTTTTTTTTTTTTTGCTTTAAAAAAGGTTTAATAAAAAGTCTCTAGGTAACTAAACTTTTAAAATTATAAATAGGCAAATGCGGGAAGGACTTCAAGATGGCTGACTAGCAGCAACTGGTACTTACTCCACAAAGAATAACCAAAATAGCTCATAGATAATCATGCTTTGACTAGATCATCTGAGAGAGAACACAGGAATTCAATGGAGAGGTAACAGGAAACACCTGAAGCAAGGAAAGAGAAGCAAATGAGGCAGCCTGCTTGGGTGAGGTTGTCTGGGAGCCTGCAGAGGCACCCTAAATGAAGACAAAGGGTAAGTGAGAGACATTCATTGGACCACGTTCTCACCACAGACTCCTGCAGTCCTACCCATGGGAGAGTCCCTTAACTCTAGAGCACAGGCCCTGAGACTTACATAGGAAGCTGCTTGGGGCCATACAACAGCATTGCTCCAGAGAGGAAGCTCACATTGGGTCCTACACAATCCCTTTAGTCCTAAGCAGCTACAGAAAGGCACTATTTTAAGACCCCAGCCCTCACCAGACTACATCCTGCCCCATGGACCAATAGCCTCTGCATATGCATCTATGCATGCCTGGAGCCCCATCGACAGCCCCCACTCACAGCCACTGCTGTGGCTGGATGCTACGATCAGGACTGATGTGTGAGCCACCATCAGTAATCCTGCAGCCCTTAGCAACAGAGCTGCTAAGCATTCGAAAGTGCCCAGAGGACAGGCTACTTTGCCCATAGACACCACTGAGGCCAACGAGTGCACTCCCTAGCTTCCTGCCTAGGGATGCTGCCGCTGAAAGAAATCCTGTCCTCTCCAGTAGCAGGGCCACAGTGCAGTCACTTCTGCCCCTACTCAAGCACTCTGCCAGGGGCCTGGATATAACCCTACCCCTGACCACCAGAGCCAGCACCTATATTTACCACTGGAGGGCCTGATCACTCCTTTCAGGCATTTGGGGTCAGGCTCCCTAATCTGCTGTTTTCACTGTAGCTAGAATCCACCTGCACATACCACATGCAGGCCTGGGGACTGGTCCAACCAGCCCACCACAACTGTTTCCAACACCAGTATGGATGACTTGGGACCCAGAGTGTTTTCCTACCACTGCTACTGCCATCACACCATGCCATGTCCACTTTCCAGGGACCCAAGGTCCCATGCACCAGCTTGGCCCACTGTTGCTACTACTGACTCCTGAGCAAGGTGCTTGTAGTTATAAAAATCAGCCCACCTGGACCTACTAACAGTGGTGCCAGTGCATACCACTCTAAGGCCCAAGGACAGGCACTCTCAGCCTGCTGCTGTCACCACTGGGGCCTGAGGACTGGTTCACTTAGCATTCCAGTCTCCAGAAAAACCTCACCACAGGTTCTGTTAACAACTGCCCTCTAAGACACTGAGGAAACCACAGCAACACTGACATGTGTGCAGCCTAAGAAATCATTCAGAGATTATACTACTTCATGCATACAGATTTAAAGCCAATCAACACCAAATGCACATCTTCAGGAAAAATCCTACCCTATGAAAGCAAATTCAAAAAATTGAGAGATATAGACTGACTGAATGTTTAAAAAAAAATGACCTAACTATATGCTATCTACAAAAAACTCATATCATTTGTAAAGACGTACATACCGAAAGTAAAGAGATGGAAGAAGATATTCTATGCAAATAGAAACCAAAAGCTAGCAGGCGTAGCTATACTTATAAAACAGACTGTAACTCAAAAACAGTAAAAAGAGGCAAAATAAGGTCATTACAAGGGACCAATTCAGCAAGAGGATATAATTCTAAACATATATGTACCCAATGCCAGAGCACTCAGATATATAAAGCAAAAGTTATTAGATCTAAAGGGAAAGATAGACTCTAATACAATAATAGTTGATTTCAACGTCCTGCTCTCAGAATTAGGCAGATTATCTAGACAGATAACTAACAAAGAAACACTGGATTTAAATGGCACATTAGAACAAACAGACTTAGTTATCAATAGAATTTTTTATCTAACAGCTATATAATACATGTTCTCATCAGCACATAGAATATTTTCCAGGGTAGAACATAAATCAGACCACAAAACACATCTCAACAGATTTTTAGAAATCAAAATCATATTAAGTATCTTCTTAGACCAAAATGGCATAAAACTAGAAATCAATACCAGGAAGGACTCTGGAAATGGTACAAGTATGTGGAAATTAAACATGCATCTGAATGACCATTGGGTCAATGAAGAAAGCAAGATGGAAATCAAAGCACTGCTTGAAACAAATGAAATGAAAACACAAAATACCCAAATCTATGAGACACAGCAAAAACAGTGCTAAGAGAGTTTATTGCAATAAATGCCTTCACCAAAAAAAAGAAATATTTCAAATAAACAATCTAATGATGCATCACAAAAAAACTAGAGAAAGAAAATCAAACCAAACTCAAAATTGTCAGAAGAAAAGAAATAATAAAGATCATAGTGGAATTAAACAAAATAGAGACTAAAAAATATGAAAAACTATCAATGAAACAAAAAGGTGGTTCTCCAAAAAGATAAACAAAATTGATATACCACTAACTAGACTAATCAAGAAGAGAGAAGCCCTAAATATGCAAAATCAGAAATGACAAAGGAGACATTACAACTGATACCATAAATGAATAAAAGGTCATCAGAGACTATGATGAACAACTATATGCTAAAAAATTAGAAAACCTAGAAGGAATAGATAAATTCCTGGACACATAAAATTGATCAAGATTGAATCAGGAAGAAATAGAAAACCTGAATAAACCAATAATTAGTAATGAGATTAAATTAGTAATAAAAAGGCTTCCAATAAAGAAAAGTTCAGGACTGGATGGCTTCATTGCTTCATTCTACCAAACTTTCAAAGAAGAACTAATATCAATTCTCACAAACTCTTTAAAAAAATTGAGGTGGAAGAATCCTCTCAAACTCATTCTATGAGGTCAGTATTACCCTGAGAAGCGTCTTTTGGCATGTTTATGGGGAGGGACAGATAAAGAAGGGTTGATTAATGGGTAAAAACATACAGTTAGATGGAAGGAATAGGTACCAATATTTGATGGTAGAGTATGGGTAACTATAGTTAGCAATAATGTATTGTATATTTCAAAATAACTAGAATAGATGACTTGAAATGTTTCAGACACATAGAAATGAAAAATATTTGAAGTGATGGATGCCCCAAATACCCTGACTTGATTATTACACATTCTAAGTATCAAACAAAATATCACATGTTCCTCATAAATATATGCAAATATTATATAGCAATAAAAAGTAGATGCCATATATATGTATATATAAAATAAAAGTTAACAGATTATTAAAGGAATAGACTAGAGAGTGTTTTAAAGCCTAAGAGGCCAAAAGCTACTTTTATTATAAATTATAAATTAATATGGAAAAACTCAGAGTTACTATTTGCCCTCACCTCTGAGTTCATGCTGTTTCAAATATCATGATTTTTTTTTTCCATTTTCTCTCTCCAGCCTAATGATCAATTATTCATAATTCTTGTGTTTCTTCTTCCAGGGAGTATTTTCCAATAACCTTTGAAAATGGTGGAAGATGGTAAGGAGGAAGCACACACTTTTGCTTTTCCCTTTTTTTTTTTTTTTTTTTTACCAATATGTAAAATTTTAGCTCTCTAATTATCTTACTTTGGTGAGGATATAGGAAAAGAGGAGGGCCACTATCAAGAGAAGAAAAAAATGAGGGTGAGTGGGGAAAGGTCAAATATGAAGGAGAAGGTAGGAGCATAGATAAGCAGGAGATCAGAGACAGAAAGGAGGAAACGAAGAGGGGAGGGAGAAGCAACATAAGGGTCCATCAGTCACCTCTATTCCTTCTTTCCATCTATTCAAATTAGATTTTTGTCTCCAAACCCCAGTTTTGGCCAATCCACTTTGGAGTGTGCTCTTACTCAGCAAAGGGAAAGCGTTCAGATCCTACCCATAGTAAATGTGAATAATTTATTGTTTGTATATCACTTTTTAGTCGTATCAAAGTTTTTAAATAGATACTTTCCTGAGGCATTGTTAAATAATTATCACTACGGGTATTTCATATCCTTTCGGAATCATCTTCTTCAAATTCAACGATTATGTGACATGCTTAAATACATTTCAAATGTGATTACATTAAGTTTATTTTATAGTTTGTTAGAGCCATAATAACTTTTCATCCCTAGATTAATTTCTTTTACACACAGCAACAAACCATGCTTCAAGCAGCACAGCTTTTGAGAGTGTTATTATTCATGCACAGATGCATCCTGCCTTAGCCAGGTCTGTGATTATTCACTAAAGAATTTTGCATATACTCATTATCCACATGAGAGTCTTCCTCTTTATTTGTGCTGCAGCTCAGGAGTGAGACCTCCTGCAAGTTGCAATTTAGATGTAAAAGGAGTTTATTTTAGGAATGTTCATCTTTCAACACTAAGGGGTACCTCCCCTTGGTGAGTGCATGCATAACTTCCACAGTGTTAATGAGAGTTCTGTGTGTTCATCAACAGGAAATGGGCAAACCTTTGGTCACAGACAATGTCTCCAGCAGTGAGAAAGGCATATTCACTTTCTGATCTAGCAGTTATCAAAATCAGCATGAGCTCTCCTTCTTAGGTGGGAACTACTAGATTGGGAACCTAATTCTGGCCCCTTGGGGGATGTAATATGGAGAAGAGTTATCTAAGAGAGATCATAAAATATTTATGAAGAACACACATCTATATTATGCTTTACTATTGCCTGTGATACAGATAATGTAGAGGAAGATAGTTCCCTCATTTTACATGGGTCTGTAATCTGAAGTAAGGAATTAAAAAAAAGAGGACTTAAAAATAAACACTGGAAAAGCATTTATTCAATATTATTTAAATATAGGCTAACACATAGAGGAGGACAGATACTTTGTAAATCCACACATTAAATTTGGCCAACATTATATCTGTCTATCTAATTTTTACTGAAAGTTACTCATTTAACCTTTTACAATAATATTTATTGTTCTGGAACAATTGGTAAAATGGGAAGCAAAGCAAATACATAATTTGTCTCTGGGAACTATTTGGGAAACAAATGTAGGCAACATTAAAAAGTAATTCAAGGAGAATATACTGGCCCAGTCCTTTTAGGCTCAGAGAGGAAAGAAATTTAGGTGAATATGTTTGCACAAGGAGTTTTTCAGTTATGCGGTGCATGGGTATTGAGATTAAAACAAAATGAGAGACAAAAATATTCCAGTTGGGGAAAAAGTTTGAGTAAAGCTTTAAAATGAGAAATAAAAATGGATTATTAACATTTCCTTGAATGAGGGTTTGTGTTAGAGATTTGGAGAGATAAAATTGGTACAACAGCTGGGATTTATTGTGCTTGACCACAAACATCAAGCTGAGGTATCTGGGCTTGATTCTGAGGAGAATTACCCAGACTTTGGAATCTGTGCATAAAAGCCAAATTGATAGCATTTTAAAGATTCGGATTTTTCTATACATTTCTCAGGGAAAAACTTAATGCAATATACATGAGAACAAAATATAAAAAGAAGTTCAATATCATGATGATTGTCACAATAGTATTAGCGATACTGCTAGTGGGACAATATTCAGGAAGATATTCTCCAAAATCTACCTTCAATTTGGAAAACAGTTGACAGAGTTACTAGTCACTATAGAACTACAGTGAAAATAGAAGGATATTATAAAGGGAAAAAAGAGTCATTGAATAGGTTGTATTGAGAGTTATTTGTGTCTGTGATATCTCACACAAGTCACCAAGGGAAAACAAAGCAAAAGTCCAGTTTTTTCATAAACTACATTTACTATAATGAGCACCATAATAACCTTTGAACTGGACGTTGCTGATTTAACCAAGATTTTTTTAAACCCTAGTAATGCAAACTTTAGCTCTTCATGCATCAGAATGCAGCTGAGCTAAACTTAAGTAGATCTGTTTCTAAAGAGGGGATTGTAGGACTTATTTCTTCTACCAAGATAAGCCTCTATTTTTATCTACATCTGATGTTGATGTACAAGTGAGGAATAATACCTGTTTCTGATGAAAGCAGTAGGAGTGGGAGATCATGTAAGAAGCCAGAGGTCTATTCAGAAGGTGAATCACTGAGATGAATCCCGTGTTTTCAAATGATATCATTTCATGCCTGTCTTTCCTTTGAAACAAAAGAACAACTTTCAATGCTACCCAAGTTATTTAAATATTTCCTAATGTACAACACATATTCAATATCAAACATTTGATATTGAAAGAAATGAGCAATGTCACTATGTCCATTTTAGTCCACTAAATGGTATCTCTGGTTTTTAAGAACCTGGTATTAAGAATAGTAATTAAATTGTTCCAAGTGCGTAAGTAATAGAGCAACAATATAATTTATTGTGCAAAACCAAGACTGTTGAAAAATGATGCTGTTAATTACATCAGCAAACCAGGTATAAACTAGCTGTCTCAGATAAATCAGGACATATGGTCACCCTAATAATAATAGATTGAAATGGGTTTTTTTCTTTCATATATTTTTGCTCTGTATAATTCAAAGTTTCATCTAAATAAGTCAGTCAGAGTGAAATGTTTGGGAATGGTAATAAGAACATTTTTCTGGGAAAGGAATCAACAGAATTTGGAAGCTAACAGTATAACAGGGGTGGTGGTCAAAAATTTGGAAGTTAAGAAAAACAACTGAATCACTTAGTATGTTTTCACGGCACATAACAGAAAATCTGCCAAGAGTGACTTAAACAGATAAAGGATTGTATTTCTTGTGAGTCTGGAGGTAGATGGCTATCATCATTGTTTTAGCTGTTAAAGGCTCAAGTATATTAGAACTGAGGTTTTTTTATATTCTTATGGCCTGTCTTCATGGTCACTGAATAATTTCTGCCCTCAAGTTATGATATCTATCTTATAGGAAAAAAGAAAAAAAAATACTAACAGGATTATTTGTATTCTGACTATATGTCATATGCCTCAATAGATTATATCTTTGTTACACAGCTGCAATTGATTGAAAAATGCCTAGGAAGAAGAAAATTTGGAATTAGGATTATGTTAGTCACCCCAAACTGTATAACACAATGATGCTAAGATTTCAAGTTAATACAATTTCAAGAGTGGTAATGTCATTAGTAGGAATAGGGAAGAATCTCATTTGCTATTAAGAAAATGACAAGAGATTGGGAGTTTTAAATTTTTTATTTAATATATTTGAGATAAAGGAAAGACATTTAAAATAAAATTTCCCATGGAAAGCTGAACATATGAAACTGTAAAACTCTGGGAGGATAAAGAACTAAAATATCAAAGTTGAGAATCATAAGCATTAACCCATCGTAAAACAATATCACAGGATAAAAATATAGAGTGATAGCAGGAAAACAAAATTATTCAAGACTTAGTGAATATTTATACTTAGGGGTTTACACAAGCACTCACTCAGTTTTTAGTTTTCAGTTGTAGAAGTATCTATTATCGAACTTACTTTAACTTGGCTGAAGATATATGTGTGTATATGTATATATCAAATATAAATCAAATTTCAATATTTTATATTTGTAATTATCATAGATACATAATAGTTGTACATATTTATCAGGTACATGTGATATTTTGTACAGCACACAATGTGTAATGTTCAAATTAGGGTTACTGGGATATCCAATTTATCAAACATTTATCCTTTCTTTGTGTTAGGAACATTCCAATTCCACTCTTTTCGTTATTTTAAAATATAAAATAAAGCATTATTAACTAAAGTGCCCCTCTTTGGTTATCAAATACTAGATCTTACGCATTCTGACTGTACTTTTGTACCTAGTAACTATCCCCACTCCCTCCCCACTACCCTTCCCATCTTCTGGTAACCATCAATCTACTCTCTACCATAATGAGTTCAATTTAGTTTTTAGTTCCCACATATGAGAGAAAACATGAAAAATTAATTTCTCAGTTCTCTATACTTATTTCACTTATGATAATGTCCTCCAGTTCCATCCATGTTGTGACAAATGACATCATTTTATTGTTTTTTATGACCAAATAATATTCTGTTTTGTGTAAGTACCACATTTTCTTTATTCATCCATTGATGGACACTTAGGTTTATTCCATATCATGGCTCTTGTGAATAGCACAGTAATAAGCAGGACAATGTAGATATCTCTTCAATATGCTGTTTCTTTTCTTTTGGTTATATACCCAGCAGTGAAATTGCTGGATCATATGGTAGTTCTATTTTTAGTTTTTAGATGAACCCCCGTACTGTTCTCCATAACGGCTGCACTGATTTCCATTTCCACCAACAGTGTAGGAGGGTTCCCCATTCTCCATATCCATGCCAGCTTTGTTATTGCCTGTCTTTTGTATAAAAGCCATTTTAACGGGGGTGAGATGAAAATCTCACTGTAGTTTTGACTTACATTTCTCAGTTGATTAGTGATATTAAGCATTTCTTCATAGCTTGTTGGCAATTTTCATGTTTTCTTTTGAGAAATATCTATGCATATCCTTTGCCTATGTTTTTAATATAGGATATCACATGTTGTCTTTCCATTTTCATTTGTTTCAAGAAAGTTTTAAATTTCCTTCTTAATTTTTTCATTGACTTAATTGTTGTTGAGAATCATATTTTTTAATTTCCATGCATCCATGGCCATACCATCCCGAATACACTTGATCTCATCTGAAGATATATTAGTAATAATTAAAATGTATAGTAGGATACCTGAATTATGCAGGTACCACAGTGAATTCAAAGATTCCAAATTTGCTAGATAAATTTTGAAAATTATTGTGCCACTACAAATAAAAATTCATACCCCTAATAAGTATAGAAATAATAATGAGCATCATAATAAGGTGGGAGAAGATTTGGAAGAGCAATCACATTTACCATTTCAATAAGGTGACTGAGAAGGGACTACCATATGCACATTCTCTTAACTAAAACATTTAGTATTAAGGTTATTTGTACAAATATTAATTCATAATTACCATTGGTAATTAAAATGTTGGGTGCTTTTCTCATGGTGTTTTTAATGTTAAACTTTCAATTACAAAATAAAACTATGTGCACATGAAATTGATTGCTTCTTTTATAAATATTATTGTGGCTTAATGTCTAATACTAAATATAATCATCTACACCAGGGAAATGCAAACACTTTCTGTGTGCTAAATCTGTCCAATGGCTATTTTTTTCAGTCAGTATTCATTGCACACAGCCATGATCATTCATTAGGTATTGCCTATGGCTGCTGGCTGCTTTTGTGTAACAGAATTGAGTAGTCATGACTGAGATTATACGGTACACAAAGACAAAAATATTTACCATCTGGCCCTTTATAGAGAATAAGTTTGTCAACTCTAAAAGAATTAGGATAGACTATAAATGCCTACCTCTTTTTAAATGTATATTCTTTCATTCATAAAAATATTGCATAATACTTAAGTATATATTCTTTCATTGGGAAATAAACTATCTTTATAATGGAGTTGGAGCTAATGAAATGAATTTTTATTGAACATTTAATTCAGTCTTGAAAAAAATGTATGAGATAGCCATTATTAGCCTCGATTTGCCATTTTAAAAAGAGGGTTATAATTGTTAAGGAAATCTTGTCGATGTACATACCATTAGTAATGGGTGGAATTGAGCTTCAACACTGGGTTTGTTTTATGTTATTTATGTTTTTATTAGCTTGCATGTTTTTTCAGGTGAGCTCATTCAACTACATTATTCCATTTTTATTTGTTCAAAATAAAAAAAATAGCCTGATTTAAACAGAATTTCATTTGTTCACTCTTTTACCTATATCCTGCTATTCTTAAAATTACTGATTAACTAAAAAAGCCCTACTGAATGAGATAATAAAATGCCATTAGTATTAAACACTTTTCTACATCTTTCTTATAACTCTTGTCTTCTTTATTCTAGCAAGATAAATATTTCACTTCCAATTAAGTATTCTACTAGATATTATTCTTATAGAACTTCATTTTCTTCTGTTTCTTTGCATTGTCTCTTGGGAATTATCAACCACTGCAATGGATTAAACTATAATTGATATGCTGATAAATAACCATCACATTCCTATTTTCAGCTGTACATTCTTTTCCGAGTTATAAGCTGATATATCCAAATTATTACTAGTAGGTCCACCAGAAATCCTGAAGGCAATTGGCATCTAGTATGTTGAGAATATAACATGTCATCTCTCATAAGAATGGGCCAAATCATAAGAATGCAGATGGAACTTGAATTAAAGTTCTGGGCAGGGTTGTAAAAACTGCTTGAGCAGCTTCTGCTCTGGACAAATTTGGATTTGGAAGCCTAGAATTTGAATTGTCCAATCATATTCAGTGTATTTTGAATGCATATCAAGACAAACAAACAAAAAACAATTAGAATACCAGATCAAAGAAATAATAAATGATTCAAGGAATAATTTGAACTTTTATTTTTAACAGGAATTCTAATAATAATTCAATACTTGAAAAGTCATTAGATATAATAGAGATAGGAAATGAACTTTATATAAGCTGAAATTCTTATAATATTCTCCAAGGAAAACCTATATTTTAAAATATATTACTGTTTTTATAAAATATATTCTATATGACAAACAGAATGACTTACACGAATATGTAAAAAGTGTTTTTCTGTACAAACATATAATAATTTTTTTGCAGCTCAGAGTTACTAATTTTAAGGTATTTAAAAATAAAGGTCTAAAATATATCAGATTTATTTATACTATTTTAATTGCAATTTTTGTTTGAATTGCATTTTAAAAATGATATACATTTAAAATAAAATTTGATTACCACTATGTAAAATTTTGCATGGGATCTAAGCTCTAATCAAAGAAAACAACTATTATACCAACAAGAGTGAATTACCACCTTAACTTGATTCTAGAAGCAGGACTCAAATTACAGCTTCAAAAATAATTATATACTTTCTTTTAAAATCTATAGAGATTGAAAGAATGTTTCTTCTAAAACATCTTTGTTTTTAGGTTCTATGATTTTCTGTGGTGATTTTATTATACTACCTTATTCCCTTAAGCCTTATACCAACTGTAAGGATTTCAGGTCTTTATAACACATGACATAATTATTTCATGCCTCACTATCTATCTATATAGTGTACCATAACATGGACATAAAATTCCCTGTATGACTAAAATGTTGATATGTATTATCTATGTTCATAGTGCAAAATTTTATACCTTAAATAGTATATATATGAAATTCTTATTCATGTTCCATAAATTATTTCTTGAGACCCTACCAAAGTGGCCCTCAAAACTTACAGGTTTTGAGTAAGTGTTTATACATGCAAAATACTCTTTCTTCTCTTCAGGCTATTAGCAACTAGGCTTGACTTCTTTCACAGCAGATTGTTGTGCTTCTTACTGCACTTTCATAATTGGAGGAAAAGAGACTTACAGGGTACACCACCCCACTTTTGTATCTACTGCCCTTATGTCTTTCTCTCAGGTTGCTGTGGTTGAATTGCCTGAAGGCAAACTCTCCACAAGTGTATTCCTATACCCCTCCTGCCTCTTCAAGAGCATTATTTCACCTATTCTACTATTTTTCTGCTATATTGTAAAATTTCAGTAATAATTACAATTAATGTAATAATATACTCTATAATCACTTCCATTTAAAAAAAATAGTCTCTTCTGATGTCACATACCCCTCCGGATACTATATCATATTTCTGTTTTCTTTTATAGCAAAACACTTTGAAAGAGTTGTTTATCCATATTCTTCTCAATTCCTCACCACCCCTTTTCTCTTAAAACTTGTCAAATTCAGAATTTTGCTGTCACCAATCCATGATTTTCTTTAAGTCACTAATGATCTGCAAATTGCTAAACATAATGGTCAATGATCTTAGTCCTCATCTCCTTTGGTCTCTCAGGAAAATGCCAGTTTATCAGTCTCTTTCTTCTGTCACATCACTTTCAAGACTTATACTCTTGAAATTGTTCTCCTATTTTACTCTAACTACCTGTCAATCTTCTGCATTATTTTTTCCTCATCTATGCAACCCTTAAACTTTGAAACAATCTAGGCAACATCTCTCACACCCCCTTTCTTCTCTAAGTCACATCTATGTAGAAAACACTCAATCCATCTTTTAAGGAATCTCTAAATTGATAAATTAGCCATTATTAGTTCATTACTTTAAACCTAATGCATAGTCTATACCTCTTAACACTGTGAAATAATGTTCAATATTGGTGAAATGTGTTTCATATATGAACCATAGTAATGTTATTTCATGGTTTTCAATATTATCTGTATGTATACAATTTTTATGTTGCCATAGTCTCTTTAAATCCTAGACTGATATATTCAACTACTTACTAATTATCTCTACTTGAAAGTCTATTAGTCATTTCAATTTAACTATGTCCCCAACTAAATTCCTGATCTTTAACACCCAAACTGTCCTTTCTACTACATCACCTGTGAAAGTTGTCATATTCAAAATAGAGTCACTTGTGTTAAATAAATAACATAACAAATAGAGCTAGGGAAGGCTATGAAGAGGAGATTCTCATGTATAAATACCTGATTTAAAAAACAAAACTATACAAAACAAGCAATCACCAAAGACTCAGCAAAACCCATAACTTTGCACAAAGGCCATTACAACCTTATACAAAAAAATGCTCTATAAGGACATCTGCCCATCAACTGACTGTCCAACCTTGAACTAACATCATCCTTATTATCGTTCTTTGCAGTCAAAGATAATTATCTTAAAACACTTATGTAATCTTCCTCAAAAATCTTTGTTTTCCTTTACCTCCTTGAATATGCACATAGTTTACTAAGGAAGGTATATTCCCATTGCAATGCTCTATTCCCAGATAAACATTGCTTTTTAGAGAGCCTCTCTCTGTTCGTTATTTACATTGACATTGATATAAATGCTACCCAGAAGTGAGATGTGAAAAAGATCACTACACAAATGAATTGGCTATTCTTGGAACTGACATGCAGCACTCATTTGAGACCTTTTAGCTCTATGCTTTCATCACTTGCCTTTTCTGCCCTGATGAGTCTTTTAGTGATAAAAATAAGTTTTGTGACAAATTTAATGAAAAAATATCATGAAAATTTTTTTCTTAATTTCGTTTTCAGATTGTTCATCCAAGTATACAGCAATAAATAGATTTTTATATATTGATCTTGTATTGTGCAACTTTGCTAACTTAACTTTTAGTTCTAATAATTTTTAAGTGGATTCCTTCGAGAACAGGAAGGGCTAGCAGTTGAAAAGTACCACACTGGAGTGAAGAAAAGTGTCTTCAAGGACCCCCTGCAATAAGGTAGTTTCAGCAGAGGTGCCTGAGAGATGCTTCAGTTAAGGACCCCGAATAAAGAGGCCTCCAAAAAGAGATGCCTGAGCTAGGCATGCAGATATGACCTTTTAAAAGTGCTTGAGTCTTCCTTCACTATAATTTTATTCAATGACTGCAGCATATTGGCTGTGTACCAAGTCTGGTGTGAGCATAGCAGTTTTCTTCCATGAGCCCTGCCAGTTATTGCCTTTATAATTTTTCCTTGATCAAGCATAAACTATTACACATAAGTTTTTGGTCAAAAGCCAGACTCCTCAAAGAACATCTACATAAACAGAAAAATACCCTCTTTTCATGGATTGGAAAACTTAACTTTTAATATGGCAATATTCCCCAAACTGATCTACAGAATCAACAGTCTCGCTATCAGAATCCCAGTTAACATTTTTGTGGAAATTGACAAGCTGATTCTAAAATACATGTGGAATTACAAAAGACACAGGAGGGCCCCAAAATACTTAAAACCAAATATAAAATAGGATATTTCACATACCCCAATTACAAATCTTATTACAAAGAAACAATAATTAAGACAACATGGTATTGGCAAAAAAGAGATGGTATAGAATGAAATAAAAAAATTCCTGCTTCATTCCTAAGGTTTAAGTCTGTTAACCACCGTGATTTAATTTTTGTGAGAGGTGAAAGCTGTGGGTCCTGTTTCAGTCTTCTACATGTGGTTAATCAGTTTTCCCAGCACCATTTATTGAATAAGGAATCTTTTCCCCAGAGTATGTTTTTGTCTGCTTTGTCGAAGATTAGATGGCTATATGAGGATGGTTTTATATTTGGGTTTTCTGTTCTGTTCCACTGGTCTGTGTCCCTGCACTTGTGCCAATACCAGGCAGTTTTAATAACCACGGCCTTGTAGTATAGTTTGAAGTC
>CM052445.1:30269000-30302121 GCA_028533085.1 Varecia variegata
CTGATTCTTCCAATCCACGAGCACGGTATGTTTTTCCACCTATTTACATGCTCTGCGATTTCCTTCCTCAGTGTTTCATAGTTCTCCTTATAGAGGTCTTTTACCTGCTTCAAAAGACACCATCAAGAAAATGAAAAGACAATCCATATGATGGAGGAAAATATATGCAAATCCTATATCTCACTGAAGATTTGTATATAGAACATACAAAGGACTCATATGACTCAATAATACAAAGAAAACCCAATTATGAAAGGACAAAGGATCTGAAAGGACATTACTCTAAAGAAGATATATACATGGCCAATAAGCACATGGAAAGGTGCTCAACATTATTAGTTATTAGATACCACATCACAAACACTAAGATGCCCTAGAATCAACTAACAACTAGTATTGGTGAGAATATGGAGAAATTCTAATACTCATTCAATGCTGCTGGGAATATAAAATGTTGCAGTTATTTTGGAAACAGTTTCAAAGTACCTCAAATGATTAAATATAAATTTATCATAGGAACCAGCAATTCCACTCCTAGCCGTATACCCAAAAGAAATGAAAACATATATCTACACGAAAACTCAGAGATGAATGTTTATAGGAGTATTGTTCACAACAGTTAAAAGGTGAAAACAATCTGAATTCACTGGTGAATGAATGACTAAGCATGTGAAATGTGATTTTTTCATAAGTATAATATTATTCACCTATAAAATGAATAAAATATTGACAAACGCTACAGCATGAATAAAACTTGAAACTTATCTGATTTTCATTCCATGGTCAGCCAGTTAACAACCACAGAGGAGAATCTGGAAACTACTGTGCTAAATATTTACCTTGATTACCATCAGGGTAACTATTGAATTTTTAGACAACATGGTTGAAAGGAAAGAATATTCTAAGACATGTTTTACAGAAAGTGCCATAGCATACAGATATATAGCATGTGTTCATGGGGAAAACTCAAAGGAGTACATAGATTATGCTAGATTTTTTCTTTGACATAGGAATAAGTGGTAGATGTACTAAAGAAATATTAAGAATGTATTTCTTATAGACTTTTGGTAATCTTTTTGCATACTTGAGAGAATACCACAAGATTGGTGAAAGGTCAAAGTAATTTTGATTGGGACTTTCCTATGGGTGTTCATAAAACCGTTCACCAATCTTTGGAACGCTCATAAACTATAGAGTTAGACAACTTCAGTGAATTTCCTATTAATGCAATGAATCCAACCTTGTGTATATCAGTTATTCCTTTCCCACACACTGATTTTTCTATGTTCTACAGAAAAGAATCATTTTAAAATTTTCAACAGCATTTAGAAAAGGAAAACTACATGTTTCACTTTCTTCACCATAGCAGATATTCAAATTTAATGTTTTAGAAAACTGAAGGAAGTACTAAGTTATTATCGTGAAGAGCCAAGGGAACTACTCCAAGAATACCTGAGGCACGTGTGTGTGTTTGTGTGTGCATGCATGCACATGCCCACACTATAGTCTGTTCAAAACAAATTTAATAGATTTAGCTTTGCTTTTGCCAAAGTGAGACGTATCACGGATATGTATCTTGAAGATATTAATCATTTATGCTACCAAACACATGTACACTAACTTATGACATAAAGATTCACTCTGGCTTGCATGCCTTTCCATACTCTGTTAGAAAACTTTGTGGAGATGAATGCTCACATAGCTGTAATAAATCATTTAGCTACATTGCTAAGAGGAACAGACAGTGATATAAATATCCTTTACAAATACAGCACATCCTCAGGGCCCTTTTCCCCAATAAATAAGATTTAAGTAGATATTTTTACAACATAAAATTTTGATTTTTCACTCAAAATCATATTTTCAGGTTTTCTCTATTAAGAAGACTCTGTGCAAGCAGAAGAAATTAGTCTCTCACATTACTTGGAACATTTTGCCTAAGATGCTGCTTCAAGCTAATATCTAGTTATTGTAGCAGCCTCATGTCAATGCTGTAATGATTTATAATGAGGGGGAAATTTTTCCAGGCGCTATAGACTTTATTAATAACTTTTAAGGCCTAAAATTGAGAACTTGAACCAATTATTGTAATACAGCATGAAAGTAAAGTATACCCGGTGCAGAGAAATTCATGATGTTTTATTTATATCTTTCTATTACATACCATAACTCTTTGTGATAAATAATTACACTGTAGCCAGGAGTAATACCTATAACATTCAATTATTATTGGGACAAAAAAAAGGGTCTGCAATTGGAGCAATATGAAATGCAGTATTATTTTTATAAATATGTGACTAATATTTATAATATTCCTCTTTGGAACACTGAAAATTGTTACATTTTGAAAATAAAACATGAGGTTACACCTGAGAAATACCAGATTCCTGTTGGTGAATATGTGTTCTCCAGATAACTAAAGTTTTCACAAGAGAGTTAGGAAACATACTTTTAAAGTGCTCAAAAAGAATAAAAGTGTTAACATGACTGAAATATGAATAATTGATGTACTGTACAAGATGGAATATTAAAATCATGTTGAAAATTCCTCTTTGTATTGCAAACCATAGAAAAGGCAATGTATGCATGCACACCCACACACAAAAGCATGGAAACTATTATGTTTAGAAATAAAGAAAAAATAAAAACAGAAATACTGCTAACAAATTAAAAAGCACAGCAACATGCACCATGTTCCACATGACTGCAGTTAGTCCATACATAGGAAAATTGAGGAACACAGCTGAGATATATGGCCCAGATTCCAAGGCTGGGGTTTTACTGCTTGACTTTGTTCATAGCTGAAAAGACTATGCCTGTGAAGTGGTTATTTAAAGTAGCTCTTCCCTCCTACCAGGACCACACACTGGGTGGAGCTGCTTGTCCCCAATTTGGAAGACTGGGTCAATACCATGTCTCTTATATATAACAGGGATCCTATTCCCTAAAACAATAAACAGCATAAACAGGAAGCTCAACTCAAAGTGAGACAAGTGGAAGTTTACAACACCAAGCAAAAGATACCTTCTATATAAGATGAGTTTAGGCCGGGCGCAGTGGCTCACGCCTGTAATCCTAGCACTCTGGGAGGCCGAGGCGGGCGGATCGCTCGAGATCAGGAGTTCGAGACCAGCCTGAGCAAGAGCAAGATCCCGTCTCTACTAAAACTAGAAAGAAATTATCTGGCCAACTAAAAATATATATAGAAAAAATTAGCCGGGCATGGTGGCGCATGCCTGTAGTCCCAGCTACTCGGGAGGCTGAGGCAGTAGGATCGCTTGAGCCCAGGAGTTTGAGGTTGCTGTGAGCTAGGCTGATGCCACGGCACTCACTCTAGCCCGGGCAACAGAGTGAGAGTCTGTCTCAAAAAAAAAAAAAAAAAAAAAAAAAAACGATGAGTTTAAATCAAGTATTACAAAACACTTGAGGAAAGTCAACATAGTTAGAGAGAACTAGAACACTTAACAAATGAAGAAACATCTATTAGAGTAAATAGAGATAATAAAGCAATATGAAAAGACTATAATGTAATTTTATTAACAACAAATAAGAATGTGTGTTGAAACTGCTATGGTATCAATGTTTGTGTTCCCTCTAAAATTTGTGTTGAAACGGCAACAGTGCAACAGCATGAAGAGGTAGGAACTTTAGCAAGTGATTAGGCCATGAGAGCTGTGCCCTCATGAATGGATTAGTGCTTTATAAATGTGCTTGAGGGGGAAGTTTGTCCCTTCCATCTCTCCCACCATGTGAGGACACAGCATTCATTCCCACAGGAGAATGAAGCAACAAATTGCTATTGTCAAAGCAGACAGCCGCCCTCACCAGACACCAAATCTGCTGATGTCTTGATCTTACTTACACTTTGCAGCCTCCAGAATGATGAGAAATCATTATTTATAAGTTACTCAGTCAGTGATATTGTATTATAGCAGAATAAATGGACTAAAACAACCACCATAGAACAAGTGTTTAAAAATAAGACCAAAAATCTAAGTCAATAACTAATTTGAAATATTGGTGATAAAAATTGCATTTATTGAAAAAAAAGACAGACTATATGTAGGAGAAAAGTGCATTAATGAATTTTAAGGTACCACAGAAACCAAATATATAAAGGATGAAAAATTAAGAGAATTTAAGTTTAGACGTATAAAATTTAGCATAGTCCTAAAGGCATACCAGAAGGAGAGAGGAGAGGAAATAGTTAGGAGTCTATATATGAAAAACTAATTGCTGAAAAACATGAGTTATGTAATTGAAAATTTCAAAATAATTTACAAATTGAAAGAACTTGGAAATAATGTAGTAAGTCTTCGCAACAGAACAAATAGATTTGAGAAGCAAAGAAAAAGGAATATCAAACTTTACAGAGGAAAATCATGTCTTATAATTTCTGGGAATAAAAGTCCATCTTTATATATTTGTGTGTGTGCACACATACCTAGTTAACTAGCTAGTTGGATGAATGACTAAATATATAAAATAAAATAGATAAATCAATAGATAGATATACACATACATACAGAAATAGAGACAAATTGATATATACATTTCTATATTACCATTTTAAAATGTACATATATATTTAATAATACGTAGGAAAGGAGGAGTACAGGCAATCCTTCTAAAACAAAAAATATTATATTAAATCATTACATTACTTTTGCCTTTTAGAGGGATATATTTGTCTAATGATGAGTATCACATGATAGCCAAAAATTCTTTTATCATTGTTTAGCAATAAGATTGGATGAGACGTGAACAACCCTCTGAAAAACTGTCTCTGTTGAATGACTTCCAGTTTCTTTTCTTTTCATTTTCTATCATCTGCCTTCACATTCTTATAAATTATCAGTTACTTCTTAATTGTTTTAGGGTAACAGACACTCTGGTATACACTTAACATGTTTATACACTAGTATATCCTTCTTTTTATTATTACCTTACTTCTAATTAAAACACATCAAATATACTAATTTTTGAAAATGACACTGAAGAAGATAAACCTTTCTAACCTAAATACATTTTTAAAAGTAAGCGCACTTCTATTTATTCCATTCTTTTATCTGGAAGTGCTTCAAAGTGTCAATAATTTCATTTTATTTATTTCCAAAGGCAATGATTCTCTTAAATTCATGTTTTCTTAAGTGAGATTGACCCTGCTAATATACAGTATCTTAAAATTGTGGTAGAATTTTGTTTTGGTTATGGAAAGACTAAACATCCAACCAAGCTTACTAAAGTACAGCGACTTAGGAAAAAAACAAAAACCAGGAATTTCCCTGTCAGTTAAGAAAGAGTCCTGCTCATATAGCCTGGAAGCCTGTTGTAATCTGTAGGATTTAGGTATCCTGTCTTATTCCTTCTTACTGTTCCATCTACCTTCTGGCATTAGTCATATCTGAGTTGTCAAAACAAAACAAACAAATACAAACCAATAACAAACAAATAAACAAGATTTCTGTCAAATCAGCATTCTAGCTAACAAAAAAGAAGGAAAAAAGGACATAAAGGCTAAGCAATTTACCTCTAGGCAAATCAGGTAAATAGTAAACCCACCACTTCTGCTTACAGAACAAATTGATACTCATGCAGTTAGTAAGTTCAAAGGAAGATGAAAAATTTATTGCCTAGCCTAGTGGTCCATGAGACCATGAGCCCACGAAGAGAGTAGGTCTTAATGGAACAATTATTACTATTGCTACAAATTTGTTTTCAACTTTCTGCCACTGCAGTGACAAAGATATTCTCTCCTCCTCATATGTGAAAGGTTAGTCTTGCTAACAGGCTAACAGGAAAAATACATTTCTAACTGGTAGCCTCTTAGCCTTTGTTCCTAAGGTTAGTAACATGAATATCTCTCCTATGGAGATATTTACTTAACAAGTAAAAACAAGTTGAACAAACAAAAGAAGGTATAAATCCTCATTAACATTCGCCAGACCTGGTCAATTCACATTCTAAAGGGAGAAGAGTCTCCAGGAGATGGGAGGTAAGGTTAGAATATCTGATCGTTAAAATTCACTACCTACAGACTAAAAGTTTTTTTGAGTTTGTTTAAGCAGCCTTGAAGAGTTCCTGAGCAGTTGTCTGGGTGTGGTGGCTCAGGACTGTAATCCTAGAACGCTGGGAGGCCAAAGCGGGAGGATCCCATGAGGTCAGGGTTCAAGACCAGCCTGAGGAAGGGTGAGACCCCATCTCTATTAAAAATAGAAAAAATAGCCGGTTATCAGTGACATGTGCCTGTAGTCCCAGCTACTCGGGAGGCTGAGGCAGAAGGATCACTTGAGCTCAGGAGTTAGAGGTTGCTGTGAGCTAAGCTGATGCCATGGCACTCTAGCCCCCGCAATAGAGGGAGACCGTCTCAAAAAAAAAAAAGAAAAAATGTCCTGAGCAGAGAGTAGGAGTGCAAACTTCCCCCACCTCCTCAAGGAGAGACAATACCAGATGCTTCCTGCTATCAAGAAGGAAAAATACAAAACAAAACAAAAACAACTCATGCTATCAATCTGCTGCTACATGAGAAACAGAAAAAGACAAACTCAACAGTTTCCCACCTGTCTTCTCCTAATTGGACTGCAGTCATAAACCCCCCTCTACCCCTCCTCAGCCTGCCCCAATAAAAAGTCAGAGTCGTTGGTCTCAGAGCCAGCACCTCTCTATTTCTGGTACTGTGCCCTCTCTCTCTTTGGAGAGAGAGTTTAATAAACTTTTTTTTTTTTTTTTTTTTGGAGACAGAGTCTCACTCTGTTGCCCAGGCTAGAGTGAGTGCCGTGGCATCGACCTAGCTCACAGCAACCTCAAACTCCTGGGCTTAAGCAATCCGCCTCTGGAGTAGCTGGGACTACAGGCATGTGCCACCATGCCCGGCTAATTTTTTTTCTATATATATTTTAGTTGGCCAGATAATTTCTTTCTAGTTTTAGTAGAGATGGGGGTCTCGCTCTTGCTCAGGCTGGTCTCGAACTCCTGACCTCGAGCGGTCTGCCCGCCTCGGCCTCCCAGAGTGCTAGGATTACAGGCGTGAGCCACCGCGCCTGGCCAAGTTTAATAAACTTTTTGCTTCTTTCTATACTAAACTTGGTCTGTAAAATCTTTCTCACCAGCATATGAATTTCACACCCTTTCAATATAAACATTTAGATTATTAACGTTATTGCATTTCTAAAGATCTCCTCTTATTTACAATGGGAAGAAACTTCATGCACATCTTATTGTTTAATTAATATTATGACCAAAGAATACAGAGTCTCTAATTCTATTTTTGTTTGGATTTATTTTTATTTAATACTATTTGAATGTAAATATAACAAGACACATTTTGCAGATAGTCTGTAAAATGCCACATCCCCACCAAAAGCAAATAAACAAACAAACAAAAAAGAATAAACAAAAATTTAGTCTCTTCTCTCTATACGGATAAGTCGTCCTCATTCTTTTTACCTGGCTTTGAACAATATAATGTTGTTGAATTGATGTTCTGGGATTTCTGAGTTTAGAAGAAGGAAGGACAATTTCCGCTTCCTGAGCTACCCCATTAAGAATTCCTAACTTCTGACTAGGAAGAGAGAGCCCTCACTGAAGAACAGTAAGGCTCCCGACCTATGAATGGAAGTGTTTTGGGTGTTTTAGCCCCAGCCCTCATGTGACTGGATTTACTTGAGAGACTTCAAGTGATTCAAACAGAATAACACTGTAGGTGTGGCTCAGCAAACCCAGAGAATCCAGAGAAATAATATAATTGTTGTTTTAAGTTTTGAGGAGGTTTGTTATGCAGCAATATGCACCAACAGTTAAATGAAATACTACATTGACATCTATGCATAAAGAAAAAATAAGAAACACATAGAGAGTTTTAAATTCAGCTTATGTCCTAAAGATACTAGGTTTCTGAAATCATGATGACAGCACATTAGTGCAGTTTGCAGTGTATTCTCCCAGCAAATAAAGCTGCTATGATTTGCCATTTCATTGAGACAGGTGTCTCATCAAAAGAAAAGAGGTAATAGTCTCTTTCTTTACAATTCTACTGAGATAATTGGTATATTCTTGTCAGTTAAGGTCAGCTCATTACTGTAAAGCTAAAGATTAAATGGAAGAATTTAGAACATCAACTTAAAGACAAGAATCACTGGCTCATAAAGACAAAAATAGAAGGGCAATTTTTTTAAGTTGTTCTACAAAACTCTGTGTAGCTGAAGTGTAAGCCTAGCTTATTAATAGGATCGATTTAGAAGAAGATAATGGCTTTAAAAACAACTTAGGTATTTTGCCATGACCCAGAGAAGAGTAAGAATTACAGTGATTCTCAATGTGATTGCAGAAGTACACTAAACAGGAAAATGAATCCATATTGAAAATAAATGACTATTCTAATGAGGACAAGTTGTCTGTCATCCATGCAGGAAGCTATCCAATATAATCAACTATTAACCAGGTAGCTAGTTGCCTCCCCTTAGGAAAGTTTATATCATAAATTCATCATTAGCCTCTTTATTACCGATAAGATAGGAATTCATAACTTCTCATTTTTAAATCCAGACTCTTGACTTGTTGCTTCTTTGAAGCCAATTAAAAAATTCTGTCATACGGAGTATATACATATATATACATACGTGTATGTATGTATATATATATATATATATATATATAGTGCGAATTACTAGACCAGATTTAGGAATTTCTGCTTGTGAGCACTCTCATACAAAAGCTTTAGTGCTTTCTCTCATGTTTTAATAGTTTTTGTTTGATATTTATATTTATGAAAGGATTTTGAGCAGCGTTTATATTGGTAGTAATTTCACTTTAAAATAGAAATATTCTGCTTCTTTCAAAGATTCTCAAGAATGGGCTGAGATTGTAAGTCAGACTCTAAAACATATTGTTATTGGCATTTAGCTCTGTAAATGATGATTTTCTCTTGAATATTAATCACAATAAAATGTGAAAACAAATTTGAAACTAAGATTAGCTAAAGATAGGAAATTACATCTCTGATTCACAATTCCATGCTTATCAAGCATGATTATTGTCTTAATACAAATATTAGAATTCTGAATTTATATACTAGATATATAAAATAGAATACCTGCTGGGAGACAATTCTCTATAAATATCTCAAATTTATATGTGTCCTAGGTCCACTGAGCAAAGACATGTGTAGCCAAGATAGGATATTTTATAAGGAGACATTCTAACATAGTAAAGTGTAGAGACATCACCCTTCCCAAAGATGTTTCATGATAATAAAGATAAAGGATAAAGATCTTATCCGTCCCTTCAAGGTAGATTTGTTTACATTCTGGAGTAAAGAGAAAGTCTTTCAATCTCTCTCTCTCTCTCTCTCTGTGTCTCTCTCTCCTTCTCTATTTTCCAGAATGGAGGATGAGAAGATAACCATAAGTTCTATTTATGGTTAGAGTTGCATAATTTTGTGGTTCCTCTCCTGAGATGTTCCTACTGCATGCACAGATACCATCTAGCCCTCATGACAATGCCCTGTGAGTATTGGGTACAGGGAATGCCATAGGATTCACATTTTCTGACATAGAAATAGTCTTTTCATATAGATTATAAATAAGGGGTTCATGTTAAGTGTTACTAAATATATATATATATATATATATTCCACTAGGGTTTAAAAGTGATAGCATAATGATATAATATTTATCTTATCAAATAAAATCATCCTGTAAACTTCAAACAGAGGCAAATAGTAAAAGTGTTCTCAAACATATCCCCAGTGAAAAAAATGCTTAAACTTTTCACATCTGCTTTGTTGATTTTTTTCTTAAATATTGTTAAGTATTTTTTCCTTCATAACAAGTAAAATATTTCTTTTCTGAATAGAACATTCTTGCTATTTTCTGAAATACATATGGTTAAAATTCTACATATCCTATAGTCATCTTTTCATTTAGTCAAAAAGCATATGTTTCTCCCATGTTTTCTCTTGAAATTTGTCTATTTTTTAAATTTTTCCTAGATTTATTAAATGTAGTAAACACACCATAAAATCCATTCTTTTTTGGAAATTTTATTTATTTATTTTTTTATTTCAAAATAGTAAGGGTGTATGAATGTTTTCATTAGATGGATATAATACGTGGATATATATATGTGATGCTGAAGTCAAGGCTTTTAGTGTGCCCATCACCAGAATTGTATTCATCATACCCAATAGGTAAGTTTTTACCATTCAGTCCCCTCCCACCTTCCTCTTTTCTTGGTTTCCAATGTCCTTTATGTCTCTTTGTGCCTTTTTCTACCCATCGTTAAGCTGCCAATTATTAATGAGAACATGTGCTATTTGTTTTTCCATTCCTGAGATATTTTCCTTAGCATAATGGTCTGCAGTTCCATTAAAGTTGTTGCAAAAGACATTATTTCTTTCCCTTTTATGGCTGAGCAATAGTATATATTTTTCACATTTCCTTTATCCACTCATCAATTGATGAGCACTTAGGTTGATTCCTTATCTTTGCAATTGTGAATTTACTGTGGTAAACATTCAAGTGTGGGTATCTTTTTGATAAAATGACTTAATTTCTTTGAGTAGATACCCAGTAGTGGGATTACTGGATGGAATCGTTGGTCTACTTTTAGTTCTTTGAAGAATCTCCATACTGTTTTCCATAGAGGTTGTACTAATTTGTAACCCTACCAACAATGTATAAATGTTCCTTACTCGCTGCATCCAGGCCAGCATCTGCTCTTTTTTGACTTTTTAATAATGGCTGTTTTGATAAGAGTATCTCATTGTTGTTTTAATTTGGATTTCCCTGATGATTAGTGACGTGAACCTTTTTCATATGTTCTTTAGCTGTTTGTCTATCTTGTTTAAAAAAAACAAAACAAAAAAAACAAAACAAAACTTCTGTTTGTGCCTTTGGCTCACTCTTTGATGGGGTTGTTTGTTTTTGTTTTTTTTATTACTGATTTATTTGACTTCTTCTTTGTTTGACTTCTGGACATTATCCCTTTTTCAGATGTATAGTTTGCAAATATTTTCTCCTCTTCTGTAGGTTGTCTATTACCTGACTTTAAATTATACTATAAGGCCATTGAAAGAATAGCATTGCTAGTAAATCTTCTAACATAAAAACATTACTGTACACAATGTTCTGCTGGCTTCTTGTTTGACCACCTGTGGCATAACCTGTTTTGCAGAACTGGTCCATTCTAAAAGTCATAAAAATAAAAACATCATTCATGCTATTTACCTGTTCTAAGTTTATACTCCCCATGACAGTCTATCTGCTGCTTTCACAGCAGTGTTTTTCCAGGAGCTGCTTTTTGTTATACATCCATATATTATAGTTGCTTTTTTACAGGAGAAACATTCAGATAGGGATTGATTTAATTATAACCAAAATCAGAAGTTTCTTCTTCTTTTGTCATTTTTGAATTCTCACTATGGCCTTTCTAGTTTACCCAAATCTCTTTAAATATAATCACCAAAATTGAACATCACAGCTTTTAATGGATCTAATTACTTACAAAGTAGAACAAACTGATTTATGTATTCATTGATATAATCACTTTTTCATGTGATTGTGAGTGGATCCCATTGCTTATATATAAAACTAAATACATTGATTAGTACGTATTGATCACCTAAAGCATAGGGGTTTCCTCTCTATTTTACCCTCTCATTGGAGATCAATTAAGCTAAGAATTACATTTATATTCTCTAAATGTATATTCCACTTAAATTTTTTTACTTCATTTTTGAGATAATATCTTCTTAACACTAATTTTCTAGATTGGTACACTTGAGAACTGTTGAAAAATGACATGTGTTTTATATTAGTTTGAATAAGTAAAAAGAATATGGGTTCCTTATGAAAATGAATATAACATTTTACAACCAATTGATTGTTTTAAATTGTTCTATTTCCCCATAGCCAAGAAATATCCAAAATTTGGGGCCAGAGAGATACAGATTTATTTTCTGTCATAACAAAATTATATGTCATCCAAGTTACTTCTAGAGTAATTTAAATCTATTTAATCATTTTTATAACTGGTTGATTTTACACTGACAAGAATTACAAATTGTGATAATACAAACTATGATGAATATAAATTAAATGTCAGCTGAAGCATCAATAATAAGACATATAATTCTCAAGCACAATGTATAATTATTTCTATAGTAATTGTAACAGTAATTATGAAATAGGGAGAGTATATATGGCAATTTTAGAATTAACCAAGTGATTTAACCTATTTCTATTATTTTTTTAATATTATTGTTAAGGTGCTATTGACTTATTCCAACTAGCAAAGTCATAATTATGGTAACATTTTAATAACTTTCTAATCATATTTATTCAATATTGTTAGATATAAATAAACTATAAATCAGTATTTTGTTATTTAACTGTACTATTAACCTATATTATTTTCTAGCTATAAACTATTCTAGGGCTATAAACTATTCTATTGCTTCCTTATCTAAGCAATAAGGAAGGATACACAAATAGAGTGTAGGTCACTGCAATATCAGATAATTTTTAGTGTCAATAGAATTGTAAAATAGGTGTTTTCTAAGCTGAGAAAAGATAATTTTAGGATTTCTTTTTAATAAGCTTATGCAAAAAAAGAACAGACTTTCTACATTAATCATAATAGGAACAATTAGCAAGCATGTTTCAATCCTCCATGACCTTGCCTGTGAGGGACAATGTCCTGCCAAACATCATCAAGTCTCCTTACTGAGCAAAAGTTGTGCAGTAACGTCTCTTGTGGCTGTGATGATAAATCTACAAGACCAACCTCATCTATTTCTGTGGCAGGAATTACCAGATGTATAAGCCAAATAGATTATCTTTCAAATTTAAAGGCAAATAATGATATAATTATCAGTTCACTGGAGAAAAGAGTAAAAGTTGACATTGATGAAGAGAAATATCTCTATTAGGCAAACAGATTTGATATTTTTTTGACTTCCTATTTTTCTGTATTATCTGAGTATATATATATATATATATACACACACAAATATACACATAGTGTGTGTATATGGGTGTATATATGGATATACATATATATATAACACTCATAAGCATATATACACATATATATGCACACATATATATGTCAGCAATACTTTATCAAATATGATCAGATAGTAAGATTCATAAAATGAAGAATATTATCAATTCTAATCTTTTAATAGATCACCTCACTGACTTAGCTGTGCAAAAATACACTATCCCCAATTCAGTTTTTGTTCATAGCTAGTTTACTAAAATTTGTTTTTGTTAAATAATATTTTTATAATCTAAAGTGTGTTCAATATTGATGTTATTTATAGGAATGAACACTATAAATAAAAATATAAATGTATTCAGGAAAAGTTGTCACTGAATGCTGTTGCATTTTTTTTATTCCTTTGAAATATCCTTCTGAAATACCCATAGTGTTGAACTAGACAACAGAAGCCTTTCTGAATCTATTGAAGCCCTCAAATGAGATAACATTTCAAAAAAAAAATGATTTAAAAAAAGATGTTCTCAACACAACTCTGTCAGATACATATTATCACGTTTATGTTTAGGTACAATAACAGAAGCATAGCAACATGAATAAATAGTTTATAAGACAACTAATAATTAGCACAATTTAAAAACTGAACAATGTTTATCTGATTGCAAAACCTGAGCTCTATACCTGAAAATAGTGGTTAAATTTGATCTTTTCTTTTAAAAATATGTTTTGAGCTGCAAGAAATTTTAAGAGATTCTCAATTTGTTTATTCCTTTAGGTGGTAGAATCTCTACCAAAAAATGAAAATTTGCTCATTGTATCTATTCTAGCCTTGTTTTTATTGTTTTACTTTGCATTTTCTTAAGGACTTTCTAAAGCAAGTGAGAGCACCATCACAACCCTGTATTCTCCGTATTATTCACATTTGCATCCATTACCAAACTAAGTGATTTTAGTAATATAATAATATAGAATGATAACAAGATCAACATTAAAAGCAAAATGTCAGCCACATTTTGTTGAGTGTTATACAACTTCAGGTAGCTAAATATCTCATTTAAGTCTGTCATTTTATTTTTATCATTCCTAATGTTTTTCCCTTTTAGTTTTCTTGATGTTTTTTTTAAAAGTGGTGATAACTCCATTAATTTTCATAATAACAAATTCCATTTAAGAAGTTCATCTTAAATATGCAGCAGTGTTTTTCTTTAACATAAAAATATAATGACAATTATAACAAATGCCTTTTATATTTGTCTCTTAATTCATCTATTTCTTCTACAAAATTTTGCTGATTTTATTCTGTCTTCAAAATAATATGCATACTTTCATTTGGTATTGATATATTAGCATAAAATTGTTATTACCCTTTTATATAAATATAAGTTATATAAATAAAATATAAGTTATATAAATAAAAGTTAACATTTTTTTTGAAGAATAATTGGCAATTTGTGGCTAATACTTTTCTTTACTTAAGAGTGCTTTTAATGGATCATTCTTATGGATTTGTATCTAAAAAATAGTTTCCTGACCCAGGGCCTCAAAGATACTTTTGTTTTCTTCCGGAAATGTTACTGGGTTTTACATTAGTTTAATATCCTTTGTGTTAATTTTTATACATAAAATTTTGAAGTGTGCATCGAAGCTTACTGTTTAAAATGCAAATATCCAATTTTCTAACACCTTTTGTTGATCTGCATATTTTTAAAGAAATTTAAATTATCATCTACTCATTGTAATTAAAAAATTACAAAGCAATAAAAAAGACTTCATAATGGTCTACATCTTTCTATCCCTATGTGGTAACAACTATTTTCTATACTTATCTGTATGTCTGTGTATTATTATATTAGTGAAATTATGTTATACATATTGCTCTACAACTTACTTTTTACACAGAGTTCATATTGACTCTTCATAGCTTTGTTCCTGTTTGCTAAGTTAATCATATATTTTGTTCTTTTGGGTGGTGAATATAAAAACACATTAAATCTTATTAGTCTAGGTTCAATCTATATGTTTAATGAGTATGATAATATAAATGAAATTCTTCATTATTTTAATGCATTTTATTTTTAAGAAACTTAACAAATGCAATACTATTCAATTAAACTGTATTCACAAGTTTTAGAAGTATGGCTAAATAATTTTCTTAACCCATGGTTCTCATAATAAGTTCAATGGGAATAAGATATGAATGCTGCACCCTAAAATGCTTAGGTTCAGCAGGGACTTTTGATCAAACTTATTTTATTTTAACTTAATTGAATGTTCTATTGATCAACACTTGATTGTTCATCTTGAAAGATCTGCCTTTTGTATATAACATTGGTGAAATTTTGCTTTGGACAATGGGAATTTGACGTTCTTTTGTTCTTTCTTACAAGCTAATACTGGCACAATACTTTTTTCGTACAGTTAAAAGAAACTTGTTAGACAAATTAAATTTAGCAGAGTTTATTTGAGCAAAGGGAAGATTTATGAATAGAGCAGCACCGTGAACTAGTAAATGTTCAGAGAGCTCCACCAAGCAAGCGTGCTGGCAGCATTGATGTACATTAAAAAAAAAGTAATATACAGAAACAGCTTGATCGGTTACAGATCAGCATTTGCCTATTTGGACATGACTGAGCAGTTTGCAGCCTGTAATTGGCTGAAAGCTCAGCTGCTGTGATTGGCTGAGACTCAGTCACTTGTTACAAGAGTACACCCTCAGGTTTAGTCGCAATTTGTTTACATAAGTTAGGTTACAGTTCACTATGTACAGAGGCTGCTTTAGGCCAAATTTAATTTAACAGTTGATATGATTTCACAAATATGTCATGACAAGCAACTGTAAATTATAATTAATAAGTAATGAAACCAGTAGTCTTTTGCCTGCTGCATTAGTCAACCTTGGACAAATTATTCATCTTTATTGTTCATAAAGTTAAATAATATATCATCATGGGACATTTGTTTATTTAAAAGCATTATGAAGGATAAGAATGCATAGAGCTAGCCAGTAGATTATTTATATGGCAAATTCTGTTCGTTATGTTTGCTTAACATAAAACATGTTTGAATGTGTTGAGAAAATAAGAAATTTCACTGAATTTAATTCTAGACCTACAAGAAATCAAACCCAATTCTTGAATTATTCTTAGTCATCTTTTCAAATTTTCTCTCTCTGTGTTTACTTGTGGTTTGAATTTGAACTTTAAAGAGAAAAAAATGACAGGAAAATTTACAATCCTTACATATATCTTACCTAAGATACATTACTATTGAATAGCTGTGTATAATAACATTCATTTTTGATCACATATAATTATTGAAATAGTTGGATTTTTATTCTTTTCTTGGAATTCATTTGTTTCTCTAGAATGAATATACATAAATGAATATATTTAATCATTATGACCCTACTTTTATTATTATAATTTTTCTTTATTTTAGGCAAAACACACAGGAATCAGGATTTTCTCTTGGGGCCCTAGAGTCAAAGAGTGATTTGAGAGCAAGGTAAAATCTACCATCCTCCTCCTAATCTCTTTATGATTTTGTGGTCTCTGGTGATATATTATCACTTTTTCCTTGGCTTACACATGTATGTGAACCATGGATAGTCTTTTCCTGCAGGAGAAATTCCACCATAGCAGGTAGCCCACTTGAGATACTTTTAATGCCACTCTATTAAAATTAGTGTCTTTAATGTCCACTTAACTTATGGGAAATTTCTTCACCTTTACTATATTCTAGGAGTTTAATTTGCTCTTATTGTATGTACCTTTTTCCTTGACTTAGAAATCACAATTAGTCCCAGCCAGACTTTTAACTGGCTCACAATATACCAGAGTATACAGGTTAAGTTTTCATGAGAAGCATCTCCTCTTGGTATGTCCTAGTACTTTAGTGACACTGGCATGCTAAAAGCTGACTCTTCTTACTATTATTATTGAAACAATAAGACTAAAATAGGCAACATCAGTGCACTCTCTAATAAGTTGATCATACCAAAAAACAATCATTTCTTTTATAATTCCTGTGATTCTCTTATATAGAGAATGAAGGTAGGTAACTGACCTTGTATCACAGAAATAGTATTTTCCATGTCTTGGGTAGCAAAATTAAAGGATTTTACGAGCTTTATTTAACATGTGTAGATATAAATCATAATGTTATCATTATTTGGAAGTAGGGAATTTGGCCAATGCTTTTTTATAAAAGTCAAAGATGCATAAAACTAGTATTTTGGTAGGAGATCAATAGCAAAAAATACTTGTCATTAAATCAAATGATATGTTGAACCAGGGGTATAATTAATATTCAAAACTTTTATTTGTATGTGGGGTAGTTATCATAGCATTATAAATGTCTTCCTTTGCATCAAGAAATATACAGAGAAAAAGATTTTTCTAAACTTTTCAGATGTCTAGATATTACAGTAAGATTCTATTAATGTATACCCCAGTAATCTTGACTTAGTGTTAGACTAGATTGACTGATTCTTAATTTTAACAAACTCAAATATTTTGGCATGGCACAGATATATCCTAACTTATATTGAGACAAAATGTCAAATGGCTAAAAATAGAAGTGTAATATATTTAAAACAAATGAAAAAAACTATTTTGAGGACACTATTTAAATTTTTATGTTACATATCTTATATAATATAAAGTAAATGTTCATTATTGAGTCAGAATACATGGATTGTAAAAATTTCTATTAGGTATCATTTTTCCTGGAGTCTACTTTGCAGAAAAATTATCAATATTTTATAGCTTGATTTTATTGCAGTTTGCTCTAAAATGTATATGGGTAAAACTTTATTGATCTGATCCATTATGATTTATGCAGTGTACTATCATACATATCACAATAGAAATTTTTTAAAAGAAGTTAAGAGTAAGACCATTATTTCTTTTTGTCTTTTTTCTTTCTGTCTTTTTTGTTTGTTTGTTTGTTTGTTTGAGATAGGCTCTCTTTCTGTTGCCTGGGCTAGCATGCCATGGCATCATCATAGCTCACTGCAACTTCATACTGCTAGGCTCACACAATCCTCCTGCCTCTGTTTCCTGAGTAGCTGGGACTCAACAGGCACACACCACTACACCAGGCTAATTTTTTATTTTTTGTAGAGACAATATCTTTCTCTGTTGCCCAGGCTGGTCTCAAACTCATGGTCTCAAGTAGTCCTCCCACCCCTGCCTCCCAACGTGCTAGGATTACAAGTGTTGCTACAGCAACCAGCCTCTGTTTTTTGAAAGTCTTATTTATCATGCAATAAATACATGAGGATAACGTACTGTACAATAATTAGATGAGGACAATGTACCATGTTCTTCCTCAATTCTTGCTTCTTCAACTTGACATTTGAATTCACAGAGGCCAAAGCTTCAACCTCACTACCCATGATTCATTTGGAAAAATATATTTCTTATGTAACAAGGCCATGTTACAATTCCCCATATTGTAGTCATAAAATGTATTATTTCTGTGTAAATGTCAACTTAGGTTTATATCATTTTAGTTATAACTGCAGTTATAGAATTTAGTAGTTATTTGAGGCATGTAGAGCAAAATAACAATTTCTCAGGCATGACTTTCTCTTCTTTCGGCATTCCTCTCCTTCCTTTCTTGTGTCATAATAGTCGTATAATGCTTTCTAAGTTAAAATTTCAAGCTGTTACCAAGTGAACGTTCTCTGTACATATAGCTGGGCTTCAGGCGATTCCATTCCACACCTCCACTTTACTATTGCTTCTGTTTGGAGTGTGCATATCATGCTTCGTGCATCCCACCAGAAATTACATATTATGAAACATATATTTGAGTGTGTGGATGTATGTGTTTCAGCATGTGCATGTGTGGATAAAGTATATATATATATATATATATATATGTATATATATATGTCTGGTATGCATATTTGTGTGTGTATTTACTTTTTTTTAAAAGGCCATCCCACATTTGGCTACCTAAGATTTCTACAAAATGGGAGACTAGGCAAGGAGTGAGCATTAAGGCAAAATTCATTTTTAGAGGATTTCCCATAGAGTTTGAGAGGAGTTCTTTTTTTTTTTTTATTCTAAATCTACATTTGAATTTTGGTTTTTCAATTTTGATAGAGTGATGTGATAATGAAATACTGTCTTTCTTTGTATCTCAGGCTGGAGTAAGAGAACTACTGACTGGTTCCTGGCTTGTGTTTGTGCTTCCTGCAAGCTAGAAAGGTTTTTTATATTGTATTTTTTTAAAAAAGGAGGAAAAGAAAGAAAGAAGAAGAATACAAAGAAGATGACAAAGCAAGAGACACCTGTATGTGGCTTTCAAAGTTTAAAATATTTATTATGTGAACATTTACAGAAAATGCTTGCTGACCACAGAAATCCAATGATGTAAAGTAACCTCTGTGTTCGCAGAGGATTGAAGACCATGGCTGGGAACAGTCTGTTGGAAGCTGATCCTTGAAGGGAATGTGAACATGGATTTCAAAATTTAGTAGGAGAGGCCACTGGTTGATTATAAGCCATTAGATTGAGAGGTGCATCTTCATGGCTTCCATGTGTTTCTGTCAAAGTTTTCAACTTATATTCAAGAATGCCTCGTTCTTTCTGCCGTCAGCCTTATTTTTTTTTTTTTCCCCCAGAAGTCAAGGTTTCATTTTCAGAATTAGAAGTCACAAGAAAGCCTGCTCTCTAATTTTTAACAGAGAAATAGATTCCAAGTCAGAGTTTTCAAAATCAAGTTCACCATGTGAGGGATTTGCTTCATACCATTTAATTGACTAATTTTAACCTTACTATTTTAAGCGCATGGTAGGTTTCAATTTATGAGTGCATTCTGCTTCTACAGAACCATTTTAAGTACATAGGAATAGATAACCAGAATAGTTATTGTGGATGTGCATGTGTGTTTGGATGTTGTAATACTTCAAAGTATTAAATAAAAAAAAAATCTGAGACATGGAAATAAAAAAGAAAATGATGTTGAACAGGTAGAAAAAGTCACTGAAGGGTTTTATTTTCTGAAAACTGAAAAATACTAGGGCTTAGTAATATGGGTTCAGTATTTGATTTGTCAAATCTGTTCTATTTGTAAGAAAGTTTTCCACAACAGACACATCATTGGGCTAAGTGGCCAATTAAATTTCTTTCCTTGGCTTTGTTTACCACTTTTCCCTAGATATGTTCTTTT
Source organism: Varecia variegata (assembly GCA_028533085.1). Lineage (NCBI taxonomy): Eukaryota > Metazoa > Chordata > Mammalia > Primates > Lemuridae > Varecia > Varecia variegata. Next base: position 30,289,182 of record CM052445.1, read on the forward strand.
CTAATGGAATCAAATTATACTTGTATTATTTTACCTTTTCCAATCAAAACTTAGGTCTTTATTTTCAATAGTTATTGACATTTTTTTTCTTTCTTTCATTAATTTTCTTTTTTTTTCCCTTTCTTTTTCTTTTTTTATTCCATTATATTCTGGGATTGACTATAGAATGAACAAAAATTTAAATTCAAACAGGTTACAAGTTTGAGATTCTTCAGTATAGGTTTAGTAAATTATTTAATTAGCACTTGATCCAATAAATCATTTTTTCCAAATAGTTATAATAGCTTCATCTTAGTTTTAAAATCTTTCTAACTTAAACATGTGTATAGGAATTTTCTTCTTAACTTAGAGGATATCAGAAACTCAAAGTAGACATTTAGTTCTTCAAATTTACCCAGTAACTATTTGAATAAAGTAAGGTTTTCTGATTAAAAATCAATCAATAAATAAGTATAATAGAACATAATTCTTCATTTGGGTTTCTGAAAAATTGACTTACTATTCATAAATTCTCTGTATTTCCCTAATATGTCAAAGTCATTCCCAAAACACAATTCAACACCTTCTCTTTATTTCTCAGAAATTTACATTCTGTAAGTGTCTGTAGCATCTGAGAGCATTTTGAAATCTCAGTCTTTACTTAATAATCAGTCACACAGTGGCTGCTAGAACAGACACTGCTGAGTAGGGGTCCTTGATGAGAATAATGAAATAGAGCCAGGCTAAACTTTGGCCTCAATTTATTTACTTCCTTCCTTACTTTATCCTTACGATTCCTTCATAAATTCTCATAATGCTGTATGTCTTGGCTATCCATCTAGAATATCCTTCATTATGAAGTTTCTAAAGCAAATCTCAGAGCTTCCCCCTGAGACTGAAGTAGCCTACACAGTGTTCACATTGATGCTGCATGGCCGGCCTGTACAAATCCACCCAATATGTGTGATCGTTTGGCTGAAGTTGTGTCCAGTGTGAATTTAGCCTGGGGTAATATTCAAATTCAATATTCCGCTAGGTACTGTAATTTATTTTATTATTCAAAATGGGCCATAAAAATGTAACTCAAGGGTCTGCTGGGCCTCTTCTTTTCTCTTATGAGTACAGAATGTAACTTGGAGTGTACTTACGTCTTTTGGACTATATACATTATGTTGCTTCCCTAATAGTATTTTCCATCCCAGATATGATGCATAAGAATATTGGAATAAAGCTCCACACCTCAAATTCTACTCTTGTTTCCACAAGAAATACAACCACACATGTATTTCACCTAATGTTAATTGTTAACACAATAACTGCCATGTGAATTGTATTTAACTCACTCTAGTTTTGAGCCTGGGGCCTCGTGAAGCATATGCAACTCACATGTCTCTTTGCCTTTCCCTTGTGAACTATTTTTCCAAGTTGCCTATAACTCATGCACAGAAAACAATAAAAATTAACACATTTTTCATTAAATTAGAAAGGATCGGATTGTTTTCAAAGTTTTTATTCTCTTTTTGTAATAAAACACTGTGGCCCCAAGGGAAAAATATTTTTTTTTTCTAGTGTGGCAATCAATGTGTTAAATCATTTATAAAAGAAGTAGAAATACACACATTTTTACAAATTTAGTAACTTTATAGGAAATGTGAATGGTGTGGAAGGTGTACAGAAAATGTTTCATGTAGGAGGCCTGAGACAGCTACATTTAGAAAAACCTGCTTGCAAGTTTGTGTTAGCTGATATTCTGGAATCTAGCTTTTGTAGTGTTCACATCAAAAATTGACTGATTTTGCCACACCCAAACCATTATTTGTAACATGTAACCAAAATGTTTGTACCCCCATAATATCCTAAAATAAATAAATAATATATAAATATGTATATATATAATGAAATAATTATACAACTCACCATAGATTGGGGACCCCTGCTTCAGATAATTTGAGATTCTTCAGATGTTCACTTCACTTCAAATCCAGATGTTACAGATATAGTAGTGGGGGGGGGTGTGTGCTCTTGTTTTTCTCCTAAAAATAAATTTTTCTTTTTCTCTTGCCCAAAAAAACTGTTCACTGATAAAGAAGATTAATTGTCTCTAGACTGTGCAAACAATAGGGTTTATGCTGCACTCTTTCCCCCTCTTTTTAGGACTCTGAAGTTTTATTTGGTGCTAAGTAGAGGGTACGTATGTGATCAGCTCAAATTAAAAAAAAAAAAAAAATCCTTGGTCACTGAGTCTCTAATGAACTTTCTCTAGAAGGTACATAGCACCCCTATTGCTGCATGTTTGTTGTTGAGGAAAGACTGTGACTCAGCATGGTAGGGAGAAAACATAGGAAGCCTGCATATGAATTCTACCAAAATTCACCTGTATTTTCCCTTTTGGTATATCTGAGTATCCTCACTACATTGCTGTAATAAATTTTATCCATGAGGACCATTACATGCTGAATCTAGTGAGTTTTTCTAGTAATTTCCCAAGCATAGATGTGGGGTGGTCTCCTATACCCATGACAGAATGTTCTCACAAAACTACAAAAATCTTATCTTAATTTTCCTCTCTACATCCCCTCTCCCATGATCTGTTGCTTTTTGCTCAATGCCAGTCCCATCACGTTCTGCTTTTTCTAGAGCTTGCACTCACACCGTGACGCTCTTTCCACGATGTGCCGCCCAATATTTAGGGAGTGCCCCACAGGACTGTACCACAGCTGCATTTCTCTTAAGAGTATTTTTCCTACCTTGTTCTAGCTTCCCCAGCACCTTAACTTCTGGATAAATAGTCTCTCAATGTCATTGAATTTGTCAGCATGTATAAATACACTTATTTATTTGTATCATAGACCTATATTTAATGTATACAGGTTGATAAAATTGTTGCATAGATAACATCCAATAATGGTAAGGAAATATTTGCCTGCAGTTCACATTGAGAGTGTTTATGTAATCATTAAAAAGCTAAACAATATTTCTGTATACATCATTTTCTTGGTTTCAAATCATTATGCATAAATAGGGCAATTAAAGTTTCTTATCAGTGTAAAAAAGTTAAAAAAATCACTCATTTGTAGCACACTTAGACTTAAAAATATATTGAATTCAAGTAAATTAAAATGGAAATATGAAAAAAAATAAAAATTGTGGCACTTTCCCACAATTAAAAACCCAGTATGTTTAATTTTATAGTCATCTTGTGAAGGTTATTACTGCACACTACAGAAACTGCTCTCTATGAGTAACTTACTCTAGTAGAGGTGATTATTGAACAAAGGCATGAAGCCTGTAAGATCTGAGTCTGAGAAGATATCAGGAGAAATCTCCTATATTTCAGTATTGTAAAACTATTTTGATAACAATCAGAGAGTGGTTCTCTAAAAAAAAATAATGTTTATTCAGGAACAGAACACAGCAGTGGCAATACTCATGCCATAGTAAACTAGGTGCATATTAAATTTAGTGCAAGACCAATGAGATTTTCCATTTTTTTTTTTCTTTTTGATGATGATGTGGGTGATTGATTAAATACATAAGACCCTTAGAATAATGAATATATATTAATTACCAATGAACATATTAAAAGAAATTTGGTGAGGCAGGCTTTGCCTTAACATGTATTAAAACTTCAAAAAAAAAAGCTGTTGTAAATAAAGTAGTATGATATTGACATTGCAACACAGAAAAAAGTCAGCTGTAAAGGAAGAATATTTATTATGCAGTATTGAAGTTTATTGCACAATAGAAAGTATATTTAATAAATGATGCTGGCATAATTGGTTATCTAAAAGAAAACAAATATGAACTATAACAATAAATTATACAAACAAAGTGGAGATGAAATAAATATTGCAATGTTTATTAAAATAGTAAAAATTTCAGAAGTTAATTTAGGAAATATTTATTTAACATTTTCTTAGTATAACAGCAATATATAATACAAAATATCCTATTTTGAATACTTGTATTTTTCCAGTATAAATCTACTTCTCCAAAAACCTTAACACATTAACACACACACACACACACACACACATTCTTGCACCCAGCCACACCTTACATCCTCTTTACATATAGTAACCACTGCCATACAAGTATCTCTGTTGAGGAACATTTTGTATGATCTGCTATTATGTGAGTTCCCATCACATAATCGCTTTTGTCAAATTGAAATGTTTCAACCACTCTCATTTCCTTCATGTAGCATGTCATTAGTTTCATTTTAATTTATTTCCTCGTTTTATAAATTTAATACTTTTATATGTATAAAATACTTTACAGTAGGAATTTTCTATTATAATTTTAATATGCATCACATTTATGTATATTCTTCATCCTTCAAGGGTTATCACTGAGGGTATCAGATATATTCCCTTTGTTATTGTTTTTTCTTATTTGTATTCATGGTTTTTAACCAAGCTGAAACTACTAGGTAACAAAAAGATATTTGAAAAAATAAAATATATGACAACACTTCCTCTGCCAGTAGTTTGAATATATTTTATCACCTTACATCTTTACGTTTATTTAATCTAGAAACATTGCAAGAGCAAGTGCAAAAATATTGGATGTATGGCTTGGGACATTAAAGTCCAAATTCTGTGGGTTGTTACAGCAAGTTTTCCTTTTCTAATATTACTAATGTATCACTCTTTGCTGTCTTTTTCTTATAGCAGGAAATATATTTCTAGTCAAAAAATCAGGTCATTTCTGTTTGAAGAATCCCTCCTTCTGAGAATTGGCTTCCCATTTCAATGTATTTTTCTTTCTGTAGAAATATATTTTTAGCATAAGAGAATATGTTTTCAACAAGTGAAGAACTTGAAAGATAAATGTCACTCTGCTTGTGAATTTTGTCTATGTACTTCAAGTGGATAAAGGAATGAGTGATAAAACTGTGGGTGTTACAGAAGTTGATATAACTGTCATAAAGCTGAAGGACATGATGAAAGATCTGCCTATTCTTAGCAAAAAGGAGAGAGAGAAAAAGAGAGAGAGAGAAAAAAAAAAAAAAAAACGCTACTTTTCAATAAAAGAAAAGCCTAAGAATCAAAGACCGCTGGGGATAGTAGCATGAAGGAGAATTTGCAATTCTTTAGATTTCAGGTAGCTTTTCATTGAAAATCAATAGATTATTTTTATTACATTAGCAACATGAGGATTGTGAAGAAATTTTCTGCACATGCATAGAGTGCTAATTCTAATACCCTTTAAACTCTGAACCTGTAGGAATTTCATAGAGTAACTTTTTAAAATCATATCTTGTTACTATTCATCGTAAAACATGGCTTTTTATTTCTCCAGAGATACATAGTAATATTAATGTTTCAATGAAAACTAAAACACATTTTATTTTGATGTTATTATGCCACTTTGAAAGTACATTTTTGGGGGAGAAAATCTGTATTTCTTTCAAATGATTTCAATAACTAGATTTAGTTTAATAAAGTATTTATTTTTTTTAAACTTTGCTGACTCTAATATGTCTTCAGGACATATTAATAAAAGGATCTTTGTAGCCTGTGGCTTTATGTTACCCATATTATACAATGAGGTAAACATTATTTTCTTGATAACTGGTGCTGCCAGAATTTCCCTTGTAGGATTATGTATCTTTCTTTAAAAAGGTGTCTGATGGATATTCTTAAAATAATCAAGTCCCTACAAGGATAATGTTGGCTAATGCCAAAATAGGCGTGAAGGAGAAGAAAAGTACGGAGGTTACAAAAACCAAGTAAATGGAAAGAGGCTAGCCTTACACAGGGTTAGAAGTTAGTGGATCTACTAATTAGTGGGATAAACAAAGGATACTTTAAGGATGATAAGCTCCACTGTTTCATTTGAAATAGTTTATAGTATTTTAATTTAAAACATTTCTCAGTTTTCTTTAAGAAGCTTGAACAGAGAGATACATTCATAGACTGTATACATATTGTATATGGACATATTTTGATTGTGCAAATAAAAGAAGGCATTGAATTTAATATATTTAATTATGTTTTTAATATATTAAAATCTTTCTTTTTCTTTAGCACTCGTGACACAAAAGTAATGAAGTTAAAATGAAAGCAGTTTTGATTAAAAGCATTTTGCTTTATGTTAAAAAGTTTAATGGATAGCTCTGATCTTTAAATTATAAAACACATTCATGAATCAGCTAAACAGTAGGTCATTTAGCAAACATAAGTTCTACTCCAGTTTATAAAGCAGAAACAGCTAACAAACATACTTTTGATGGCTAATTAAATACTTCACAGTATAGAAATAAAACACTTTCTTATTCTATTAAAAAGTCAGACTTTATTTACTTGATGAGGTCACAGGAACAATCTTCTCACATGTGCATATTAATTGTAAAGTACAAACATAAATATAAAATATTTTTCCAGAAGTTTGGTATAAATTGTTGCTATTTTTAATGTGTTTGTATTTTAAGGGATGGTTGTGAATAATATCACTTTTATTAAGTGTCCATATCTCTGTCAAATATTTAAATTGATTAAAAAAACTTTAATGAATAAGTTGCAGTTTGACCTTTCTGTGGAAAATAAATAGACAGTATTATTTTTGAGATTCATTAAGCAAGTGCACCTTTTATATAAATCTAGCTTTTAATTTTCTAAACATGCTTATGTAAATTGACTAAATGCAAATAAATCATTTTGTTTATTTATAATTATTTATAATTTTATGTACCAATTTTCCAAATAAAGATTTTAAATTAAGACAATCTTCTTGAATGTACACCAATTACTTCTTTTTCCTAGAAGTAGTCACTGCCTACTGCAATTTTCATTCTATGCTACTAATCGTATATTTTCCAAAAGTACAGAAAGATGATTCTCTATTTGGTGACTCATAACAAATTCGAACTAATGAATTTACCTATTTGTCTATGATGAGTTTTCCTCAATATTTGATTTATTATTTTTAGATTTGCTATGAATTCTCACTAAAACGATACAGCATATGTATAAAATCAATTTGATAAATAGCACTCAAAAAGGAAACAGTCATTATTTTTAAAATGTAAATAAAAGGAAAAAATATAAAATATGTATAAATTATTAAAAATAATTACTATAGGAATAACTTAAAGACTATTATTAAAAATGTAGTTCTGAATTAATAATGTGAAGAAGAGACAGTGATCTTATGTGTCTAGTTTTACACTCCTCTTCAAAGCAGGACTTGGTTATTAGCACCTGGCCTACAAGCTTGCTGTTCCACTTTGCTATGAAACCGGACGGATAAACATCTAACCATTATCTCTATCATCATTGCCAGGCTCCACTTGAATAAAAGCACCCTCGCTGGGCATCAGCCATGAGTTCACTGAAGGGAGTATTAGTGAGACTGACAGGAAACAGGCAGTTATTTCTCCAAGGGTGAAGTGTTACAAACTAGTGACCATGAAGAAGTTAAAGAAAAAGACAAATGGGGCTGTTCTCTTTCTGGCTGAGAGCATACCTTATTGAGAACAATTCTTTAAGAGAAGTCAGAGTTCTGCTTTGATAAATACTGGCTAGGAAGGTCTCAGCTTGATCTCTGCCTTATTTCAAGGGTAGACATCAAAACACTCTTAATGAGCTTTAGCCTCCTCCTCAAGTGAAGAGGGGCTCAGGGAATTAAGAATTTTGAGGCCATATATTTTGATATAATTTATTTTGAAGACATATATTTTGATATCATTTTTCTAACTTTCATTTCTACCTCATAGTTCACAGATGAAGATCTTGAGGCAGAAGTTACTGCACTTGCCCAAATAGCAACTAAATTTAAGACCAGAGACAAGTCTGGAATTTATTCCATCTGAGTTCCAATCCAAAGCTCTCTCTCGTCTACTTTCTTTCCATAGATTTCCTACATCATCTATGTCAAATATCCTGTCACACTGGCAGAGACACAGTACTCTTGCAAGACTGATTAAATGTGAAAGTTTTCAGAACTTAGATATGTTCGTAATACCGAGAATGATTTTAATAGCTACATTTTATTAAATTCATGATGGAAACATTGCATCTTTTCAATAAATTCATTGTCACTTTTCCATTTTAGAGATAAGTAAATTGGGAGGTAGAAATTCTTCCTTCTTCCTCAATCCAGAGGCCATAATAATAATCATTGCTTCAACTGATAATAAGTAAAAATGAATACAAAATTTTCATTAATTTGTACCTTTTTATATAGTATTGACTCAACTCTAATAATTTTTTTATTAAAATCACTTGTCTTCTTTGTAAGTAAGCAGATTGATGTCAATAAATAATACTGTCTTTTGTCTTTTTATATCTAAAAGTATAAACAACTCTTAGAAAATCATGTTTTGTGAGTATATTTACATAAATATAAATTGAATTAAATTAGAAAATTTTATAGAATATAATATTATCTATCAAAGTAGAATGAAAGAACACATTAAAAATAGATGGTTAATTCTAGCTACTGTAGCTATATGGGAATAATTTTTGTTAGTTGTGATAGGTATGGATGTGCTTTTATTTTATAAGATTTATTTAAAGTTGATCATATACTAAATGAGTTATTAAATTAAAATCATAAGTTGCCTTTATTTTTTTTTGTCTTAATAAGAAGACATCTACACTTGAATGTATACAGCCACACAATTCACAATTGCAAAGATGTAGAAACAACCCAAGTGCCTATCAATCCATGAGTGGATTAATAAAATGTGGTATATGTATACTATGGAATACTGCTCAGCCATAAAAAAAATGGGGAAGTAATACCTCCTGTATTAACCTGGATGAAGCTGGAGTCCATTCTCTTAAGTGAAGTATCACGAGTATAGAAAAACAAACACCACAAGTACTCACCATTACATTGGTACTAATCGATCAAAACTTATGTGCACATATGGAAGCAACATTCATAGGGTGTTGGGCAGGTGGGAGGGGGAATGAGGGGATGGGTAAACTTACACCTTATGGGTGCGGTATGTGTTGTCTGGGGGAGGGCACACTTGTAGCTTTGACTCAGGAGTTGCAAAGGCAATTTACGTAACCAAAGCATTCGTGCCCCCATAATACTCTGAAATAAAAAGAAAGAAAGAATTATACAGAAATACATTAAAAATATAAAATGAGTGAATAATCTTATCAATATTAATGCTTTTCTATATTTAATATAAAGAGATCATCTTATATTTAAGAGTAAATCTCTTAACAAGAATAATAATTCTATATAAGCACACAGGGTATTTGGAAAATAGAGATTGATGGTAAAAGGGTAAAAAAAGCATATTGCTCTTAGAATGGGAAGAGAGAAGAATTATGTGGAGAATTATTAAAACTTATTAACCATAGCTTTGAAAGAAAACTAATCAGACCTGTATTAATACCCTCAAACTGATTTTTTTTTTTTTCTAGAATGAACACTTTAGGTCCTAGATGAACAGACTTAATTTTTATTTTCTCTTAAAGTTTTAATACAAAATAGCCTAACTTCCATTGTGAGGAATTTACTCTAAAATTTTACAGCAACATAAGTTTTAAAAGGGTAAGTATTAGACAGTTTGACTTCTACTGATATTTTACCTTAAGAAGATAAAATCTAAATTTTGGAAAATCTAAATTGTCACATTTATGTTAGAGCAACCTTACTTATATAGAATAATGAATCATTTCAAAGACATGAGAATAACTCAGTAACTTATTCATTTATGAACAAATGGTTTTTCACATTTTTGAAGTGTCCATTCTATAAAAGTTTAATTATATGAGCTTCTTCAGAGATGTATAATTTCCAAAGTGTTCTATCTCAAGTGATTTCTAATGCAATATTATTGATCACAGTTAAACATTACTCCAAACCAGAATTGTGTGCATGCGATTTTTTATAAATACAAAAAGATAGAATTTTAAGATCATTAAAACACTTTACATGTGCTTAGCTACTTATGATTGCTTATCATTCTTCACTTCTCAAATATATAGTTAAGTGCTAATGCATGACAATGGCACAGCTCTAAAATATTTAATAGCACAAATGCCATGGGTACTTACTAAAAGCTGTACTGTAAGTAGAGCTTTCTACAGTTTCAAAGCAATTTTGACATTCAAATAATAATCTTTGTACAAAGTATATTGTGGCCCATTGAAGTAAAATAGCCTAGTGATCTTCCCTGAAGAAAATTGGCAGAGTTAATGACTATTTCTGGGTCTTATGTTTTTATGTATTCACAAATCACGTGTTTAATCTGAATTTGATTATTAATGCTGCCCAGATATATTGGGATGACATGTAATTGGATTAACTAATTAATTATTAGCTTCATAAACTTATATTCTTTGAGCCAATTTCATTTGGCAGATTAATTACAAAATAGGCTTGTGCTTCTTTGAAATCTTTAAATGCATAGATTTATTGAATTATGAATGTATTGGCCTTTTGATTTATTGAAATGTATAGGTTGGTTTATTGTGCTTCAGCACTGTTGTTTGAATTGAAATGGCCAGCTCTCTTGATGAGAGGCCACATTTAAAAGGCCAGAATATGTACAACATTTGGCACAGATTCATGCACACAATTAATAAGAAAATCATATGTAAAATGATTTGTATTTTTATTTATTTATTTATTTATAAATTGACAAATATATCACCAGGCATAAAAAGATGTGTGTCAATTAAACTGCAAAGCCACAACAAAAATATGGCATGGCTTTTCAAACCATCAATTAATTTGAATATTTTAATAAAAAAAAATTAATGTCAATTTATAATGTAGAAGAAATGATCAATTTTAAAGATCAGTATTTGGAAAATATAGACAAGAATCATCAATGGATGTTGAATTGAGTGAGTAAAAGTTTGATATGTGATAACATACATACTCATAAAGTATCACCCCCAAAATAATCTTAATTACAGAAAAGAGAAAGAGTAACTCTATAGTGGAGAAAATTGGCATAAACTACACTAATCAAGTAATCAAAGTTAACATCCAGTACTAAGACAAACCAACATCAAGAACTCCCTAATATAAAACACTAAACGGAATGCAGCATCACTTCTGCCATATGCTTGCCAAAAAATACATAACTTTAATAAAATCATGAGGAAGCGATCGACTGACCCATTGTGGAACATTTTACAAAATAATGACCTATGCTGAACAAAAAAGATAAAAGTTGGTAAAGAAAATGAGAGTGTGAGTTTTTCCAGATTGAAAGAGAATAAAGAGACAAAAGGGCTGGATACAATATGCTATTCAGGGTTTTTTGAATACAGGGTTTATTTTAGTGGGTTTTTTTTGGGGGGGAGTTGTTTGTTTGTTAGTTTTTTATAAAGGATAGTAAGTAATGAGACCGTTGGGAAATATGAAAAAAGAGTCCTCAGAATAGTTAATAATATTAGGTGAATTTTAATTTCATTTTAATAATTGCAATGTGGTAATGTAAGAAATTGTTCTAAGCAAATACAAGTTAAAGATTTAGAGGCAGAGGGACAGTGTGACTGCAAGTTATACTAAAGTGACTACAAAAATATGTGATTGTGATTTCATGATTAATTGAGATTAAGTTGTAGGAATTTGGGGATCTAATTTGGTGCTGGTTCTTCACAAAGAAGTTTTTGCAATTGTTTCTGCCTGGAAATAAGGGCACATCTGTCTCCTTTCCATGTCTACGACAAAATCTCAAAGAATTATTTCCAGGTTTCCTCACTTATCTCTGACAATACTAATTATAACATTTTGCTAAGGTTCATTCTATATTTTGCTCTTGAAATTTAGTTTCTAGCTTTAATCTAATTGCAGTTATCATTTCTTAAAATTTTATAGTTAATTTTTTGTGTATATACTGTTTAAGATATTTTCCAGTCATGACTATACACTTCTTTGTTATCTTAAATAATTTATTAACTGTTTCAACAGAATAACAGCCAGCAAACATATAAAAAATTGCTCAACATCTCTAATCATCAGGGAAAAGCAAATCAAAACCACATTGAGATTTCACTTAACTCCAGTGAGAATGGCTTTTATCCGAAAGTCCCCAAACAACAAATGCTGACGTGGATGCAGAGAGATAGGAATACTTCCACTGCTGGCAAGACTACAAATTAGTACAGCCTCTGTGGAAAGTAATATGGAGATATCTCAAAGAACTAAAAATAGAACTACCATTTGATCCAGCAATCCCACTACTAGGAATCTACCCAAAGGAAAAAAATCTGTAAACAGTCAATTTTTTTAAGTCATATACAAAAGGAAAAAAAAATAGGCTGAAATACTTTCTTTGAGCATTTTCTGATATGCTGTTGAAGGAGCTCAGGAAAATGTACCCCAAAATGTCATGTCTTGGTATAGAGAATATTTTGAATTAAAGGCCCTTAGAGATCAACAGTCCTTAGAAGAGGCTTTCCCTGTTTCTTCATGAAAAAACAGACCCATCTAAAAGAACTATTAACTTCCCTTCCCCTTCCTGTTATCTCAATATATTGAAGGAAAGAAGATCAAGAATGTAACAGAGGTAAAGGTCTTCTGAAAAAGGGGCAATGAAATGTTTTACTAGTTGTCTTAAAACTCCCCACCCTTTTTGGGAATTAAAACCTGAATTCCTTTTCAAGGCCAGCAATCAAAGGGTAAGAAAATGTTCCTTGCTGTTTGTTTTCTATTATGTTAAAGCACAAGAGATGGCTCAACAGAATTGTTCAGACAAGGGTGCTGAGATCATCCCTGGAGATAAGATCAACCAAAACAACAATAGCCTGAAGCCATGACACGTGACACTGGTCCTGTAGGCCTGAGCCCAACCACCGAAAACCTCCCTTTTAAAACGCCCTGTATTTCTATTTAAAAAGTCCCAAATCAATACATGTTGGCGTGGATGCGGAGAGACAGGAACTCTCTTACACTGCTGGTGGGACTGTAAACTAGTACAGCCCCTATGGAAAGCAATGTGGAGATTCCTTAAACAGATTCAAGTAGACCTTCCATT
>CM052445.1:30302621-30360733 GCA_028533085.1 Varecia variegata
ACCTATATGATGAGTGCAATGTGCACTGTCTGGGGAATGGGCACGCTTGAAGTTCTGACTTGGGGGGGATGGGGGTGGGGGCGGGGATGGGTGTATACCTACAGGAGGAGTGCGATGTGCACTGTCTGGGGAATGGACACGCTTGAGGCTCGGACTCAGGGGATTGGGAGGGACATGGGCAATATATCTATGCAGAACTTTTGTACCCCCATAATAAGCTGAAATAAAAAAAAAAAAAAAAAAACATGGACATTGGCTTAAAGAGGAAATGGCATGAATAGTTTACCTTTTTACAAATATCTTCAAATTTTTATTCCAAAAACACTCTACTAATTCATTTTCTCAGAAATGTACGTGAACATCCTACACGCTAACAAATATCTTATTTTATCGGTCTTTTAAATTTGGGTGAAAATTATAAATAAAATTTGGTGACAAAAAAAAAAAAAAAGAGGTGGTTTTTGAGATGCTGCTTCACCACCTTACTCATTTGCCAGCAAGTTAATAAACTTCTCTTTCCTTTTCCTCAAACCATTTGCCCTCGTTCTTCATTCTTCGGCCTGGGGGACAAGCACTGAACTTTTAGTAACAAGAATGCAACCAGGCCAGGCCCAAATCATTTTAAATATAATACTTGTCTCTCAGGTTAATTTAATTTCCAAAGAGAATCATTTACACATCAATCTGTTTTTCCCATCCATTCATCCTCCCAAGAATCTATTGATCCTTCCTAGTAACCATTTATTGCCACTCAACAGAATTACCTATATTCCTCATCTCCTCCACCCCTCTAAAATGAGAATATATAAACTTCTCAACCCCATCAGGATATTGCATAATCACTCTGTTATTCTCCCTGTGTGCATGATACAATAAATACATCTCTTTCTCTTATTAATCTGCCTTATTGTGAGTTGATCTTTCAGGGAACCTTCTGGGGCAAAGGAGAAGTTTCCCCTCACTCCCACACTGTGCTGTCATGCAAATGTGTTTGTTCAAAGAGTCCCTTATACTTCATTATTTAGCTGATTATTAGATTGTTCTTCATGACATCTTAATGAACTTGATTGAACCTAGTACAAAAAAAAAAAAAAAAAGCATACTGATTCCAAAGCATTGCTCTATTATCTTTAATGAGTTTGGTGCACTAGAGTCTTAGAATCACACAATAGATAAAATAATAATATACATGTTGTCTAAGCAGCCATGCTATTGTATTATCTGGTCATTTATCCTTCCTTTCTCTTTTGCCATTATTGATAAAGATTTCATTTCAATACAGCTCCCTCAAACCCACCCACAGGAGTATTTAGCAATTTTCATCCATAAAGTGTGAGGCAGAATGAGTCCAAGGAAAATTTGAGCTATGAGCATTTTCCTCATGTTGAATCAATTGTTCTGACTCTCACAGTGATGAAGTGTGAGAAATGAATACATTGATTACTTAATGGGCTCTCAACTTTTAAATATTTTATTCAGTCAAGCAGTTTCAAGTTTTTATTTTCTTATGTAGGCCAATCTCTTAATATTGAAATTCATTTATGTATAAATGGATTGTATTCTTTCCACAGAGTATACGTATTTGGACCTTAGTTACAAATTTGTCCTTGCAGGTTTTTGCTAGCAAAATTAAGCCAAGCTGAATCATGGATAACATAAAAGCATTAGATCAGCAAGGGCAGAAGCAATCTTCATAATGGGCTAGAAGTTATAGCCCATGGGAGATGAGATGGTTAGAAAACAAACTCAAGTTAAAGCTGATACAAAGGTAGCCAGTGAGAACCTAAAGGGTTTCGTGAATAATGTTCTCATTAAATGACTGCTTCTAACTTTCTGGTTGACAGGAAATAAAGGAACATATAAGCATATGCACTTCAGCATTTAACAAGTTGTTTTTAAAAGAAAACTTTTGATAACTAGGTTAAGTAAAGTAACTTCAAATTTAGTTTAAAATAAAATAATGTAATGATGTTTCAGTGTGATGTTATCTATGTATCTATCTATATATCTAGATAGAAGACAGATGATACACAGGTAGATAGATAGATAGATAGATACTGGTTTTCATCCACAGTTCCTGGTTCAAAACTCCAATAGCCCTTATTGTAATGTTTGAACCCAAGAGGACAGGATTCAGAGAGTTTCCAGATAGCTGAACAGGTGGAGGTTCTTGGAGGGCACCTGAGAAAGGCACAGGAGATCTGCACCCATTCTCCCATGCTTTGTTCTATGCATCTCTTCATCTGGATCTCTTAAAATATCCTTTGTAATAAATGTGTTTCCAAGTTCTGTGAGCCACTCTAGTAAATTAATCAAATCCAAAAAGAGGGTTGTGGAAACCCCAGTTTATAACCTGTTGGCACAGACAAAATAACCTGGCATTTACGATTACCATTGAAAGTAGTGGGGGAAGTCTTGGAGACTGAGCCTTTAACCTGTGAGATCTGACGCTATCTCCAAACAGATCACATCAGAATTCAATTAGAGGACACATAGCATGTTTCCGCTGCAGAATTGCTTGCTTGTTTGGTGCGTAGGGGAACCTCCCTCCATATTTGGTCACAGAAGTCTTCTGTGTTAATTATCATTGTTGAGTGAGAGTTTAGGGCAAACTGAGTTTGGTTTTTCCCCATATTCTCAGACCGAGTAAAACCTTTTATTTCTATAAAATATTAAGCATGAATTAGAAAAAATTTGATTTTAGAAAACACTTTCTGGGAAAATTCATTTTAAAAGAATTTTTAAACTAATTGACATGAGTACTATTTCATTCTTCATTTAAATAGTAATGAGTTAATCATTTATAACAGCTATGGTTTGGGAATTGTACATGTTATTTTATAAATGATGCTTTTTAATATGTTAAAATATTCAGGAATATAGATAGAGTCACTAGTACTTTATTTTAATAATTACAACCTATTTTTAAAATAATAGAAACATTTTGGTAAACAATTTCAAACTTTGATATACATTTAGTTCAAGTAAGTTAGCAGTGATATCTTCTCTCAAACAGATGGATGGAGAACTACCACACAAGGAATATATTCCCAGTCAAGTCTCTTAAAACTCCAAAAATTTCAATGTTAATGAGAAATAAACTTTCATTTTGTTTAGCCACTTATATTTTGGTATGGCTTTTATTGTAGCTTACATTAACTTTACCTGAATGTACAGTGCCATATTATGCCATGTCTCATCCATTGAAGATGTTAAAGTTAATATACCTCCTTTATCTCTAGTTATATTTATTAAATTCAATGATTAGCCACACAAGGAAGTGAAAAACTGTCACTACCCCTTTTTATCTTCTTGATACACGGAGGAAGTAATTATGTAGAAATTGCAAGATTGCTTTGCCTTTTACAATAAATCTACTTATACATAGATATTTGTGAACATGTCTTATCCATCTACTGCATTGAAAAGCCTATAGAAAGGAGAAAAAAACACCTTTAACATACCCATATTAATATGCTCTGTATCATTTGTAAATGGTACATGATTAAAATTTTGAGACAGTTAATTTGTTTTTCATATGACATAGTTTCAGAATTTCTTACTGTCTTATTGTTTCTGCTTTGGGAGAACTAAATTTTATAAAGGTTCTTTTCAAAATGTGCTTTAAAATATGTTTCTAAGAACTGAATATACTATTTTTAATATTATATGATCATCTTAATATCCATGTTATTGAGTTCCTTGTTTGACTTTTAATTTACTATATGTAATCTTAGACTACATAAGATCTGACAATAGTCTTGAAATATTAAAGTGCTTTATTGAGTTTTTAGTCATCTAGGATATACTTATGAAGAAATCACTCTGTTGCTTGGGAAGTGTTTAGGAAATTATCTTGCATAGATTATATGCATAGTATATAGGGTATCTGTAAATCACTGGGCATTGCGGCTTTGGCTAGAAATTATCCCTTGAGTTTCAAAGCTGATGGACAAGACTATAATACCACTGAGAATAACCTGTCAATGAGACAAAAATATGCCTGGAATGTGATAAAGGTAACTTGTTCAAGAGTCTACCTCTATTCCAGCATGCCATTCCATAGAGGACAAAAAATCTTTAAAAAAAAGACTAAAGACCTTACAGGTCTAACTCAAAACTGTATTACAGTGGTTCCATAAAGGCTATTTCTGATACATAATTGTCCTTTTAGTATTGTTTCTGTAGATGTTAAATTTACAGAATTAACTGTAATCTTAATTATATTTAAGATATTTATCCACAGTGATCCCTTCATACCTCTTGATCCTCAAGCAAATCATGGAGGAGGCAAAGATATTAAGAATGACCCGTATTAGGAAAATATAATTAAAAAAAAAAAAAAAACTCTCAGCCAAGAAAACCTTTCCAAAAGGTAAAAAGAGAAGGAAAATGAGTTCATTATTGAATAAATTTTAAACCAAACTGTAATATACAACATAGGCAATCCACTAAGAGATTGCAAATACAGGAAAAACAATCTCTTTTGTATAGCCAACCAAAATAACCCTTTACACACATGCTTGGAAGATAAACAATAAATATTCTTTAAGTAAGAGGACTCGACAACACCATTTGTCACAAGCAGTTCATCCTATATTCACCTGGTAAGTGGGGTGACCATCTGTTTTATTGGCTTTGTCCAGAGGAAAATCAAACATCTCAAATACTTCTGGCAAGTGGTAGGTAGCTCTGCAACTTGGATCAAGGCTTCCTCTGAAGTTAGGTTCCCAGCCTTTCACAGAAACTGAGAAATACGGGTGCTATCTTCCTTGATGTTTGCAGGTCCTTGAGAAAGACAACTGAGTCTTAAAACTGACAAAAGGCCTATCCAGTTTCCAAAAGAGTTATCCAGTTATGAAAAGGGTTTATATATATATTTCAAAAAGAGGAGAAAGTATTCGCAATTACAAGTTTTTTAAAGAAAAAAGGAGGGGAGTAATATCTCTTCCTTTATTTTCAATTGAGAGAATTAAGCTTGTTACTTTTAATTTGCATAAGTCCTCACACCTGAAATATCATTATAATATAATATTGAACAAAATTAACTATCCTTGCCAGGCTTTCCCTTGCTCTTCTCAATCTCTGTTCAAAAGCAAGAATAAATTCCACAGAATTACTAATAAAATTATTTGATTTACTTTCATCTCTACATGAATGAATATTTAAATGTATGTATGTTCTGAACAATAGTCAGATTGTCTCTAATACTTTTAGTTGCCTCTCCAGACAGTTTTAGTACACAGATACTATATTCTAGTATATAAATAAATTTCTCCCACCATAATAAACTCCACAGGGATTGTGACATGCAAGCTTTAGAAGACAAATGGACTCAAAACAAAGAGAACAACAATTTACTGACATGATGATATCTCTACAAAATATTATTTCCAGAGAGATTAATAGTTATCCCATTTAAAATGATGATGCTCTTAGGTATTTCAGGGTGTGTCCCAATTAAGTACTAGTGGCATCGGTATATATATCTTTTTTTCATTCCAGACAGCAGAGGGAGAACAGATACAGTTATGTTTTTATTTCTGAATATATTCCCTGAAATAGCATTAGTGGGGAGTTAAGCCAAAGTATAATAGTTTTCCATATAAATTCTGTAAAGAATTATTTTGTTGAAATTTAAGTTTTCATGTAGCAAGTCATAAAAAGTGATTCTTAGAGCTTTAATTGCTCTGAGGCATGCCTGTCCAATGTCATTGTATCTGCTGAAATGTTTTGCTCTGTCGAAGCAAACTATAATTCCCCAGTCAGGGATTTTCATCAGGGTCAAAATCTTTTCTTTTCATACTTTAAGTGTGTGATGGGCTCAAAGTGAAAACTATATAACAATTCCCTTTCTTCCTTGTTATAAAAAAGCTGTTCCCAGAACTACTCATTATTTGTATTTGTAATTTGTTATTCATCAAAAGAAATATTATATAATAGAATAAATTCTAATATTTATGACCCATCATAGTAATACAATTTTTACAGTCTGATAGATTTGGAGCACATGCAGTTGTCTTTCTATTAATTTTAAAACTTAGTGCTGTAGGAGGCATGGGTAATTTGAGGAAGAAGTGGTAAATGTTGACCTACCTCATCAAAAGCAATAAAAGAAAGCCAAGGAAAAGATTAACAAAGAATATGTAGCATTTTTATAGTTGCAGGATGATTCTGACTGACAAAAGGGATTCACAGAGATTTGACTACTTGAATGGTTTGTTTAAATGAGCTCAAAATCATCTTTAAGTCTTTCTGTGGTTGACCTAAGTAAAAAGTAAGGATGCGATGAGCCCTTCAAGATCGCTGAGCAGTATCAACTATTTTATCGAGCAAGGAAGAAAGGGAGTGTTTGAATGAACAATTGCAACTGAGTTCCTGACATTTCAAAAATATTATAGAGAAATTAATAAATAAGTTTAATAATGTATTAAACTATTAAATATGTAAAATCAACTTCAAAAATCTGCTATGATGAAAATTGTATTGAGTTCAATTAATTATCATCATTTAGCACAATAATGATGTATTGAAATTTTACTGTCCTCCTTTTTTCCTTTAAGTGAGTTAATCATTTCCCATGGCACTATGTCCTTAAAGGTGTATTGGAGGGAGGCCAGTGGACATTTCTCTTCCTTGCTTTACTTTCAAACTTGTAGTTTTGGTTGTCTGTGATTTGGTTTATAGTGTTTTTTACATGACTAATGGTTATTAAAGTGCTGGAATCTAAGTCATAGATTTTCCACATGCCTCAAGCCCATAGAGTTTACCTCAAACTCATATTCAGAAATACATGCTTATATTTTTTTTCTAATGTGGGGAATGGGCTCTAATTTTATTTCCTTTATCTCTATGTCAGACTGAGACTTTTACTGTCAATGATTTTCCTAACCTGCACCTTTATCAATACTCATTTGAATGATAACAATCCCTGTATTGGGCATATCGTGTTAGTAGATATGAAGACTGGCAGAACATAATAGAGCTGATGAATATAACACATAGTAGGCACCAATACTAGTAAAATTCTTTTGGAGAAATATAGAAAGAGAAAAATGAGAGAAATAAGACAAAAGAAGAGAGAAGGAGAGAGAAAAAGAGAGAGAGGGAGAAAGATTTTAGTTTCAATATAAGGAAGTGTTATCTTTTAGCACAAAGTAATTTTTAATTTTCCCCAGTATGTAACAGTTTATCTAAGGCTCATGTATATTTTCAATAACAATTAAATAAACTGTGTTGTACCAGTTCATTCTTGACCATAAATTGTAATTATTTTTCTGTCCCTCAAATTCCTTCAACTAAGGTATGAACAGCTGTTTTGCCTAAAATGTAGTGTTTGACATGTTTTTTTCTTTTCTTTTTTTTTTTTTTTTGTTTCTTATTTATTCAGAGTTTGCTTAATCCTAGAATGTGTGGGCAAGTCTTTATCCAATCCACATTAAATATAATTTCTGCTGATTCCCCATTTTTTCAATAATCCTATGTGCATTCCATTGTCTTACACTGTAAAAGGTTAACTATCCCAATAAAAGAGTTTTGCTCAATCTTTTAATTGTTTGTTATCTATATCTCCTCAACAATGAAAAGTCTGTGTAGTCAAGAACCATATCTATTTTGTTATTTTATTATCATTATTACTATATTGCCTGTAAGTGTGACTGGAAGACCATCTAAACCCAGTAAATATTGTGAGGTTCAAAAATTGTGTCCACGGTTTCTAAGGATATTTGAGAAGCAGAGAGAGAGAGAGAGAGATATTTTATTTTATATTTGTATTTTATTTATTGTGGAATCCAATGCCCATATTACAGGGAGAATTTTTGGAGTTTTTAAGAGGATAACTCTAAACAGACATCACCAATACATGATGATCTCACTCCAATTTGAACTCTCTCATTGATGATGACAATAAAAGTTTGATAATCTGTGTAAAAGTAAATAAGTATATAGATGTAACCAATTTTATCAGATAACATGCCTACCTTTGAGAAGCATGTCCACTGATGTGAGTCCACCTCAAGTGCCTTTACCCTGTCATTCCTCAAAGAGAATTTCCTCCTCATGAAGTTCTCTAGAGCATCATGCGAATTGACTGCATGACTTGTTATTTCTTGTAATGAATAGATAAATATTATCTTTCTTTCTAAGTTTATGTGATCTGTGAAGGTAGGGATCCCAGGACACAGGAGCAAGCATATATTCCAGGCAAGATATTCCATTTCTCCTGCCACATTGCTTCGTTCAGGGATTGGTTTTGACCCAAGCCTGTCCAAGGAGAATCAAACTGAGGACTTTAACTAGAATGATAAATTAGGAAATTAATATTCTATTTTAGCACATAGAGATGGGAAATTAATATTCTATTTTAGCACATAGAGATGCTTATTTTAGGGGATGTACGCTTCAATATGCGTTTTGCCAATAAGAAGAGACTGCCTAAACCTGAAGCCAACACAGAGCGGTAGAACCAAGAGAGGGAGGGAAACTATGTCCTGATGATATCATTTCAGCACCTGGATCCAGTTAAGCTCAAGCCAGAGCTATTCCTGATTCTTTATATTACATGAGCCAGTTTGGGATGAGTTTTGGTCACTTGCAAGTCCTCTAGATGCCAAACTTTCCTGGATCCTTGGTATAGATGAATTGGGTAATGACTCTGAAATTCAATTGTTTAAGCTCCATCTCTATAACTATTTTCATTTTTTATTTAAAAAAGTATTCACAGAAATTTCAGGTATGGCTTTTTATCACTTTTTTATTATAATTGGGGGAAGGGTGAGGGCAGCATGATTTGAAATTATATTATCATATACCCTTATCTATAGTTTCATGCTGATATCAGTTTTAAAAATTATTAGGGTTATTGAAAATTT
Organism: Varecia variegata; assembly: GCA_028533085.1. Lineage (NCBI taxonomy): Eukaryota > Metazoa > Chordata > Mammalia > Primates > Lemuridae > Varecia > Varecia variegata. The sequence goes on from CM052445.1 coordinate 30,311,495, forward strand.
TCCTCAGTAGCAATTTTCCAATACAAAATTTACTATCTGAAGTTAATAAGTTTATAGACATGTTATTCTTTCCTTGTATGAAAATCATTAGAAAAGTTGATACAGAGAAAACGATTACACAGGCATGCTAGATTTTATCCCTATCTTTGGGAAGCTCATATATTAAATGAAAACGTAATAAAGGAACATTAAATTATACTCTACATTCAAGAAAGACATTCATAGGAATACACAGAAGTTTACATGAAAAATGAGACATGAAAACATATACACAATTTATAGTAGCAAAGACAAAATTGCACTAGACAACATTAAAAAGGTAAGGAAGACTTTATTTAAGGCTATTGAAAGAGGAGCCAGATGCCAGAAATCAATCTGAGCTCAACTCCGCTGAAACTAAAAGTGGAAGGTTTCTTAAAAGCTGAGAAGGGAGGGGTGGATATGGGGCCATCTGTATTTGCTAGTTGGCTTTACCAAAAGGGAAATTCAACTTTCTCATATATTTGTAACAGGAGATAGTTTCACAATTTGGAGCAAGGTGTCTGCTGAAGTTAAGCTCCTCCTCTTCCACAGAAATAGGAAGATAGAGGTACTATCATTCTTTTTATTTTTATTTTTTATTTCAGCTTATTATGGGGGTACAAAAGTTCAGGTTATATATATTGCCTGTGTGCCCCCATCCCCCCAAGTCAGAGCTTCAAGCGTGTCCATTCCCCAGACAGTGCACATCACACTCATCATGTAGGTATACACCCATCCCCTCCCTGCTGATGATTGCCTTTCAAAGGGATGAGTACCAGGGCCTTGATAAAGACAGTCCTGGGTTGTTAAGCCATTAAAAAGATTTACATCTCAAAGAGGCAGAGAAAGAATTTACACATTTTTGTTGTTCTTTGTTTGTTTGTTTGTTTGTTTGTTTTTAAAGTAAATGCTGTAAGAATAGGGAGAGAGTTTAGGGGCCTAGAGTCAGGACTAAACTTGAAGTTTAGTCAACCTGAGGGAAACATTAAGGCTTTTTCACTCTATAAACATGAACCATTTATGACAATCCACCAGAGTCCATGAAATTCATACAAGTTTGCATGCAAATAAAACAAAGTGCGAAAATGAAATTCAAATTTTACTGCAAATTAGTTCTACTACCTAGTTCACATCAATTGTATCTTCAATTTTTTCACACTCAGAAGATTCAGAATAATACTTTCCAATACAGTATCTTTTTACTGACTTAGAATTGTCATGCATTTTACATTGTGAACAACTTAAATACTAAAAAGACAAAGTATAGTGTTTAACATTGAGCCTTACTCTATAGTATGATTGAAAATAATAAAAAAATCTGACTTTTGTCTAATGAACTATGAGCAATGAAGTTTTATTAAAATGCATAATTTGCTAAGGTACATGCATTGCCTAGTTATCCAATTATTCTGGCAAAATTACAAATAGAGAAAGTTGAATCTGTTAAATTAAGAAGGTCATTGAAGTAATTAAGATTGGTGAAGCATATTATTAATACTTTCCAGGGGAGGGTAGTAGTGGAAAATGTACCTGTTCCCCTATGTTCAGGCTTATGCATCCATTGGCATTTCATTGTCCAAGACCTTGGAAAACAGTGTGAATACACAAATGCATACACACACACACACACACACACACACACACAAACATAACTGACCCTTGAAAAATACAGGTTTGAACTGTGCAGGTCCACTTATATGTGGAATTTTTCCAACTCTGCCATCCCTGAGACAGCAAGACTAACCTCTCCTCTTCCTTCTCTTCTTCAGCTTACCGAATGTGAGGATGAGGAAGATGAAGACCTTTATGATGATCCACTTCCACTTAATGAATTGTAAGTATGTTCTAGCTTTCCAATGCTTTTCTTAATAATATTTTCTTTTCTCTAGCTTACTTTATTGTAAGAATATAGTACATAATATTAATACATATACCACATAAAACATCCGTTAATCCACTGTTTATATTATCAGTGAGGCTTCTGGCCAACGATAGGCTATTAGTAGTTAAATTTTTGTAGAGTCAAAAGTTATTTGTGGATTTTCAATTGGTACAGAGGGGCAGTGCTTCTAACCCCCACATTGTTCAAGGGTCAAATGTATGTGTGTACATATATATATATATATATATATAAAGTTCATTATTAAGAAAACACTTAAGACATATTTTAATAAATAATTAAGTAATATGAGATTTGTCCCACATTCTGTTTTTCTTCATTTATTGAGGAAAAATTGTTTATTAATAAGCAGAATTTAGCACAAAATGTAGATATGAGTATATAATAATTAGATTGAACAAATGTTTAATAAAATTCATCAAGAATAATTAATTTAGGAATATTAATCATGTTAAGTTTTTTTGTTTTTGTTTTTGTTTTTTAGCTTAGCTGGTATGTTGGGTAGAAAAAGACAAAACCTTAAAAGAGTGTGGTAAGAGAGAAAATGGCCAAAGAATAGGAAATAAAAAAATGAAGAGCAATACGATGGGTACTTCAGTTACATATCATACAATTCACTTTATTTTGTATCACTGAAATCTGAGTAAACATTTCTAGAGGAGGTAATACTACTAATAATGCTGACGTATTTTCTAGAATCTTATCAATTTCTCAATCATTACATAATCTATAGCTTACTTCTAGGTCAACTGAGCTTGACCTTCAAATATTTGCAAATTGTCAAATATAGACAATTGTTCTTTCACTACAAATACTAGTGCTGGTGAAATGTTGAGACTAAGGCTTCGTTTATAACTTTGATTTCCAAGAAAGATTACAGATACTAACAGAGTAACAGTAAAGTCACAGAAATCACTTGTCCTGGTTTCTCCAAGGTATATTTTCAAATAACCCAATTTTCTAGAGAGGGCTTTTTCCATACTCTGAAAATGTGTGAAAGTGTTTTTTCTGTTAAACACAACCACATAACTGCGATAATGAACCCACCAACACAATTTCCTTGTTATTTCAAAATTTAAGCTGTGCTTTTAATACACTTAAACTCCTTCAAATTGGTTGAATACCTATACAGGCTAACATGAGCACTTTCTGATTCTATCTTCCCAGTGTTGCCAGTAATATATTTATTAACTTTTTCTTTTATTTAAAGAAAATTTTGTTCTCTCTCTCCTTTTGGTTCCAGTTTTATACCCAATTTCATCATGAGGCTAATGATATGACTCGTCCAATAGACTCTTATCAACTCTCTGCTGTATATTAGAGAGTGATAATCACTAAAGAAATAAACATACATAAGATGAGAAACTTATCGTTGAAAATCTCTCATGGCGGATAACTATGAAGCAATATGAGGAATAAGTGTGCACACAGGTTTGAAGCTTATACAATTTGGGAGGTGCTCTTTAAGAAAAATGTTACAGAATACAAATAAAAAACCATGTATAGACACTTCAAAGAGGCCTATAAAACTGAGGTGCTCTGAATCTTAAGCTTTATTCACATTATGGTAAATTAGCTGCTGATAATGAGCATTATAATTGTGATATATACAAAGTGTTATGGGAACACGAGTGGTCAGAATACCTGCTCATATACAGCTACCATCTCATTAAATGTTACAGGAAGGAGCCTATTACTTCTGCCACCGGTGGGACTCAATAGAGACTTCATTAAAGTAAAATACGACCTAAGACTGGCAAATGAGAAGCAGTTCACCTGTTAGAATAGGTAGGAAATGAAATTTTTCAAGCAGAAGGAGATACACAAACAAATGCAAAAAGAAATGATGACGTGTGGCCTTTTCAAGAAATTACAATTATAGACAGCTTGGCTGTACCAAGAAAGAATAAAGAAACTAAGAAAAGATATATTTAGACTAGACATTAGACTGTTATCAATTAGAAAATGTCTTGGTCCTTGTGTGTCCTGATAAACATGGTTGCTGTATGTTTTAAAGCAGTGAAATATTAAGTAGGAAATTACAGCTGCAGCTTTCCTTTTTTTAACATTTCTAATTAAAATTATGTGTCATTTACCATAGGTTTTGAGTAAAATATTATATTTCATGCTAGTGTACTATCCAAATCATTTTTAATACTTTATGATGGAACATAGAGATAACAAAAACTACCAGTTAACATTCATATTAATTTATATATTAAATATAGAGCATGTAGAGAAAATTGTTTGTTAAGTGACTAGATATCATTAAATCACTATGAAAATATTTATATTGCCATCCAATTTTTCTCTGTTTATATAAGTACTTTCGTTTCCTCTGGAGAAAACTGCCAGGCTAATGACATTTAGAGTGATGACAGAATCATCTGTCAGCCTTCTCTGTAATTCTCTCCAGGCGCTGGCAGACAAATACGTTTTCAAATGCTATAAAAAATTAAGTACCAAAACAATATCAAAATAACTTTAAGGGTCTGATAAAAGAGGGCTAAAGCAAGGTTATTGAATGTTAATGCTACCCTTTCTGCCTAAACTTGTCTTATTCAATTTCACAGATTTATAAAAGGCAGTAATTCTTTAAAACCTACAGAGGGCAAAGAGAGACAAGATCTTCTAAAAGAAGACATAAATAATAGTCTAAAAGTGATTATGAATCAGTTAGATGGCTTCAAACATATTTGTTTTTATCATTTAGGATGTATTCTCCTGAAAGTAGCCAATGCCTAGTATAAAATGGCTTAAATTATAAGTAGAGTTGTGACAAGTTCAATAATGGCTTTTGTTGTAATTGTGATTTTCTAAATGTGCATGATCATTTTTAGTATGTTAACGTAATGGTTGGTGCAGTTCTGAGTCTCACACATGCCCAGAGACAACCCTTTAGTTAAAGTATCCTCAGTAAGAATGAAAAATAATTTTGTGTATGTGTAGTATTTACTCAATGTCTGCCCAATGTGTTACAAAATACTGATTAATATAAATCAACCCCACCCCCTCTTCCCAGCAGGAGGTGTGGTCTACCTTCTCCAGAGTACCCGGAGTACATGGGCAAGGTGGATTCCTAAACCAAAATGTGGTACTGTTAGGATAGTGCAAAAGGAAGATGGATCCTGGGTAGACAGACAATTATTATAAATTGCAACTGCATGAGATAGAATGACATTGCCTTATTTCAAGTTTTTATAATTTATCTCCTGAAATTTTGTAGAATGAACAATATTTCATAGCACAACAAAGTGACTATAAATCAACAATAAATTCTGTGATGGCTCTTAATTGGTCATCTTTTTATTTTTTATTTTTTGTCCACAAACCACATCTATAATGTGCTCTTTACAGTGCAAATCTGATTTTCCTTCTTAAAGTTTTTTCATAATATTCTAGAACCTCAGCAAAAGTTATTAAGTTCCATGGAATGGACATTCCAAGTTTTTCATCATATTTCTCATGACTTACTCATGTGCCTCCCCTTCCCATACACTATACCTCAGAATTAAAACTGCAGAATCTTGAACTACATACAAATGAATTTTTATATATCTCTTTCAGTGCACTTGCATGCCTTTGCTATACCCTGTATAGGATCATTATTTCACCTAGTCCTGCACTTTTAATTCCCCCAATAGTCACACCTACCTTAGATGCTTCCTCCTTCAGGAAAGCTTCCCTAATGCCAAAGGCTAGATTTCATTCCAGATTTCTATGCACCTTTAGTGCTCATAGCTCTTATGTTATTCTGAGTGGTTGATTTCTGTGTTTTCATGTAAAGAGGTCTATGAAAGAACCGGCTTATTTCTGTGAGCACAACTTCCACCCATAGCTGCACTTAACGAATACTTGCAAAATGAAACTACAGTATACTATACTAATAATTGGGTCATATAGTGCTCTGTGTGTTGTCACTCCGTATGTTCCAGTTTAACTGATTTATGTCTTCAAAATCTACCACTTCTTTTTCTCCATCTCTTTATCCTGAGATTACCTTTTTATTTTGCCTAGTTAACTCTAAAGGCCCTTGCTTAAGAGTGTCACAGTTTGCCAGGCTATTTACAACTCATATCTTCATGGTAAATCTGTCTGTGATATGTTCATAGAGTAGCCTGATCTGAGGAATCATTTAGTGGGTTTTCTTCTTCATCTATTATGAGATCCATGCTATCAGGGACCATGTGGGTCTATTTATCTCTGTATTCTATAACTAAGAATATATAAAACATAATTATTTAATAAATGCATTGTTAGGCACTTAAAATTATGAAAACAACATATAAAGAACACATGAACATGGCTTTCATTTTCTGAACATTTTAGTAAAGCCATTCTCAAACACAGGCTGATTTTGCTATCCCCCTCAGAGAGTTCATGTCTGGAGATACAGATTTGGAACCTGATAGAATATGGATGGTATATGTGGATTTCAATAAGATTAATCAGTGAAAACTGTGAGTAAACTCATCAACTAGTTTGTCATTGGATACAAATGTGCTAAAAAGATGTTAGTGGTGCCAAGATACTGCTCATTTTAGCCATCAGTGAGCTTAAGGCAATGGTAGCCCCTGAGTTTGCCATCTTTCACATTAATCAATATTCTTTTTAACCTAATGGTCCAAACAGATATTATTATTTTATATAAATTCCACCATGTGAAAATGTTGGTAAACACCAGCAGCAGAGAATAATGAAAGGCACAAAAGGACCAAGGAAGCCTAGAATTTAAAGGATGTACCAGAGGGGAGGACAAGAGGGAGGAAATTAGGGGAAAGATAAGTTGTGCAAACAAAGAAAAAATGTTGAGAAGAGAGTGGTAAACATAAGATGCTGAAAAGGAATTTCCCTTATGTTTCTATTTCTGTCCAGGCTTGCCTCCTCCTATAAAGGCAATGTCACTAAATGACATCCTCATTTATATTGAGAAGCTCTCCTTCGAGCACCTCTGTCCCAGGTGAAGGATTCTTTGGGTAGCAGTCACTGAGACAGCCCAGGCACCATCATAACCATCCTTCCTGAAATAAACCACATAACATGCCACTGGTAGCATTACAATGATTGTCCCTTGTCTACTGCTGGTTTTACTGATATTGGCTCCTGTTTGATAAGTCTGTGCCCCTGTCAAACTGGCTGCTGAGACGGTGGTCATGTCTTGCTAAAGAATGGTGTCAACTTCATTAACTGGCTGGTAGACTGTGGTCTGTCCTACTCAATGCCCTTGGATAGCAATCTGCTCCCATGTCTGTGTCTGTCTGGCAGTGGCAGGTATCTGCAGCTGCTGGATTATGATCTGATGACTCTGGTCTTATTGGCCTTGAACCTGTAAAGTCTGTCCCTCTGTCCCCCCATCCTCTATTTTTCTCCTAGATCTTGATCTATGTTCATGAGATCAACTCTATTTGCTAAAAATGCTGTGTCCCAGATATAGGCACTAGCATGATGGTTTGGCCTTATCTACAAGGGACAGCTTCAATAATGATAGGTTGAAAGTTGATGTGATTACTAGGCCTACCCTGACTTAGACTACTAAGGAATAACCCAGTCTGGCTGCAGAATCTGTCCTGCCTGTACAGCAATCTGCTTTGTTGAACTATTGATGTTTTCTGCATGCTGTCCCATGGTCCAACTAAGTTAGAAGGCCATCCACGGTGAACTTTGATCTAGATATCTTAGAAGACTCTGTAGTGCCCACCAGAGTGCAGGAGGAATCTGTGGTAGGCAAGCCGCCTCTGGGCCTCAGGCCTGAAAATCTGGGCCTAAGGGCCAGGGAGAAAGGGATACATTTCTACTTTGCACTGACATGCTCAGAGGGTTAGGGCTCCTGAGGTACCTGCTCCAGTTATGCCATGCCTGCAGGTGACCAGCCCCTACAGTTCTCAGAATGGAGTGCCTGGAGGCACTCACAGGCTCTGGGCTAGGGCCACTGGCTGTTCCACTCAGCCAGCTCAGCTTGATTCTCACCATTCACTTTTATTCAACATACATTCATGGACATATCCATGTGCACCCTGACGTGTATTACTTTCTGATGAAAATAGATGGATGTTTTCATAAGGATCATGCACAAAAACTATTATGCAGTAGAACAGATAAGAAAAGCACAGAACTCCTATGGCATGACAAACTAAGAGATAAATAAAAGAGGTAGAAAGTTCTAGGGATAATAACATGGTAACAACTCATCTGAAAAATCAGAGAACATAGCAGAGAAAGAGTGATACCTGAGCTTGATCTTTGATGTGAACAAGATTTTGACAAGAAAAGTTGGTGAATTTATGGGAATTAGGATGTCTTTCAAAATTGGAGAACAGCCCAATTTGACAAGAGCATAAGACATATATAATATAAAGGAGTTGAAATATCCTAAATCTTGTTTCTGTATTGTCTCAGGGTTTTTTTGTTGTTGTTTGTTTGGAGGGTTGGTTTCTTTCTTTCTACCTCTCTTTATGCTATTTTTGTCTGCTATAACTTCTCAGTGCAACCCTGAAAGTCAGCATTTTCCAGGTATCTGGCTTTGATGTTCTCACTTTATACACTCAACCTTAATGCTGACATTCACAGTAACGACTTCATGAAAAACATAAAGGCTGATAATTCCTATCCTAAACTGTTCTAAACTCCAGATCATTTCACCAAATGCCTCCTGGATATTTCCCGATGAATTCCCCATAATAATTTTAATGCATCATGTCCATTTTCTCACAAATGTATGTTGCCCCTGAATTTCCTAACTTAATCTACAGCAATAAAACACTTGAGAAAACAATAAGGAAGAATCCCTAGACAATAACAAAAATAATATAATGCCACATCTCTAGACAATTTAGAATATCCCTCAGAAATTTTCCACACTGAGGAGATGAGAGAAAGAGTAATAGTGATTCATCCTCAAGATAGTTTAACTGGCAACGGAATTTTCCTAAGATGTACCTCTGCAGAGAAGTGGAAAAAGAGAGCAAAATAGATTTTTAGCTTTGAAAGAAGGCATGTAGGATCAGCTACATAATTTGCAGTGCCCAGTGAAAAATAAAAATGGGGGGGCCCCTTGTTCAAAAGTTAAGAATTTGCAGTCAGCAACTAAAGAGCATTAACTCAAGTGTGGGGTCCTTCCAAGTACGCATGATGGCATTGGTGAGTTATAGAATGTTTTGAGTTCACATCCAAGGCTCACAAAGTTATATTAAAAATAGGAAAGTATTCATAAAGAAGTGTTTTTTAAAAGTGAGCTCTAAATGAAGAAAATTGTCACAGAAATTTTTACTATCCTGCACATCCTCTGTTCACCTCTACATGTAATTACTGCAGGGATGATATGAAATACTTTTCTAAATATTCACATCAATTGAGAACTTGTGGTTTTACTTTATTAATTCACAGTCATCTGAATTCATAACTTTTCTTACAACTATGTTTGACTTTTATTCAGTTATTTTATGATCAAGAAGCCCTTACCATGTCCATCAATATTTGCCTTAAACTGCATGTGTTTATTTTACAGATAATATTCATGTGGCTTCTTTGAAGCCTGGCTTTCAATGCAGACACTTTGTCTATGATTTCCTTCATGATAACCTCAGGACAAAAACTTATTATTTTTATTCATATTCTATTCTGTTATTTAATTCTTCCCATTATCCCTTAGTGGTCCAAAGCCTTCTATTATTGATCATGCTATCTTTCAAGAAATACTGGAAGACTCTTCTGTTGTTTTATTCACTTTCAGAGCAGCACGTCTTCTATCATCAACTGTGCTTTTGCTAGTCAGTGCATTTTATCCTTTCAGTTTTACTTCATTATTTACTCTTTTCAGTGCATGAAATATTTTTCCAGATTTAAGCAAATAAGGCATTGATGCAAACTATATGCCTAATAAGACATATATAAAAGAATTCTATGAATATTTGGGATACATTTGTGCATCACTGTTGACATGTCTGTCCCCCACTGGTCCAGTTTTGATCCCTCCTCATTGGAGCCTGTCAATCATTCTAAATTATATGTGGATTTTATAATGTGAGGATATTTCCCAGAGGCTAAAACAACTGAAAGCCTTGGGTAAATTGAAAAATAAACTAATAAATAAATAAATAAATTCAGCAAAAGGCATGATAAAATGTGCCATTCTGTATATTCTTACTAACTGGATTTTCAATGCTCTGCTATACAGAAAAGATGAAAAAGTTCTATTACTAAAATTCTTAAGACAATGGTTTTTAAGTTCATCCTGCTTTTAGAAAATGAATAAGATAAACATCTAGAGTGATATTAGGGAGAGAGAGTCATCTGATAACTGAATTTGTGTGGTTGGTAGGCTTTTATGTTTTTAATATATTACACATATAAATATTTTTATATGTAATTTTAATGGCATCTGTAGAAGATGAGTGTTTTTATAATTTTAATCTCTTCTTCATTGTCTTCTGTTCTGATTATATGTCACTTTCCTTTCCAATATTGTTATATCTGGTCTCTCTTTTCTGTTCCATTTCATAGTTATGAAAGAAAAAAAAAACTTAGAGAACATGTCTGTAAAATAGTTATAAAAGGAGAAAAGCATTAGAGGGCATGTTTTCAAAATCCAAAGAAGACAAATTAGAAAATGTCCATATATAATTTTCATTTTATAGAAATTAATTTGTCTTAGGTGCCTAGTGTCTATTATAATATTATAAATTTCATAATGAGGGTAGGGTATTCAGTTCTAAATCATGTTCATGGTTTATGCACAGTTTGTACATAGTTTCCAATATTTTTTTCAGTTCAACCCATGAATTCCAAATTCACATTTTGGGGAATCTAAGAAATAAACCTGTAGAATTTTATAGTAGCAATACAACACAACCCCAACTTATAAAACATGGAAGTACTTGTATGAACTTATTATTATGGTGGTGGTGTTTTTGCTTAGTTTTTACTTTTTGAGAGTGAAATAACCTCTACAGTCTTGTTTATGTAATATTCTATGAGTCACAACTCACTACAGATAACCAAGGTCAGGATTGTGATATGCCAATCACATTCACTGCACAATAAAATTTTCATCTTAGGGGCTGGTCTCCTAAATGCTAGTTTCTTCTCCTCCCATACATTTGAGAAAATATATGTTGATCCTACTCTTTGGGAATGTTTTTATTAGGCTTGGCATAGACACCTCAGTGAAGAACAGTCTTAACTTACAATTAGCTCGAGAATATAATCTCAGAAGATGATTCAGTAAAAAGTGGACAGATTCTTACATTTATGTTACTTTGATTTGAACTTTAACATGAGGATCACATATTAGTTGCCAAAATAAATACAAAAGGAACATATAAGTAAATTTAAGAACAACATGCTGATTTTACCCAGAGATGAAGATTCATGCTTAGTGAGGGGAAAATAAAGAGTAAGTCCAAACTGCAAGATATACAATGCAACTTTATCTGCTTTACAAGTATGAACATCATTAAATAAATTTAGTTTGCCAGTAGGGTATTATGGCTTGAAGGAATACATTTTACAGGCTTGATATTAAGTTATATTTACTTGGGGGCAGCATTAATTAAAGTCAAGGGCAATGGGCTTGTGGAGAATCTCCCAAGCTAGAATAGGATATGTTACAAATAAATTTTCCATTTGCTTACATCTTGGGATCTAATTTATTGCATACTTATGGAGATGACTATTAAACTCAAGAGAACAAGACTACAGGGATATGCATTAAATGGAACTGGATTGTAGGTCAGACCTATTAAAGCAAAGATTTTCAACCCTGGAATGCACTGGAATGCACATTAATAGCAGATCCAATATTGTCCATAAACTTGAGGAAGAAAAAAATCAAATTTTTTTGTCTGTAATGTCCTTTTCACTGCTAATGTCATAAACTCTGTGATGTTTAGCCTCTGATAATTGGTATTCTTTGTTATGAATTAGTAACAACAAGGGATTGTCTAGGCTTGCACAAATAATTTTGACAAGTAGGTGTATTTATGGAATTGTATGATTGTAAATAGAGAGCACACTTGGTATCTTAAAAATAGACCATGGAATAGAGAAAAAAATAGAAATGAATGACAAGATGTTTTAAAATCATAAGATTTATCCTAGAATGTTCATAACAGCACCATTTTAATTGATCCAAAGCTTGAAACTATACAGGTGTCCAGAAATATTATAATGGAAAATAAATTATAGCATATCTATATATTGGAATACTCTTCAACAATATGAATGAATAATCTGGATCACATGCAATACGAATGGATCTCACGAGTATTATGTCAAGTGAAAGAAGCAAAATTTAAAAGAATATATACACTATGTGGTAGGCACACTGTAGTATCCCATACAGAATGCTACTTTGGAATGGAGTAGAAACTGAAAGGGAATATTAAAGGTCCTCTGAGATGCTGTAATTTTTGATCTAGGATGTTGGTTACACAATGCAGTCTGTGTGTTAAAATTATTTGAGCTTCACTCTTACATACACTCAAGTATTTATATTATACTTCAACTAACAGATTTAAAGACAAAGGAATAAATGTTGAAAATAAACAATTTAAACATTCAATTTCAAAATTTTAAAAAGAATAAGGAAACAAATCTAACACCTTAAGAATGAAGGAAGTTGATTTTGAAAAAGGAAAGCCAAGAGGAATGTGTGAGAACAAATTACAAAGTGTGGCTCAGGCTTGAGGACAGGTGGGAACAATAATTTGGATTCAATTAAGGTTAGTATCCCTTTAATTTATTACTGAAATCATCAATGACTAATTCAAAATTAAATAAAATTTGTAATCACAGGTACATGTGAGTACATTTTTCTCTCGTAAAAAAAACAACAAACAGAGAACTCCCAGAGAAAAGAAACCCAAATAGGTTATGCTTCTCCTAATTTGAGTGGTAGTAGGGTCAGAGATTGGAAGGCAATATAAGTAGAAAAATAGCAGTTTTATTTGTCCACATTTTGTTTCTTGTATTATTGGGACCACTTTTGGTTCCATTATGATTGTTATGGCCACGTCCTACCACCACATTTTTCCTACATCAGGAAAGTTCACCACCTGCTTACAATGATTTCACTAATTTTACTATTATCCTTAATAATTCTTCACGGCAAGAGGCATTAGCTCCACCCTTCATACTTGCATGTTCTATGGAATGTAGAATGGCTCACTAGGTGGGGGTGGCCATCGTATTCCGCTATTGCCAGCCATGTAAGCTCTGATACAAGGTTTGCTACACTATCAGGGACCAACAGCAGATTAAAGTTTGCCATCCTCAGAGTTGACCTATATACCACCCTCCTTTTCCATTTCCTGCAATTACCATAGGGTCTTATTGCATTTGAAAAGGTTGAAACTTCCCTTCCCAAAGCCTTACCAACTAATCAAGTAGGTAATAGGATTATAAATCACATGATCACTGGCAGGCACAGAAGACCCAGTTCATCTCAGGGCTTTCATTCAGGTGTCCCAAATTACAATGCAAATGAAGAGTCATAGTCTCCTAACCTGTTGCAGTTGTAAGCCATCTGTTAGGCAGCAGCTGAGTTAAAGTGTGGATGCAAGTGTAAGAAGTGGTCTCACCTCGGGAAATCTACCAGCAGCACCCATCCCACCTCCAGAATCCTAATGCTTAAACCCTCCAGAGTCTAAATCCTCAAACCCTACCTTGGGTTTGAAGTTAGAAGTTTTCCTCCTAAACTTTCTTTAAATTGCAGGTTGTTTTCAAGGGAAAATTCTAGAGTCCTGGCACGCTTTCTGCCAGAGTCTCTCTACTAGAAGCCTATTGGACTGCTCATTTTTTTTCCTTAAAACAAGAGGAGGTTGTGTCTTATATTTGTTTTGCTATTTTTCCTTTCTCACTTAAACCATTAAGCTATTTTCATAATTCTGCTACAGTTAATCCAATGTCTATAGAGTACATTGCAAAAATGTCTGTCATGGCTTTATGTTTATGTGTATGTATGTGTACATAGGTAAGTAGGGACATAGGGAAAGAAAAAAAAAAAACAAGTTGACTTTTACTGGAAAAATAGATTAATAAAATGTGGAAGAATCATACTGTGTAATAATACATATTTAGAACAGTCGTCATAAGCAGGCTATGAGGTTATTAACACCTTCACCCTGATGCCTTCACTTTCTTCTAAGAGGATGGTAAAGGGCACTCCTCAATTTTCTCAGGCAGCATTAAATAGAAAAGTACCTCTTTTGAACTTGAAGTACCTTCTTTGACAAGGAGAACTGTCATTTCTCTTGCCCTATGTAAATATTTGTTTACATGGATACAAAATGTTTAGTAAGTTGCTCTGTTTGTATTAAAATAACTTGTACTGCTGGCCTAAGTCTCCACATTTGGCTGTTCAACATACTTTGATCACCTTACAAGGGCTAAAATAATTTCTATTTTGTCATCTATATCATGTAAAGCTGGATGGTTCACAAAAAAGAAGCCTTGAAAAAAAATTATCTGTAACCTGATTAGTCTGGCACATGACACATGTTATCACTCATTGCACTATGAGCTAGCTATGTATAATGACTTACTTTGTCATATTTACCAATTTATCCCTGGAACATAGTACATAATTTGTATGTGTGTATATATGTATACATATACATACAGGCATATCTTGGAGATATTGCAGGTTCAGTTCCAGACTACCACAATAATCACAATGTAGTGTTTCACACAATTTTTTTGGTTTCCCAGTGCATAAAAAAGTTATGTTTATACTATACTGTAGTCTGTTAAGTATACAATAGCATTATGTATAAAAAAACTAATTTACATACCTTAAATAAAAATACTGCTAAAAATTCTAACGATCATCTGAGCTTTTAGTGAGTCCGTTTGCTGGTGGAGGGTCTTGCCTCCGTACTGATGGCTACTGACTGATCATGGTAGGGGTTGCTGAAAGTTGTGGTGGCTGTGGCGATTTCCTAAAATAAAGCAACAGTGAAGTTTGCCACATCAATGGACTCCTCCTTTCCCAGAACATTTCTCTGTAGCATGTGATGCTGTTTGATAGCATTTTACCTACAATAGAACTTCTTTCAAGCTTGGAGCCAATCCTCTCAAACACTGCCACTGCTTTATCACCTAAATGTATGTAATATTGCAAAGCTTTTGTTGCATATCAGTAATGTTCCATCTTTACCAAGAGCAGATTCTGTCTCATGAAACCACTTTTCTTGGCTCATCCATAAGAAATAACTTCCCATTCATCCAAGTTTTATCATGAGATTACAGCAATTCTCACATCTTCAACCCCTACTTCTTATTCTAGCTCTCTTGCTATATCTACTATATCTGTAGTTACTTCCTCCACCAAAGTCATTAATCCTTCAAAATAATTCAGGAAGGTTGGAATTAATTTCTTACAAACTCTTAATTTTGTTGTTTTGATCTCATCCCATGAATCATGAGTGTTCCTAGTGAATACTTTCTAGAAGGTTTCAATTTACTTTGCCCAGATCTATCAGAGGAATCACTATCTATGGCAGCCAAAGACTTATGAAATGTATTTCTTAAATAATAAGACATTAAAGTCAAAATTACTCTTTGAACCATAAGCTGGAGAATGAATGTTGTATTAGCAGGCATGAAAACAACATTAATTTATTTTTACATCTCCATTGGAGCACTTAGATGACCAGGCACCTTGTCAATGAGCAGTAATATTTTGATAGGAATTTTTTTTTCTGACCAATAGGTCTTAATAGTGGGCTCAAAAATATTCAGTAAACCATGCTGAAAACAGATTTCTATTATTTAGCCTTTGTTGTTTCATTTACAGAGCAAAAAATAGAGTGAATTCAGTATAATTCTTAAGGGTTCTAGATTTTTAGAATAGTGTATGAGCATTTTAGCTTAAAGCCATTAGCTGCATTAGTTCCTAACAGGAGAGTCAACCTTTCCTTTGAAGATTTGAAGTGGAGCATTTACTTCTCTCTAGCAATGACAGTCCTAGATGGCATCTTTTCCCGGTATAAGGCTTTTTCATCTACATGGAAAAGCCGTTCCTTAGGATACTCACCTTCATCAATTATCTCAGCTAGACTGTCCTATAAGTTGCTGCAGCTTCTATATCAGCCCGTGCACTTTTATGTTATGGCAACTATTTCTTTCAATCTCCTGGAGCAACCTCTGCCAGCTTGGAACTTTTCTTCTGCATCTTCCTAACCTCTCTCAGCCTTTGTAGAATTTAAGAAAATTAGGACTTTGCTCTGGATTAGGCTTTGGCTCTGTGGCTTGTTTATTCTGTACAGACCACTCAATATTTATACATATCAGAAATAAGGCCATTTTACTTTCTTGTCATTTGCATGTTTACTGGAGTAGCGCTTTAAATTTCTTTCAAGTACTTTTCCTTTGCAATCACAACTTGGCCAACAGTTTTGTGCAATAGCCCAGCTTTCAGCCTATCTCAGCTTTCAACATGCCTTCTTCACTAAGCTTAATCATTTCTAGATTTTGATTTAAAGTGAGAGTTTGTGACTCTTCCTTTCACTTAGACACTTAGAGGCCATTGTGTGGTTACTAATTGGCCTAATTTCAATATTGTTTTGTCTCAGAGAATAGAGAGGTTCCAGGAATGGGAGAATGGCCAGTAAGTGGAGCAGTCAGAACACATACATTTATTGATTACATTCATCATCTTATCTGAGAATAGTTAATGGTACCCCAAAATAATTATAATGGTAATGTCAAAGATCACTGATCACAGATCCCCATAACAGATATAATAATAATGAAAAAGTTCGAAATATTACAAGAATTATCAAAATGTGATACAAAGACACAAAGTGAGCACATGCTGTCAGAATAAAATGTTGCCTATAAACTTACATAGCTTAACATAGGCTTGCAACAAACCAATCTGTAAAGAAAAAAAAATGTAATATCTGTAAAACATAATAAAGTATGATTAAATGAGATGTGCCAGTGTGTGTATATATATGTATATATATACACACATACACACATTTTTTTTGTGTGTACATACATTCATGTGTCAGTACATGATACATTCTGAAAAATACATGGTTAAGCAATTTTTCTATTGTGTGAACATCGTAGAGTGTACTTACACAAACCTTGAGGGAATAGTCTACTACAAATCTAGGCTATCTGGTACAGCCTATTGCTCCCAGGCTACAAGCCTGTACAGAACACTGTAGACAACTGTAACATAATGGTAAGTGATTGTGTATTTAAATATCTAAATACAGATAAGGTACAGTAAAAAATATGCTATCTTAACCTTAAGAGGTCACTATTGTATATGTGGTTCATCATTGACTAAAACATCATTATGTGGCACATGACTGCGTGTGTGTGTGTGTGTGTATGTGTGTGTATAATGCTTTTTACATTCTAGCTCCAGTCAAGCATCCCAGCCATACCTGTCTATTCTAATTCAGACCATATGATTTGATAATCACGTGTGAGACCTCATACTTGTCATCTCTTTTTATTATGTTAAAATTTAATCAGAAACTGTAGATTAAGGGGCTTTTTAAACTAGAAATGCAGGAGAAATTATCTCAGGTTCCTTTCTACACTGGATGCAAACGAATATTTTACTGACCTCCCTGAGGTCAGCATTCTTATATGACCCTTGGCTAAGCAAACGCAAGTAGAAATGACATATGCAGGCAGAAATATTTAACTGCTAGCAGTTTTGAATCTTTCATTCACTGTTTCTCTGCCCCACAGAAATAGAAATTTGTATATCCAGATATATGTCTACAAGATGGAGGAGTCTCTTTCAGACTGGCTCATAAAAGATTGTTGCTCTGTTGACCATATCAATTTGCAAGATTTACCTAGGTATTAGCTAAATGAGATTGGAAAGCTGTTTGTTGTTATGGCATAACATAGTCTATCTTGACTGACACAGAAACTCTCTCACTTCATTATGTTTTATTATCCTCTGTCTTTTTCTCTATGGTGATAAGTATCGCCTTTAAAACTAAAGTGACCTGTAAGTTCATTTGCAGAGATTGAGGAACAGAGCTAGCTAGGATGATTGACCATTACTGCAAGGGACCCACAAGTGAAAGAGTAGAAGGAGAAAGCAGACAGAGTCCCTTGGATTTGTGGCTATGGTTTCCACTCTCTATTTCATTCCTTTTTCAGGGGGCTCTGCATTTTCTAGGTTGTAGGAAGGGTCAAGGATTGTAACTCATGCAGTATTCTTCCTCAACTGCCACTAGCCTATTCCCACTCATGAAAGCCATAGCAGAGTAAGTTCTGTTTTCCTTAGAAAAAGAATTGCAACACCTAGTGATGTAAATAAACATGGTTGTGAGCCAGATTATATTAGTAAAATGTGGTTCAATGAGGCAAGCTGTGAATATAGCTGTGGAAGTACACTCAGGCAGCAATCAAAACTAAGACATATTTAAGCAATATTTGAGATCACTTAATATCTAGAAATTCCACCCTGATTCCCCTTTCTCTGTTATTGTGTAAAAATGACAAAGCTTCACACTATATTCCTAAGTTTTTTAACTGACAAATAAAAATGGTATATATTTATAGGGACTAAAACAATGTTTTGATATATGTATGCATTGTGGAATGGCTAAATTAAGCTATTAAATGCACTAATACTTAACCATTTTTTTGTGGTAAGAATACTTAAAATGTACACTCTTAGCAATTTTCAAGTACAATAAAAATATACACTATATTGTTAACTATAGTCACCATGATGTACAATAGATCTCTTGTTTATTATTCGTGAATTTTCATGTTCTGTGGAACAAGTTGTCCTGTATGCTGAATGAGATGTGGCAACTTTTTGCATATACACATATGCCTATGTAGTTAAAAATAAACAAAATTGCATATCTTTATGTAGTAAAATATTAAGCCAATCAATCAATGAAAAGGTACAATCCATGTTATATTAGTGGGATAGCATAAAAGATGAAATTTTTTATTGATTTTTGCTCACGTTGACTATTCAGTATTTCTGAAGTAGTGATCTACACTCTATGTTGGTAAATGATCAAATTTGAGAGCAAAAAGTGCAAGATAAGTTGGATTCATGTGAAATATATATGGGTTTTCAGCTCATGTTTCACTCATTAACATTTATCTTGGGTATTTGGAACTTGATATTTTTCATATCATTTCTATTCACCACTTTATTCTCAATATGCCATTTATAGGGCATTCTCTCTTATATACATTTTTTGACACTGGAGATGGAAAGGTTGCAAATAACATAGCTGAGCAAAATAAGTGAGAATAGGATAGGTCAGGCTCACTCTGGCAAGAAATTGGATGTTACAATGGATCCAAATTTATTTTGGGAATTTGTTATAAACCAGTAGATGAAAAACACCATGAAGTTGAGGAAATGGTCTGTGAAATAAAAAGGGCCTGTGATAAAGGGGAAGGAAACTGATGAAGAATTTTAATTATCTAGTAAAAGGCCAAAAAAAATGAAAAGCATTTGACTCAGAACTACCTAATATTGCTTCATAGTTAATCATATTACTCCCATTACCTGCTTGTACTCTAATTGGGCCAAAACTTCAGTATAATCTCAAACTATACATAAGCTTTTAAATTATCTGTTTTGTTTTGTGTTACTAAAAGTTACTTTTATTTGACATAGATATTCTAAATATGTATTCATTTGGTTGCTTACAAATATCAACAATGGAAAGATGATTAATAATGATTACACATCCATATAATCAATTTGCCATGTTCACAATTTCTCACTGCATATAATCCAAATTAAAATTAATTGTGTACCTTTTTTTCTTAGTTAAAGATAACATTTTGAATTATGGTTAAAAAGCAGATAACAGATAAAAAATATATACAATTTAGTCACCAGGAAAATAAAGTTGAGTTATATTTATACGTGTAGTTCAAAAAAAGAACCATGGTGGTTCAACATATTTAGAGCACAAAAGGCAATGGAAATATATCTAGATATATTTTGGGGCATCTGTATAATTGAGTGCTGAAAAGAAATAATAAAATTATGAAATATTAAAAGCCCAATATTGACCTTAAGTAAAAGCACTCCACCTAAATTGACCAAATAAACTTGAACTGAGTATAAAATTATCACTAGTATACTCTTTACTGGAATTTATTGCTGAACCACTTTGTTTTTAAAGAGAAAAAAGAAAAGTCATAAAGTGCTTATGAACAGCTAAATATCCATCATTCGGAATTCTGTCTGCTAATTGGTGTAACTCCCTGTTGAACCTTATTGTTTAGGTAGATTTTTCTCAGGTCACTGGTGTCTGGACTTCTATAGGAAAAGTATTAATCAGCATGGTTAGAAATATTATTTTTACTAATCACTGTGCTTCAATAGTAACTTAACATATAGCGTTATTAATACATATATTAAAGAATAAAGGCATCTTACTTGTGTTAGGTTATACAATCAAAGATGTATACGTAAATCCAAGCATAATTACTCTAGTCTTCTACAAGTATGACAACCCAGGCTCTAGATGATAGTTATTTTACTTTACCATAAAATATAACAAAAGAGCTATTAATACATTAAAAATCCATCGCTGGGTACCTGAACTACAGTGTTGCAACAACAAGATAGGACATCATTCTTAAAATATTGCTCCAGAAATGTCATTTCTTCTGATAAAATTTAACATAGTACATTGTTTAAATCCTAAACTTTTGATAATTTGAGTGGTTTGTTTCATTCCCCAACTCTGCCACTTGTTAATCTAATACCTTGGGCAAGTTTCTTATTCTCTTGTTGTCTCAATCTCCTAATCTGGAAAATGAGGAAAATAATGATACCTACCTATCTTACAGGTTTATTGATGGAGTTAAATTAGATAATGATATGAAATACTTAGAACAATGTCTATCATGTACCAATGTGAAAACTGTTATATACCTTCATGCTGCTATTTCACTTTGGAAGTCAGAGGCAAATGGTTCTATTTAAGAGTGCACGTTGTTTCACTGACAAATTTAAAATAACAGATGGGGCTGGAAGAGAAATAATATAATTGGCTTCCTCTTGGGTTATTGTCCATATAGAGAAAGTTTGATATTTCTAAGTGTACAAATTTATATTCAAGGACTTAGTAGGAAACCTGTATAATTCAAACATTTTTTCAGCATTTTACAATGATTCAGACTGTTATTTCTTCTTTCTCACTGATAGCGTGTAAGAATGTTTTCTCCTTGGTACAAAATTGAAGCATTTTTTTTTTTTTAAAGCTACTACTAACTTTCATGGCAGATTATTAGTAATAAAACTTCCCCCTATGTTTAATATGCAGACATTTTTTGCTTTGGAAAATTAACCTTGCCAGAAACAACAGTAATATTTATATCACTTCAGTAAACATCATAAAAATATATTCCCAAGCAGTTTTCACCAATCACAATCCAGATAAGCATGTTACAGCTAACCCTATATTATATAATTTTTATGATTAACACATTAACTGCCATGTGAGTTATATTTAAGTCAGGCTAGTTTTGAGCCAGGGGCCATGTGAAACAAAACCCTGCAGTTGGTTTGTGAAAATGTTATTTGTTGATGTTCTTATTGTTACAATTAATATTGACAATTTAATTCTAAAAACGTGGATTGTGTTGCACATCACTCATACACAGAAAACAATAACAAAATAACAAATTAGAAAGGATCGTTTTGTTTTAATAAAACACCATGGCCCCAGGGAAAAATCTTTTTTTTTTTTTTTTTTTTTCTAGTGTGGCAGTGTGCTAAGGAGTAATATATAAGCAGTAGACATAGGATATGACAATATTATATTTTCTTCTTGGACATTTCTTATACCACCTGAGTCAGGAAATTCATATCAAGCTCTATTCAAAGTTTGTGGGTTGCAAAGTATTCTTTACAATAATTTCCAAAGTTGACTTCCATAAATATCACCTCCTTTAGAGCAAACCCTATGATCTCAACCAAGTCTATTTAGGAGGATGGATTTGGAGGCAAACTTAAGAAATAGATTGCTGCTGACAACATTGGCTTTTTTATTGGAGTGCCTCTCATCTGAATCCATCCTGTGAACTCTTAGCACTATTTTTTTTTAATCCATAAGCCTTGAAAGAATTGAGGTGACTAGACACCCTGGGACCTGCAACAAACTCCAAAATTACCAAATATATATTTCAGGTTTGTTTGGGAGTAGTATGTGAGACTTAAATGAACCATGAGCCTCAAGTCCCAATTCCCTGATAGACAAAAACATACACATTTAAAACCAATCTACTTTAAGTAATCACAAAAAATTGGTTTCAATATTTTGATCTTCTTTTAATTAACATTATGGCAAAAGCTTATAATTTCTTCATATTCAGATAGTATGATAAATACAAGCATCTTATGCTCTCTCCCTTCTATACATATAAAAGAAACATATTTCTTAATTTGATGTAAATGGTGCCTAGATTATGCTCATGAATATTGCACATGGCAAGAACAAAAGTTATCAAAAATTACAGAAAGATACTCATGTATTCTCAGCCACCAGTTCAATGGTTATGTCATTGTACATAACTGAGAGAATTATATGCATACTTCTACTGCTTGGGTATAGATATAATTCTCAGAATAATTCAAGAAATAATTTGGATCTATCTTTTTCAAGTATTGAGTATCAGAGTTATGAGACTGTGAAATTGGTAACAAAAAAGTGAAACATTTATCATATAGAAACAATGGTATATAATTAAGCACACAACAATAGCATCAGAGAATAGAGGTAAATATTGAGGTTTTTCACGGTAAATCCCCAAAGTAATTTTCATAAGGTTTGTAACACATTTAACACAACAGTTTATTTGTGAAAAAGTATTCTTTCAATTTTGTATTTCACGTAGGCATCATTAAAATACTTCTTAAACATATGACCGTATCTTCCACAAATAATCACATTGTATCTACTACTAACTTGAATATGAAGTGATCCAAAATGTTAAGTAAAATCTTGGAAAATGACAAAACATTTTGTATATGGAAATTAATATTTAATAGTTGAATATCCCTCCCATCAAATCTATCATAATTTCTTGTAGACACTTCTGCTTCAAAAATGGTTAATCCAGTACTAAAATTATTTAAACACTGTGATAACAAATACAAGGGGAAAACAAAAATATATAAACTAAGAATCTACTTTTGTTTCACTTAATACATATATTCAAAGCATCATTCTGTGAACGTAAAACACGTTCAAGTGTAACAAGTATTTTCTTAACAGCATAAATAATATTAAGAGTACTTTATCTCAGATAACAGAAGATAAAGCCACAAAGGAAAGTGGTCTACATAGAAGCCAGGATACTGCACATACTGACATAAATACACACACATACACACGAGTAACAGCTATAGAAATTCTTTAAATAAAAAAAAAAAAATGCCACAGTTTTAATTGACTTTATAAAGAGGCTATCATGCTGTATGTACTTTTGGGGATTAATTTCAAGTGATTATTTTATTACTAGAATTACTCCAATTCTTTTGAATTTTGTGTAATTGATTATATAAGTACAGCAATCATGGAAGAAACAAATCTACTCATGAGACTTAGTTTTGCATTAAATATTTTATCATTTTATTAGGTATAATTTATATGCAATGTTCACCAGTGTTAGCATATAGTTCTGCAAGTTTTGAAAAACAGTTGTGTGACCACCACAATCTAGATATAAAACTTTTCCGTCACTCCAAAACTCATGCATGTCAACTCTATGTCATTTTGTGATCAATTTCTTTTCAACCAACAGCCTTTGGCAACAACGACTGTTCCTGCCCTTTGCAGTTTTTCATGTTCCACAAAGCCCTATCAATGAAATCACATATTTACACTTTAACGCTTAGGTATTTTCACATAGCATTGATGCATTTGACATTCATTCATATTTTTACTCTTTAATATATAGATATTCCATAGTTTGTTTATTGACTCACCAATTGAATAACATTTCGATTTTTCCCAGTTTTAGGCGGTTATGAATAAAGCCACTATGAACATTCATGGACTGAGTTTTATCTCAACATAAATTTTTATTTCACTCAATAAATACCTAGTAAGACTTCTGGAACTTAAGGGCAGTACATGTTTTAGCTTATAAGAAATTTCCAAACTGATTGCTAAAATGACTATACTATTTTATATTGCCACCAGAAATATATTAACAATTTTAATTGTTCTTCATCCTAGCCAACACTTGATATTGTCAGTATTATTTTCGTGTTCTTGTTGTTTTGTTTTGTTTTTCCCATTTCAATAAATATGGAGTTATGTCTTATTGTGGTTTTTAATTTGCATTTGTCTTTTGACTAATAAAATAGAGAATCTTTTAAGTGCTTTTCTAGTTTCTCATTTATATGTGGTTCATTGTAGGCACTCAGAAAACATTTTGAATTTAAAAACACTATTCATGTATTGTAATCATATTTTACTCCATGAATAGATACAATTATTATTTCAATTAAAAATAACACAAAACTGAAAAAATACTATGCTAACAAATTTTTACAACTTTTATCCCCAACTTTCCCTGTCATAAAAAAAAAAAAGTACTTCATTTCTCTTCTCTCCACAATGGATCAACTCTTTTTTAGTTTTGTACTAAATGAATATCAAAAAATGCCAATATTTAACTGTAGTGAATGAAGTAATAGTGGGCCTCACCTTATAAATTATTCTAATGATACTCTACTAAACATATTATTATATAATTTTAAATCCAACAATGTACATGTATGAAAGAACTGATTCCTTCATATATTAGATAAAAATACTCCAAATAATCAAGAATTCAAAAATCTTTAAAGATAAACCCAAAATTTAGTATAATTACTCGAAAGCAACAAATTATGCTTGTAAAGCTATGCTGATAATGAGAGCATCTGCAAATATGAAATCTGTTTACTTTAAGTATGTTTCCATAGAAATTTTGATATCTAGTGTTAATCACCAGTTTGTTACCATGGCTGCATCTGGTAATTTCAAGTTATTCACACCATGGAACATAAAATAATGACCTATACTTTAATTGCATTAGAGTGATATTTAAATGATACAAGGTCTGTTAGTGTAATTTTGACCTGCCTTTAGCCCAATGAAACTAATCAGCCAGAGAAACCTAATCAGTGAATCTAATCAGCAAAGAACTAGACTATGCTTCTCTTTTACCAGAAAAATGAAGTAGAATATTTTAAGTGAGTTACAGTAAAAAAAATATTTTTATCAAATTTTAATCTAGCATCAATCTCATCCTCTAGAGAGTTCAACATTTATCAGATAAGATTCAGACATATTCATGTATTAGTATTTAAAAAACCATTATAGAACTACTTTGTCTTATATTAAACATGTCATATATACACTATCAACCCAACAGATTTTGGGAAAGAAGTATGATTATAGAAATAAAATAGTACTTGATTGTTGTATTTTCTTGAAATATGTACCTCCTCAGCCACAATGCATTGCATAAATCAATTGAAGTAATGGAATTACAAAAGAATATTTTTGCTTCATTTCCCCTCAATTTAATTCTGCTCTAGTCAAAAAACTCTCTTTATAATAAATTCTGAATTCTTTGAGAGTGTATAGATAGATTAGTATTTAACAATTTAGAAAACTGTTACTTTTTAAATAAAAGAACTGGAATTTTACTCTCTATGTTAGTAGGAAAATCATGTGTACGTAGCATCCTTACATGCAAAGATTGTCCACCCCATAGTAAACACAGGATAAAAATATTTTCTTCCATATTTATCATGAATATTAAAATTTAAATGCAGCCATAGTACTCACTAATTCATAAACCAGTGAAGTCCTAGATGGTGAATGAGTCCAGTGTAGAAAAGGAAAATGGACAGTAGAGTGATATATGTGACAATCTCACAAACAGAACAGCTTCATGCTGTCTACTATTTAGTTTATTTTGCCTCTTTATCTTCAAAGGGTAGATTCTACATTATAAAATTTGGATTTTAAAGTATGGTTTCATTATCCACTGAACAGTTTGAAACATGGCTGGCACAATAATCTGCAGGTTATTTGTTGAAGTCAGTGGTAACATGTATTGGCGCAGAGAATATATAAATAGAAGAAAGTTATTGAAAGTCTTTATGTGGCAGAATTAAAGTATATGCGTAATTTACCTAGTTTCTGTAGACTGACACTTAATAAAGTCCTCTATGAATGTATTAACATATGACAAAATCTTTCCAGCAAATACTGTATCTTTAAATCATAAATCATCTGACATATCTTCCTATAAGAGTCTATTTAGTATGGAGCTGTTTCAACAAACACTACATCTCTGGAACTATATTACCAGATTGTATATGATGTATAAATTCAGGTCTCAATACAATTATATTAGAGATGATTATTTTTCCTATTTTGCAATTATGTAAGTTATAGTTATGTATCTGCATATACCTAATACTGAGTGATAAATCTAGCAGCTGATTCCAGGTAAATATGATTACAAAAATCTGTGATTTTTGTACTATGCTACAATATATTATTTTAGCCTACTATCTTCAAATATAGTGATCAAAGAAGGAAGTTTTTTTGCAACTTGAAAAGCATGAGGTTTGCATAGCATGGAACAAATTTTGAGCCTACTGACTGGGTATGTTTCTCAGGGTTCTCCGGAGAAATCGAACTCTCTCTCTCTCTCTCTCTCTCACACACACACACACACACACACATATATTTTCAAATTTATTATAACGAATTGGCTCACTGGTTATGGAAGATGAAAAGTCTCACAATCTGTTGTTTGCAAGCTGGGGACCCAGGAAAGTCAATGGTTCTAGTTCGTGTCTGAAGGCTTGAAAATCAGGATAATTGATGGTATGCGTTCTACTCCAAGTCCAAAGATCTGAGAGTTAGGAGCGTTTATGGTGTAAGTCTGGTGTGAGGCAGAATGAGAGAGATATCCCAGCTGAATTGGTCAGGCAGAGAGAGAGAATTCTTTCTTTGGTCTTTTTGTTGTGCTCAGGCCCTGAATTGATGGGATGATGCCCACCTCCATTGGGGAGGGCAATCTGCTGTGTTCAGTCTACCAATTCAAATGCCAATCTCTTCCAGAAATACCCTCATGAAGATATCCTGAAATAATGTTTAACTAAATATCTGAACACCTTGTCATCTAGTAAAATTAACACATATAATTAACCATTTCACTAGGTTAAAATTCTGTTTCTACTACTTTTTATTTGTGCAAATTACAGAAATGAAGATAGTGAAAAAAGAGGTTTATTACCTTCTTTGAACCTTACATTTTTCATATTTAAAATGAGGATGATAATAAACATAGTGTTGTCATGAAGATCAGCTAACACTTAAATGCTTAAAATTGCTTCATGAGAGAGGGGTTTCCAGCATGACAGTGTGAGGAGCTCTGTGGACACAGTCCCCTGTTAAACTGATAAAAATTATGTATTTTAAAAATTAAAGTCTCTGTAAGTGGTCCTAAGTATACACAACAAAGGAATATTTACTCAAGACAATTTACTGAAATTCGATAAGGACAGCAAGAGTCTGTGCTATTGGAACTGAGACCTCCCTCCTTCCCCTCTGTCATTCAATGAGACAGAAACTCCACTCCATGCTGATGGCCCCAAGAACAAAGAGATACCTCCCCTCCAAGTACCAGTCAAAGGACTAACTTCCCAGGAGAGGCAGAATGTCAGCAATTCTCATCCTGGCCCCATCTACCTGTTGCTAAGGCTATATATATAGATAATAAGTATTATAGAAATAAATTAACCAATAGAAAAGCAATAAAATTTCTAAAAAGCTGGCTCCTTGAAAAAATATACAAAATTGACAAACTTTTAATTTAGATTAGTCAAGGAAAAAGAGAGAAAATGTAAAACTAGAAAGAAAAATGAAAGGGGACATTACTTCTGACCTTAAAGAAATAAAAATAATTGTAAAGCAATAGTATGAATAATTATATCCTCCAAATTAGGTAACCTAGATAAAATGGGAAAATGCCTAAAAAGATATAAACTATCAAAATTAACTCAAGAAAAAATAGGTGATCTGAATGAACCCATAACAAGTAAAGAGACTGAATAAGTAAACAAAAATAACACACAAAGGAAAGCTCAAGTGCAGATGTCTTCACTGTTGAATTCTACCAAATATTTAAAGAAGAAACAATACCAATTCTTCATAAACTCTCCCACAAATAGAAGAGGAGGGAACATTTTCCAATGCATTGTATGACGCTAGTATCAATGACACTTATCAACAAAGACATCATAAGAAAAGAAAACTATAGCCCAATATCAATCATAAATAGGAATGCAAAATATTCAACTAAATACCAGAAGATGGAGTCCAGTATAATATAAAGAATTATACATCATGCTGAAGTGGATTTATCCCAGGAATGAGAAATTGGTCCAACATACAAAAATAAATTAATTTAATATGCCATTTCAATAGAATAAAAAAGAAAAACCACATGAGATAATCTCAACAGATGTAGAAAAACATTTGACAAAACCCAAACATATTTCAAATAATAACACTCAACAAACTAGGAATAGAAGAGAATTTCCTGAAACTGATAAAGGGCATCTAATAAGTACCCATAGATAATATCATATTTAATGGTAAAAAAGCTAGATGTGTTCTCCTTAATATCAGGAACAAGAAAAGGATGTCTGCTCAACAACTTACTGGATGTTCTAGCTAGAGAAAGAGGTAAAAAAAATGATTTGCAGATGGGAAAGGAAGATGTAAAACTTTCTTTATTTGTGGATGAAATGACCTTGCATGTAGAAATTCTTAAGGTATCCCCTAAAAAGCTATTAGAATTAATAAATGAATTCAGTAGGGCAGTAGGATACAACTCAATATACAAAAATTGATTATATTTCTATACACTTACAATGAACAATCAGAAAATAAAATCAAGAGAAAATTGTATTTATAATAGCATCAAAAATAATAAAATACTTTTGGATAAATTTAATAAAATAAGTATAAAACTTACAATCTGAACACTATAAAACATTGTTCAAAGTAATTAAAGAAGGTCTAAATTAGTGGAAAACATCTACAATCATGTATCAAAAGATCTAATGCTGTATAGATGACAATACTGTACAAATTAATCCATAGATTCAATGCAATTGCCATCAGAATATCAGCTGACTTCTTTGTAGAAATTGACAAGTCAAGCACAAATTCATATTGCAAATTAAGTTATCTAGAATAGTCAAAACAATCATGAAAAGGAAGACAAAATTAAGAGAATACATTTCCTGATTTTAAAACTTACCACAAGGCAATGATAATCAATATAGTGTGCTAGTGATATAAGGGTAGATATATAGATCAATGTAATAGAATTAAGAGTCCAGCAACAAATTCATGTATCAATGTTCAACTGACTCTTTTACAAGGGTGCCAAGGCCATTCACTGGAGAAAGAATAGTCTTTTCAATAAATGGTCCTGGGATAAATAAATATCTCCCAATGCTAAAAAAAAAAAAAAAAAAAAATTAAGTTGAACTCTTACATCACATCATATATAAAACATAATGCAAATAAATCAACTATTTTAATGTGAAAGCTGAAATTATAAAAATAAGCAGAAAATATAAGGATAAATATGCATGCCCTCAGATTTTCTAATGGATTCTTAGATATGACACCAAAAGTATAGGGATAGACACGTTGGACTGCATTAAAATATATATATTTGATCTTTAAAGTACATAATTAAGAAGCAAAATAATAACCCACAGAAGGAGAGAAAATATTTATGAATCATATATCTTATAAAAGACTTCTATTTATGATAAATGAAGAACTCTTACAACTTAATGATAAAAAGACAACCGAATTAAAAAGGGCTAATGGATCTGAATAGACATTTCTCCTAAGAAAATATACCAATGAATGAAAATGCTCAACTTCTTTGGTTACCAAGAAAATGCAAATCAAAACCACAATGAATTATTACTTCACATCCACTTAAATGGCTATATTCAAAAAGTAAGATGAAAAGAAGTGCTGGTGAGAGTGTGGAGAAATCAAAGTCTGGCAGTTTCTGAAACAATTATACATTGAGTTACCATATGACTCAGCAATTCCATGCCTAGGTATATACCCAAGAGAAATGAAAATATATGTCCACACAAAAGATTGCACATTGATGTTTATAGCAGCTATATTCATAATAGTGAAAAAGGTGGAAATAATCCCAATGTCCTCCTTTGGGATATTGCCAGTTTAGTAGAATCTACCAGAAAAAAAAATTATTTAGTACAAAATACAACAAAAAAGCAAAATATAACTCTTCTATGCCATGTAGAAAAGGAATTCAATGTACCTAGGTAGCAGTTGTTGAATAAAAGAATATGATATGTACAGAACTGATTTTTGAATTACATAATATGTATAGTAAATGTTGCAATCTTGTCCGTTGAAAAATAATTTCCAAAAATATGATCATAAAACCATTATAGATTTTATGTTTGAAAAGGCAAATTTCCTTTGGGAAGTGAAGTGCAAATGCACATACTAAAAGTTTACCTTGTATAATAGAATAGCAACTTGCTTATCTCTACCAGCTCTTCCATCTATAGACTATTACTCCTGGAGAAGAAGTTGTGCTAAATGAATGTTCAACAGTTATATTCATAATGTAAAAACTGCATGGACAAGTTAACAATCAATTTGATTACAGATCAGTTGAAATAATTTTTTTCTCCTTAGAAGAGAGATTTTTGAAACTACAAAAAGGTTTTTCAAGCCATTTGGTGAATTTCAACTAAGTTGTAGCTGATCTATTTGGAAACAAATCACAGTAATTACAGTATTTACAGAGAAATTGCTGGGTCATTGCATATGAGCATTTTTTAACATGACTGTATTTATGTACAGGTATGAGAAAAGGGAACAAAAGAAAGACAAATAGATGGCAAAGTGGTTATTATATCATCCCCGTTGTCCAACAATCACTATTCCAGTGTTTGCTAGAATGGTTGTCATTGGTTTGACTACAATTTGTTGACATTTTTCTTGTCTTCCTTTACTATTACTCTTTTATTTTCTAGTCTATGTACTCAAAATTTAGATTCCTGAAAAGATACTGCTTCATTCTCCTGCCTATTTTTTGTTACATTCATTTGCATTTTTGACAATTTGCTCAGAATAAATGTTTGCCTCCCCCTAATTCTATGCCTAAATTTCTATTCTATTCCCATTGCCTTTCCTTCTGATGCTCATGTTGTCGACAGCGAGACAATAACTTTACAGTCATTACAAACTACATTTGAAATTCTCATAAATCACATCTGACCTCTGCTTTTCTACTCATCAAAATTACAAACATTTTCTCACATACTCAAGATTACACGCTCCTGCTTGTTTTTAACAATTTTCCTGATCTTTCCTAGCTTATTTTGTCTTTACACACGTTCACTTTGATTTTCAATGATTTTTTGTCTATGTTTTTTTTCACCACATTTAGATTGTTAATGTTCTTTGGCTTTTAGTATTTGCAGAGTAGTATTTCAGAATATCTGTCCAACTAAACTCAAATTGCTCTTCTTTTAGTACAGGTGATTTTGAATTTTGATGAAAGAAGTCATAAAACTGAATTGATTGAAAGGTAAATTCGATATAGCTGTTTTATCATCAATCTGAATCCTAGTAAAATTTAAAAAATAAAAACATTTTCTTTGCCAAATTTTGTGCACATCAGAACATCAATGCTTTTACTCACTGGCTAAGATTGGCTCTGTTTTTAATCCCCTTTTGTCTAAAGAGTTGAGAATTTTATAGAGGTTACTGACTTCAAACAGTCCCAGCTAGAACCGGGTAAAGGCTATCACAGACAGCATGTTTGGGTAGTGATATATATAGGTGGGGACATATGTGTGATTATTTTTGAGCTGGGCTGTTGTTTAGGGGGAGAATATCCTAATGGTTAAGGCTACTTTTAATAATAATGATAAGAATAAAAAAAAGAAGTGCTAAAAAGTATTTTACACACACATAATGCACACCAAAAGTTTCATAATATAAGACAACAAATAAGTCTTATTAACTATTCAAGCAAGGTAGCAGAATTTTGAGGAGGGTCATTTTCTGCAGCTTATGGCACATTTTATCTGAGACTGGAGACCTGAGTAGGAATTTAACTTATATAATATGAACTTTAAATGACAGGAAAATTAAGGATAAGAGGATTAGAGTGAGAAAATATATCGCACTGTTCCATATGTGTTGTGTATTAAAGCAGTAGTCTAGAGAAATTGTAAGTTGAGATAAAGCTTAACATTTTTGGATACCAAAAGTTGTTGTAAACATTTGGCTTAGACTTTTTGTATTTCTATGAGGCTTTCTCAATTTCTTGTTGTTTTTCTTTTTTTTTTTTTTTCAAGGAAAGGAGAAAAAGTCATGTAATTAGGTTATGGATACTTCACTTAGGATAATAAAATAGTAATTATCTTCCTTTTTGAGGAAGAGAAAGTCTTCAAAAATTAGTCACATACATGCAACAACCCCCCCCCCCACAAAAAAACACAGAGAATCAGCAGCCTTAGTTTTTCAACATTAGCTACTGATCAAATGTATATTAAAGAATAATTATCTGCATCTCAACAAAATTCATGAGTCAGTTGCAGCAAGCAGGTTAGGTTAAAATGACTGGGTAGACATGAATAATTTCCTTGACATGTTTTCTCAATCAAGAGCTCATTTTCGTTCCAGAAGTATTGTTTTTTTTTAATTTATCCTTTTTGTAGTGATTTGAGTTCACAGAGGTATGCAAATAACACAAACATTATAGTTTTAGACAATAATCAGATTATATATAATTAATATTTTAATATCTAATATGAACACTTTTTCATCCTTGCATTAGATAGAAATTAGCCTCTTATTATTTCATGCTCTTATGACTTAGTGTCATAGTGAAGGGTTTCTAAACTATCAGAAGATTTCAGAATTTTCAAGACAAACATACGCCAAGGATGAACAGAAAGATATGTGTTGTCTGTCACTTCAGAAATGACCATATGGTCAGATAATAATATAATAAAAACCAGCCCCCCAACATTGATGCTAAAGAGAAAACAAAATGATGTTCAGTCCCCGAATAGAAACAAACTTGTCTGGGAAACAAAACAGAGTCAGAAACAGTCAACAAGAATAAACGACCTTCATTTCCTGGCTAGATTTACTGCAGGAGCCAAGAAAAGTGGGTCCAGGTACAAGATACAAAAAAATCACGTTTTAGAGACAACACAATTTGCTTTGTTATAGTGTGTGAATCTCAATATTACAGCTGTCAATGAAGAAACAATTCAGAGGGATAAATGTATTTTTATTTGCAAAGTTTGAGAATTAAAATTCTCAGAATTAAAAAAAAACAGATTGATTAAAAAAAATGAACATTGGAATGAGTAAACATGTAAATATTATTTCAATGTGTATAATTATTTAAAGGAAAGTTGACTGATAGGGCAACAATAATAACTGTGGGATTTGTGCTTGTTAGATGTAGAAAATATGATAGCTATTGCATAAGGGATGGATAGGGATGAAAGGAAGTATACTGTGATAAGCTTCTTACGTAATATGCAAAGTGATATACTATTTTGTCAAAGGCGACTGTGAGAAGTTCAGGATATATATTACAACATCTAGATCTAGCACGATATCTCGCTTAAAAATTCACTAGGAGAAACAGAAAATTCCAAAAATATTTAATTAATCCCCAAGAAAATAGGAAAAGAGGAACAAATAACATTAGAGGAAAACAGGAAACAAATGCAATATGGTAGACAATTTTTTTAAGGACTATCTCTGAATGCAAAGCATTTTCTTTCACTAAGATATGTGATATATTTAGACATGGTGGTTGTAGGAACGTTCCATTTTTTTTTTTTCTTTGTCGATGGAAAGAACCATCGAGTGTCTGGAAAAAATTCTTTATCTCTCTTACCCACATGATTTTAAATCTCACACCTGAAATATTTTAGTTAAATATAAAATTTGGAGTCCAGATGATATTATTTGAGAAATTAAATGACGATACTTGATCATCATTTATTTTTCAGGTGTGCTAGGCTAATGGCCTGCTGATACTTGTTCCTCCAGAAAGAGTTCATAAAGCCGTTCAACCAGAAGACTGATGACTATCATCAGATTAGGAAAATTTTTTTCTATCATTTTTTTTTTTATTTCGGCATGTAAAACAGGGGTACAAATGTTTAAGTTACATATATTGCCTGTGCCCCGCCCATGTCAGACCTTCAAGCGTGTCCGTCTGTATTCAAAATGTCTATTGCAGAGGTATGTTTTATGTAATCTTTGGTAGGCACTAATGGAAGAAGAAACCTATCGTAGGTTCTGATAGTTCAGGAAGAAAGTAAATAAATATATTCTTAGAAAACAACAATTTCCCTTCAATTAAGAAGTGAATTCTGGTAATTTGGAATTATTCCTAGAAGTTCAGACAGGAACTTGCACTTCTGGCTATTCCAAAAATGTCTAAATCACCTAATGCTTGCTTATGTGTTTCCTGCCTCTGTAAATTATAAATTCTGCTATATGCCATGAAATCCAAACCAAGAAACCATGCTTTCACGGTGCAGCTCAGAGTTCAACTCCCATACAAGGCATACCTCAAGTGTCTCAACTGGAACTTTTATTTCCCTTGGTCATCTCTCTTATAGTACTTAAATTCCACCTTTAAAAAATATTTTCCCTTGGCAGGGCGTGGTGGCTCACGCCTATAATCCCAGCTCTCTAGGAGGCCGAGGAGGGCGGATTGTTTGAGCTCAGGAGTTCAAGACCAGCCTGAGCAAGAGCGAGACCCCCATCTCTACTAAAAATAGAAAGAAATTATCTGGCCAACTAAAAATATATACAGAAAAATTAGCCGGGCATGGTGGCACATGCCTGTAGTCCCAGCTACTCGGGAGGCTGAGGCAGTAGGATCGCTTGAGCCCAGGAGTGTGAGGTTGCTGTGAGCTAGGCTGAGGCCATGGCACTCACTCTAGCCCCGGCAACAGAGCGAGACTCTGTCTCAAAAAAAAAAAAAAAAAAAAAAAAATTTTCCCGGGGGGGGGAGGGGATGGGTGTATACCTACATGATGAGTGTGATGTGCACTGTCTGGGGAAGGGACACGCTTGAAGCTCAGCCTCGGGGGGGATGGGGGGGCATGGGCCATATATTTAACCAGAACTTTTGTACCCCCATTATAAGCTGAAATAAAAAAAAATATATATTTTCCCATTGTCCTTATACATCTTAGCACTTTTATTATTAAGATGGAGAACATTACTACTAATGGTATCTCCTAAATAGTCATAATTATATTTGAGTTCACCATAATACTAAACATTTCTAATTTCATTGATATGAATTTGAATTAGAGTAATATTAATAAGCTTTCTTTTGATATCATGAAATTTACACCACCAATTAAATGATATTGGTGTTGTAAATAAACTTTACCAAATAAAAGTATATTGTTTAGGAAGGGGAGAAAGAGATGAGCCTGGCTCATCAACAAAATTTGATATGGTGACCCAATTTTCCATATTAAACATATATATTTTTAAAAAATTAAGCAAAAATAAAGGAACATGAGCATTATATAATATTTTCCTAAAAATATCAATTCATTGATATTAAGATATGACACTGAAATGCTGAAATATGGTAGGTATTGAAAAACTAATATGCTTTGATGATCATAATATATTTTATGATGATAATCTTTTCCATAAGATATTTTTACTATTAAATGATATAAACAATAAAAAAGACTTTGTGAGTTACTTGATCCTAAAGTCTTAAAATGAAATGATTTGTCTGCACAATTTTGAATGTTCATTTTAAATCTACTTGTCTAGTTAAGGCATTAAAGTATTCATAGTAGCAATCAGAGAGAGGGTGTGAGGACCTGAAGGCCAGTGTCTTGAGTGATAATGATGAAATGAACCTAGAAAGACAGAACGCTTAGACATTTCTACATGTGTTCATTCATTTGCAACTCATTCTTCTCAGGAATCCTAGAATAGATTTTAATATCTACTCAGTTGTGAAGTTATTGAAGAAAAGATAATGCTGATCAAAATCTATTCCAACAGAATTTCCTTTTGTTCAGTCCTTACTCCTTGTTCCACCATTCCCTATAGACTCTGAGCTTAGAACAGAGACATCGTCTTGTATATGAACAAATGGCTGCCAGAAAGGGCAGTATTACACGGTTAATTCTTATTTTATTGTTTTTATTAATAAAGTGAAACTATTAAGCTCTAACATCAGTCATTTGTTATATTAATATTGAAAAATAATTTTCAAAGGACCATGGGGTGTTAATGGCATCCTCTTGTGAAAAAGGCTTTTGTGATTCAAAAGATGGAAATTTCATTCTTCTTCACTTTGAAATTTTAATTTCAAAGATTCACAAATCTGACTCATTGTCCTTACCTATGAGGGAAAGGTACTAATTCAAAATGACAATGATCATTTTTTATATTATAAAAATTTAGAAGTACACATTCTGATCTTATCGGTAGCATTTTATGCACCATTACCTAAAGGACACTGTAAGAAACACTTTGTGAGTCACTAATTTGACTGCATGAATGTTGTTATAGATAGGATCAACTGAAATAAACATGGAACAATTTATGAGAACTAGTGAGAGAAACATCTTCCTGGATTTAATAAAAGAAATAAGAGTATTTACTAAATGATCTTCCAATAATCTTTGTAATCGCTAGTAGTTTAAAATCCACCTCTGTGAAGCATATTAAAATTTACTGCACTCCTTTTGTGTACTAAGCCCTCCTGCTTCACTTAATACATGTACTTAAATTTAACTTTGACACTATTCTTTTTCATTTATATGTTGGATTTCATGTATCATTAGATGATCCAAGTAATTCTTCATTTTCTCATTTATTGATTTACATACTTACTCAGTTAATGAATAATACTGACCACTGTATGACAGTTGAAAATATTAAATTGATTAAGATGTATCAAAGATTACATACATAACCTGATACTACTTTCATTCAAATGTATGATGTTGCTTTTACTTTATGCCCTGGCATTTGTCTGTTGTCCCCATACTGGATGTCTATAGTAATTAAATCTAAAGATGGGGCCAAGGGGAGCTTACTATTCTAAATCAGGAAGAATTGGACTATATTACAGGATCTGATCCAAATACAAAGCATCAAACATCAAGAGTTAACATAAATATAATATTAGTATAGACAAATAATAGTTTAAACAACAGAGAATCTTGACAGATTTGATATGTGAGAGTCAGGGAGCAAAAATTGAGAGCATTATGTCAGACACTTAAAGCTTGTGCATATGGTACTGTCTCTGTTCTGCAGGCACCATTGTTGAAACAGGGCATTGGGGGTGTTGGAAGTAGAGAAAGGATAGAAGAATTAAAAGAACTTTGCCAGTGTTTCCTAGTTCAGTATAAGATGCTCATTCTATTCTTTTTTCTTTCCAGGTTTTTGATTGTCTTTGAGAGGAATTCTCAATATTCTTGAGTCAATTGGCATTCCCATGAAGATTTTCCAGATGATTAAAAAGCCCCTGGTAAACATGAAGTGAAGAGAAAAGAGTATCAATCGTGCATATACTAAAATTTATTACCAAAAATGTGCCATAAATTTTGCTGACATAATACAGATTTAAAATTCATTATTTCCTGCCTTTAACAAATCACACACCAGTTGTTATGGCAGAAAAGTAAATAATCAGTTTCAAAATAATATAATGAAGACTTTACTAAAAGTACTGTGATATTGCTTAGCTCAGATGGACTCTGTTCTATAAAAGGATGGACTCATTTACCTAACTTTGGTATTTTTCATACTGGAGTCTATCCATGTTTCAAACCTCCATAATACATTGGATTCCCTAGGAAGCACAAGAGCCACCTCAATCATAATTCATACTTCCAGATTTAACTGAGGTATTGGGATATTTTCTGAGGGAAAGTAAGATTGAGCTGTCTTGTTGCATCAGGTGATAAGAATTGGTGATTAACTGTATGGATTATATGTACTAGGTCAGAGAGAGAATAGAGGCATGTGCATATTAGCTCACAATTATTCTGAGAATAAAATGAGGTGATTTGTCTGAAAGCAATTTGAAATAGAATGGAATATAATGTAGTATTTTTTTAAAGTTTACATTAGGCATCCCACAAAATTTCTGTTATTTGACACTTTAGGGAAGTGAAGATGACTACTAGTAAATAATTTAATATTTCTAAAATGAATTCATGTGTCTCAGACATTTTGCCTAATATTTTTTCCCCTAGTTCTCCTTCTTATGACCTACAGAGGAAGTAAAGTATAATAAATTGTTCATGTATTCTCACACTACCTGCAAAAATCCTGGCCAAAAAGAAAACATGTAAGAAAATTTGTAAGGGCATTAAAAAAGAAATGTCTTATGACCCACCTCAGCTCAATTATTTCTACTTTGGATATTTAAATTAATTTAAAAATATTGGACTCCAGTATTCTGAAGTTGGTAGATGTCAAAACTGTACTATTTTTACCAAATATATTCAAAAATAGTCCATGTCATATTGCCACATATATTCTGTTTTTACCCCACATTCAACTGAGGATTCTTTTGTTGCCCTGTTCTTTAAGTAGACCAAAAACAATATGATAACCCTGACCATAAAAGTGTTAGTAACCTTGAAAGTTATAAAATATCTCTGTGCTCCTGTGTCAAGTAAAAGTCCAAGTTTTTTTTTTTTTTTCCCAATTTTATACATCTCAACAAGAAATAGCGCTAGAGTAAAATTGCAGAGAAAAGGTGTAATTTATTATACTCCTGCTGGACGTTAATGATGTGCTAGCAAGTAATAGCACTTTTACTCATGGCAGATGAAGATACCCCTGTAAGATTACCGGTGAGAAGAAAACATGATAAAAAGGTCTATTTCAAAATAACATACCCAAATTAGAAATCTTTTCAATGATATATAAGGCTGGTAGTATAATGGTAGAATCTTTTATGTTCTTGTTTTTTTTTTTTTTTTTTTTTTTTTTTTCTTAGCAGTTATGAGATTCAGTTCCTGAAAGAGCCTTGATAAGATTGGGAAATTTTAGAGTTGTTGACTTATCAGAGAACCACAGCTTATCATGTAAATGTAATGCATGCAAATTTATAAAGATAAGAGACAAGCACTTTTATAATCTTACTGAAAGAGATACTTGCTAGGTGAAATGAGAGCAACCTGAAATTTGATTCTATTTATCGACTCACAGTGACTATAAAGAATACAAATAAACTCTACTTGGAAATGAAGCAAATAAACAGAAACTGAAGATTTTTTAATCTTGCAGGAAGGAAAATTCTCTTCAGATATAAGGGGAAATATCCTAGAAGGGGTCGTAAAAGGTAAAAAAAAAAAAAAAAAAAAAGAATAAGAAAGTAGATGTCATAAATTTTAGGCTCTTTTCTGTCAGGGAAAAAGTTTTAAATGAATTAGTCACATAGAATTGAAACTATGCCACTAGCTCTTCTTTGAATATACCCCTGCCAGTATTCTTACATCCATTTCCTAAATTGGGCAGCCTCCATTTCAGCAAATTTCATCTCCATTTCAACAACGATTCCCCACTTTTCAGATTGTTCTCAATCTGAACTGTTCCATTACTAAAATATAGAACTCTATACTTCTCTGAACATACTCCTTGGATATCCTTACATATCTCTCAGTTTCACTATTTTTATTCTCATGTATTATGCCTTTCCAGTTTCTTAGCTTCTTTTTTATTCTTATTCTCATGGTTCTGTTTTCCTCTACCCTGTTCTTTCTTTTTCCCTAACTGTACTGTTTGAGGCCTTGCTTTTACAAGGATTCTCAGTTCTGACTATCCACTCTGACCCCCTCCTCTCTCTTCTCACACAGCCCTGAAAGGTGAGTGCTGTACACATTTGTGATTATTTCCGTGTTCTTTTGTTAGTTATTTCAAATGGTTAGCATTCTTTAACTCCCAAAACTACCTCTAAAAACGTATTTTCAGTGACTACTTCGTTGAGAAAAAAAGGATCACCTCTGTGACACTAATCAATCAGCCTTCTTTTAGATATTGAATTATTTTACATCATTGTTCACCATTATCTAACTTTTTCCTTAGGGAGAAGGACTATCTCCATTCCTTTCCAAGGACATCTTTCCAGACATTTCTCTAAAACTACAGGCTTTATTTATTCACCTGCCTACTTGATACCTTCGCTTGGATGTTAAGAGACTTCTCAGACTTACCATGTTTAACACTGAACTTCTGATTTTCTCCTCCACTCAAAATGTGTTCCACCCCTAGTTTTTTTATTCTCATTAGTGTCATGCTGTCTTTTCATGTGTTTAGATGAAAAACAATGGTGTCATCTTTGACTCCTCTTTTTTACTCATGGGCAGTGTTAATTTGGCTAGAAATCCTGTTGGCTCTACCTTCAAGGGTATCCAGAGATGAAAATTATAGAGTATTAGAGTTGATTTTGTGATATTGATTATCAAACTCTGGTTATTTAAGAAAATGATATTTTTTGAAAAATACATGGAACTATTTAAGGCACAGTGTCATTATATCCACAAGTTATTCTCAAGCCATTCAGAAAAATAATAATAATAATGCTAGTATAAACATATAGATTGATATCAATATAGATATTGAGAGAAAGGAAGAGAAGGAGAGAGAGAGGAAAAAGAGAAAGAAGGGAAGAAAGCACATTAGTAAAATGTTTATATTTGGAAAATGTTCTTGAAGTAACTGGGAAAATTTATAGTTTTTTAAGAACATCACTGAAAGTCTGAAATATTTAAAAAAAAGGAAAAATAAAATGTATTATTCTAAAGTATATGTATACACATATATAGACATACATATATGTATGTGTCCAGAATCCACATTTTTCTTTCTATTCACTGCTACTACCCAAATCTAAACCATTATCATTCTCATCTTAATTATTTTAATAGTTTTCTCACTATTTTCGTTAGACCTACCTTGTCCTGCCTCCATAGTTCCCCCAGTCCATTATCATCACAGCTGCGATAATGATCTTTCAGAATTATAATACAGTGCATGCCAATCCTCTGCAATAAACTTCAATGGTTCCCCATTTCAATCAGGGTAAAATCCGAAGTCTTACAATGACTTAAAACATTCTACGTATTCTCATCTCTCATCATTTCTTTGACTTCATCTCCTCCTATTCTCTGCCTCTCTCAGTCCATGGCAAGCTCTGTGGCACTGCACATAGATCTGGGCCACTGGGATGGCCACTTTTAAAATTATCTTACATATCCTAGCGATAGTGGTATCACACTTTAAGAAAAATCACATATAATCCACCGCATAGGTAGGTGGATATCCAAGTTTGGTATGGCAAAATAAAGTGATATATACTCCTTGAATACACAAATTGCATGGTGTTTATAATACTTTTGTGTATTTTTTTATTACTGTGTCTAATCCTAACTCGTGAGGCCTTTGATGCCAGGGATATAGGCAAGTAGTACACACTACAAGGCTCAAAATGCTAGTTTAGCTAACATCCCAGTTCTACACCAATATTCTCTCTCTCCTAAACTTCAACTTAATGAATATTTTGGAGGCTCTTCTTGGATTTTTAATTTTTATATATCTAACTCTGCACTCTTAATCCTCTATTTATTCTGGGGACAAATAATAACTTCTTCTTCTTTTCTTGAAACCATATAATGGATGCCACAATCAATCTAGGTTTGACTTCTTCAGTCCTAAGTGATTTAGAAATAAAGATTACATTCATTTTTCTGGGCTTCATGTACCAATACCAAATTGTTTCTATGCATTTAATGGAGATTAGAAACAATGAGTCCCATGAGGTGAGGCTTATGAGATAAAGAACTTTGGATATCATTAAGAATTATAAATACTAGATAAAAAAGAGAAATTATTTAATGGGATTTTACTTACATATCCCACTTTTTAAAGAGTGCTCTAAGGGCAATGTGAAAAACATATTGTTGGAAATCAAGTTTTGAGGTAAATACACCATATGGGGAGTTAAATGAAATAGTTCACACTAGAAATTATTTTAGCTTGAACTAGGCATGTGAGATAAGGGCGGGAGAATAAACAAATGTGAGAGATACTTAATATTAGTATTGAGAAATTGTCATGATTAGTCATAGGAATGAGAGAGAAGTTAATGATGCATTCCAGGTTTCTAACTTTGTGTATGTTTATATTTAATGAGTGAAGACAAAAAAGAATAGCAAGGTTTTTGTGATGAGTGATGATTTCTGGTTTTATTTAATTTTTTTTTTAATATTAGCCTCCTTTAAGGGATATCTAAAGAGGCAATGGTAAAAATAAATTTGCATCTCAAATATAAGATCTGTGATTAATAGATTAGATTATAAAGTTCTAACACATACATGACACTTGAAAATGTGAGAGTAAATGAGATGTCTGGGGAAGAAGTGTAAATTAGAGCTCACAGAGGCACATCCCTTCCCTGGTTGTTCAGATAGTGAAAACAAGTAAAGCTTCCCAGATGGAAAAGTAATAGGGAAGGTTTGGAAGTGAAGGCCACATGCCCCATGTAAGTAGGCCAGCTGGAATTCAGCTAAGAAATTACCAGATCGTCTAATTTTGAAGGGAAGCCAAAAGTCTATATTTTTACATGAACTGTTGGACAAAAATGGTCTCTGAATGTCTTAAGTGAAAGTTTTTGTAATAATATTTATCCTTACAGAACTAATGAGAGACTGAAAAGGATTTCACATTATAAAGTGTGCAGGAATGAAGGGATCTTAGGAGACGGCTTCACAAATGATTTGTTTGTAACATCTCCAACATAACTGTTGACATCAGCTTAGATCCATTTTTAGTCTCCTGACTCTATATTCGAAGTTGCAAAAGGAAGAGTCTGATTGGGTAAACCAAGGGCAAATATCCTGTGCTTCAGATGCTACTGAGCAGGAACAGAGTGGATTTACCCACTTATGATTTTTTACCTCTCCTGCAATTTGTGTATCTCCTTTCTGTATGGTAGGAAAGGCACTGCATTCTCTCATCACCATAGAGCAGGGAAACTCCTTCCAAGAAGAGTGGAGAATCAGTGCTGAACAGCTATACATCTTCTACACAAGAGAAATTAAAACTTTATTTTAAAATACTATGTGTCAGACACATATCTTGAGCCCAGTTCTGGCTCATAGGCAACATTTTGCAGCATTATGTAAGGAGAGGGGTGAGGGGAAGGAGGAGGAGAGTGAGAGGGAGAAGAGGGCCTTGGACTGATAAATACCAAGACTCAAGAAATGTGTCAGTGAACAACTTTCAAATTGGACTAATATGCCCTGCAAAGTTTGAAGAAAATATCTGATATCATTAGGAATATTATGATAATTTTTCAATTGGAAAAGATGAACAGCAATATGCAGAAATGAATTAATATATTAGACTAAATTGTGTCCTTCGGATTTAGTAACATGAAGACTCTGATCATAGTTCCAGGGGTGGAAAAAGAATGAAAGAAGGTGAAAAATAAATATTTTATGAAAATATTGAGACAAGGAATGTAGAAAAATTTTTGAAATATTTGGCCATGAAGTAAAATAAGGAGATAAAGGCAAAAGCTGAATGGGGTGTCCCACCCCACTCCCAAATGAGAGAGAGT
The DNA here is from genome assembly GCA_028533085.1 of Varecia variegata. NCBI lineage: Eukaryota > Metazoa > Chordata > Mammalia > Primates > Lemuridae > Varecia > Varecia variegata. The sequence goes on from CM052445.1 coordinate 30,355,155, forward strand.
TGAACAACTTTAAATGATAAGATGGCATATATGGAAAGGAATAGACTAATGATATAGAAGTAATGAGTAAATTATCACATTGAAAAGCAAGCAGAGAGATGACCCAAGAGGTAGAGGGTTTAGAGCTAGATAGGAGGACTAATACTTTTTTTGGTCATTGACTAATGACGGAAAGCTGGGGATGATTCTTTCAACAAAGTGACAATCTGAAATAGAAGAGAATATATTCTCCTGAGAGTTAGGGGATGGTAAAAAAAAAAAAAAAATCCAAGCTTTGAGGAGATTAGATAATATTTTAGATAGTTGTGAAAATGAGAGGATTTCTCTCTTTTATTTAACTTCAATATAGAATGCCCTGGCCATCAACAAAAGTGGGGAATCTTTTTCATGATTATGACTTTTCTAATCATTCTCCTCTTATTAACATCTCTTGTTTTCTAAATTTTGTCAATACCACCAATCAAATATGTCTCAAATCTATCCCTTCTTTGCATTTTATACACTATAATATTATTTCACAGCATTTTCTCATCTGGGATGTTAAAATATTTTGCTAACTGGAGTCATTTCCCATTGCTTTACCTCTACAATCACTTTTTCATGTTTTCAGTTATCTGTTGAAAAAACTTAGCTGATTGGTTCATATAATAAAGTAGAAAACTATTAGCATGAACAAAACCTATGGTAGTCTTGTGTTAAACTGGATTTCTAATCTTCCGCACACTAAAATATTATGCACAAATTGATGTTCTCAAAATATGCCTGATTGAAATCAAGATGCCCATTTGTATATTCATTTATATTTTATAATGTACTTCTGTATTATTTAGTCAATCTCCATTCTTTAAAGTTTTGATAAAAGTCTTCTTTTAAACATAGCTGTTTCTTTCTTTATTTTTTATATTCCCAGTAATTTTTCCTTACATGTTCAAAAGAATTTGTACATGCCTTTCATATCATGCTTATCCATCTACATGTTACTTAAAATGTTCATGTGTCAATGACTTGCACTCCAAAGTCTGCTACTTCAACATGTGGTCAGTACCTTCTGAATTAGTTTTTTTTTTTTTTTTTATTTTCTAGTAAATATTCTGTTTATGTAATATATTATGAAATATAAAATTCTATCATTCTTATTTTGTTTTTGTTTTTTTCTATTTTCTTTAGAAGCTGCATAAGCTTAGCTTTACCCTACCCATAGCCTGTAGAGCAAAGAAAGATTCTTTCAAATTCTTTCAAATTGGCATTGGTTTTCTTTTCTGGAAAGTTGATGCCAGGGCAGAATAAAATCCAAATCCATTGCAGATCAGGATACAGATTATGAATGTATAGTTTTTCTGCAAATGTTTCACCCAAAATGTTTAGCTATTTGAGCAGCCCTAGGGTATGTTTATTCCAGGGGAATAATTATTCCTGAAATCTTATTCAGAGATATATTTACAGACTCTAAAAAAACATGTTGAAAAGAATCCATGTCAGCAGGGGGATTAGCTGCCAGGTACAGCTTGGAAATTCTTTAAATGTGGCTAAAGTTTCAGAGTAGATAAAAGAAATTGTTTTTCCATTAGCATTTCCTTAGAGTTAGTTTTCATTTGGAAAATATTAGCTGAGACCTGGTCAGAGAAATGTAAAAATCACTCCGGATAAATGATAAATTGATTACTTTATATAGATAAATGAAAGTTAAAAATAAATGTGTAATGTTTTGTGTTATCAACTGTTTCAGATATTTAAAAATAGCAATTTGTAGTTTAGTATTTATTGTAATAACTTATAAAAATTATGTTTATTTGATGAATTCACAGACCATTCACCATTGTGTATCTGTTATTTAAGGTCAACTTACAAATAATCTTATCGATATCAGAAATAAGTAAATAGTAAAAATTATGTTAATCTCCAATACAGAGTTACAAATTTACATTTTTTTCAGTACAGCTTTTGCTTTGACATATAATAACTAATAGAGAAGTCCATAGAAGTATGTAATAATGAGTTAAACAAATAAAATCATAAGTGTACAACTTCATCTTTACTAAGATTGTCCTTATGGACTTGTTTTTTTGACACTTGCTCCTGTGATACAATGTAGTCCAAATGTAACAACTCCTCCAATTCCTTTCAAGTAATAAAAAGTCCTCTGGTCATTTTTGGTTACAAGAGCATTTGCCATCTAATTAATATGTCTAATCCAATATAATAAGTAAACTCCATGCTTCATTCCAAGTTAAATCTTCTTGGCTGGGCCAGCTGGAGCCTAGGGCTAGCCAAGCTTTGAGGAAGGAAAGGGACCTGGGGAACTTTCTTCTCTGTCTACCTGTCTAGTTCTCCTAAGTCCTCCTTCCTCATTAACGTGGCTGACTCAGATGACCCCAGAGTTAAAAGGAGAGAGAGAAAAGCAGAAGAGGTTAGGTGCAAATAAGGCCCTCCACCATGGAACCAATGTCATTAGGTTTTGTTACATCTGTTCTTGGCAGTCACCAGGCTAACACATCCTTGCCTTGGCAGATGATAAAAGCAAGCTCTTTTTTGGGAGCTTATTTGTGAGCTCCTTTAGAGACACCCACTGGGGACATTTGACTAGAATTCTTTTGACATGTGCAATACATTTTCTTCCTGGTGATTACTTACAAATCTTCTTTCAGCCTTGAGAAATTTGGCATTCTGGCCACCTTATTATTTATTTGTTTTGGGGTTGAAGGGCATCCCCTCTCCAAGCAATATCATGAGAATGATTTAGAATGCCTATAGCTTCTTGTTCTCTTATATGCGATATATATTTGGCAAACAAAACAAACAAATCATCAAGAATAAAGAAGAAAATGGAGAAAACACATGCATCCTTTTCTCTGCAGTCAGTGAAGACATAAGCCAGCAAGGGTTGACTAAAATGCACAATTTAAATATGGGATCCCTTGCTCCAAAAAAGAAAAGGAAAAAGATGCTTTGTTAAAGGTACCAATTTTTTTTTTTTTTTTTTTTTTTTTTGAGACAGAGTCTCACTTTGTTGCCTGGGCTAGAGTGAGTGCCCTGGCGTCAGCCTAGCTCACAGCAACCTCAAACTCCTGGGCTTAAGTGATCCTACTGCCTCAGCCTCCCGAGTAGCTGGGACTACAGGCATGCGCCACCATGCCCAGCTAATTTTTTTCTATATATATTTTTAGTTGGCCAGATAATTTATTTCTATTTTTAGTAGAGACGGGGGTCTCACTCTTGCTCAGGCTGGTCTCGAACTCCTGACCTCGAGCGATCCACCCACCTCGGCCTCCCAGAGGGCTAGGATTACAGGCGTGAGAAAGGTACCAAATTAAAAACAAAAAATCCATTCTTCCACAGTCTTTATCTGTACATGTCACTTTTTTTATTTGCTATTTTATATCAAGCTTTCTCAGGCCTGGGGATACTAAGGGTTGCATACAGATCCTCACATGTACCTGGGGGCCTGTCACACAACTCAAGCAGAAGCCCGCTGGCTGCTCGGTTCCTATTCCTAACTCCCCAATATCTCACTAAAATTCATCTATTTTCAATATTTCAGCTTAAATCTTTTGTTTTCCCTAAAATCTCCATTTTCCTCTCATGTTCATTCTGTAATATTTCCTTTTACGAGAACTCCTCAAATCCCAATGTCCAAACTATTATTTTATTAACTATTCAATAAGTATATTATAAACCCACTTAAATCACTGTTTTAATTTAATTTGATTTAAAAAAAAATTAATGCTATAAAATATTTTCTCATTGTAGACCACGATCTCCTTGATGATAACTGTTATAAGTGATTATTGTGTGGAAGTAGAAAGGAAATGGATTAAGGAATGTAAATAAAAATAATGAACAAATAAATTGATAAATGGTTAAATAAATAATTTAAGAAAATTTACATTGGGCAGACTGATAACATGCCATAAACCAAGGAAAAAGATTTATTCCAACTTCCATACCTTAGTCCCAAAAAAGCAAAATGAATTATGTGAAAAAATTAAATAACATTAATTATCATTCTTTTTTCACTTTTGAAAAAAACAGGGGGAATTATAGAAAAATTTAAACATTTTTTTCTCTTGTTCATAAGACCCTCAAAAGCCTAAAAATTCAAGCAATGCATATTATTTATCTTTGTTCTATATATTAGTTTAAGAAATAATCTTTAGGTATTACCCTTTCTGGCTAGAGGAACACTTGCTGCACATTATTAACCTGGCACAGATTAGAATTATTAGAGCATCAAAAAGGAAGATAATGAACCAGGTGGTATACATGGGACAGGAACTGTGAGGAGGGTCTCTGATACAAAGGAAAATATAACCTTGACTAAGAAATGTTGCATTAAGGGGAATATAGATAAAATAAGCAAAATGGATTAATGAAAAATAACAATGAACAGAAATCATAAAAGATAAGCAGTTGTGAAGAATTCGGGTTTTTTTTTTTTGTCTCCTAGTGCCTGTATAAAATGTATGTTTGAAAATTAAATGAATATATATAAATTCAAAACTTTGTAGAACTCCCTCTAAACTTCTAAAGCTGAAAAGCTGCTTTTCTATCTTACTACTTTAAATCTAGTGCTTTACATGTATTAGGTGCTCAATCAGTATATGCTAAATAGCTAAGTCAAAAGTTTTCCAGATAATGAAATATTGAATATGTTAGCCAATTAAGTAATATGTTGGGTTTGTAATTAGATATGTATTAATGAAATATGTAATTTTTATTAGGCATCATAGAATGCTAAAGTAAAAATTAAAGATCTACGCTGTATTTGTGATTACCTGAAAAGATCCTGCAGGTCAAAAGAACATGCATCTTTAAACCTCACATGAGGAGGGCTTGAAGTGTTTAAGCAACTATTTCTGGCTACTTCTTATTTCAAAGGTTTTTCCCTATGGGAAGATTTTTAAGAATTTTATACAAATTGGAAACTTTTTCTTCTCTATTTCATAAGACCAAACTATAAAAATACAGAGACTAGAGAATATTCTAAATAGTGAGATTTGGAATTCATATGGCCCTAGAGATAAAACATAGATAGAAGTAATTCCCAGAAAAAATGGCAACCATAGCAACTCTACAGAACATACTTAAGATGAGTATAAACCCTTGTAGATCAATGTTGTTTAAATTAAGCAGCATCTAGAAGGAACAGTGCTAGCTAGAGCAACAGAAATATAATTGAATAAATCTCTACCCTTCATGTGTGAATTTTAAAAAAGAACATGACAATAATTTGATGAAAAAGTCTTGACACAAAATAAATTATATTGATACATATTGTTTAAACTTGTGTAAATTTGTTTAAAAATCATTTAAAATTATATGAGAAAAAACATAGAACATAAACATATACAAATAATTAAAAGTGATGAAGACTTGTTTAAATAAGATTTTGGTCAGTTATATAGAAGAGAAAGTAATTCAAAATGACAAACATATCATAAGCTATTCTGAACTTTTTGATGCACACTTCTGTCAAGATTCTGACATGAATAGGTGGCACACTCAAAATAGTCTAATGTGAGTAGGACTTAATTACAAAGTTTTTTTTTTTTTTTTTTTTTTTTTTTTTTTTTTTTTTTTTT
>CM052445.1:30360833-30434886 GCA_028533085.1 Varecia variegata
ATTACAAAGTTAATATTTACAAATATGTAGTTTCAGGAGAACCACGGGGATACTATAACTCAGTGCTGGTAATAGCAAGCTATTACCATCCTTGTGTCCAAAGGAGAAGGGACATGTCATATCAGAAGTCAGATATTATAGCACATCAGAAACATATGGACGACAGAAGGACAGAGCCTTGAGTAGGGTCAGCAGTCTTGAGATCAGTGTGATTTTCACCAAGCTTCAAAGTCAGAAGCTTTCCATTATCTAAACTCACCTGAAACCCATAGTTACAGAGCACCAATGATGAAATAAATAATACAGTTCAATTTCCTGGCCCAGAAAGCAAGGAAAAGAGAGATGATGAGGGACATAGAAGAGACAGAATGAGCAGCCATACTTAAATTAATTAGTTAATCTTCATCCTAGTTCATTTCATAATATGTGTAAGTTCTTCCTTTCTATTTCTTTTATTTCTGTCATTTTTGTTTGTTTTCTTAAAAAATTCCAATGTTAAAATATTCTCTCAGGTCCAAATGACAATCGCATTCAAGATTCTGGTCCTCCTATTTAAGTAGACCAGTAACAATACGCTTATTAAAAAGTGGTTTCCTATATCCTGCTCTGGAAGTGCCTTGCATTGAGTTCCTCAGAAAGAGACTCTGAGACCGCAAATTACGGACATGTGGTTTATTAAGGCAGTGCTCCCACAGAAGAAACAGGGAAGAGACTGGGAGAAGCAGGGCAGAAAGAGGAAATCCCTTCTGGATAGAAACGTTTATAAAATCAGTAATACAGTTTTCTAATTGAATAAACAATGTGCAGGCAAAAATTTTTGAATATTTATTGGTGACACAAATATATTACTAAAGACTTTATTTATTGCAGCAGTTCAGAGGCCACTGAGACATGTAATGTTATTACCTATACAGAAAGAGTTGCATTGTTTGAATTTCTGAAATAAAAGAAAAAAAAATAGGGGGGGACTTTTTAGGTCATCTTTCATTAAAAAACTATGTCTTCTCTTACTCTTTTTTCAGGGTGTAGACACGTTTGTTACTCAGCACTCTCTCCACAAACACACCCCTCCCCAACAATACTCCCAAAATTTCCAATTTATTTTGCTACAGTAAACTGGGTAACCGGATAACAAATTGCATTTGAATTCAATTTCAACTAAAAATGACAGACTTTGTATTAGGCAGTTTGGGACTAGGAGAGTTGTTATGTTTGATCTTATGGGTTAAGAAGTGAGAGAAACTTAAAAACCACTTACATCCACAGGTTTCGTTCCACCTGAGTGTGTAAGTGTTATGAAAGAAGTGTCTCTTAACTCTCATGTGAAACGGTCAAGTGCAAAACAACCCAGCATAAGTATTTTGTGATTATCACTTTCGGAAGATTGACGATTGTTTTCTCCTTTTACCTCTGCTCTTTCCAAGATGTTAGGATTGAAGTTCTCATTTATAGGTGTATTAAGAATATTTTGCAATGTATCAAATATTATGCTTAACTTGAAAATTCTGTAAAACAAGAAAATAAAGGAAATATGTAAATTAGCTGAAATGTTCTCTCTTTGATAGACCTACTGTACATACTCACTTGGATTTTCTTTTTAAGGTTCAGGTATAAAGGTCTCTCTCTCATACACAATATATATATATATATATATATATATATAAAAACACACTCACACACCTATGTCCCACACATATAGATTGGTGTGTGTTTATGTGGTTATACCTATATTTTGACTATGCTATGTATGGAAACTTTTACAGTCTACCTTATTCATTCAAAACTAAATTTTAATAGTTTTATTATGACCCTAATTATTCATTGTTTTCAAAAAAGATAACAGTCCAAATGTGGGGCCCAAAATTTTGATGATTAATTTAGGATAAATTCCTGAAGTAGAATCACTTGGTCAAAGGGAATATATTTTTAAGGGCTCCTGGATCTCGCTTTTCAGAAAGTTTTATATTCTAACTACTGGTGTACAAGACGGATTATTCCACAGTAACTTTCCAGCAATGAATATCACGCTTGTTTATTTATTTCCTAGTGTTAGCCAATTTTATACCAACAGAAAAAAATGGTATGTCATTATTTAAATATGCAAATATTTTATTTCTGGAATATTTGAATATATTTTATTAACAACCTACATTTCTTCATTTGGGTCCTTTGGCTACTTTTCCATTGGCATGGTAGTGTTTTTCCTTTTGTTTAGTCACTAACTTTCATAAAATAATGGCAACAATATATGAAACCTATGTCTGTCATATTTACTACATGTATATTTTTACAAATATTCTATAGTGTGAAATTTTATAAATATTGTAAATAATTCAAAAAATGTTTGGAATTAGTAAAAAAATTTATAAATATCTTCTAATGATATCCAGAACTGCTGAATTTTGCTCTGACCTCCAGCAGTTCAGCAATCACTTATAACTCATATTCACTTGAACTTTGTATATACTGAATTTATAGTTACCAGAGCCACTTCAGGAGTTCGTACCAGGCCTATTTAATTTCACTCCACATGTGTCTGCCTACTTTCTTCCTTGAAAAGCCCTGAAGGATAGTCAGGGTCAGACCAATTAAACTAAGTGTTATCATGGACCTAACAAGAGGTTAGAAAGTTTGTTTGGTTTGTTGATGACAAAATAGATTTTTTCTTTCTTTAATGAATACGACTAATGGCAAGTACTTTAATGAGTCTATATCCTACCAGGAAAAACCAAGAAAGTTGCCTTAGGGAGGTCAATTATTTTTTATGTCTTTTTTAGTGTTTTTTTTTTTTTTTTTAATGGGTTTGTATGGCCGAATTAATTAGCACCAGGAGTATGTAGGAAAGCAGCATGAAAATAGGCTATTTTATCTAATGTGAATAAGCATGACATAAAATAATTAAAATGTAGTCATTTATTGAATGTTTTTAAATGATATTTTATTGATTTTGAAAAAAAACTATAGTTGCAAAGTACAAGACATTATCAATACACATTACTGAACCTTTGTGTGTCACATTTATTTGTTAAAACTAAGAAGTAAGTTTTCTTTTGTCTTTTTGTTTCCTTCCTAGTTGTGGTTGTACAAGGATATTTTATTCACTTTCTTTATCATTCAGATAGAATAGACACAATAAATCTCCCACTTCTTAGTATACTTAGGACTTACACATAATATACATGATTTTGCATTATAGTACCAATATTTAAAATCCATCAGATATGTCATATGCAGTTGTCCCTTAATATCTGAGGGTGATTGGTTGCAGGACTTTCCATGAATACCAAAATCTGTGAAGGCTCCAGTCCCTGATATAAAATGGCCTAGTATTTGCATATAACCAATGTATATCGTCCCTTATATTTAAATTATATCTAGACTACTTATAATACCTAATACAGTGTAAATGTTATGTAAATAGTTGTTATACCGTATTGTTTAGGGAACAATGGAAAGCAAAAAGTCTGTACATGTTTAGTACAGATGCTTTTGTTTTTCAAATTTTTTAAATCTGTGATTGTTTGAATCCACACATGTGAAACCCAGGGATACTGAGGGCTGATTGTATATCACAGAAGCATAGGAATTCTGTTAGATACACAGTTCACGTTAGCAAATGTGGCCTACTCCTTTAAAAATGAAAGATTTCATATGTCCATGAAATCCCAGGCACTGTTTGCTCCACTTAAAAGAAAACGATTATTAACATTCAGTAACCACTTTCTGTATCAGAAGGTGTTCTTATTTGTAAGCATTTCAAGCAACTCTTGCTGGGTTAAGCAGAAAGGGAGTTTATTAAGAGGATATTGGGCAGGCACAGAATTATTAGGAAGACAGAGAACTAGGCCAGATGCTAAGCAGTAAGAAAATTGCCCCAAACTTATTTTAATGACCAGTACAAACATACTGGTGTATATTGGCTAACATCAACATTTCCTATAATACTAACCCCCGATTTTTTCTGTAGTGGATCTGCTCCTTTGTTCCCGCTCTTCCTGATAACTTTTGAGAAAAAGTGCTACTTGTTTACCTTTACCACCCAGCAGTCCCTGAGCCCACGTTGGCATGATGCATCTGATTGTCAGAGCTTGGGTCATATGCTTGTGTCCTGTTGGAACTGGAGGTTGGAAAAGCAAGCACTAACATTGCTAACCCTACTGTGGGAGGCAGTGTTTGCTGTCAGTTAACAGTCATAGCAAGGAGACTGCCCAAAACAGCAAATGGAGGTCTGGGTAGTCAAAAAGCAAAAAGTCAAATATCCATTTAAATATCCATGTGTCAGGCCCTGTGCTCAGAGCTTTGCAGGATAGATCCAATTTTCTGTCCTATATGTGAGAAAATGGAGAAAAAAAGAAGTTAAATAACTTGTCCAAGATCTCAAGGCTAATAATTAACACTGTCAATATTTAAACCAAGATTTCTTAAAGCCTGGGTTCTAAAATCTCTCTTTAGCTATGTCCTAAAAAAAATAAAAACATAAATTAAGTGGCATATAATTTTTCTTAATAGCAATATTTATTATATGACAAAATTATTCAGATTTTTATTGAATTTCAAATCATTTCCACATATAAAGCACTAGAATATATGTACAGAGGTTTCAAGGGTACCATTGAGAATAATGAGAGTCTTCCATATAATTCATAGTGATTAAGTTTATGGTAAGAGAGAATTTTTGTTTCTTTCCTATTAGACCCATCAGTAGTAGACTTAACATTCTTAAAGAAATCAAACATGTATTTCATTACAAATAAGAAAAACTTATATTTGTAAAACTACATTCTTACATAAGAAATGCACAAGTTAAATATAATTCAATAATTCCTTGACTAAATTACTGTTCACCTCCTAAAGGCAGATCTTCAAATATCCATATACATTTGCTCCTTTTCTCAAAGTATGATAAAATCATGAAATACCTGAGAAATGATCAGAACAGTATAATTAAGATCCTATTTATATTTTAATGATATGTATAAGATCTGCAGATATAAAATTAAGGTTAAACACAATGCAATATTGACCTTTAATAAAATGCAGTGTTTCTAATGGTATACAAGCCACTGGTCTATAATTCATGGAAACCATTATGTATAACTACATAATCTCCCCTTCCCTTATTATAAGGAGAATTACAAGAGAGTATGAAGGAGATGAAAAGTGAACATCTATGGTAAAGGTAATGATCTTTGAAAATTTTCTCTAATGGTTAATTTGTGGCTCAGTGGATTTCAAGAGATTATTGGTTTTGGAAATAGATTCTATCAACTAAGGAGGTAATGAAAATCATTAGGGCTGAATAAAATAAAACAGCAAATTTGTAATGAACACAAGCCTTCTACAAGTTGAAAGCCTTTCTTAGAAACACAATTATGAAAAAATTTTCTATTTAAGCCAACACATATCTTTGTAGTATAGTATATTTACATTTACATCAAGGAATTGTATTATTTTGAATGCAATATTAAAATAAAATTCAAAAGCCTGAAATTTAGGATGTTTTTATATAATACAAAAAAACAAGTTTTCATCTACTTGCTACTAAGAAATCAATTAATTTACATATAGATTGTATTAAAATAGTTTGACCCAGGGCATTTTTGTATCATATGCTCAGTATAAAAATAGCTTCCAGCATCATTTCTGGATAATTTGGCTGACATTCTAAACCAACTATTTCTAGATCTTTTTATCTTCCTTCATCATTTCTTGTCTGTGTTGTTTCCTGTTGTGTCCTCAGGATTTAGATCGGTGCCTCTTACACAGGAGTAACTCAATTAAAATTTGTTGAATAACTGTTGAAATTAATATTACATACTCATGCTTAAAGATAAATTACAAAAGCTTGAATAGTGTTAAGTTTAACTGTTTAGCACCACAAACTCCCTGAAATAGATTATATGTATTTGTTACAATTTATACGATAATGAAGGGATTACACTAATAAAAATAATATTTTTAAAAACTTAGTTGAATCATTTATAATAATCAGGTGGAAACCAATTATTAACAGAGTCTTTTTTTTGGAGCTAAAAAACTGTAAAGTTTTATTTATCATAATAAATTTCAAAATATGGTAGGAAAAAATTCCACTTATTAATACCAATAAATATAACAATATTCAGAAAAAACTTTACAGGAAATATTTGTGGAGAAAGTTATAAAACTTTACATGATTAAAGAAATTCAGTAAGCTTTCTTGGAGGGGCTTCATATTACAAAGGTATTTTTTCTTCCAAACCAATATACAGAGTTAGTGCTCTTCTAATCAAAGCTCCAAATATGTATATATAAACTTAAATGAGTTCAAGAAGCATAGGATATATTTCTACTTAGAATTTTTTTTTTCACCTAAAACATTCATCATTGCTTTATGTTGGGAGCATTTGAAAACTTCTAGCTATTCTGAAATATAATAAACTATTGTCAACTATAGTTACCCCATTGTACCTGTGAACATCAGAACTTCTTCCTTCAATTATTAATAGAGTCTTGAGAAAACTTTACAGTTTTGGGGGGAAATGTAAAATACATAAAAACAAATCTAATTACCTATTTGTTTTTTTTAAAAAAAACAAATTAAAGAAGTGTCTACATCGGATAGTTCACCTGATCTCAATCATTTCCTTCCACTGCTTTTTCATCTTTATGAGCACTATCTTAAAATCAACTAAAAAGACTTCATTCTTATTTTGCAATGTTAAATGTTCATTATAATGCTAACAGTGTATGCCAGTGACTAGTATATAGGCAAGCCATGAATTTGTAATGATGTATTCCTAAAGTTTTAATTATTTTAATATTAAAATCAACCTACTGGGACAATTTTAAAATATTAAGAACTTACTAATAGTAAATATGACATTACTTAAAATAATACCTTATTCATCTAAAAGGACATATATTAATAAATAGGCATAGAAATGGTCTTGGTCATATTCAGCTATTATGTAGGAAAAGAATGCAAAAATAACATTAAATAGTCAATTATTTAGAATTTTTTTATGCAGTGGATTTGTAAAAAACAAGTATTAGGATCAAATAAATATCCCACATCTTATTCATATGGACCTATTCTTATTTTTATTTGTATGAATCTTCCAAATAAGATCACACACACACACACAAAAAATGAGTATTTGTAGGAATCTACTGTAGCAAAAAGGTATCTAATTGTACACTGAGCTTATATTATACAGATGTGAGTTGATATGACAAATGCTCATTCTTTAAAAGGCTTGAAGGATCAGGGAACATTTCTTAAAGAAAGTGATATCTGGAAGATGAGTCAGTTCTCAAGACAAGTTTATCAGGGTGAGTGCTGAGGAATAGGAAAGGATTCCAGACTAAGGAATTTTTTAAAATTTCAGGATATTATATGGATACAAACAGACTAAGGAATTTTATAAGCAAAGTCCTGGCCAATAAATTATGGAAATGTAATTGGCTCTTCAAGTTAAGGGCAGAGAAGATGCTCAATGCTTGGTCAGAGTTGAGACAGGACATAAAAGTTATTTTAAGCCATATTTGGAAGTTTGGACTTTATCCTGAGAGAAAAGTTTCTTATAACTTGGTCAGATTTGTGTTTTAGAAAAATCAGGCAACAACATGAGTGTTTAATTAGAGGATAGCAAGATCATAGGCAGAAAGGCCAGTAAGAAAGATCTTTGCAGTGAACTGCGTGAGAGTATAGGGTGGTTTCAACCAAGGTAATTAAGAAGGCAAATCCTGATGTTTACAAAAAAGTTACCATCTTGTATTTATGAGTTTATTTCTTTTAAAATTTTACTTCAGACCCAATTTCTTAATATACAGCATATTAGGACATTTTTTCTTTAATTATTGTAATACAAAACATTTCAGAATCTTTGAATAAAACGAGATGATTATGATGTACATTGTTGATATAGCACATGCTATGAGAAGTGTGCTCTGAAAACCAGCATCTTTAGCATCAATTAGGAAACCGTTAGAAATGTAAATTAATGGGACACACTTCAAAACTACTCACTCAGAATTACTGGAGGTGAGCCCAATCTCTCAAGGCTATTCTGATGACTGCTTGGATTTAGATTATCCAGCCAAGATCAGAACATACTTAAAAACAGAATAAATCTAAGGAGAAAAGTAATGCATGGCCTTATGTTCAAAAACTAAAAGAAATTATAAAGTAACGGTAAATGTCAAATATCCCAGCATTTTATAGACTGAATGCAACTTTGTTCATATGTTTATTGCCTCATATGTCAACCTAAAAGGAGGAAGCTGAGACAAAATTAATATAGAGAGTTGTTTGGGCCAAAGTTGAGGACTACAGCCCAGACACACTTCCAAGTTGCCCTAGGGAGTGCTTTGGAGAACAAAGTTGAGGCTCAAGTTTTTAAAGAAAAAGGACAAATCAGGAGAGGGGGAAATTACAAAAGTTGATCGTCAGGAATTCTCATTGGTTTATAGAAACAACATTCATTAGTGATTGGCTGTACATTGTTGAACTATAGGTTGAGTGGCATTTTATGCCTACTTGGTGTCAGTTAGTCTAGAACCCACATAGCAAGTGGCTTCAAGAGGTCATTAGTGGGCTAGGCATGATGGCTCACACCTTTAATCCCAGCACATTGAAAGGCTTGCTTGCGGCCAGAACTTCATGACTGGCTTGGGCAATGTAATGAGACACCACCATCCATACAAAAACATTTAAAAAGAAATTAGCAAGATGCATGGTGTGCACCTGTTATCCCAGCTACTCAGGAGGCTGAGGCGGGAGGATTTCTTGAGCTCCGAAGTTCTAGGCTGCAGTGAGCTATGATCACCAAACTGCCCTCCAGCCTGGGTAACAGAGTTGAGACCCTGTATCTAGAGAAAAAAGAAAAAAGAGGTAATTATTTATTTAGCTCAAAGAGGACTGAGACATGAAAGCTATTACATTGTAAATGCCTTTCTGGACCTGATAATTTACAGGGGCTTGTGTTCCTCAGTAAAAAAGGTTCTTTCCTTTCTCAGTTTTTAAAAGCAATGTGTTATTTCAAACTGTGTAACATCTCTGATAATATGTCTAAAATATAAAAATTTATTTTGCATAGCACAGTCACTCTGTATTGATAATGATGATTTTATTATCTTATAGAAGCAGAAATGATAGCTATAACCTCTAGACATATGTATTTGATCATTTAAATTTCTGGAAACATGTCCTGGCAGAGGTCTTAAAAATTGCTATAGGTGATAAGTGTTGATATAAAAGGGATGACATTTTACATTGCAATTATAGCACTCTTAAAAATGAGAAGTTTAATTCCCCCATATTCTTTTCTCACTTGAAATAATTTTTGTCAGTGAAGTGTAACAATGACAACTTTATGAAGATACTCAGAAGACCAAAATAGTAAGAGTGACATATTCATCAAAATTTTACATTAACAGATATGTCTTCATTAACTTTCATTGTTGTTAACTGAATTTATACATGAAAATTCCTATGAACTACTTTATAATTGTTAAAGCCTTATAAAGTTTGCTTGTCAAGCCTGAAAGTTAATGGGGATAAAAGTAAGAGTGGTAGTGAAATAAAAACACAATAGTAGAGTCATAATTCAGATTTTTCTACCTAAAAAAATAAAGCTATTAACCCATGAAAGACTAAAAATCCTAGTCATTGAAGATGATGTCTGGTATTGGTATCAGTTCCAATTATTTAACCTGGTTAATCAGATAATTGTAAAATGTTTATATAAACATGCAGTTGTAATTATAGCACTTGGACTGACCTGTTCCAAATATATGTTGAAAGTTTTGATTTGACACATTATTTAAAATATTTTTTGCCAGAAAAATAAAATGTCCAAGTCCATGAAAATATTCTATCAAAAATTAGAAAGTTGTTTGCTGAATGATGCCTGCTATAATAATTTACATAATAAAAAACACTCATCTATATAAGAATACATGGAAAATATCTCAATGTAATAAAGGGCATTTTTCAAAAACCTTTAGCTAAAATTGTACTTAATGGTGAAATATTGACTGTTTCTCCCTAAAATCTGTTAAAGGATGTTCAATCTCATCCCTACTTGTAAACATTTTACTGAAAGTCTTAGATTGCAATAAAGCAAGGCAAATAAATAAAAAAAAATCAGATTATAAATTAAAATGAAGTTCAAAAATAGTCAAATATTTCAACGTGAGAAGGACATAGATGAACAAACAAAAATCAGACTGTACAATTCAAAAATAAATATTGACATAATAAATTTAAATTCATAATAAAATTAAATTCTTAATAAAAGTTACATTTTCAAAATTTCCAAAATATTGGAAAGGACTTAAGCAATTTAAAAATATTCATTGATAAATTATGCTACCAACTCAATAAAATTCTATGCAGCTGTGTATAATTATATAGTTGACCCTTGAACAGCTCTGGAATTAGGGACATCAACCCTTGTGTCGTCAAAAATCCACATATAACTTTGTCTCTCACAGATTTACAGATAAAAACAATTAACATACATTTTGTATATGGATTATATACTATATTCTTACAATAAAGTGAGATAGAGAAAAGAAAATGTTATTAAGAAAATCATAAAGAAGAGAAAACATATTTACTGTTCATTAGGCAAAAGTGTATTATCATGAAGGTCTTCATCCTCATCATCTTTACATTGAATAGGCTGAGGAGGAAGAAGGCTTGGTCTTGCTACCTCAGAGGCAGCAGAGGTGGAAAAAAAATTCTCATATAAGTGGACCCCCGCAGTTCAAGCTCATGTTGTTCAAGGGTCAGCTATAGTATTATACTGTCCATTAACTCACCCATCTAACCTTTCATTGGCTTTAAACATTTTTGAAAAGGCTAATTTAAAAAAGTAACCTTTAGGTGAGTCTTTAATGTTAACAGAAAATCTTAAAGCATTTTTAAGCGATCAGTAGCAGTCCAAGTAGCTTTTTAAATTTAATTAAAGGAATTTTTTAATATTTAAAAAAAATCTTAGTCAAATGTGCTTGTGCTTGAATCTCATAAAAGTCATTACTTCCATAGAATTGTGTTTTAATTCAAAATGCAACGAGAGTATGCCTCCTTGGTATTTGTGATTTAAAAAATGAAAGCAAAAGAAATTTCTACTTTTATCATGTCTTATTAAGAGATAATATTTTTCATTTCTTCAATTTTTTTCTGTTATATATGTCTTTATTTTTAACTAACTTTTTATTGTATATATTGATGGTGTACAACATGATGTTTTATTATACATATACATAAAGAAATGATTACTATAGGTAAGCAAATTAACATCCATCACTTTCCATAGTTACCTCTTGTGTGTATATGTGTGGGGGGTAAGAGCAAAGAAAACATACTTTCTTAGCAAATTTTTAGTATACAATTCATTATTAACTATAGTCCTCCTGCTGTACATAAGAGCTCTAGATTTATCCATCTTCCATAATTTGAATGTTGTATCCTTTGAATTTCTCCCCCTTTGAATTTCACCCCATTTTCCCCCCTTTCTTCCCTGGTAACTACCATTCTACTTTCTGTTTCTATATATTTGACTTTTTTTTTTTTAGATTCCATATGTAAATGAGATTATGCAGTATTTTTCTTTCTGTGCCATTTCTTTTTTACACAGGGACTTTTTCTAGTTCACAGTTCTCACCATTTTGCTTATAAAATGCCATTCCCTCCAAGATTCCCTCCACTCTGAGAGAAGACAGCATTTGCTAATATTATAATAACAAATAAGCAGCATACATTTTTAAAATGACCATAATTATCTTAATTATTTCAGCCAGAAAAATAATATGTCTCCATCAGATAACTAATATATAATTGGCAGGATTACTGTAAGTTATTCACATATTACTTTTTGTTAAGATGCTTTCATTTGTATACCTTTTACATGACACTATTATTATCTGGACAGCATAAAAGTAAGGATAAAAATTTGAGTTCATATTCACAGAAAGTTAGAATTATTTTTGTGTAAGCATAATCTCAAATATCAATAATTTGTGTTTTAGGATTTTATAGCACACTGACCTTTTTGCTTTTTTATTATAATATCTCCCTCATTCTAATCTCTGCCTTTGAACTGTGGAATTACGTTAATGAATTCTCTTCCTGAGCCTTCCACATAAAGTAGAAATTTCCATATAATCATATAAAGCATTTATTTAATAATAGTACAAACTATATATATTTCCAAGTAGATAAATATATTCTGTGTACTTGCTCTTATTTAGGGAGATAGGTTTAAGCCTCAGTTTTGTTCATTCAGGAGGTCAATGTGGCATAAGCTGGGTATTTTTATAACTTAAATTAGTTCAAATAAATATTGTATTTATGTGTAAGCATTAATGTCTTAGAGTGATAAAGGCGCCTGTCTATTCTCACCCTTTCCCCTTTGTGATCACAGCACTTTAATTTCCACCAAGCATCCAAAGGACTTCTGTGTGTAGACATTGACAGCTCTGTAATGAAGATGTGTTAGCAGTAAAATGGCAAGGCTTTCAGGGCTGTACATATTATGAAAAGGTTAATGAGCAGTGCTACCCACAGAAACCTGTTTATCTGACTTAGAAATTTTATTGATGAGAAAACTTTTGATTTTTTTCTTTCTGAATAATATGTTGGCTAATGATTTTTATTAACTTCACAAAAGAATGCACACATCTATATCTTTTTTTGTATTACTCTGCTAGGGCTGCTATAACAAAATACCATACACTAGGGGGCTTAAACAGTAGAAATTTATTTTCTTACATTTCTCAAGGCTAGACCTTATGAAATCAGAGTGCCAGCATGAGTAGGTTTCCATGAGAGCGCTCTTACTGGCTTGCAGATAGTCACCTTGTTGTGTGCCCACAGGATTCACAGGTGAATACAAAAAGAGAGCAAGCTCTTTGGAGTCTCTTCTTACAAGGACACTAATCCCATCATAGGGACCCCACTTTCATGACCTGGTCTAACCCTAATTGCTTTCTAAAGGCCCCATTTTCAAAAACTACCACATTGGGTGTTAGGGCTTCAATATGTAAATTTGTCAGGGAGGGGGGAACACAAACATTCAGTTCATAACACAGAGGATTTTTAAACTGGGGAAATAAAGAACATCATTTCAAAATATTTATATTTCTTAGTGGCTTACCTATTTGTTGTTGAATAAAAAACTGGGGAAGAATTTTTGCCCTTCTTGCTGTATTAGGCTGTATTTCTTGCCTCCCCTTTTGTAAAGACTGAAAACTAATTGTTAATAAAAATAATAAAACAAGAATAAAAATAACATTAAAACAATAATAAAAAGGACAGTAGTGTTCTTAGTTATAAGCAACAGAAATTGACTCTAGCTATTTTAAGCAAGAGTTTAATCTATTGTAGGTGTTTTGGGGGATCACTTATTGGTTACAGGCTGGAGACTCAGGCTAGGAAACTGCACAAAAAATGAGACTCTATGAGCACTTGCCAACAGGAAAATCTGCCCAGGAAATTTCTAGAACCTCTGTCTCCACTGAACATTGTTGCCACTGCTGGTATCGACAAATTTAAATTTTCTTTTTATTTTTGCATCAAAATTTCTAGATTCAAACTTCCAGATGTGAGAACCTAATTGACTCAGCTTCATATTCCAGGTGTCTGATTCAGAAACTAAATTATTGCCTCGAACAATGTGGGACTGGGACTCATTGAAAAATGATAAAAGGAAATTGATGTTTGCAATTGTTTTCTTTACATAAACAGAAGAGATGAAAGCAATACCCCGCTAAAGTTATTTTCTTGACACTTTAGAATTGAAACATATTTTGTCCATATAGCTATTTTTTTCTGTGACTTCCCATTATCTCAAAGGTAAGACTGAAAATATTTAGGAGTTCAAAAAAAAAAAAAAAAAAGCCCTTCATGATCCAGTTCCAGTCAATATTTACAGTCCTAAATGTGTCTTAATCTTATCCTGTTACCTGATACTAACACTCAATTTTTACCCCAGTTGCCCTCCAACTTTTCTTCAAGTTAAGCACATTATGCTCCAGAAACTCTAAATTAATCTTTTGATTATCCTATTCACTTCTCAATCTCTGTTAAAGCTCTTTTTTTTCTGTCTGGAAAGCCTTGTGGTACATGCTGTCGACTTCCCATTGAACAGATACTCATGCTTCAGAACATCTCTCAAATGTCACTTCCTGTCTGAATTCCTCATCTATTTTCCCCTTGCATCTCTAATCATTCTCTCTATTGTACTCGTAGAACATTTCCTGCACAAATCATTTGCTATTTTGCTCTGAAGTTATTTGTTTGCCCATCCTCTTTACCTCTTTACTAAGTGATTATTCAGAATAGAGATTATGTCATCGCCATCCTTGTATCTCAAGTGAGAAGAAAAATAAGTATTCATTTGTTGAGTGTGGAATAATTGCCATTTTCAGGCACTTTTGGAAGCAGTTGTTTATGTGAACCGTATCTCAAATGGAACTTTAACCCTAAACAAATCCATATTTAATGTTTTTTCATATATACTTATTAAAGATTTTAAAATTTAACCTCTGGCTTGACAAACATAAAGACATAGATACAAGAAGAGACAAATCAAAACAAATTAGCATTTTCACTCACAGTATCCAAATATATGGTTTGAGGGTTTTTTGGGATTTTGTTTTGTTTTGTTTTTCTTTTTCCTTCCTTTCTTTCTTTCTTTCTTTCTTTCTTTTCTTTTTTTTTTTTTTTTTTGAGAAATGATCTCACTCTGTTGCTGTGTCATCATCACAGCTTGCAACTTCAAACTACTGGGCTCAAATGATCCTGCTGCCTCAGTTACCTGAGTAGCTGGGCCTACAGTTGTGCACCACTATGCTCAGCTAATTTTGTTTTGTATTTTGTACAGACCAGATCTTGCTATGTTCCTGGCTTCAAGTGATCCTCCCACCTTGACCTCCCAAAGTGCTAGGATTACAGGCAAGAGCCACCACATTCAGTTCTGAGAGTTTTTTCATTGACAAGAAGAAAGAAATTTCTACGTATAATTCTTTTTTTTTTTTTTAATTGTGTCTTTGAAAGTAAGAATTTTGTTAATTTTCTCACAAAAGAAACAAGATCTATCAATCAATAAATGAATGAATACATAATTAAAGTTCAACATATGATCATTGATATGGTTAACATTATCAGAAACAATTCTTAGCAAAGCTGTAGGACTTATGATGGTGGTAGGACTGTTAACAGAAAAATTAACATTTCACCTATAAGGATCAGAACTGAAACTAATAAAAATTTTAAATGATCATTTTTAGATTTGACAGATAGGTGGCATATGAATACACCAAACAGCTAAAATATATCCTAAATCTAAGGTAGTTAAAATTGTAACCAGTCTCTGGTTTAACAGTGCAATTTTGAAATTCTATTTCCAATTAGCCCTAGGGAAACATGTTAAATGCCTATAAAATGATGACAAATGTCAAATTCCCCAATATAACACTATCAACAAATTCTCTAAGTTACATAAAGACAATATAAAGCAGGTTTCAGTCAACACATCTTTATATATGCCTAGTGATCTTATAAAACGTGGAATAAAAACTAGGAAATGAGTGATCAAGAAAACTAGCAAGCTCAGAGTTATTTACACGATGTTATTATCAAAAGGCAGGCTGATGATGAATAAATAAATCTGAGGCCTTGTAGATTCACAGCAAATGGTGAATTATTATTGACACATAACTATTTTGTACATATTTTCTTCTATAATAATCAAAAATGACCACAATAACCAAAAATGTAAAAATGACAAATTGTTGAGAATTATCATTATGATATGTGATTTACAGAAATTGTCTTATTTATTCAAGCCATACTGAACAAAAAAAATGTGCAGTAGTTGGAGGCCAGTGAGGACCCAGAATGCAATGCAAAGACTTATATGTGTGGGGCACGCACATGCAACCTCTACCTCAGCCCTCATGTGGACAACTCCCTACGTTTTACGAGTTGTTAGAAATTAATGCAGGCAGAGAAGATACAGCCTTGACAGAAAACTAAACTTTAAATAAACAGAAAATATTTTTCTCTAACTGGCAACTTTCATTTTTCTTTAGTATTGTATATTTTATATATATATATATATACAATCTAACCAATATTATATATATATATATATATATATATATATGAAATGTAATTGGCTTACATGATTATAGAATCTGCAAAATCCTAAGATCCGTAGTTAGCAAGCTGGAGTCCCAGGAATAATCCCAGTTCAGGTTTGAAGCCCGAGAATCAGGAGAGTTAATGTTGTAAATTCTGGTACAAATGCTGGCAGGCTCAAGAACTGAAAAGATCTGATGTTTCAGTTTGAGTCTGAAGTCAGGAAAAGACAGTGTCCAGCTGAAAGCAGGCAAGCAGAAGAAGTTCCCCCTTACTCAGGGTAGGGTCAGACTTTTTCTTCTGGTCAGACCTTCTACTCATTAGATGAGGGCAACCCACGCTAGGGAAAGTGATCTGCTTTACTCAGAAATGGATTCAAATGTTAATCTCACTGAAAAACACTATCAAAGACGCACACTGAATAACAAATATCTAGGCATTCCCTGGCTAAATCAAGTTGATACAGCAAATGGACACACCAGATATCAATTATTAGGCAGCAAAGTAGAAATGTTGAGTAGTCTGGAGATCAAGGAAAAGGTTAGGACAAGCAATATAAATTAGAGAACAGTCAGCATGTATATGATATATAAAAGCATATGAGTTTATGTGTATTTCTAATTAAAAAGACTCATGCTTAGGTCAATCTAGAGTTAAGTGGAGAAATGAAGGGAAACCAGAAAATCTGACTGAGAAGGGCTTTCTGTTGTGGTAGGAGAATCATGAAAGCATTCTACCTCTTGAGCCAAGTGAAGGGTGATTCAAAAAGTAGGGAGTGGACTAAAAGTGTCAAATGCTGCTTGTAGGTTTGTAGGTTTAGTAGAATGAGAGCTAGGTTTGACATTATGGCAATGACTTTTTTTTTTTGTTTTTTTTTTTTTGTGAGACAGAGTCTTGCTTTGTCACGCTAGCTAGAGTACAGTGGCATCATCATAGTTCACTACAACTTCCAACTCCCGGGCTCAAGCAATCCACCTGCCTCAGCCTCCTGAGTAGCTGGGGCTACAGGGGCATGCCACCATGCCTGGCTAATTTCTCTATTTGTTTAGTAGAGATGGGTCTCACTATTGCTCAGGCTGATTTTGAACTCCTGACCTCAAATGATCCTCCTGCCTTAGCCTCCCAAAGAGCTGGGATTACAGGTGTGAGTCACTGTGTCCAGCCTATGACAATGATTTTACTGAACAGTACCCAAGCTCTGATCTTGCAAAACACTAAAATTTGCCAATCCCAGGAGGCCTAGACATCCTTGGCTTTGATGCTTTCTCCATTTTGAGTATTCCTAAAGCTGCTTTGATAATCTTGAATTAATTGTCTTTCAGTGAATGGGGCATCTTAAAGTAAAACTTATCAAAACGTCTTTAGTACTAACTTAAATATAGAAAGTTTGTTAAATATATTGATTATTTTAAGGCCAAGGGAAAAATTTAAAGCATGCTCCCACATTTTCTACAGTAATGATTACAAATTTCTTAAGAAGTTACTGATATCTTGGAGGATATGGCAAAAATCTAAAGGTCTTCTACAGTATGAACGTTAATTTAATTCCAGAGGCTTCATAAACCCTAACTTCTAGTGTTCAAGGACCATAGATAAGAATCCAGATCTATGACAATCCGTATAAAATGATCCAGATATGTCATTTCAATCTATGAGGAAATTTTGTTTCAGTAATACATCTCTAATAACTGTAAAGCATAATAATAATTATTATTATGTCTGTAATATGGCATAAGGTAATAGTAATGAATTTAAAATTTGTTATCCTACATTCAATTATATGGCACTGTTAATGACTTTATTTTTCTTTTGCTCAGATAATTGTCCCACATATTGGACACGTCACAGAAGATAGCACACTGCATATACTTAGTTAATGTGTGCATTCTGATTGTGAATTATTTTCTCAACTTCTCTATCTGTAAGTGATGGGTTATAATCTGAAATCCCTGAATTTAATAATTTATTCACTAATACCAGTTTCTCATAGTTCAATGTATGAACTTCAGTTTTATTTTAATTTTGTTTTTAACATAATTTTAGGTTAATATTTTTTTATATTTTTTATATTTAGCTTTATATATACTATTTACTTAGTGAGATGCATAATTAGGGTTGCTAATAAATTAAATGAATATGCTCAGGACATAATTCTATGCGATTTACTTTCCTTTTCTATTTTCTACTCTTGAAGTTAACTCTAGAAAAATATCAGGGTAATACCATTTGAGGCACAAAACTAAATTATTTATTACTTAGCATTATTTCAATTTTTGTTCTTTCCTGATGATAGGTAATCATTTCATGATTTATGAATATGTATATATTCTCAACATTTCTTTCTCTTTTTCCTCTTTGTCCATGATTGAAAATCAAACAATACAGAAAATTCAAGATATATCAATATGGCATTATAATTCTTTAATAAATTAATTAAAACTTAATATAAAAAATAAAATATTTGATTAAAAAAGTATAAACTTATTTTTAATAAAAACCAAGATATTTATAATAAAGTTTAGATAGTATGCAAATATAAAGCTTAAAGGCAAAATTTTACACACATTATGTTTTTCTAATTATTTTCTTCTGAAAAATATAAATGTTCACATGTTTATCCAAGGAGATTCTAGCCATGAGGGATTATGACCAAAGAGTAGCTACATAATTTCAAAAACATATTATGCATAACAAAAAGGTTGATGAAACATTCAATATGATCTGATTTATGTTGAATTCAAAATCACACAAAATATCTACATAACATGTAATAATGCATAATAAAAAAGGGTAAAAATCAGAATATCTATGTAAATGTTAACAATATTGGTAATATTCTCAAGCTTAGATTGAGTGTACAGATGTTTATTGTATTAGTCTTTATATTCCAAACTTGTTCATCAAGTGCATTCTTTGGTATCCATGAAGCATATCATTAAAATGGAATTAAAATCTGCAAACAGATTTGTTGGCCAAATAAATTTTCTCTACTCAGGAAATGGACTTTTTCTCAATATTATTTTCTTAGCTTAATTGTTCACATACATATTATTGTATTAAAACTTATTTTAATAGATTTCATTTCTTTGAACACAGCCACTTTTGTGAAATGCTGTCATCAAATTATAGAAAAAGATTAATTTTTTAAAAATGTTATGCTGTACAGTGAATTTTTTTTTTGCTCATAACAGTTGTGCTGTGGAATGTACAGGGAACTTTTATTATAGGTTAAAATATTGTTTAAAATAAATAGTTTAAAGAACATTTAAAAATTTTAATTTTTCTATAATTAAAAATGATCCTTTTCATATATGTGAGCCCACAGATGGCAATTATTTTGTTGACACAACAAAAGTGAGAAAAATCTTGACATATTATTTAAAAAGGTGATTTTTATTTTTCCCTTTAAAAATATTGTACTGTACAGAGATTTTCTACTTTAAGAAAAAATTCCCTAAATGGAAAAACAATGAAAAGGTCTTTTAGGGCCAAAGAATTTGAAATCCATTGAAGTAGTGAGGTTAAGAAGATGTAACTAACAATCAAATCTGTTTTGCATTGCATACAGGAAGCATCTTGTGAAATACAGAAGAAAAAATAAAATTAAAACTATTAAATATTTGGGGTTATGAAACAAGAAACTGAATATAACTATTTACGAAAAATAAAACCTACTTTATAATACAGAATCACTGAATCATGTAAAACTTAATAATGTCTTAATAACCATTTTAAATATTTCAAAATCACATTTCATATTTCCCTCTCTCTCTCTTAGCTATTATCTAGGCTCTACAAGAAAAATATCTTTGCTTCTTTTATTTCTATTTGTGAGTCATTTTTTATACTGACTGAAAACTTATTTCAAGGAGAAGGAAAAAAGGATAATTTGAATCAAAAGTCAGCCTATCTAATAAATAATTGGTGGTATCAATGTCTAAAGTACTTGAAAGGATGACTATTATTCTTCACAATTTCATAAACGCCCTTTACCATCCTCTTTTTAAAATATTTCTCATCTTTGGACATGATGACTCATGCCTATAATCCCAGCACTTTGGGAGGCTGAGGTGGGAGAATCATTTGAAGTCAGGAGTTCAAGAGCAGCCTGGGCAACACAGTGAGACCCCAACTCTACAGAAATTTAAAAAATTAGTTGGGCACAGTGGTATGTGTCTATACTCCTAGCTACTCAGGAGGCTAAGGCAGGAGGATCCCTTGAGCCCCAGGAGTTCGACGCTGCAGTGAGCTATGATCTTGCCACTGTACTCCAGCCTGGGTGAGGTCTTAGAGCAAGACCTTGTTTCTAAAAATAAATGAATAAATTTAAAAAAAAATATTAAAATAAAATATTTTTATCAAGAAATGGCAATAAGTTGTTCCACAAATATTATGATATCATTGGTATATTAATGTATGATGACTATATTAATATTCAAATGTATTTGTGTGATTGGCTTATAGACATAACATTTTTAACTTTTAGCATTCTTAACATCTTAGACTAACCACTATTAAAATTGTTTCCTTGATAATTTTCTGTAGATTGAAAAGAACATCTATATTACTAAATATTGGAAAATAACTTGTTTGCTACTTGGGAGTGACTGTGGTTTTGTGTTTTTTTTGTTGTTGTTGTTGATTTCTGTTTTAAACATCTTAATATTTATGTTTAGCACTTTTCAGATTACCGTACCTTAGCACTATTCCACAATTGGAATATTTCTTTATATTTGAAAACATAAAATCCTATAGCACACAATTATTACTTAGAGGAAAAAAATAGAGTTCAAATGATATCGATCTCTTGGTATTACAATGAAAAGGAAGTCATGAAATGAGATTACATGAGTTGCAGGTTCTGTCTTTGTGAACATATATGCAGGTTTTTACTGGAGGGCTTTTCCCTCTTCCAGAACTCCAGAGTCGACATACCAGGTTAAATCAACTGACCTTCTCATCCTACTTTCCTCTAGGCTATTTTATTTTCTGCACTCTTCTATTTAACCTCTAATGTATTTTTCAGAAACTGTTTAACCTTCTCCAACAAATGCACAAGCCTTTAGGGATGTTAAGAGTTTGTTAGTATTTGTTTTTATTGATTGCAGTTTTCTTTTTTAAAAAAAAAGAGAGAGAAAACAAATTTGTGCAAACATTCTTTATACAGTACATTGAGTAGCCAGTAAAGGTTAATTTTACTGTCTTCTATACTAACCAAATCTTGCTAAACTAAACTGCTAATGACATTTCTTGACAGAATTTGAAGTCATATTATCAACTAAGAAGAAGAAATCAGGACATTAGACTGGAGTAATACTAAACAAAGAGGGTAAAGTGGAAAATAGAATTTATAGTTGCAATTTTAAAGAGAGGAGATGGAATGTATAAGATCATAGAGTAGGTTGCTAAATGGAAGAAATAAATAAATAGCTTTTCTCTGAAGTGCAAATTTTATAATTACTACTACCACCAGTCTGTCATACTGCCATATAGAAGAAAATATTCTGACAATTTTCAAATATATCTTTAAAAAGTTATAACAATCTATCATTTTGAAATCAATTTAAAGAGACCTAATGCCTGAGTCTAAACTACATATTCCATTTATATTTTGGTATTCTATCAAGAAAGAAAACAAAATATCATCTGCTGTTGCTACTAAATTGTCAAATAAATAGTGGAATGCATTTCAAAAGATAAATTTTATGAGGGAAAATTTATATGGATGAGGAAATTATCACACAAAAAATGTAATGTTTGCATTTCTTATACAATCCACAAAAAGATGAAAAAATTAACATTCTTTTGTTATAATGATTTCATGGGAAGCATCATATTTTTAATTTAAACATCTTGGTTTAATTGTACCCTTTCTAACTTCTTATGTTCAACAGAGAGTTCATCTTCCATTAATCAGAGACAGTGTATTAAGTTTCTAGAATTGCTGTAACAAATTGCCACAAATTTGTGGCTTAAAACAGCAGAAATTTATTATTTTATATCTGTGAAGGTCAGAAATCCCAAACTATTAAAGTTCTTGGTGAAATTTAACTTTCAAACTGTGATAAACTACAAACTTTTCAAAGTGGTGTCTCTGAATAGTGTGCCTGACATATAGTGTGCTCTAAATAACATGTGCTAAGTAAGTTTACTTTATAACTGTTGTTGCCTTAATAGTGAAAAGAA
Source organism: Varecia variegata (assembly GCA_028533085.1). NCBI lineage: Eukaryota > Metazoa > Chordata > Mammalia > Primates > Lemuridae > Varecia > Varecia variegata. The sequence continues at coordinate 30,383,152 of CM052445.1, forward strand.
TGGCTTAAAATAATAACATACACTTAGGTTTTTGTTTTGTTTTGTTTATGTTTTAGGTGTTTGCAAGAAGATAAAATAGATGTAAAAAAACAAGTATATTATTAATTGAAACTTATCAATTAATATTAAAATTATTAGCTATAACTAAAATTCATGTGTTAGAATGTAATATATTTAGTGTTAAACCAATTTTTGATATCTATCTATAATCTATGTGTAATTTCTATGAGATTTATATACTTTGAAATTTTATTAATTTCTTCATATCATATAAATAAGTTTTTCAATTAGAATTTCTGTTGGAAAACAATATAGATTTTAATCAAATATACATTACAAATTAATATTTTCAAAAAGGTAAAATTTTCTCAATATTACAATTAATATTGATGAAATAATTCTATAATTATATTAACTAAAAAATAAGTGATAAGTGTTTGGTCCCAGATCAAATAATTTAATGCATTAAAAGTATGTTGAACGGTGCCTACCTTATATAAAATACACAATGATTGCTAGTTGTTAGCTGCTGCTTCTCTGACTTTGTCAAATTTTGAATTTAAGCTCAATGGACTTAAATTTTCAAGGGGATTAACTTTAAGATTTATTTTGAACAATAAGTAATATGAAGTTTTAAATATTACATGAAATTTAATGCAATTCTGATAATGTGACATTATGAGCGGTTTAAATCAGTGATAAATTACAGTCCTAAATAAAGAATATGTTCTATAAATCAAGAGTGGTTTCCAGAATATTTCTAAATTAGAAGGCACAATTTTTCCCAACTGCTATACCTATGTTTCTAGGGAGAATAGTACATGGGATATTGTCCTTCAAACTTAACATGATCATTTAAAATGTATATTATATTGCAGTTTATAGAAAACTGCATTTTGCATGTATTCGTTATTTTCATTAACCCTCAAAACAGCAAAGACATTGTCTAAATTCCATGTGAAAATTCTGTGATACTGTTTATCCTCTTTGTAGTGACCTCAGAATGGCAATCTTGAACCTGGGACCACTGGATATCATTGATTTGTATGTCAGATTTTTACACCTTCCTAAATATTATTCTTAAAAGTCCTTTCTGTATGAGAGACCGTAATTAAAAACTTTTGATCTCCTAGGTTTAAGAGTGCAAACCGAGAAATTGTTATGGCCTGACATTCTACGTACGCTTCAATGTGACTTGACTAATATCATTACTAATCCAATTTTCTAATGCATACATTGTATAAATTTTACTATAATATATTTTTAAAACTGTAAATGAATATTTTTTTAGTGCTAGAAGTCTGTGTGGAGAAGAAAGGAGTGGTGATTAGGAAGGGGCAAGGTTTTGGAGTGAGGTGTCTTAGATGCTGGTAATATTCTACTTTTTGCCCTGGGTGGCGGTTGCATGGTTACATGATCTTTATAAAAAATCCTCAAACTGTGCACTTACAAATTTTTTAATCTTCTATATATACCTTAAAAATTTATCACAATAATTATTTAATTCATAGAAGACATTATTTTACATTTTTCTTTCTCATGATTATTTCTTTTTTAGCTTTCTCAGGCAGATCTTTTAAGGATTTATTTTTTAGAGCAATTTTAGGTTTGCAGAAAAATTGAGGGAAAGGGACAGATTTCACATATACTCTCTGTCCCTGCCTCTCCCATTATCAACATCCTCCACCAGAGTAGTACATTTGTGAAAATTGATGAATCTACATTGACACATTACTATTACATAGTCCATAGTTTATATTAGGGCTCATTTTTGCTGCTGTACAACCTATCCTACTAGGATAGGTTGTACTATGTTGTACTATGTATAATACTATATATATATATATATATATATAAATATATATATATATACTATGTATAATAATGTATTCATCATTATTGTATTTTATTGAGTATTTTCACACACTCAAATTCTCTGTGCTCTACTTATTCATCCTTCCCCTCCCTGAACCCCCTAACAACTTGAACTTTTTACTATCTCTAAGGTTTTACCTTTTCTAGAATGTTATATACTTGGAATCACACAATATGTAGTCTTTCCAGATTAGCTTTTTCCACTTAGCAGGGCTTTATTAAAAGAATTCACCATAAAGCATCTAAACAATTATTCAACCAACAGCCTTTTTTTTTTTTCTTTTTTTTTTACTGCTACTAAGAGCAAGTTGTGACAGTCAATAAAGTGTTTAAATGAAATGGATACAAGCAGCCATATGGATTTCTTTATTCAAAAAATAAAACCGGGAAAAGAGAAAAGCACTATTAATTTGGCAAAATAATTGTTTTTCTTTCTTTAGATTCGTTCATTTGTGTTAATGTATTTGGTCTTTATTAAAAGCCATCATTCAGAAATGAAAACAGACTTTCCTGCCTTTCATTATTAATCTCTTGAATTAATTGTGTTTATTTTAAATCTAAGAATTAAGTGCATTCTGTGCCACCTATAGTGTAGAAGTCTACTTTACAGAAAATCATCTCCCTGATAAATGAATAGGCAGCTGTAATTTTGTCCTTGGGAAAGATTTCTGGATGTAATCCTGTTAGCCAGGGGAATGTTTACATTTATAACTAAGAATAATATTCCATTTCTTTCAAACAAACCATGACACTCAAATGTCATAACCTGCCAATGAATGAAGAGACTGTTGCTGTTACATATATTTGTGAAGCTAATAACAAGTGATGGTACCTTTCCTTGAGTCACAAATATTAATACATTCACCAATTATAGCTCATAAAGAAGAGAAAATTATATTTCTGCACCTTGAGAACAGAAGATTTTTATTAGTGCTAACGTTCATTCAGGATGAGCTAAAATAGATTTTTCTCTAATAAATTCTACAGGCCAGTTCTCCAATAGCTTTAAGCCTTCTGGGCACTACATTTCCTCATATAAATGTTCAATTCTCAATAGGAACCTAGGGCAGTAAATATGTCTAAATCATTCAGAAAATAGATTGTAATTTTTTTAAACAAGCCACTTCGACACTGGTGATGTTTGAACTGTCAATATTTGGAAATTCAAAATGTATTTTTAGAGTTTAAAAGAATAAGATTATTTCTGTTTATATTGCTCTACTTATATGGTCTCCATCTCTCTTTCACAGATATTGGTTAAGCAAATTTTTGAAAGTGCCTCTTACCTTGAATGAACATACTTTTAGTGTATAAAATTTGCCTATTTCTGAGAGATGTTTTGAAGCAGAATTTTTACAGTTGAATGTCTTTTGATTTGAAAGAAGTAAACCTGCTTGACCATCTTTAAACAATAAATATAAGTTAGTTAATTCACAGGGGAATGTTACAGACCCAAATGTTGGACAGAAGGGAGACCAAGTCATTGGACAAAGCAACCGGGGATTTTTATGCATTTTGTGCTTCTCGCTGTAAATCAGGTTCATTTCTCTATCTTTCTGTTGACTCATTTTCTGAGTAACTTGACTTTCAAAGCAGAATATAGACAGCCCAAATTTGCAGAGTTTATATGCTAAAGTTATAAATTTCCATTCACACAACAAAATAAAAACAAAATCAAAAACCTAAAACCAAATATAGTCCATGAATCTCCTCATGGTTCCAGGAGATAAATTCTAATTGGCTCAAATTGTGTCAGCTGTCTGCCATTATGAAGTCAACTATAGTCAGAGGTCAAAGACATATAATAAAATGTGAGCCCTACGGGTTGAGTTCTATGAGTAAGAGTCATTTTTCAGGGGAAAAAAGAGTTAGGCAGATACCCTAATAGGTCTGTAGTGTTGTATTGTTTTCCATGATGTTGATATTTTACAACTGCAAATTATATTATTTATTACAACAAAGGATCAATTAGTGTACATAAATTAGGTACAAGATGTTTTGACAATCCTACCTAGCAAGCTTCTGTTGCTAAAAATCTGCTATTTGCCAAGAGTTCATTTTAATTGGCATAATGTTTAGAGATAGGAAATAATTTCCACTTTTATTTGTTGAATTCTTCTGAAGGAAAACAGGTCATATTCACGTTTTATGAATGTTGCAATAAACATGGGGGTTGAGTATGCACTTAAGAAGCGAAGAAAGAGGTATATGCTCCTTCTTATCCCAAATTCTAGTCATAGCCGTATGTAATAAAAGATACATAGGTTCACACTGAAGCTATTGGATACAGAGCCTGTAATAGAATCATTTGGGTGTGCATAACTGAGTAAATTGTATGTACTAAAAACTAATAAATGACTGGATAAGCTATATTTTATAGGTTTTATAAAATTTATTTTTTCTATACTCTAATTTTACTCATTTTGCTTGGACCCTTTTGATACATAAAAAGCATGATCTTAATTACCAGAGTATTATTCCATTTTTAGATGTAACAAAATAGAGCTAAATTTGGAGTCTTTAATGCTAGAATGTTCACCAATTTCATTTCTTATTCCTAGAGACACTGAAAGATTATCTTTCTCCATCTTTCCTATAATTATGTTGAGGTTATTTAAACAGCTTCTGGCTAAATATAATGTGGTTAAAAATAATGTGCATTATCCAAACCTGATCATAAAACAATTTGCAGGATCATTCACACTAGTGTTTTCACACTGGCTTGATGAATGTAGAAGATCTAAAAGATAATTCTCAGGAGTTCCCAGGAGAGAGTGGAGAAACATAAAACAAGAGGGTTTTATCCTAATTGCCACTGAAGAGATCTGTCCAGTGGAGTCATCATCCAACCATCATCTACGTGTGATTTGTGGGAGAAATAATAATTTATTATTACATTCCTATTCTAAGATTTTAGTTTATACACCAGCTATTACTTATAGTTCTGACTCATAATTGTGAAATTGATATTTTTATTTACATTATAAGAAAACAGCCAATGTTTTAGGAAGGTCGATGCTCACTCTTCTTGTAATTTCAAGTTTGTTAGTGAGTTACTTTTTGAGAAATGTAAAAACACAGTGTCCCTTCACGTTTTTAGGCATTCTTCTTATACAATTTCAGATTGATATGCTTTTACCATTGTAGAATAAATATTATGTGAAGGAAAAAAGTGTTTTGTCAGGAGACTAGACCTTTTAGAAGACATGCTTCTATTTGATGTCCTACATCTACTAGTTGTAGGGCCTAAGGCAAGTAATTTTAAGTATCTCAGTTTCAATTTCCTCATTTGTAACATGAAAGAGTTTAGAGCAGACCCCAAGGTCCCATCCAATTCCAAGATTTAATGATCTAGGAATATCCAGAACTTGGATAGGATGGGAAGTTGAAAAAATAATGGAAAGAAGGATTTAACAAATATAGGTTGAAGAAAGCAAGTGTTGAAGCAGACATGTGGCAGAGATTACAGACAGAAAACAAAACTGCACAATGACATTATTCAGTATATTTTTATAAATTCTATGTACAGGAATCTTCATGTATAGAGAGTTATGTTTAGGAGTTTAGGTTGTGAAATCCAAATGAAACTGATTTCAAAGCCTAAACTTGCTGTGTGTACTTGGACACGTATCTTAACCTTTCTGCACTTCAGTTTCCTAGTTTATAAATGAAGATAATGACAATAACTTTTTCTTAGTTGAAAATTAATGTGAGGATGTGAGAATTAGTTGAGTGAATACATATAAAGCACACAGGCTAGCATGAAATGCATGAGATTATTCCAAAAATAGAATGTATTTATTAAAATATTTGTTATTTAAATATTTAAATTTTGAAGTCAAATTAAGTTTTCACATTTCTGTGTTAGTTATCATCAATTTTCCTCTAACTTACTGTGTAAACTTGTCAAATCATTTTATGTCTCCAAGTCTCAATTTCCTAATCTATGAAAAAGTCAAACTAAAATATCTTGAATTATCTTCAAACACTAAAATTATGGTATATCAATTTCTTCTATATTGGTGAAAGTAGCTAGAATTGGCAAAATATGCAAATTAGAGAAACACTTCAACATTACTACTATATTTTCCTTTTATTAATGTTTCAAGTACTTAAGGAAAAACATATACAATAATCTTAGAAAGAATCAAAATTTGTCTTAATTTTCCCAAACATTCTAAATTTTTAAAAGACTTATTAAAGAAAGATATAAATGGTAATTGACTTGAATAGTAATTACAACAAAAATGTGTTGTGAATATTAAAAATCAATTGATGTTTCACAAATTTGCTAGCTGTTAGTCTATTAACAAAAAAAAGCACTGATATACCAACAATACATTTAAATAACTCTAAGTAAAGCCTATAATCTTAAAATTTAACTCAATTTATGTATTACCTACTTTGATAGTTAATTTGATTTTCATGTACATGAAACAAAGGAATGGAATTACTTCTAAGTTATAGTTAGGTTAATAAAAATAATTAAAAGAAAATGATGATTTTTATATCTTTCTCACACTCTTAACTGCCATTTTAATTGAATCACCATTTCTTTCTTCACTGTATTCTTTGTGGGTTAAACTGTTAAAGTGAACCTTGAGTAATTGCTGTACTAATTTGTTTTTAAGGAAAATAGTTGAAATCAAAAGTTTAAATCTTAAACCAATGTTTTAAAATCTGTTTCTTGAGGATTACAAGACTCATATGAGTTTGATTACAGATTTCTCAAATGCCACTCTCTTAAATGGCATGGTGCATAAGAAAAACATTTATGATAAATACAATGAAATACTGATAGAATTCTGAGAAGCAGTAACATAATAGGGAAAGGGATTTGGGTAATTACTGTAAGGTCTTTGGGATTAATAAATGCAAAAGTTCATGTCAATTTACCAAAAATGGACAATGTAAAATTTAATTCAATGTTTAATCTCAAATATTATATAGTTAAATTTCCAGTTAAAATATTTACATATTTTTAACTATAATTGAGATTTTAAAATTTTTGTTCTATATTCTATCTTCTATTTATTTTTGAGACATTCAAGAAGGGGTAAAAAATGTAAGGATTTAAATGTCAAAGGTCACATCAATGATCCTGGATATGCTTGTCCAAAAGTAGTCTATATAGTTTATTTCCCTATATAATAGTGAAGATTTCTATTTCCTGTAAAATGTTCAGGTAGTGCAACTTGATTGTTTTTCTATCAGAACTCAAAGGCTCTAGATGGTGGTTAATCAATTAACAATGATTAGAGAATTCAAGTTCCAACCACAAATATGATTTGGAATTAAAGTGAAATATGAGTCGAGTAGCATAAATCTGTGTACAATCTAAGAAATTAAAAACTAAGTTGAACTTTCTATCTTATATATTTTTATTAGATGTCTATAAGAGTTATATAGTCCTATATGTTAATTTAAACTTCTTTTGGAAAATCTTTAGTCTAGGGGTATGCAAGGATTTGAAGTGAAACAGTTTTTAATAATAAGAAAAATGTCTCTAACACATTCTTAATTATCAATATCTCAATAAATGGGAGAAAGATGAGTACTTATCACCTTGAAACAATTGCAATGACAATCAATTATTTAACACCCATCGCTTTAACTCACTACTTTTTTATACAGTGATTTTGTATTTTTTATCAAAAGCAAATAATAATTATATACCTTCTTATAATCTCTGTAACTCACTAGTATCTTATGCTACTTTCATAATTTTTTCAGAACAAGATGATCTAAAAAATTCATGACATTTTAGAAATGAATACATTGCAATGCCTTCATTAATTGAATTGGGGATGTATTCCAGTACATGCTTTGATTCAAATATCATGTCTAGGGCATGAAGTCCCATGAAGAAGTACTCTGTTTTTAACACTTGTCAGATTTCTACTATTTTCAATATTTCAATATACCTTTAATATATATTCTATAATATGCCTTATCTAATATATTTTGGGGAAAAAAAGATTTTTCTCCTATGCACAAAATCAGCCATCCACTCCACAATATGTTCCTAGCTATGGCTCCTAACTTCACTGTGGGTTACTGCTCTCTACTCTACTGTAATTTCCTGATGCATAGTCTTATTTGGTGGAGTGTGATTCCCTCTGTGCCGTTTTTCAGGTGTGAATATCCCTTAGGTGCCTCATTATCTCATTATCGTATCCCATGGGCTCCATGTGTTATTAGACTGAATTGAAGAATTGGAGCTACCCAAAGACATTATCATGTAATGTTTCAATGTGTCCTCACTGATCTATCGTAGTTCCTTACTTGTTCTCTACTCAAAGCTGAACATTCCTCAGAGAAGATTACCTGCAAACTGCCATGTTAAAATACGGGTACCTGCCAGAGAGCAATCCCGCAGTCTACTCGGAGAGATTGTCCTGGCTTTAGAATGTATTACTCTTCCCTCCTCACAGGCACTTCCACACAAGCAGAGGAAGGTTGCCATCTCCCTCAGTACATTTCTCAAAGTTAGAGTCATTCAGGCCAAAATATATAGGGGGGTTGAGAAAGATGAAGTGTCTGCAAAACACTTAGGGATCAACTTTGGCTTCAGTGGTTCCAATCCAGCAGAGGCATGTAGAACAGGCTTCATCCCAACAAGTTCAGCTCCTTGTTAAGTCTTCTGGATATGATGAAGTGGAGCAGATATGCTTGTCTCTTTTCTGGATCATTCGAGAGCTGATCCTTTAATCATACACATAGAGATTCACTTATTGTGTACATAACTGTATATGTCTTTATAGTTTATAAAATAGGAAATTTGGATCTAGCACTGAACAAAACAGGCATGAACTCCAACCCTTATGGAATTTTCATTCTTTTGAGGCAAGAAAGAAAACAAACACATTTTTAAAAATGTAGTATGACAAAAGATAATATGTCCTAAGTAAAAAATAAAACAGGGAAGGAGAATAGGGAAGGTCGGGTGGGGGGGGGGGGGAGATGCATTTCTAAATAGGATCTGGGAAACCCGGTAGAGTATGTGACAATTGAGAACAGAGGCGAGAATTAAGGAAGTAAATGACTCACATGTGTGGAACCAATGACTGTGCAAGCTCTACAGCCTGCAGAATTCTTGCCATGCTAGAGGCAAACGAAAGAAGCCAGTCTTGCTGGCAGAGTAGGAGGGCATGAGAATTTAATTCCAGGCAGTGGCGGAATGGTATGCTACATGCTTTGGCTTTCATTGTGTGTGAAATGGAAAGCACTGGAGGATTTTCAGCAGAGTGCTAGTGTGATCTGACCTGAGGTTTAACAGAATCATGCTGACTGCAGCGTTCAGAAGAAACTGAAAAAAAGAGAACGGTTAGGAGGCTACTCTAATAATCAAGGAATAAGATAATAATTACAGGCTACTCCAACAACCATGATGCTACTGTGATAAGCAGGGGCAACTGCAATAACCAGGAGGCTACCGAGAGGATCAGGGTAAAGATGATAGTACCTAGACAGAGTGTTACAATGAAGAAGGTGAGAAATGTTCAGATTCAGGATTTATTTTGAAAACAGGTCCCACAAGATTTCCAGACAGAGTTGCTGCTGAGGCAGGGAAGACTGTCGTGAAGATTTCCTCTCATACATGCAACAGGAGAGAAAAAGACAAAAGAATGTCACCAAGATTTTGGTTTATTTGCTTGTTTTTCCTAAAAAATGAGAAGACCGAGTTGTTTCTGAGGTGGAGAGGATTGGGTGAAGCAGATTTGGCTATATGCTTAAAGAGATGTTTTCTAGAGTGTGTTCTGAAGGAGTTACTAGGTGCATGCAATTCTTCAGAAAATATCATTTCTTTCTTCCTTCTTTCCTTCCTTCTTTCTTTCCTTTCTCCCTCTCTTTCCTTCCCTCCCTCCCTCCATCCCTTTCTTCCTTTCTTTCTTTCTTTCTTTCTCTCTTCCTTCCCTTCCCTTCCCAGGGTTCTCACTCTGTTACCCAGGCTGGAGTGGAGTGGCATGATCAGGTAATCCTCCTGCTTCAGCCTCCAGAGTAGCTTAGACTGCAGGCTCATGCCACCATACCTGGTTAATTTTTTTATATTTTGTAGAGACAAAGTCTCACTATGTTGCTAGGCTAGTCTTGAACTCCTGCAATCTTCCCAAAGTGCTGGGATTATAGGCATGAGCCATCATGCCTGGCCTAAATATTTTTTTCTTAGAAATACATTTCTCTTTATCTCTTAAAAATATATAAAGGCTTTTAAAGTCTTACTGTCAACAAATATTTCACCTTTACTTCAAACTTTCTCAAATATGTTAGAAGACATAAATGGTTTGAATTTTTGTTGGTTTGTTTTGAAATTCATAAGCACTGTAAGTATCTTATAGGACTGGAATTCTGTGGACAAAAGTTGAGAAAATTCTTACTGAGCAACTATTAAGGACCAAGAAATGAACTGGGGTTTCTTCCAAATATCTTTTTATTTTAATCTTTAAAAAGCATTACAAAATGATAGTCAGTATGGCAGATTTCCAATGATGATCATTTGTTTGCATAAATTAATTATCACTAAGTGTTTACATCTCCCTCCACCCTGAGAAGGAAGAGATGATGCATTTTTAAAAATTTATTCTCTTGCAGAATCCAAATACCTTGAATTGTGGAATTTATCCTTAAATTGACCAAAACAGTTGGCTTTTAAGGTCTCAGTGTCCTGTTTTATACTGCTTAGATAATAGCAATTCTTAAATATTAAGATGATTCCCAGTAGCAAAAAGCATATCTAAACACCCGAGTATCAATGTAATAACTTCTCTAATTCATGTAAATTTTCAGATGGGCATGCAATAAATACTTCATTATAACCTTTTGAGAAGAAGCAATTTAAAAATTTGAAATGATTTTTATTAGTATTTATAACTATCATTTAACAGTCTTTACATCATAACTAAATTATATCAAGCTTTGTTGAGAAAAATACCAAGTGCATTTTCAAAATATTATGGTATGAATATCTGATAGATTATAGTAAGAGACATGCATCATCTATATTTTTAAGGCTGATCATAGCTTTTAAATGCAATACAGATATATTCATTAAAAGAAAATATTAATACTTAATTTTTCTCACTAAAAAAGTTGTCACATAATTATTTTAATTTAAGAATTTAAATTTAGTTTAATATATTTGTGTATATTATATTATTATAAAGTTGCTTTATTCCCACAGATTTAAGGTCAATGACCTATGTATTACAGTGGGAGTTGCTTGCCTCCAAGGGTTCCTCGGTAGGGTCCATTAAATACGGCACCATTGAAGTTCTTATAGGTGTCACTAGAGTTTAGCTAGGCTGGGGAAATTTAGGAAGACTGTCCCATGGACTAAATCACTCTCTCTATATATACCCTTCATATTTAACTAATGCATATATATTACCCTGGAGAAAAATCTGTGAATGTGATAAATATCACCTTGCATATTTCACAATTTTACCTAGGACTTCATGTATAGACAAAATGTACCAAATTTTTTTTTCTTTCTTTATATGGTTCCCTAATAGGTTAACAAGTAATGGAAGGGTATAGCCAGCATTTTCTCCCTCAAATTTGCTTAAAAATGAAAATATCTTAAAATATATGACAGGCAATAATGTACAAGAGCTACAATGACTCAGTTGGGTAACATTCTTGTTTACATATTTAAGAAGATTGAGTTTCCTGTTTGAGTCTTATTTCTGTCTCTGTTCTTTTTTGTTACTTCATTGTATGTAAAGTCAATTACAGTAGATGATTTTGTCTTTTTTTTATAGTTGCATGATGTGTTCACTGATGTTTCTAAGGCAAATAGAACAATCCTTACTATACAGAAAGACAACACTAATACCTGTGAATTAATTGCTAGTGTTTAATATGAAAATATATATTATACTGATGAATTAATAAGCATTTGTTTATAAGATAAAAAGATATAATAAAATTATCTTCTGAGAATTATTTTAAAGACACAGATAAGAACATAATTAGATTTTATAATTTTAGAAAGCATCTATAATTCTTTATTATTCAAAATGAAAATAGAACATTTTATAATTATATTTTTATATCTTATCTGTAATAGAAGACATAAAGTTGGAAATAAAAATTAAAAGTAGCCACTGTCTATTGCCCCTGATTTTTCTTCCATTCATTTTCTAGAATATGAACAGAGAGTCTTAGCAAGACATTTTTGCAGAATTTTCAAGTAACAGAGGAAAATTAGAACAGATTATAAGCAAATACCTTAAAACTGAGTTTCTAACAACTAAGCTCTCCACTCATTCCATCCTAATTTTTGTCATCATATTTAGCCTACTCTATTTGCCTCAAGTCATTTTCTTCCTTCTACACTTTCTTCAATTTTTATAATTGTATAGACTTAAAAATTGTATAAACTGTGTATAAACTTAAAAAATCTAAACATTATTTTAACTTTGTTATTGAAAATATTTTAGCTTTCTTTTGTCTCACTTTTTTTTTTCCTTTTAGTCTAGCTCTGAAACTTCCTCTCCTAGGCAACGTATGCTATAACATATTTTTAAAATTTTCTGATACTGCTTAAAATTTTTTTGCAAAAGTAGTTATCTGAAAACATCACATGCTTATTATATTTTGGGGTAGAGTTGGGTCAGGAGTCTGGACACAGTCGAGCTGGTCCTCTGTTCAGTGTCTCACAAGGCTACAGTCAAGGTGTCAGCAGGGCTGGATTTGCACTTGCAGGTTTGACTGGTGAAGCATCCGCTTCCAGTTTCACTCAGATTTTGGGCACAATTCATTTTCCTGCAGCTGTGAGACTGAGATCCTACGCTTCTTGCTGTCTGTTAGCTGGAGACTGCTCTCAGCCTGTGGAGTTCTCCTGCAGCTCTTAGAAGCTGCCCATGATTCCTGGAGGCTGCCTGAAGTTCCTTGCCATGGGGGCTCTTTCAACATGAGTGCTTATTTTATCAAGAAAGCAAGGAGAGTTTCTAGAGTAAGACTGAAAGCAGTATTCAATCTTATATAACATAGCATAATAATGGAGTGTTATTCATCTTTTCCATGTTCTATCGGTTAAAAGTAAATTGCAGAACACAGCCACACTTGGATGAGGGAGGTATTACACAAGGTATTGATACCAAAGGTGGAAAGCAAGGGTGGGATGGGATGGAGGAATCTTAGAATATGTCTGCTACTATATGGTTTTAAAAATAAGGAGAAACTCTTGAAATAAATCTTGCTATTCTTTCAGAATGTATAAATAGTGGTATTAAAATGATTTTCATTAGATAGCAGCAATAGTTGTTAATATATATGTGTATTTTCAGTGAAACTACCGTGAATGTTTCGTAGAATTTTATTTCATTCAACTGTGTGTTGTATATATATTTAAACATCAAATATTGTAAAACACATTATCTCTTTGAATGGCTACAAAATATTACCTTGTGTTGATGTATGTAATGTATTTAAGCATTTCCTTATTTATGGGCATACGTGTTTCACCCCTATTTTCTCACTCCTAACTATATTGATGAACATCATTTTATATATTTCTTTGAAAATCTGTTATTTCATTATGCCATATTTTTTGATATGAAGTTTCTGATTAATCTAAAAACATGCACACTTAAATTTTGATACTAATTGCCTTTCAAAAATTTGTACTTAATATTCTCACCTGCAGAGCATGATAGTATCCATGACTTGGATTAAAATCAAATAAACTATTAAAATACCTAAGCCTTTCATTTGCAAACTAAAGCGTGCAAAAAAACCTTCCCAGGATTACTTTAATAGTATATATTCTCATTTTTTTTAACATGTTACTCAAAATCAATGAAACACAAAGTGCTTGGAGACCTTTGAGCTATTTCCAGTGTGATCTTTATTATACTCATATGAATAATATGATGTACAACTTTTGACTATTGGTGGCTTCTGACCCATGGCTGAATTATTCATTAATATATAATATATGCATGCAATTTACACTGCTAACATCATCACTGGCTCCTTATTTCAGGATACAACCTCTTGATTGGATGCAATTTTTTATGCACAAACCTTTAATGGCATGCAAACAAAAATAAATTATTTTATGTTAAAGGATATATTCTCTTGAAGTATAGTAGAAAACACTTAAAATTTAAAATGCTGAAGAGATTTTTTTTTCCTAGATCAAGAAGTTTATTGCTGACATGCACAAAGAGTCCCTATGTAGTACAAAAATAGATCTGTATACAAACATTTTTGTGACTTTTTCCATTTAGTTTCTTTACAACAGCACTTCTTTCAGTGTGTGACACCCAGTGAGGGCAGATCCATCCTCTTCTCATTTGCTTCTCCAGAAATGTAATCAGACACATAGATTGACCTCGGAAAGGACCAGTCTGTCGGAGAGGGCCTTGCAGACCTAGAAGATATCACTTTGCAAAGGAGGAGAAAGACCACACATGGAAAGGAGGCTCAGAGGGTCTGGGCTGCTGGGCTGGGGCTCTGCTGAGATGGACCCTGGCCAAGACTCTACAGTCAAAGGGCTTGAAGCCCTGGGCTGGACTGCATTTCTGCTCCCTTAGGAGACTTTTCTTTATAAAATAAATATAGAAAAGAGGGCATCCCCCACCCCATAGCATGACACCCTGTCTCTCAGAGGCTAGACGGCTGAGCCAGACACAGAGCTTGGTGCTCAGGGAGAGTAAGGGCTGGGTTCAGATGGGCTCCCACAGGTTCATTGAGGCAGAGGCATGAGGTACTCAAGTGAGGGATGGGGGGACGGGGAGGAAGGGGCGTGGGCAGTCCTGCTACTGCTACTTCTGGGCAAAGGTGGCCCCATCTTTTCCAGATGGGGAAACTGAGGCACAAGGGGGCTTGGGAACTTGCCCAAAATCACTCACATTGAGTCAGCTTTTTGTGGGGAGAAGGGCAGCTCACATTCTGGGAACCCAGCCACCTTTCCACCAGGGAGCAAGGACAGGTAGAAAGGGTCTGAGAGCCCAACAGCTGCCTGGAGGGACGCCCAGCCTCTCTGAAGGTTATGGGGGGTTAGGCCTCTGGGGGAGGGTCTTTGCTTGGCATTAAGTATGACCAAGTCCAGTGAGGGGGAGGGGAGGGAATTCTGGTAAGAACAGCATTTCTGGCAAGATAAGCATCCATGAAGAGAATTTTAATGTCTAAGCAGGGTGTTTTGTCGATGTACTAAATGTAAACTTGTACACGTTAAGTACCACTCCATAGTTCATATAAGCAAACTAATTTTGAATATTTGCTTACTTTTCAAACTCTCCTTGGCACTTATGGTACAAATATTGATAAAATAGAACACCTAGAGGAATGAGGCCAGGAGAAAGAGCAGACATTGAAGAAGTTTGAAAGAGAGAAAAATCAATGTAGGCATTTACTGGTGATACCAATACATTTTTCAGAAAAACCTTGATATATAGTTATGCACACAATATACATAACTTTAAACATTCCCAAAGAACTTCATATTATTTGATTTTATCCTATGAAACTTGTCAACTTACCTATATTACATTCATAATGCTTTGTTTTTTAAAATAGTAGTGATTTAATTTCCTTTACTAATGAAATGATTCAATTCAAATATTCTCAAACAGGAAAGAGACAGTTAATAGGTCTGAATTGCTTGAGTTTTCTATCGTTTGCTTCTCCATAACTATAGTAGGCTTTAAAAATCACCCAACTGTTTATTTTGGAAAAAGCTTTTATACAAGGAGAAGATGCTAAACTGATAAAATCTCTTTTAGAGCTTGTAAATGCACTTACTGCATACACTTCATGAAGGCGTACTGCTAAGCCAGATTGCATTATTGCCTTCGACTGCTATCTCTCAAAGGCCAGCCATGTTCGAAGACCACTGGGGACTCCAATACAGTCAAACAAGATGATTCCTTCACAACCACTCTGCTTTAAGTAATAGCCTAAATTTGAACCAACTTCTTTCATGTAGCGCATTTCATATGTGGGTTATTGCTTAGGATTTGAGAAGTCTTTTGGATTTTCTAATATTATTGCCATATTTGGTAAATTAGTTAATGAGTTGCCTTTTATGTTTATTGCTGTGGAGAGCAACATACTGATGTCCAATCTGGAAAGGAAAAGTTTTTATTAAATAAGAAATTAGACACTTGCTTAATGAAGCATTATCTTCAATTTGATGACTTGTATTATGTATGTGATATGTCCAACCTGGTTCGCTTAATAGATGTACAGACAGTTAGGTCTAACTTTGTTCTTACATTAGCAGCAAGACGTTGCTGGCTACAGCGTCCTGCTTTTTTAATTATTTAGTGACTCAATAGCACAAGCTGCCACCACAAAGCCAAATGTTCACATGTAGAAACAAATGAAAGACCATAATCTTAACAAGATTATTATAATAAAGAGTCATCAGAGAAATTAAAATTATCTGCTTTAATTATGAGATTATAACCCATTAACTTCTCCGCATGAAAAGAGAGAATTAGGGAATAGAAAAAGAGAATCCATAGATGGCAATTAAAACTCCAGAGCAAATTAAAGGGAGAGTGGGGAAAAACATCCAACACAGATTTAGATATTTCAGGTAATTTATTCAGTAGCACATATTTATTGTAGATTCCAATTTCCAAACTATAACCACAGGAAATATACTATTTTGGTTTAGAATTTTGTTTTATCAGATTGCCTAAACAAACAGCATTGAAAGCTACAAACTTAAAAGGAGACCCTTATTTAAATATGCCTAGAGCTGTGAATTAATTATGGCCTAAATAAGTTATTAGAACAATATTGTCACTGATGCATTATTTATAGATAGTTGTTGAAAAGTTTGTAACAGCAAAAGTACTGAAGTGACATTTCCAAAGACATTAACATGAAAATGAGTAGAATTTGAAGAGAAAAATTATTCAATGTGCAACCTCTTACTAAGATAGTCTTCAATAATGTATACAGCAACTCCATTTTTTACTTCTAATATACACATGTAATATTCATAGGCCTACTCTAAAGCTTTCTTCAAATTAAGTTTGCATGTATAAATGAAAAATAAACACCCAGTGACAATAAAATTTAAATGATAACAAAATTATACCCAGATATTGTTACTACATCCACAATGAATACACTAAAAACAAAATACCTTTTAAAGTTGTTATAGACTATGCAAGTTTTAAAATACCCACTTTCTTACTGTGATATTAATATTTTATATTTTAGATATGCCAATATAATTACATTAAATTTTAGGTGATCTTTACCTTTTGAAGATTAAATAAAAGAGAAAACAAGTGAACACGTTATATTCAGTGAAGCGTGTTATTAAATTTCAATATAGCAGCAATCTCAGTTGTTTATATTGTAGAAAAGGATAACGTGCTGTTGCTATTGTGTGGAAAGATCTTACTGAAATTAGCTTCTGACAAGGGATTGTACAGAAATAATCATTGAAATAATTCAGCAAAAGCAGTAGCTACTGCTATAATCATTGAAAGATAGGGATTACAAGAAGTGAAGATGAGCTCTCAAGACATTGGTTATGTATTCAATTTCAAATCTTAGGTGGTTAAGCCAAAAGCTTTGGATGATCCATTATGCATAGTGTGTATATTAGGAAATAAAATTCAATCTCAGTTCTGCAGGGTCATGCATAACTCAAGCAGCCATGAAGAAAAATAGTTCTTGTTAATATACATGGTGGTATTGTTTATCTACTTCAAAATTTCATGTGCTTTTCCCTAATGTCAGGAAATGGGTATATTAAAATCAAGAAATCATCAGTGTTTTATATCTATTTCAGACTTTCAGATTTTGTACTTCATCAGTTGATTAACATTTCCAGAAAGAACAAGGCATGTTTTTATTTAAATAATTTGATTTCATGTCTTTTGATTTTACTTCATTTTATTTCTTTAGTTTTTTAAGATAAGGTCTTTCTCTGTCACCCAGGCTGGAGTTCAGTGTCGTGATCATAGCTCACTGCAGCCTCGAACTCCTGGGCTCAAGTGATTCTCCCACTTTGTCCTTTCAATGTGCTGGGGTTACAGGAATGAGCCACTACAGCCAGTGATTTCATGGCTTTTGAAAATATCCTTAAGGAATTGGGAAAGTTTCTTTCTTTCTGGATTTATTTTGAGGTGTATTTTTAGGTTGTTCTTATAATATGAAATTATACTATATAATTTCTACTAACACAATAAATACCTTAGCAAACATTGCAATTTTCCCATTCAATATCCACCCCTCTCAATTTGGCTAAGAGAAACACTATTCTATTCAGCCATCCTTTGTGCCTGCACTAAGTTATCAGAAAGAGAGTCAATGACTCCGTTGCTACATCCAGGTTGATTTCTATAGTAATTCATCCAAGCCATTATGTGGTTGTATTCTTGTGACCAATGATTGGTTTAGTGACTGTTTTATCTGTGAAGTCAGCTGTAGTAGCAGAGACCTAGGAAACATTTCCTTACTCTTAAGAAGGTGATGGAGGTGATGATACTGAGATATATGATCACTTGAAAAAAAAAAAATGAGTCCACTAAGTGCCAAAGAGAAAGGATAGAAGGACCCTAAGCCCTTGAGAAGAACATCATTGGACCACTAGCCTCTCTACTTGTAACTTCCTGTAATACAACCTATTTACTTATTATTTAAGAAAGTTTGAATTAGTGAATTCAATAAGGGTCAAAGACCTTCTGATTGTTACAAGAATTACTAAAAAAGAACACTTCAGTGATAACTGCCATCTATTAAAATCTAGATAATTATATTTTTGAATTATACAGATTATAAAAATAACAGCTTCCTAGAAAAACCAATAACATTTTATTTGAGATTTTTCTCACATGACATTCTTCTGCTTTCTGGTAACCAGAATTATACAGAATTGCTTGTTTTATAATATTTTAAAAGATATTAACATCATCTGGCATTTATGATTTTTTGAGCCACTGTAACTCTGTTGCTATTTTATTTTACCAAGTACACTTTCAAAGACAAAGACACTGAAATGAGCTCTACCCCTGTGTTCACCATGAGAGATAATTGTGGGAGAAAGACAATTTTTGCAAGTAAAATAATTAATCCAAGTGGCAATTTTTAAAATTATAATGTAAAAAATGGACCCATAAATCTTCAAAGATGTATTTAGATAAGAGAAAGCATAGCAAATGGAATTTTAATGTGCTTTATTTGAAAAGAACTAAAATAAATGAAAATTATTTCCATTTATGCAGAGATATATAGGTGCTTTGTTGAATTACTAATTATGCAGGAGTCTTTTTCCAATAGTCTTTCTAAAAATGATTTACTATTAATCTCTGTCTACATTTCAGGTAATTAAAGGTGCCTATTAATTCCTTTTCACTCAATTCACATAGTTAATTTTAGCAGCAATAGTCTTAAACAGACATATATGCAATTAACTTTTTAAAAACTTTTTAAAAATTTTATTTATGTACGTATTTTGGGGGACAATTACTTTTGAAGCTAAGATTTGCCTCTCAAATATGAAAAATCACTTTAAGGATTATGTACATTATACATAAAATATATATATACATATATGTATGTATACATACATACTCATATATGCATAGATGCATGTATATGTATCTATGTGTACATATATATGCATATATATGCCGTACTTCAGTCCTGGCCTATGCATAATTGATAATAAATTTATAGCAATTTCCTCACTAGCCACACAGCAGGGGAGATGGATTTATAGTCTTGCTGTCCTTCACTTTCTGCTACTATAATAGTATCATGATACTAATAATGACCATTATTTTTATTCTGTAAGCATGTATTGTATGTCAGTTATGTTTTAGACACTGATTTTAAAACAGATGTCAAGGATGAAAAGACCCACACCTTGCCCTTTCTAACTGAGGACACATTATTATTTAGTGTGACATAACAACAGAAACATGGACACAACACAAAGGCAAGAAAGAGCAAGTGGCTCAGAGGAGGAATGGCATCATGGAGGAGGTAACTTTTAAGCTAAATATTGATAGACAAATGAGTGGTGCTAAGGGAAGGAAAGTAAGCAATGATCCAAGTAAAGAAACCAGCATGATCATATACATAAAGAATGATACTTCGTAAATTTTAGTGAACACAAATCATGAAGCAAAATAAAGCCTTTAGCAATAGATTGATTCTACTCATATTACTGTTTTAGAACATATTCTGAAAGAAGTAAATGGATTTAAGGCAATGCTTTTGATATCTTCCAACAAATCAATAAACAAACCCCATACTCAATATGCTCTTTGAGAAAGAAAAATATTAGATTATGGAGTAGAGTCCAAGCTAACACAAAGAAGGAACTTCCATATATATTTGCACTTCTTATCTGAATAGAGCTAATAGAACACAAAGGACTATAAGACTACATGAAAAGTATTTTAAATCACTTTTCTCATATTAACATATTTTTTACTTTGAGCCATTTTTCCATTTTCCAGTTTGGGATAATATTTGTACACTGCATTTTCTTATCTAATAAATTGTGAGCTTCTTACACAGAAGGATTACTCATGTTTATGCCTGCTATAAGAAGTTATTGGTCTATTTCATATATGATTAGTGTTCAACAAGTGTTTATTGAAAAATAAACATTTACAGTTACAGAAAAATAGTATTTTCAAAAAGACAGATTTAATGGCTTTGTAATTTTTTGGGTGCATTAGAATATGATGTGTATATGTGTGTATGTGTGCATGTATATACAGTGGCTTCTTTATACTCAGAAAGGAAAAGAGAACATATTTTCTCAGAGGCTAAAAGGAAGCATGTAAGTTTGACAGTATTTATATTTTCTTCATCAATTGAAACCTACCACAATGATTTAAGAATAGTTTTTCATTGTGAAATGTTTGTTATACAATTTTAATTACATTATACTATAACCTTATTTTATTTCTTATGAACTTACATTAACTAATCATGTTTTACTAGGTGTATATTTTCACTTAAATTTAAAGTTCATTTTTTTCATTAGAAAAATTAAATATCAATAGGGACATTATTTTAATTATTTAGCCCGTTTACCTTATAGAATGAGATGAAAAGTTATTCAGCCATCCCTATTCCATTATATGTGTCAAAAAGGCCAAAAGTTTTAATTTACTTTAAAGTTAAAAAAATAGAAACATCAAGATATATACCTTAACTATACACAATTTGTATATATTATACCTCAATAAAACTGAAAAAAGTTATATTAAGTCCTTTTCCTTTTTCTCCTAGAGAATTCAAAGCCATCAGAAAGCAAAACAAAATAAAAAATCCTCATCTCTGTCTTACAAAAATAATTAAGTACCAACATAAATTAGAATATATCTTCTCTCTCTTCAGTGTTTCATTCTACTTACCTTTAAACTTACAATCAGACTTGCATGACTGCTTGGAGCCAGATCTTCCCCTCTGCAACAGAATTTGGATTTTGTCTATCTGAGCTGGTCAATTTCTTTCAACTCTAAAGTTGCAAAAATGTCAAATCTGTCAAATGCCATTCCTTTTCAAATTTGCACGGAATTACCAAAACATGTAAGATTATCATACTATTAACACTACCAAGAATACCCAGAAAATATAAATATATTTAATAACTAAATATGACCCGTGCTTATAATTTCATATGAAATATCATGCTCCCCTAGAATGTTACAATATTGACTCAGATTACTTTTACAAACTATAGATCTTAATTAAAAATTAGCATTGCCAGAAATGAAAAGTAGTTTAGAAAACTGAGAAACAATATATTTGTTGTGATTTTACTAATTCTTGCCAGTTGTTAAGACTCTACCACACATGAAATTAATTAGTTGGGAGAAGCATATCATGTCATAGTTTATAAAGCCAGCATTCCCGTGTCTCAGGCTAAAAAACAAATTTACAACCCATATAATTGGCCTGTTATCAGTATGTGAAATCGGAAATACTTCTTTCTTTAAGTACAAATTATAAATTTGTCATGACTACATTTCTGGTTTATTGGGTTTCCTAAGGCATCACATAAATTTAAAACATTTGATTCATCTTTATGCCCTTTTTACCCTCCTTTCTTACTATACAAATAGTATTTTGAACACATAGAATATTGGGTATCAGGAGAAGGAAGAAAGCATGGGCTCAGTTTTATATTTATGAAAGCCAAATTGCATGCAAAAAATAAAATATTTATTGTTACTGTCATTGTTTCGACTATGATGGAAAAAATAAAGTAAAAGTAAATACTGAACTCCAAATTATACATCAATACAAAGTACTAACGTAGAAGTTTTGCATAGTTTAAGGAGATTATTTTTTGAACATAAAAATGAACTCATCCTCCATCACAGTTATTTTACATAAGATAATTTTCTTGAAGAGTGTGATCTGGTCTCTAATCAATAAAGGAAATGCATGTCTTTTCCTTTCCTGGTTACCGCTACCTATGATGTTCACGATCCTCTCACTTTATTTAGGAATTTTACATGAAAAGAAAAACTGCTCTTGTAGTTTAAGGTTATCGAAAATGTCTTCATGGGCCCTTGAAATTTAATTTTGTTTAAGCAAGTGCCTACTACCAGATCCTCCCACATTGAGAAAATGGCATTTTTTTTTTTTTTTTTTTTACCTAGAACCATGTATAAAAACATGAAGCTGCTGTTATATGCTGCTGTTATATTTTGAGGTGCCTGGTAAGACTATACAGCAAAATTGGCACATGTGTGATATTCTGCAGAATTGTCTGCTAAATTATGCTGATGTTGGTTGTGACCAATTGCAAAGATACATAGAGATATGATTAAAATCTCATATCCTTGATCATCCACCTCTGGTAGGATGTAGAAGTGAGCATCTCAGCTGACATCAGCTTCCAGGAATACCATGTCCTAAACTGAGAGGGACTGCATTCGTGCCAATGAGTCTAACATGTATAAAAAGGGCAATTTTCACCTGATGCCATGATACTGCAGAATCTTCCTTTAAACCCAAGTCGCCTAGGGAGAAGAAATGAGGTGAAAAATCTTTAGAGTAATTGATATTAAGCCTGAAATCAATAATAATTTTACTAGAATTACGGGCCTAACTTGGAAGCAAAACAATAGATTTTATAAAATAGAATTTATAATCAAAGTAGAAACTAAAGTTTACTGATAATTATTTCTTAAAGTTATATCTTTTACCATCTGAATTTGTAACTGTGAAATTCATATCTCCCATGTGAATGGTTCATTCATTTTTCCTTTTATTTATATTTGTCTCTCTTTCACATTAGGTCACAAAGCCCATGGTAGAAAGAATCCTTTAAGGTCTCAGTAAATATTTGTGGAACGAAAAAAAGAAAGAAGGAAGGAAAGAAAACAGGAAAGGAGGGAGGAAGAAAGGAAGGAAATGACATGTAATGACTAACCTTATAGAGCAAGTAAATGCATTTCTCTGATGAAGAAAGACTTAAATATTTTAAGTGTTAGAAAAATTTACTTTTAGTTTTTTTTTTTTTTTTTTATAGCAAATATTGCCTAAACATGTAGTGAGAGTAGTTTGGGTCTATAATTAGTAAAACCAGCATGTTCCTTCTCATATATTAATAGAACAGTGACATAGAAGGCAAAATAATGGCTTTACTTTTTCATAAATTTTAAAATAAAAATAGTGCTCTAGTGAAACAAAAATATTTATTTACATTCAGGAGAAAAACTTCAATTCTCCAGAACTGAGGTTTTTCCCTATGTATTTTCATTTCAAATTTTTACTACTGGAGTTTGGGGTGAAATGAAACAAAAGAAAGCTACACACACACACACACACACACACACACACACACCCCTCCAAACTTAGACATGAAATGAATTTAGAAAACACATTTGTGAATGTGATTGAATAAGTGTCTTAATCTATTGTCTGTATAAGTCTTTAATTTTCTGAGTTGCCCCCTGATATCTAAGTTTAGGTTTCAATTAAAGTGAAAACAGCCTGCCACTGTCTTTTCTGAACTTTTGTACCTTTTCTCTGTTTTTGTTTTAAATTTATCTTTCTGTCTGTATTTATTCTCTCTTCTCTCCTGAGAAGCCATCATATTAATTTACCTGCTCTATTACATATATTACTACATGTAATACCTTGTGCTCCAATTGCTCTTTCTTTTTTTTCTGCTTTTATTTTCATTATTAAACTTTCTAATTTGGAATAAATGAATTAAAATTTGGCATTACAATATGGTAAACTTTGGTTTGTGCTTAACAACAGTGGGAAATATTTCTTTAAACTTTGAACAATCCATAGCTACTACATGAGGCAAGGGTTAAATAGCCATACATTAAAAAGCATAGGAATTTATTTCTAATAATTTGAGATTTCTGGTAAGATTTTTAAAAAAATGATTACATGGGTTTATTCTCTTTGAATTTTCTTGGGTTATGACAATGTGAAAGAATTGCACTGACAGGCATACATGGTGAATGTTTATATCAGTTTATTGCTAGTTATTTAACAAGTTTGTTTTTTTCTCATTAAGGCACACTTATAGCTCTGGCTTGGGTGAGGCAAAGGCATTATATGTAACCAAAATGTTTGTACCCCCATAATATTCTGAAATTAAAAAAAAGAAACTTGGGACAGAATTTTAACCCTGAAGATATTACAAAAATTATTCTAAAAAGGGTGTTTTACAGAGAAATAAAAAGTTGTCTGTTTTCATATTTCATCAGTAGGATAATTTATGCAAATAATTCAGTAATGAATCACACAAATAAATAAGGATTTCTACTATGTGGTACTTAAGGAATACAGCATGAATATGAATAGGCTTTCTGCTATTTTTACTTTAAAAATAAAGCATTACCTTTATAGATTCATAACATTTAGCAGAGCCCTTTAAAAGATATTTACTTATTTAAAATTCTCTTTCCACAAATAGTTACTGTGTACTGCATCTATGTCAGATCTTCTCTTTATGTTTTAAGAATAAAAAAATTAAAATGGCAATTAGTATTCTCAAAAAATTCCCATGGCCAGAAATAATAGGAAAATGGTATTTCAAAGCACAAGCTTTCAAGTTTAGTTGCAAGTTATGTATTTAGCATGTTAATTACTAGATTAAATAATGAGTTAGTGGTGAGGATGAAGGATGGCAAAAATGAGTAAGAAGAAAATATATAAAAGTTAGACTAGATGTGTAAGATTTAGAACCATAAAGTAAGAATCATATTAAGGCACAATTTCTAGGTTCTAGACTCAAATAAAATATAAAATGAAAAAAGACAATAATTGAAAAATGTATAGTTTATTTTCCAAGTACTGTTTGGATTACATTATGTTCAAATTATCATCATGTAAACTTTGCACAAAACTAAGCAGGAAATGCAATGAGATTAGGCATATGTGATAATTGAAGATTTAAGCAAATATTAGGCAAAAGAGGAAAATTAACATACATCTAAAATAAAGCACATAATGACTCAATACCGAAATATAATGAACTTGAAATATTGATATTTATTGAAATAAGATGGTACTGTTTTAATTTTTATCTATCTCAAAGTCATTCTATACAAAAAGAAAGTTAACGATAGTTTATCTTAATTGTATTTGCACAAAATTACATTTTCCTAACTGCAAATTGAAATTTATTATGACAAAATTTATAGCTAGTGTAACTTGCATTTTTCTCTAATTTTTATATGTAAAAATTTTTGGTGAGCTCATGGAACTATGCTAATTCAATACTAACAGTGGTTATTTAAAGAGAAAACTAAGCAAAAATTTTCTTAGCATTGTTTCCTAATTATTGTCTGATTCTACTTTGCACAGTACCTCCCCCATCTCAGCAAAGATCAAAAAAACACAAGAAATAATATTTTCTTAGTGTTCCATCAAGTAAAAAACTTGGCTTACCCATAGGAAGAGTTTTTGCTGCTAGTATCCACAAGCTTTAAGAACAGGAGATATGGTAGGATTCAGAACAAAATGATCATGGCTCTTGCACACTACCTCAACCTGTCAGTGCCAGAACTACTTGAAGGTTAAATGTCTTTTGTAAACCACAATGAAATGCTTCAGACACTGTGAGCATTTTAGTCCTTTGCAAAGAATCCATCACCTCTCAAGAAACAGAAAGGTTCAAAAATTCTCTGTTGACAAATTAAATCAATAAATACCATGATTCCTGGCATTCAGCCATGCATGCTCTTGCTATGAGAGGATACTGAAAAATATATATATATATTGAGAAATTCTGTATTGAAATTCATTCTAGATAACATTGCTTGACATGCTCTGTCAGCAAGAACATGTGCAGATGATACACAGAGTGAGTTACTCTAAAATAGTAGTATAATCTGAAAATATAAGCTGATTTCAAAAGGGCTGGCCAATTTCATGGATGGTTGATGCATAACAGACCACCGGAAAAAAAAACTAGAAATGCCTTATTCGTATAGTTAGCCTTTGAGTAAGCCTTTGAGGCTAATGTCATAGAAAATATTAATGTCAAAGATAGACTCAGAGGTTACTGAAATTTGTGAAACAGTTCTATTATCTGAGAATATTTCAAGTTAAACTCCAAAGTGTAAAGTCTATTCATAGGTGACTATTGTCTGCATAGTACTCTGAAGGCTGCTGTCTTATATTTAAACAACATTACAGACCTAAAGAGACAAATATTTGTCGTGCTTAAAGAAACCGCATCTTCAGTTATATCTAGTAGTATCGATGAGCAATTGCACAGTATAAAAGAGTAAGGTATTATATTAAACAAAAGC
This sequence comes from Varecia variegata, assembly GCA_028533085.1. Lineage (NCBI taxonomy): Eukaryota > Metazoa > Chordata > Mammalia > Primates > Lemuridae > Varecia > Varecia variegata. The sequence continues at coordinate 30,409,758 of CM052445.1, forward strand.
ATGTGGTACCAAAGAACTGGTTCTTCTTTATTTTGGCATCTTTTTCTTTTTCTGTTTATTACATTTACTATGTGCAAAAGCCAAAGGTTAGTGTGGAAAATTTCCAATGCAACGCCTTCCTACCTATGTTCTTCTTCAATGTGAACTTGTGACAATAGAATATGGATTTTTATTTTTGCACCCTTTTGATTCTCCTGGGCTGTAATGTTTCCACTGAGAAGTCTGCTGCCAGACATATTGGAGTTTCTTGCTATTGTTATTTTCTTTTCTTTTTTCTTGCTTCCCTTAGGATGTTTTCCTTATCTGTGACCTTTGCTAAGTTGATTATTAAATTCCTTAAGGTAGTCTTGCTTGGGTTAAATCTGCTTGGTGTTCTATAACTTTTTTGTGCCTGAATATTGATATCTTTCTCTAGGTTTGGAAACTTCTGTGTTATTATTTCTTTGTATAAACTTTCTACACCAATCTCTCACTTTATCTTCTCTTTAAGGTTAATAACTCTTAGATTTGCCCTTTAAGGTTATTTTCTATATCTGGAAGGCATGCTTCATTCTTTTTTCTTCTTTTTTTTTTTCTCTTTTGAGTATTTATTTTCAAATAGTCAGCTTCAAGCTTACTATTAATAATTCTATTTTCTGCTTGGTCAATTCTGCTATTGAGAGACTGTAATACATTTCTCAATTTGTCAATTATATTCTTAATGTCCAGAATTTCTGGATTTTTTTTTTATTATTTCAATCTCTTTGTCAAATTTCTCTGATAGTCTTCTGAATTCCTTCTCTGTGTTGCCTTAAAGTTCATTGAGCTTCTTCATTACAGCAATTTTGAATTCTTTGTCTGAAAGGTCACCTATCTCTATCATTTTGGGATTGGTCGCTGTTACCTTATTTAGTTTGTTTGGTGAGGTCATGTCTTTCTGGATGTTCTTGATTGTTGCCCATGTCTGGGCATTGAAGAGTTAGGTATTTATTTTAATATTCACAGTATGGGCTTGTTTGAACCCATCCTTCTTGAGAAAGCTTTCCAGATATTCAAAGAGAATTGAGTGTTAGGATCCCAGTCTTTAGTCACTGTACCCATATCAGCACTGGCAGTCCCCCAAGCCAAATAATGCTGTGACTCTTCTAGTCTCCTGGTTGTACTGTCTTTGTGGACTTAGGTAGGACATAGAAAAATTCTCTAAATTACCAGGCAAAGTCTCTTGCTCTCTCTCCTCACTCTCTGTGCTGGGCTGATGGAGATGTTCGAGGAATGACATGAGCACCCCTTCATGGCCACCAGTGCCAGGTCCTACCTAAAGCCAGCTCAGTCTCATCCAAAGTATGTGGTGACTGTTGCCTGGATACTCTGATGTTTATTCAAAGTTCTTTAATCGGCATGGTGTGAATTTTGCCAGAACTAAATTTTTCTCTTCAGGGCAGCATATTTCCTTCTGGTCCAATATGAGTCCAGAAATGCTCTCCAGGAACTAAGGCCTGGAATCAGGGGCTTAAGGAGTCTTCTCAGTACTTTATTTTACTTTGGCTAAGCTGGTACCCGAGTTGCAAAACAAAATCCTCTGAATTCTTCTTTTTCCTTTTGACAACTGGAAGAAGACTCTCCCTGAGCTGCACTGCCTACAGCTGAGGGATGGGTGACATGGTCACAGGCTTGGCAGCTGCTGCTGGTGTCTCACTGGGTCACATGCACCCCAAGTTCACTGTATCTGAGCAGGCACAGCTGCAGGAATTGCCAAAGACTGCAACCTTTGTAGTCCAACTGCCTTATAAATTTAGTTGAGGCCCAAGGCAGCTTTTATTCAGCTAGTGGTGAGGCTAGCTGGAACAAAGGTTTTGGGACAGAGGATTTCCGTGTGGCCTGGCTGGTCTAAATGCTCTCCCCATGGGCACCAGAAGAAATCTGCCCTGTTTTATGTTCCCCTGCACTAGGGAAGCCTGAGTTTCAGCACAAAGTTCCACAGTCACTTCACTTCACTCTCCCTCTGCCTAGGCACGCAGATTCTCTACTGAAAGTGCTGACATGGCACTGCTGGTGGTTGGGGGAGGGGTGGCATAGACAACGCAAGACTGTGTTTTCTGCCCTCTTCAGTGACTATTTCCTTGATACAATGTTAAAGCCAGGTAGTATAATGACTTGCCTGATTTTTGTTTCTTCTGAAGGTCCTCACTTGTACGGATAGTTGCCGAATTTGTTGTTCATGGGAAGGGATGATCACTGGAGGTTTCTATTTGGCTGTCTTGCTCTGCCCTCCCACATCGCAAATTATTTACCGGAATATCATGTGTGAAATGCCAAACACAAAGAAAATTTGATGTTTTAAAACAATTTTGTGTAATTATTAAATAATTACTAAACAATCTAATAATAATAACAGCAATGACAACTTTCATGCACAGACTTCAAACCTGATGAATTTCCTCATATGTCAAATATAACCCAATTGGTTCCTGAGTTTAGTAGCTGCTCAGAAATGCAGTCACTCTCAACATTTCATTCATGCATTTGAAAAAAATTTGAGTCCTTGCTGTGAGCCAGTAACCCGTGATTGTTTGTCCTTTAAGTTGAAGGATGCTGAACATAGAAGACATTGTCTCTCATTTGGTGGTGATTAGAATATTTTTTTTGTATGAAAATGTCAACATTTATTTAAAATTTCCTGTTTTTATAAAATTATTTGCTATTTGGAATGATGCTTCAGTGAATAACATTTTGCATTCATCATTTAGCAGATTTTATCCATATGTGAAATATTTTTTAATGGATTTCACTTTTCAAAAAATTCTACAGAAAAAAGAGAAAGAGTGAGATATATATATCCCTGCAGTTTTAGTATATTAGAAAAATAAACATTTGTAGATTCAAAATCAGAATAAGTGGGTTGACTGAAAAGCTTTTTAAAAATTTTTAACTTATGCTGTGTATGACATTAGCTAATTCTTTGGTTTCCATTTCCTTAACTGTGAGAAGAATTTAGCATTAAATATTTCCAGAGGTTTTGTGACAATAAAAACATAATGTATGTGAAAACATCTTGTGATCTTTAAAGAACTATAAAAAGGAAAGTTATTGTTTCAATTACTCCAAACAAGAACCAGAAAGGTTATTCCCGCATGGCATTCTAGTGTGATAATAAATGAGTAATTGTATGCAACAACAAATGGGACATGAATTCAGCAACAGATTCTGCACAAGGAGGCGTGGTTTCATCAGCAGTTGGGACTCAAATCCAGGTTTATGACATATAACCTTTAAAGAGGAAGAAACAGAAAGAGGAGAAAACAGTTCCATTTTCATACTTTTAAAGTAATTATCATTAACACTAACAACCATAGATTTAAGAATTATTTTATTTTAATATACAAAGGAAAGAAAATTATTCTCAAGTGATTGTATGATCATCCAATTAAGAGGGATCTTTAATTATGATTCTTCCTCTACTTACTGATTAATTTTTAAAACTATTAACAGTGAGAAAATTAATATTTTTAATGACTTCTTTCTAATTCAGACATTTTCTCTATTTCTCATATAAAACCATTTAGAGGGATGGCAATACAAAAACTTTTAAGTAATATCAAATATAATTGGTTACAGAAATTATGGGTTTAACTATTAATAGAAAATTTATTTGAAAATAAACTCTATGTCTCACGGCTATCTGGTAATACTTTATAAATCTGTAAAACTAAGCTATTTTCTGGAAATTAGTACTACCTATCTGCAAATATATTGCCAGTGGAGATTTGAAATAGAAATCAATTATTAGAGAGGCTGATTTTTACTTTCAAATATATTTTTCATAAAATATAAATTGTAATATAACTTACCAATATTTTCATTATTTTGTTTCTAAATTGTGCAGAAATTTAGCATTATTGAACTCTTAGGTTCAAGTGTAAAAAATTCTGGCTAAATTTCAGTGGCTATCGTTACGTTCTTTCAACTGTTATCCTGTATACAATTTCAATAGAATTGTTCTTATATTTATAAAAGATGCTGTGTTTTATGATTGCTATCCCTTCCAGAGGACAAATTATTGTAACAATGATAAACTTTACAGGAAACCACTGAAACAAGCTCCTGGGCATAGAAAACCAAATCATCCTAGAAGTTAAATTGAGATTTCTCTTTTTAAGCCAGAACTTTATGAAGAGAAACACTGTCTCTTTTTTAGAGTCTGTTTTATTAGGGTGATACCCTTTTATTTGGATCTTCACCCAGAGAGACAATGAGAAAGGGGGTATTACGAGCTCAGAGTAGGGCTAAGAAAAAAGGTGAGCAAGAAGATACATCCACTTCATTGCTAATGTACTATCAGGCAAATAGCTCTTGATCATTGGGTGCAAAATCCATTTTGAGAAGATAAATTTGGAAATAAACCTAAAATTTCATAATAAACATAGATCACAGTAAAAGTTCGTGAAGGTAATGTTTCTATGGAAAGAAAGAAGAAGCATTAGAATTATAGTGTTGGGTTGTCACAGCATTAGCTCAACTATCTGAGTTATTGAGAACTAATTTTGCAGCTCTGTTAGCAAGGCTTGACTTGCATACATATAATTATAGTTTATGGAGAAGGGGAATAAAAAGAAATTCACTTTGCCTAGTCTTAAATGAGCTGTTCATTGCAATGTAAAGGTAGCAAAGAAAACATTTTTGAAACAGCAGTAAGATGTTTTATAAAAGTCTCCAAATGAATATGTTCTTTTCAAGAGCTGCACAAAATATATAGATAACTTCTTCCAGGGGATATTTCCTGTGAATACTTTTATTAAGTTGAAATTTGGAAGCTTCTCCAGAATGTCAAGGAGTCATGAGTACAATTTATCGTGTGGAGAATTCTTGATCAAATATTGTGATATTGTGAAGAATGCCTTTCAATAGAATATATTTCTAGAAAGAAACTATTATATCTATTTCAAATCTTTTATCTAATTGTAAGTAAAATAGAATAGATATGATAAATACAGTAAATGCCACTGTATTTTACATTCCTTCAAAAATGTTAGGCGTGAGCTATTATGCTACAATTTTATATATGATATGTGCTGGTCAGGGAGGTGGATCTCATATCCTTTCTTTTACAAAAATAATAAACTAAAATGTTTTCTTTCAATGCATGAAGTTATTAAATTCTCTCTGCTTCCATTTGTCCATTATAAAAACACATACATTAAATAATATTGGAGTGCATATGTTATTAAGGAAGATTAATATTAATAAAAAATATTTCAGAAATTTTATTACATTAGTGAATCAGTGCAAGGAATTGAAGAAGTGTCCTATAGATTTGTTTCTAAATAAATTTTACAGATCTGATTTTTTTAAGACAGCAACTTGGTTTAAACCATGTTATCTTTTCTTTTTGAATCATGATATCTTGTTGGTAAAACATTTGTTCATCATAATTTACAATTGTAGATTCCAATTGCATATAATTGTGTCCGTATGTAAACTATGAAAAAGATAGATGCTTCACCTAATCGTATAAAGCACAGAGAATGGTTTCTGTCACACGGTAAGCATTAATAGCTTAATAAATATTTGGTTAATAATTAAATGGATAAACAAAAAAGTCAACAAAGACATTTTCAAATTTCCAAAAGTACTGTTAATTTAGTCATGATGTAAAGACAAATCACCAGATGACTACTTTTGAGCTAAATGAAATAGGTGAGAGATGATTTTTAGAGGGAAATGATTTGGTGATTGCAGAGTCAGAGGTTTTGCATCATGCATGCAGAATATGATCTCCAGGTTTATAGTTTTTTTTCATTAATTTCTTGATTCATTTGACATTTAGCAAATATTTGTTCAATGCTTATCATGACATAATTACTGTGCTAGGCATGGTCATAGAATGGGTAAAACTGTTAAGTTTTGCCCCTGCCCTCATTGTATCTAAACATATTGGAGATTACAGAGGCATAAAAAGTAGCAGACTTCATGTAAGTAATTAACAATTACTCTCAAGATAGAACTTTATGAACCCAAATGCTATTTTAGGTATTTATGATTTACTGGTTGTTTGCTCAAGTCAACCAGTGGTTAGTTCTAGTGCAGAAACCAAATTAGATAAGGAATTGACATTCATCTAATTCAAGCAAATGGAACTGGATATTCTTAAGAGATGTTTTCATTGAGCTATGAGTTTGGGCAATATCTCTCACTTACACTTTAAGAATAATTTTAATCTAAAGAAATGTGTGCATTAAGTAACTATATATTAAATATCTACTATTAATAACAAAAGATCTTTTGATTAACAGTGTCAAATTGACATTCTGTCTCCTTAAGATCATGATTGACAATAATTAACATGCTATTTATTCATTTTTCAACAATTGATCACCCACTATGAACCATTCTGTAAGGTAATGAAGGACACAATGATAGAATAAAGTCCACATGACTCGGACTTCAATATTATCACTCAATTATTTTAGGATAATATATATTTCTAACATTATAGTTTCTGGCCATGGACAAAACTGGTTAAAATATTCAGTTATATATATTATTTTAAGATTATTTGATTCTTAACATGAAGTGTTAGAAGTTTCCCTCCAAAAATTGGCATGTGATATTTTAATTACAAGTTAATAAGTATAAAATAAATTCTAAAAAAAAGTATCAGAAATATGCACAAATTTTTTTTACTTACATGTGGGAGCTAAATATTAAAAACAATTGATCTCATGGAAACAGAGAATAGAATGATGATTACCAGATCCTGGGAAGGGTAGTCTCTAAACAGAGAGTAGAATAACAGTTACTAGAGCTCTGGGCAAGGGAGGAGGATAAAGTGGGGATAGTTAATGGGTACAAAAAAATAGTTAGATAGTTATATAGCATGAACAATATTTGATAGTACAACAAAGTGACTATAATCAACAATAAATTAGAGTATATTTTAAAATAAGTAGAAGAGTGGAATCGGAATGTTCCTACCACAAAGAAATGTTAAATGTCTGAGATGATGGATACCCCAGTTGCCCTGATTAGATTAATTCACATTGTATGCCTGTATCAAAATATCACATGTACCCTATAAAGATATACAACTATTATGTGCCCATAATAATTAAAAATAAAAATTTAAAAAATATGAACGATTCTATTAGGCCTTTTGATACTAAAAATGTTCCTGTAAGAACTCAGTTTTTTCTTAGATTACATTTTAGTAAAGAATGTTTTTATGTTATTTGATTTAAACTCTTGGAAACTATGGAAATTATTGATATTGCAAAATAATAATCTAATCTGTTTCATTCGATTCAGGGAATAAAGACTTTGCTTGGGTTTGTATAATTTTTTTCTAAATATTATTCTTATATAATTATAACTTAATTCTAAATTTTTTAATAAAACACCATCATCTAAATACATAAAGCTTAAAATTCTGTTATTTTATATTTTTATGATTGAATCTTGAAAATGATATTACATATTTTTTAAAAAATTTGGTCAGTTCTGTTTGTTGCTCAGTTTTCTCAGATAGATGCTTGGGTAAGGTCTTAGGTAATTGGCCACATCCACAGTATCAAAGAAAAATGTTTATGAGTTTTACACAAAGTATGATTCCAGAAATCTATAAGTAGAAAATCAGTGATATTTTATCTTTTCTCTCATTACAAATCTTGATTTATTATTAGACATAGGGAAAACTTAAGGTATTTAGGATTCTCCTTGATAGCCACAGCTATTACATATTTACAGACACATGACATTAAGATTATGGAATTTATTGACCAAGAAGAGATACATTAATTTGGAGGCTTTATTCTTCCTCCAGTTACCAGTCAAATTTAGCTTTAAAAAATGCAAGAAAGAAGTTGCTAATCAGCTTTTGTGGAACTGAAGCTTCAACTTTTCAAGCATTAAATGAGAAAAAGTTCATTGTGTCTTTCAGTACATGGGCAGAAAATCACACAGGGGAAATTGTCTTAGAGATTCTGATATGTCTAAACATAATGGAAGGGCTACTTTAATCCTCTTGATTTCTAGTTATATTCCTCGCACTTTAGTTTGATTTTTTATGTTTCATAGCAATGGCCCTCCTCTTTGTTCATTACTTAGGAAAATATACTAATGTATCAATGTCTAGAAATATGTATAACAATTATGTCAGAAATTTCCTAAATAAGTTGCATTCAACTTAATGTGACTCAATTATATACTTATAAAACAAAAATATACAAAATTATAAATCTCAGTAATATGCATGGTTAGTCCCTAAAGTATAATTTATTTTTCATAGGAAATAATTGTAGAAATTTGTATAAACATATACATTTATATATACATATGCATATACATATATATCCATATATCTCTCTCTATATATGCATGTGTGTATATATATGTGTTTGTGTGTATACAAATGTCCAGAGTGTGGATATATCATATAGCATGCATATAATGTAACTTATGAATACATTTACTTTTTAAATAAGATACATATATGAAATGAGAAAAAAAATCAGTTTTTATCTTGTAAATTAAAACTTTACCTTTGAAGTAGAGTCCAGAATCCTGCCACTAGCTAGGTCTGTTTCCTTGACCAAATTACCTAATCTTTCTGTATTTGTTTCCTTTTCTGAAAAATGTGTATTATAAAATCCTATTTTTTCCAGGGTTAGCTATTATGAGAGATAAATAAGCTAATGAATGCACAGAAGAAAATTGCACAGTCTGTTCTCATGGGAGACACTCAATTAATATTGAATACCATTCCTCTTTATTCCAACTCCTGTTTAATAGTATCACTTTATTGGGGGAAATTATTCTGCATTTGTTTAGGGAAAAGTCCAATTTAAAAGAAATTACAAAAATATGTGACTTCTCTTACAATGAAAAAAATAACAAAATAATTCTGAAGGGAATTATTGCCTGCCTTTTTACCTGAGAGGCTGAAGGGATATTATCTCTGAGCACAAGCTATTATAAACACCAAGAATTGTTTTTCTCTCTCTCTTAGTGTTTCACATTATCTTAAGGAATGCTTTAGGACATATTCAAATAATTTAATTCATACTCCATGCTCATTATCCTTTCAGCTCATCACACAATCATTTGAGTACTTTGAGTTTCTAAATACGCCAACCTGGCAAAGCAGGCTGTAATCTGTGTCCCTTCAATGCTGGAAGGACAACTGAACTCCAGAACCTCTCTGTTGGGAACTCTCTCCTGCTACTTATCTTTGAGTGAAACTGCTCACAAGACATAGGAATTTGTTCAGCTACTGATTTTTATATATTTATTTCTATATTAAATTGAATGCTTATTGAAAATTCCACACAGCTCTTGGCCTTTTTTCTTTGGTTTTCCAATTTTTGCAAACAGGTTGGACAGTGTGGTGAGCAGAATCTCAATGTTAACAAGTGTATCTGTTTTGCTTAATGTAGTTAAGGGGCTAATGTTTCCTAATCCTGACTCAGGTAGTGCTCTAATTTCCCGTTAATCATCTTTGACTTATTTATTAAATTATCATTAATATTGATTAGTATTCATGTATCTGATGTTAAACAAACATTTAATGAGGATCTACTATGGTAATATGTCCCAGTCACCGTTCTATGCATTAAGGTACCTGCTCAAATTCCTAATGGAGAATAAATTAATAATAATGCTTACCAATTCATTCTTAAGTACTTTTAACTAGATAATTCAAAATCAACAAGCACCACAAAAACTTTGGTCAAACAATACATCCAGGTTTTCAATAGTACTGTTTTTCTACTGAACTGAGTGATTATCTCATGTATGACTAGGCATAGACTAATAATTTTTGACTTATAGGAGAGTCATTTCAATTTACACTACATTTTGATGTCGTTTCCTTTGCCAATCTCAGGGTGTAATGTTATCACGTATCTATAAAACAAAACACTAAGCAGCTGTTAAAACTCTGTGTATGACATGAAAAAAAAAATGAGAAAAGCAAAAAAGGACCATTGTTTAATGATACAATTTAGGCACTACTAAGCATGTACTTATAGCCCTTCTCTTTATACATGTTTTCTGGTATATTTTTCAAATATGTTTGTAAGTATATGCATCAAAATAAGTGTAGCTTTTTTTGCATAAAGGCACTGAAGTTTTGTAACACAGGAAGAATATTTCTCCATTGACTATCTTTCAGAGTTTGAAGTTTTTATCATTCATTTACTATGTGTAAACATTATGTAGCCACTGCTGTTCTTGTTAAAACATATCAATAATAACTAAAGGAATAAACACGGTAACAAAGAAAAGACAAAAACAAAAGAAAATAAAACAATGACTTCCTTACAAATTGCTGCATGATTTCCTGACTCTTTCTTCTAAAGACATCATTTGGTCTTAATCTAGTCTGGTAATGCACATCTAAACTAAATTGAACTTGAGTAGCTCATAGTGCCACTGATAATTTTAATGCAGTGATTTTTTTTTCTTAGTTCAGTTCCATGGCTTGAATATGGACCAAGGAAGCAGTAGGTAGAAGGGACTATTTGCTCTGAGAAGCCTACTTTACATATGGTCCTATTTAAATCATGGTATCCCAGAAACTAGCAAGTTTATTAGACTATGATTGGTGCAAATACTCCAGATTTACATAAAATTGGTGTTCTCAAATTCCTAGATTTAGGCTTAAACTCAAATGACCTCTGGAAATTCAAAAAAGGGAGAAGGAGGTGAATTTCCAAGCACCCTAATGGAATCAGGAATAAAGAGAAAGGAGTTGTAAAATTGCATATATGATTTTAATTCTGTTTTGCTCATTATCAAAGGAATTAAAAAGAGTGAAGAAAAATGGCAGAGGAGACTTTTATAATTTCTAGATTACAACGGTGTGCTCTTCCTACAAAAAAGAGCTAATAGATGGTATAGAAACAGTTATCAAAAAAAAAAAATAGGCATGTCTAGTCCTTAATTGCCAAAAAAAAAAAAAAACTTCTAATTTCAGCCATTTTCTGACAATAAATACAGTAATAGATAAAAAAACAAACAAACAAAAAAAAAAACTTATGCCTTGATATAGAAATCTGTTACCAGAGTCAGAGGAAATCTGCTCATTTTATGCATTCAAATATACAATAGAATATATGTATTGTGTATTCTATTGTAAATTTTTACTGTATCTTTAGGTGTTATACATGATCCAAGAAAAAGGTAATCTATGTACTGAAATTCTCTTGGCTAAAATGCCATGCTTTATTTCAGAGCCATGGTTGGGAATGTAGCAGGAGAGTGATGAGAAAAGTGAAAGGATGTGAGCAAGGTAAATATAAAGACAGAAAACATAAAAAACATATTCAGCTTCCAGTTCTCATATGTACAGAAAACTATGAAACGAAAGCGATATTATACATGTTTTAGCCAAAACATGAACACTTCAAGCAACTTGAGTCTCCACTCCCTATTTCTCTGCATCATTACTGTTTTGGTGTTTTATCTCTCTAGATCTTGATAGCATCTGAGTTTGGGATCCCTCTAATTAAGTAAACAAAATGACTTCTCAACATTATTTAAATGACAACAGCCAGCACAATAACTTGATCATGATAAATAGTTGATAATTATTTATAAATATAAATTAAATACATAATAGCTTATTGTCACTATGCCATCAATTAAGCATTTGAGCAAAAGTCATATAAGAACATAAATCAAACATAAAAACTCCCACATGAGCACTTCTAAATCATTCAGTAATACTAAGTAATCTTAAACAATATTTCTTATTTCTTTCTCTGGAGGAAAAAAAAGGCAATTTATCTTGATTCAGAAATGAAATAATAATAGAGGATAAATAGAATTCACAAAAATTCCAGAAGAGATTATTCTCTCTCAGATAATTCAGTGTGGAAATGAATTGAGTTTAGTGTAATAATCTCTTTGAGAGATCTCTAAAATGATAAAGTATAATTTAAAGCATCTGTGGCCTCCTGATTAAATTATTAATGACAAGAAAGTGATATTGCTGGTTCTGAACTTAAGAATTTGTCTGTATAAGTAGAAATTTTTTTCTCCCCAAACAAGCGTGGACAGGTCATTTGGTTCATTTGTGTGCTTTTTTCATATATCATAAATATGAGTTGATATGCAAATTCATTGGGAAAGCATCAATTAAGCAGAGCCAGTTAAATGAAGTATGCTAATATGCAATGATTCTAAACTACCACAGGGTGGTAGGAGATTCACTTTCCACAACATTTATCTAATTGGCAGAACTAACTGCTTTGCTGCACTTCTACCACATTCAAATCCCTTATTAAAAGCTATATCATTGTTACTGCTCAATAAGTGTGAATAAAATCTCAGTGGCAAAATTATACTTTAGGATATGCTATACTTAAACCAAGTCCAACTCAACGAGGAAGAACAAGTATTCACACATTAATTTGGTTCCTTTGCTCGTTTACATGCTTTCCTTGTTCTTCATAAAAGACAATTTATCTTTAATGATTAATATAAGGGAACTTCACAGAACACTTTTAACAAATTTATCATATCATGTGTTATTATGCCATCTAAATGACTATCACAACATCCACAAATATGAAAATGCACATGTATTATTAAATCATAATTTTAGAGTTAGAAAAAATTCTTCAATATATAGGGCCCCACTTCCTTATTTTACAGATATAAAAATTAAGGATAGGGTATGTTACAAAGATCACACTTATAATCTGTGTAAGAAATAATTCTAGCAACTAAATCTGTTGAATACAAGTTATTTATTGTACTGAAATAATGCACACATATGTAGTCATCCAAAAAGTCTTATCATTACACTTAAAGACATGCAAAGAAATTAAGTAGATGAAATATAGGTATAGTGACATGATTTTTTTTATTTCTTTTTATTTTTAAAGGTGGGGGAGCAAGGAGGGGGGTTGAATTTCCTTTTTTTTTCTTTTTGTGACAGAATCTCACTCCGTCACTCTAGGTAACCTCAAACTCCTGAGTTCAAGCGATCCTCCTGCATCAGCCTCCAGAGTAGCTGGGACTAAAGGAGCGCATCATGACCTCTAGCTAATTTTTCTATTTTTAGTAAAGACAGGGTCTCACTCTTGCTCAGGCTGGTCTTGAGCTCCTGAGCTCAAGCAATCCTTGGCTTCAGCCTCCCAGAGTGCTAGGATTATAGGTGTGAGCTACCCCGCCCTGCAGACAAGTATTTTCATTGTCATTATTTTCTAGGTGTGTTCATAATGGATTGGTGAAATCATTGACATGCTTTTATATAATTTAGGATTTGGATAACAAAATTTTATTTGTTAGGTTTTTCAAATCAGGTCAAAAGTCAACATGTACAGACTTCGATATCTACCTACATGAAAAAATATGAGATTGAAAAGAGTTTATTAGACTTGTTTTTTCATCAAATAATACCATTTGAATATTTATTATATTTTAAAAGTAGTTCATATATTTATTATGTATACCTAATTTAGAAATATCTTAATCCCACCATGAAATTTTAAATTTTTAATTTATTTTCTACATAAGTTGTAATATAATTTATCTATCTAAACTAGAAATATGCTCAGTAGAAGTAGATTTCAGGTTCCGATATATTTAAATTTTTAAGTGCAATATTCAAAATGTTTATATCCTGCATTTTAGTTTGCATATATATATATATATATACACACATATCTATACACATATTCATATAATATATCAATGCACAATTCAAATTCTAATTGGCATTTGGAGACTAAATACTACAATTGTTATTAAAGTTTTACCTTTTTCAAATAAATATTTATACATTTGGAATTTTTTAAAAAATCTTTTTCAAGAGTTAGGATTATCATCAGTCTACATTATCCAGAAGGTAAGGTACTGTGTTGGGTTTTAAGAACTTGTCTGTTACCTTACTTATTTTATACATTTATTGGTATATAAACACCACAAATACTAGAATTTTTTCCACTCCTCAAATCACTGTTCTATAATATTCATCTTAATATATACAATAAAGTATGCATGAGAACTTTTAGGCAGGGACTAACATGGAAAACTAATGCTGTGAAATGGTGCTAACAAATGGGAGATATGACTAGAGTGTATTAGGGGAAAATATCAAAAGACATGAGGTTAATTGAGATGCAAATATAGTATTAATTGGAAGTCTAAAGACCCTTAAGAAATTGGTAAGAGACATAGGAAGGAAGAGAAGAAGGTTAGAAATTTGTTAAAAGAACATGTGATCCTTAGGAGGAGGCAGATTGGATGGGATTGATAAAGGAGAGGATGTTGTCATATAGGTCCTGATGGCTTTTCAGCATAGAGATATTAATAAAACCCTAAGAATGCAAAAAAAAACCTGATTGGTATTTTAGTTATAAATATATTGAATTAAGAGATTGACATTATATTTTAACAGAAATATTAGCTATTAGAGATTGTGAAATAGATCACCTGGGAGAGATTTTTATGAGAACAGGAATTTTGGAGCAATATGTAAAGAAAGGATATGTGAATACATTGAAACAAATGAGAAAAAAGTGAAAAGGGTTAAGGACAAACTTTGTGAAATGTCAGAATGTAGAAGTCAGTGTAAAGAATTAAAAGGATGAGCTGCTATGGAAACCAAAGAAATAAAAATACTTTGGGTCACACAATCAAATGGGTCATCTCTGTCTTTTGAGCCCTTAGACATGTTGTATTTCCCTAACAAGATTGGAAACTCCTCAATCATCTTTTAGACAGACACACCTAACACTTTATATTATTGAACAGTATAACTGTTGTCTTTATGGATTAATTCCATATGCCATTCAATAATATCAAAAAGTATGTACAAAAAAGTTGTATTTGATGTTTTACATGTCATTAATGATGAATAGAGATGAGAGAATATATTATAAATCATTCTGTCAAACCAATAATAATGGGATAAACATCCAATTATTTAGATAACAATGTTTTATTGTTCAGTATCATGATCCTTACTTTAATCATACTTGGAGAAAAAATCAAAAATATGCCCAGACTGAATTTTTATATTTTTAATATGCCCAACCTAAATCCAGAATGATCTCATTTGAAAATTTTTAACTGGTTACATCTACAAAGATGTAATTTTCCAAATAAAGTTTTTTTCCACATAAAGTCTCATTCCTCAGGTTCTGGTGGTTAGGACTTAAATGCATCTTTTTGGGGACCACTATTCAACCTGCTACAAGACAATTAAGTTAGAAAAAAAAAATACCAAACATTGCATGCCATGTCACTTACTAACTGCTTTGAGAGCTGTTAATTTGTTTAATTTTTAAAGTGAAACTGTAAGTAATTTTGCTTCTGAAGGAAGATTTCATGGTTTTAAATTCTGGCTCCACCATTGGCATATAATCTGACTTTATCATGTCTCATTTTTCTCATTTGGAAAGTGCAATATAATAAGAGTACTTATTTTAATTAGATTGTTGTAAGTATTAAAAGCTAGTATAAAAATATGTGTGTGCTATAAATACATAATAAACTGAATGAGTGCATCAGAAATTCAATAGTAAAATTTGTGAAACAATAATTTTTAGATCTTCGATAGCAAGTAACACAGGACAATTACCAATGGGAGAAGGAAAGTTAGCATGGTGAGTGCCACAACCATCCAAACTTTCTGTCTGAGAGGCAGTTTCCTGAGTTTAGTGCAAAAACTCAGGAAAAAAGGGAACCAAAGCAAAACAAAGAGTATTTCCTGAGTTGTGGAGATAATGATGGAATTTGGGGAGGCAAAGAAGTCAGGAATTTGTAAGGCAGCGTACCTGAGAAGGAGATCAATTTGAGATTACTTTCAGTTGGGGCTGGAATTCTAGGTTCCTCATATATGATCCGTAGGTCCCTAAGGCTTGAAAAAGAAAAATACTACCAACCCCTGTAAACTTAACAATTCACAAAACTTATACAGGATTGAAAAACCCAACATTATTATCCATGCTATTATAAAACTTGATCTATACATTTATTATAATTTATATGGTATATGTATTTTTGACAATTTATATTTAGTATATGTAAAAATCTCATTAAACTCACTAATAGTAAGACACACAGCACAATAAAGACTGGGAAAAAAAATAAGTAGACCTCAAAACTAAGATACATAAATATATCTAAATATTTATTATATGATCAAATAGCACAAAAATACTCAAAATCATTTGTCATTGGTGAAATGTGGATATCAAGTATTGGCAAGGATGTGAGCTGATTGAAACTCGCATACATTGCTGGCATTGTATTGATATGGATGTCAAAGCAGGCAAAACTAAACTGTAGTGGCAGAAAGCCTGGGGTTGTATATGAGTACGGGTATTGATTGCAAAAGGACATATTGAAATTTTTTGGTAGAATATAGATATGTATAATTTGACTGGGATGGTCATTAACCTGATATATGCATTTGTCAAAACTCATTAAACTGTATATTTAAAGTGAGCATATTTTATTTTGTGTAAAATACACCTGTATAAAGTGGATTTTGAAAGTAATAACATTTTTAAATGTCTAATTATAGGACTTTGGAATTATTTAATATTTTTAATATTTTCTTTGTATATATTAATTTTCAATGATATAAGTGCATCCCTTTTCAAGTGAAATGAATATCAATTACATAAACTACTAATTGGGGTCATGTCTTTATCTTTTTTTATTAACTAAGATAAATACCATCTCCATGAGACATACTATTGGAGCACTCTAAAACCTTGGTCCTGTGGAGAAATACATATGAGTGATTTACAAAATAAAGGTGAGTGTTTGTGTTACATTTTAATTTACCAAAATATATACCAATTAATATTAAAAGAAGAAAAATGCACACTATATTAATCAGGGCATGCCTGCTACTCTCTTGGGTTTTATTCTACATTTCTTGGTCCCCAGATAAAACATTAAGGTCTAACCTGCTCTGTGTCTGCACAAGCATTGATTTGTAACACCAAATAAGGCTGCACAATTAAAGAAAAAAGTCAGAAAGAAACATCAGCTCCTTGCATGAGATGAAAGCTCTGTTGTTAATCATACTATTGATGGCATTACTAATGTAGTTAGCAACTAAATTTAGAAAAAGAGAAAGTATTCATTTATCCTCGTCAAATCTGCTTTCATGCCTCTGTTCTTAGGAAAGTGGACTGCTAATTATCTGGGATATTTGTGAATTTAAAATTTATTCTTTTCTTCCTTCCTACTTTCCTTCCAAGCCAGTGTCTTTATAAATAAATAAATACTGAAGCTAAATATCGTAACCATCGTCTACCATAATATATTTAATAATGACATACTCTGTGCAGAATTCCGGATGGAAATTTTTCATATAAATCAATTACATACATAAACATGCTTAAAATAGAACAGAGAGAGCATGTCAATATATTTTAGAAGCAAATTTGTACGTGTAACTTATTCATTTAGTGCCAGAAGATGAACACATGCACATGTGCAACTTCCTTGTCAAAATACTTTGAAAAGCATAAAATACTAAATTAATAAATATTCAAGAGTATTATCTATTACCAGAAGTAGCACAAAGCCCTTGAGTTTCAAGTTTGAGAATGTCTCCATTGTTCATTTGTGAAATATTATGGGGATTGAATAAAAACATTGTCTGTATTAACAAAAGGAACATTATAATGGCTATTCTTAAAAATCAAAATAATTAGAGAGGACTTTGTGAAGAAAATCTGAAAATTTTCATTCAGGTTCAAATTTGACATAAATATTGAACCACTATTCTGGATGAGTTCCTTTTCCCAAGTGATAATTTCCATTTAATGGTATTTAAAAACTATTAGTAACAGTAGAGTTCATGTAGGACCTTCCAATCACCAAACACACTACTGTTACAGGAGAAGAAGTTGACATATCAACTACACGAATCATTCCATTGTTGAACTACTGCAGTTAAACACACACACACACACACACACACACACACACATTTTTTGTTCTCCCCCTATGGACCTACCACTATCCTTTACTGGTACAAGTTCAGACCTTTAAGATCAGATAACAAATGCATTCCACCTTCTCCATAAATAGCCCTTCCAACTCTGAAGGTCAGTATAGGGACTAAAATTTCTATCTTCTAGGGTATCCAAAGTGAGTAGTAGTATGCTGGAAAAAGTTTGAACTGCCTCTTGACACTGAACGCTAATTTTTCAGGAATTTTCCTAGCTTTTGACATCAGATTGGTGGCTTGAAATTGATCATGGCCAAATCACCATGGTAATCAACAAATACCACAAATCAAGGCTTCCTTCCTACTGACCCCAAGCTGTTTAATAACCATTTACCAACACACCAATGTTTGTGATCATATCCCATCTCAAAAGTAATTGTTTTTCAGAAAAGGAAAGGAAGAGAAAGAAAAGGAAAGACAAGGGAAAGAGAGGATGGAAGTTAGAATCCAGGAAAGAAAGAGAGGTATGGTAGGAGGAAGGGGGAGAGGGAAGGAGAGAGGAAGGGACAGAGAGAGGGAAACTCTAAATCTTTAACCTACATTATCAAAATTCCTAAAAAGAATATTTTATTTATCTTTTGGACATATCTTAGAGAACTACATTGACATGTAAGACCTTTAAAAACATCATTTGGAATATGAAACTAGTTTTTCATTAACATTTTCTTGATTTCCTAAATTACCAAAAGTTTTTCTGTAATAATGTGCAAACATGCTTTCCAGAAGACAAAATTAACATTTAAATATATTTCAGAGAAGAAAATTTAAAATTTCTCATCAATAACCATAAATATCTTTATACACAGGATGAGAAGGATGAGGTGAATATTACAAATTTTCAATAAAACTTGGCTTAGAAAACTATAGTAACTTTTTGCATTTTTTCCATGATCACTGTAATAGTCCTACAATTTTGCTCTTTTTCCAAATTTCCTTCTTTTGAATGCATTCTCTGGACTGTTGCCTGAAGAATCTTCCTAAAATATAAGCATTGTCATGTACTACATGGTTTAATTTTTCCCACAAAGACTTTTTATCATTATAGATTCTTGAAAAATTCTTAGACTGTAATATATGAGGTCTGTCTGGAAAGTATTAAGCCATTGTTAATATGACAAGAACGGTTTGAACAATAGCGATGTAACCTGGCAGCCATGGCGAGTGGACTGGAATGCACATGCGTGGACAATGACAGCTTCACTGTACTGATCAGTGGAGCTCTAGACCCCAGTGAGTGAACATGTGTACTGTGTGGCCATCACATTCTAAATGACTGAGTAAGGCAACAAATTTACATCAAATTTTGCATTAAGCTTGAACATTCCTCCAAGGAAACTATTCAGATGATTCAGAAGGCTTTCAGGGATGATGCAATGAGCTCAGCACAAATAAAAGTGTGGCACAAATGCTTTAAAGGTGGTTGAGAATCTGTTGAAAGTGATCCACATTCTGGAAGGCCTGCAACAAACAGAACACCTGAGAATGCTGAACATGTACGGGTTAGGTTAAGAGATGCTGGGAGAACTGTGTGAGGTCCCAAGGTGCCTACTTTGAAAAGGGCTGAGATGTCATTGTCCTATGTACAATGTGTCTTGTATCTTCTTCAATAAATGTCTCCATCTTTCATATCACATGGCTGGATACTTTCCAGACAGCCCTTATATGTTCTTTGGTCTTATAACCTTCTTCCTTTCATGCAACATTCCTTAATTCAAACATTTAGTAGTGAGTAGCTATTGCATGCCCAGTATTAGACACCTTGGCAACATATAGATGGATAAAGCATGGCTTATAAATTACAGAATTTATATTCTGGATAGGAAAACTGACTAGAAAAAGAGAATTATATATTAATAGCAGGGTTTACAAATTAACTCATACTATAACTCAAATTCGCGGATAAAATAAAATCTTTGAATTTAGCTTATTTTAATACTAGTTCCTGCCTAATTTCCTACCAAAATATTACTAGGGAAAATAATAATTAACTTTATGATCAGTTTAAAGCATATGGAATAATGTAAATCCTCCCTGGGGATAGGGCTTACCACAACTCAGGGGGATGGGGGAGGCATGGGCAATATACATAACCTAAATTTTTGTACCCCCACAATAAGCTGAAATAAAAAAAGAAAGAAAAAAATATAAAACAACAACAATTTTTATTATGATTCACCTCCCTCATTCCTTTCTCTAAAATAAAGTTATTTATTCATTTATTTATCTATTTAAAATGGGGCTCAGGCTCACGCATCTATGTGGAAGTAGAGAGAAGGAACAGCCCGGTTCCATGATGGAAATTCACTGGGATGAATGGAGATATTTTGAGCAAAAGTGAAACATATGCAAAGTCTATCAGACCAGAAAGAGCAATACTGGTGGCTGGGACAATACAAGACTACATGACAGACATGTAGCATTTGAGGCATGGAGGGATGGCAGGGAGACTAGAGACATAGGTAAGGACAAGACGTGGCTATGCGTCAGATGCAGTTCTATGAATATATGTTCAGGGCTCTAATAAAAAGAAAAGTCTTTTTAGTAATGATAAAATATATTAAAATTACATTTGAAAATTATCTTTGAAGGAAAATTAATGGATTGGTGAGGATCCCAAACCCACCAGGAAAGAAGACAAAAGTGATTAAGTTAGAGAGAGGGAGGGGACCTAGGTTTAGATATACGCACATAGATACATGTATATATGTGTATCTATGTATGTATATTTAAATATATGTGTGTATATATATTTAAAATATTTAAAAATACCACCCACATACTAGATTCAGCCTTTAAAAAAATACACATTTTTAGATGTGTAAGCTAATAGTTGTTGTATGGTTAATGGGAACCATTAGGAGAAAGAAGGTTGGTTGACACAGTGTAAGAGAATGTAAAACAATGAAGTGATTCTTTTTGTGATAAAGATAATAGGAAAATTAAAATATATATTTATAATATTTACATGTGGGAGAAAGAATATATAACATTAGTCAAATGATGTTAATGTCTTATTTATGTTAGATTAATGTCTATTCTGTGTGTTGGTCATCCTCCAATACAGTCTGGGATAGTCCTGGCACAACATAGAACATCCTATTTGATACAGTATAACTAATAAAACTTAGGGATGAGTTAGATAAAGAGTGAGACAAAAGAATAGGTGATGTAGATAAGTAAGAAAGTACAAAAAATATTTTCAAAATCCTCCGCACCATTGCCTAGTGGAACCTACATATCATAAGTAAATGCCCCTGACATTTCCATTGCTATTGGAAAAGTGTGCCTCTGCACATGCTATGCCTCTACACATCTCTGTGATGCTTTCCCTATGTTTTTTCTCCTCTCCCACTCTCAGTGTTCTCAGAAGACTCCTAGTCGAATGTTAAGACTAAATCTTTATTTTTTAAAACATCAGTAGTAAATTCTTTGTTTACACTTAAATATTCACATATGGGTTTCCATGGGTTTAGCACATTATCTGCTTGATTTCCATGATACTATTTAATTTTTCAATCCTATATTCCATTGTGTTAATTACAAGGTAATTTTGAACTTTAAAGCCTTGTAGTACATCATGTTGTTTATTTCTATAAAAGTTTCTCTCCTGGACTGTAAGTTTCTGAGATGAAAAAACTAGGTCATTTTTATTTGAATTCCCTAAGATTGTGATACTTTCCACCACATAATAGGTGCCTACTAAGTGTATATTGAATGTGAAAAAAAGCAGAATACAAATTCTAGAATGAAGGCAAGTCAAAGCTAACATAGAAGCTTCTACTAATTACAGATTTATATGTGCATCTCCTATAAAAATTTCAGCATTCAATGAGATAGAACTACAATTATTTTTTTTTTACGTAAGAGGATACTAAAGTAGTAACTTAAAAAACTAGTTGTTGAATTAAAGCCTACATATTGTGAAAGCTATTTCTACCAAAATACATTACTTATCTGAGATAATACTCCTTTGCAAACATTAATATCTCTCAAAGTAATAAGGTCCATAATTTTTAAGCTGCTGTTATAGACCAGACATTGAAATAAATATTTCACATGTATAATTTTATTTAACTGCCTTCTGATACTGTAACATAGGTTCTGTTATTCACCCTCTATTAGAAATATATATATAAAAAAAGAAAAGAAAAAAAACAGTGGAAGTGGAAGCTAGAGGCAAGGAGCCTGTCTATATCATGTAGCAAGAGATACAAGGAACTGGGAAATCTTCTCATGTTCACTTGATTTCAAAGCCTATGAGCTTAAGTATTATTCCAAATTCAATCAATCGAATTATAAGTAAATCTACATTGGCAGGAATAAGGTAAATAATAGTTCCATAAGAGACATGGCAAGATCTGGTAATTCATGAGACCATGACTTTCCAATATCAGTCTCTATATTCCCTGTTATACCTCCTTGAATAAGGTAGATTTCTATTTCCTGAATACATAATTAAAGAGAAAATTTACAGTTTCATATTTTTCTGAATAATATTTATTTTAAAATAATTAAAGATTATTAAAAGTCTAGCTACATATATATTTATTTTTAAAATAATTTTTTCTCATATTAATATTTTGTATGTCTATTTACCTTACTTGTTCTCATCTTGAAGGTAAGAAACAAATTAGAATCATTATTTATTTATAAACACTCATTTTAAAAATACTAGTTAATATAATATTGTCTCAATCATCTAAGCTGGAAAGCTTGGGTACACGTTTGAATATTTCCTTCTTCTGGTTCCTTACATTTAATAGCCAAACAATAACTTTCAAATTGTGTAATAAATCTAGTCAATATGTTCAGGTATAACCCTCACATGGGACTCCATTGTGCATAGGATTAGCATCTAGATTTCTCAACATATCATGCCAGGTGCTTCACAATAACCTTCAACATATTTTTCATCTTACCATCTGTCATTGTCCCTCACACTCTTTGTACTCTGTTTCTGCCATTCCCCAAACATTAGCTACTTCATACTTCTATGCTTTTGTACCTTCTGTTCTCTCATTCTTGTATGTACCTTTCCCACATCTCTGCCAGAAGAATACATGTTTGTTGCTGAAGACACAAATTAAAAGTTGTGAAGAATACACCGTCTGGACTAGGGAGAATTAAGACTTCATCCTCTTTGAAGTCAGCATTTTGCAAACATGAAATGCAGTCTTTATCACACTGATATATACGTACAGTTGTTACATATCTATTTTACTCATTGAATTGAGTGTTCTGAATTGAAACAGACAACTCTTTGCTTATCTTTAGTTAGTATATTCATTTAGTAATTAAAGGTCTTTGAACAGAATACACAGAATATATTCATTACAATAAATTTTGTGTATTGTAGGGTCTCTAGTATAATTTGTACATTATAATTTTTATGTTTCAATAAAATACCGATGAATAGCTAAGTTAGAAATCATGATTGACTACTAATATAAAACTGAAATTTGTTAGAGTTGAAAAGAAAGTTTAGGAAACCTAGCTAGATGGATGGATTTATAGGTTCCTCTAATAAACAGACGTTGATACATTCCCCTCTCAAAACACTCCAAAATCTAGGTAAGTTTTATTTACTTTTTGTCATTAAAATTATTTTTCTAGTTACCTGTACCTTTGATATGAAAAACCATTCTGTGAAATGTTACATGAATCAAATTTCTGGATTCATTTTTAAATAAGAGTAATGTTCCTCCGGTGATGAAATGTCAACTTCTGTATTTCATACACTGTCAGATTTTCTATATTGCTTAAGAAAAGGTCTTAATAAATACATAAACCATGCCCTAACTCTAAAATCTGAAAATTTATTAGACATCTAAAGGAGCGGGCCACACACTGACAATATTTTGCCTTCACTTTGAAATTCACACAATGACTCAGTCAAATATTTTTTATGTTCCAAAATTCTGACATGACAGAAAAGACAAGACATAGTTCCCAAGTGAAAGACATTTAGAATTCTAAGTGTGAGTAAAAAAATATTCGTTACAGTTATGTCACTAATTCAGCATGAGCTATGATTTACTTCATTGTATCATCCCATAAGGAGTTATGAGTGGATCCCCAGAAAATATTCCCTAACACTGTAATTATTAATTCCTTATAGCAATATTTATTCAGCACTTAGCTGTGGCCATTATATTGTTCAAAACTTGTAATATTTTCTTTTTGCAATCTAACCTTAACTGTGACTTGACTTTTATTCTTTCTTTGCAATCATGCTAGCTAATATTGGTTGAGAGTTTTAGAGTGCTATAGCAAATCCTCCCTGAAATCCTTACTTTCTGTTTTTCTCCCACTGTATCCATTTGATGTGTACTATCATTTTGCCTTCTCAAAGCACAGCTTGATTCATGCATTCTATTCCTCAATAATTTTCTTAAAATGTCAATGTTTATCATTCAACTTACAAGCAGTTAATGTATTGCAATATTTACCCACCATAATTTTTCTAATATGTTTATTTATATGTTAACTTTATTTTATATATTTAAGCCAGGTTTCTTGCAGTGGGGAATTTTCTTAAAGGAAAATTGTGCACTGAACTTCAGTTAAAACATAGGAGATATTCTAGGTAAACAAATGAGGAGGGAACTTCTGCTTCTGGTCGATTTAAAGTAAAGGGAACCAAATTTATACTTTCAGCTGAAACCACTAAAACATTTGGGGAAAAAAAATGAACCAACAGTGTTTAGAAAGTATTCTTGAGAAAAGGGAAACAAATTGAAGCCTGTGATGGACTGAACAGTGTCCTTCAAAATTCATGTTTACCTGGAACCTGTGAATATGACCTCACTGGGAAATGTCTTTACCGATGTAATCAAGTTAAGTTGAGGTTGTACTGAGTGAGAGTGAGCCCTAATTCAATGACCAGTGTCCTTAAAAGAACAGGGGGATTTAGGCACAGAGATAAAAAATGAAAGCATAATGTGTTGAAGAACATACAGATTGGAATTTTGCCACCACAAGGCAAGGAATGCCAAGAATTGTCAATAATCACCAGAAGCTAAAAGAAGCAAGAGAACATTCTGTCTAGAGACTTACAGAGAGCATGACCCTGACACTACCTTGATTTCAGACTTCTAGCCTCCAGAACTGTGAGACAATAAATTTGTATTGTTTTCAACCATCCAAGTCTGTGGTAATTTATTATAGCAG
>CM052445.1:30435386-30448416 GCA_028533085.1 Varecia variegata
TTTTTTAATTTCCATTCTCTGGAGCAGCCTTCCTATCTTATCTAAGTAGGAGAAAAATGCTTAGAAACAGTTAGGATGGTACAATCTAGGGACACAGGCTCACTAAAGGACTAATCATAAGATTATAGAATACTTCCCTTCTCAGGTACCTTGCCAACAGAGAAACAGGGCTCCAGTACAATAATATTGTCCTATAGCTGAAAAAGCTGCAACCCTCAGAGGGGTACTTACGGAAGCCCAAAATCAATAGGAGAGATGAAAATAAGGGCACTAGAGAAAATGTGAAGCCACTGGAACTTACAAATATGCCCAACATTAAAAATAAAATTTCTAGCCAGATTAATATAAAACCTACCACTGAAAAACTATTTACTGCAGTTTCTCTCACTTAATACATCATGTTTGGCTTTCCACAAATAATTACAAGGCATGTTAAAGGCAAAGAGCACACACACACACACACACACACACACACAAATACACACAATGAAGCAAAAAAAAAATAAGGAACAGAAGCCAATTCACATATGACATAGGTATGTAAAACAGACAGGAAATTAAAATTAAATATTTAAAATAACTATGACTAATATGTTACAGGCTTTAATGGCAAAAAAGTAGACAATATGCAAGAACAGATGGGCAATTTAAGCAGAGATGAAAACTCTAAGACAGAAACAAAATGAAATGTTAGAACTCAAAAATACTGAAACAGAAATGAGGAATGCCTTTAATGGGCTTAAAGGTAGAATGGACATGGCTGAATACAATGGCTTGAATACAATCTATTAACTTGAAGAAAGGCAATAAAAATTCTCCAACCTGAAATGTAAAGACAAAAATCGTGAAGAATACAGAACAGAACACTCAGGAACTATGGAGCAATTTCAAAAGGCATAACACATACATAATTATGATACAAAAAGGAAAAGAAAAATAAAGAATCAAAAGAAATATTGGAAGAAATAATCACCTACAACTTCCCAGAATTAATGACACACACCAAACCACATATCCAAGAATCTCAGAGAAATCCAAGCAGGATGAATACCAAAAAATCTACATTTGGGAATATAACATACACAGTGCCGAAAACCAAACAGCACAAATATACAAAATAGAAATAAAACCAAAACCACAAATAATACCACATCTGAAAAGGAACAGAGATTAGAATTATGGCAGACTTCTTATCAGTAACCATTCAAAATATTGCTAAGTGTGGCCGGGCACCGTGGCTCATGCTTGTAATCTTAGCACTTGGGAGGCCGAGGCGGGTGGATTGTTTGAGCTCAGGAGTTCGAGACCAGCCTGAGCAAGAGTGAGACCCCGTCTCTACTAAATATAGAAAGAAATTATCTGGCCAACTAAAAATATATATTAAAAAAAATTAGCCGGGCATGGTGGCGCATGCCTGTAGTCCCAGCTACTCGGGAGGCTGAGGCAGCAGGATCGCTTAAGCCCAGGAGTTTGAGGTTGCTGTGAGCTAGGCTGACGCCACGGCACTCACTCTAGCCTGGGCAACAAAGCGAAACTCTGTCTCAAAAAGAAAAAAAAAAAAAATTTCTAAGTGAAAGAATCCAGTCTGAAGAGGCTAAATATTATATGATTATAATTTTCTAATATTCTGGAAAAGGCAAAACTGTAGCAATGGTAATAAGGTCAGTGCTTACCAGGCATTTAGGCATGGGGAAACTGTTGATGTGGCAAAGCACAAGGAATTTTTCAGTGGTGAAAATGATTATGTTAGATATTATAGTAGCTAGATGACATTATATATTTGCCAAAACTCATAGAATTTTATAGAACAATGAGTGAACATTAATGTGTAAAAATTAAAGAAAATTATTTAATAACCCAAGGGATCCAAGGATGGAATGTACAATGTGACAATATAATTGAAATTTAGAACAAACGTAATAAACTATCTTATTAAGGGAGGTGATGAAAAAGGTGCTGACCTAGATAACAGGAAATAAGTTGAGTCTTAACACTGATGACAAAAGGAACTGTGAATAACTAACCGATATACTGTATTAAATAAAATCTCTTCCTATGGGGTTATGGGTTTACAATTCTGACATCACTATATATGTATACTGGCATTAAACAATTAAATATTAATAAATAGATTTTATTATTGTTGAAGTGGGACTTTACAAATAAGTAAGGAGTTAGAATGACTCATGTGGTAATAAATTAGAATTGGATCTATAATATGAATTCTTTTTATAGCTTAATATAGGTACATACAGAAGCATCTGTAAATATGTGTGTATATACATGGGTTAATATGCAAATGTATATATCTTTGCTCTACTACCTGAGAGGGCCTAGAAAAATAATTTAGTAACAATGGGCATGCCTAGCACCAATGGTTTCTAATACAATGCTTTCTAATACAAATCTAAAATTAGAGGAACAAATTCCTTGGAGAAATGTTTGATTCTAGACCTCGGGAGGGAATGAACATGTTGGACCTAGAGCATTTTGTAGTGCCAGAAATTAAGGTAATTATCAAATAAAAATACCCATAATGATAGGGTTATGTTGAGGGGACAAAAAAGCCAGCTCAAAGAGCTGCCAACCACCAAAGCAGGAATAATTTGAGCATCAAAATTAGTAAATTATAAATTACTTGCCTATGAGTTTAAATAAATATCTATAAGTCCACTGACATATAAAAATGATCAATAAACAAATGGAAGGGGGAACAGAAATATTTTTCCAGTCTCAAATAATTTACCAGTCTGTAAGTATAGGCTGCTGGAATTGACTTTTATCCGATGAGTACAGTATGCAAAGAGTGAATTGAAAAAAAGTAAAATGGAGAAACCTAATAAACACTCTTTCAGCCATGTAATTAAAGTCAATATCTGTACTCCTTCTGATAGTATGCATCCTTGATATAATGGATGAAAATAACATTTTACCTTTGTGGTCTTCTTCCAAAAATACATATCCCCACTATAATCAGAATAAAAACATTCAAACAAAGCCTAACTAAGGGAGCTAAACAACACACTTCAAAATTGGCAAAGGGATGAAATACAAAGAATGTCTGTGAAACAGTCTCAGCTAAGAGGAACATAAGAAGACATGAGTACTAGATGCAATATGTGGTATCTTGGTTGTAATTTTGGAAGAGAAAAGAAACATTTGTTATAACCAAAATGTTTGTACCCTCATAATATCCTGAAATAAAAATAAATAAAAAAAAATAAAGAAATATAAATAAACTATGAACTGTGATTAACAATAATGTATTAATATTGTTTGATAATTTTTAATAACTATTCCACATATTGTAAATTGTTAATAATAAAAGAAACTGGATGTGGGTGTATGAGAATTCTCTGTACTAGCTTTACAACTCTTATGTAAATGCAAAACTGTTTCAAGACAATAATTTATTAACAAAAGTGTTGTTATAATTGTATTTGATATATTAAGAAACTAGATGAAAGATTGAACATATCAAATAGAGACATGGAAAATATTTTTAAAAGCTCCATTTCAAATACATAAAGATAATTATTATACAATGTTTCAATAGGGTTATTTGTGTTTTTCTTGCTGATTTGCTTGAGTTCTTTGTAAGTTCTGGTTGTTAGCCTTTTCTTGGATGTGTAGCCTACAAATATCTTCTCCCATTCTATAGGTTTTCTATTTGCTCTATTAATTGTTTCCTCAGCTGTGCAGGAGCTTTTTAGTTTAATCAAATCCCATTTATTAATTTTTTAGTTGCCATGATTGCCATTGTTTTTTTTTTTTTTTTTACATAAATTATTTGCCTAGGCCCATATCTGGAAGAGTTTTACCTATCTTTTCCTCTAGAATAATTTTTGTTTCATTCCTTAGGTCAATGTCTTTTATCCATCTTGAATTAATTTTTGTGAGTGTGAGAGGTAGGGATCCTGTTTCATTCTTCTGCATGTAGCTATCCAATTTTCCCAGCACCATTTATTGAATAAATCTTCTTTTCTCCAGTGTACATTGTTGTCAAAGATCAGTTGATTATAGGTAGATGGTTTTATATCTGGATTCTCTGTTCTGTTGCATTGGTCTATGTCTTTATTTTTACATCAGTAACATGCTGTTTTGCTTACTAGAGCATTTTAGTATAGTTTGAAGCCTGGTAAGTCTGGCAATGTGATGCCTCCAGATATGTTCTTTTTGCTTAAGGTTGTTTTGGCTATTCAGGTATGTTTCTGGTTCCAAGTGAAGTGTAGAATTATTTTTTCTAGATCTGTGAAGTATGACTTTGGTAATTTGATGGGGATTGCATTGAATTTGTAAAACACTTCAGCAGTATGGACATTTCATTAATAACAATGTTTATTCTACCTATCCATAAGCATGCTATGTTTTCCCATTTGTTTGTATCCTCTGTGATTTCTTTCCTCTGAGTTTCATAGTTCTCTTTGTAGAGATCTTTCACCTTCTTGATTAAGTACAAAGCATTAATAACCAGAATTTACAAAGAACTCAAGCAAATCAGCAAGAAGAAAACAAACAACCCCATTAAAAACTGGGCAAAAGATATTAACAGAAGCTTCTCAAAAGAAGAAAGGCAAATGGCCAAAAAACTTGGAAAAATGTTCAACGTTCAGTGTCACTAATCATCAGGGAAATGCAGATTAAAACTACAATGAGATATCACCTTACCCCGGTCAGAATGGCATTTATCAAAAAGTTTAAGAAAACAATAGATGTTGGCATGGATGCAGAGAGAAAGGGACACATATATTGTTGATGAGACTGTATATTAGTGCAAATTCTATGGATAACAGTAAGGAGATTCCTCAAAGAACTAAAAGTAGACTTGTCATTTGATCCAACAATCCCAGTACTGGGTATTTACTCAAAGGAAAAAAAGACTTTTCACCAAAAAGACACCTGCACTCAAATGTTTATTGCAGCACAATTCACAATTGCAAAGATATGAAATAAACCCAAGTGCCATCAATTCATTAATGGATTATTAAAATGTGGTGTGTGTATACATATATATATATTCGACCATACAGTATGTGTATGGGATACTACTCAGCCATAAAAATGATGAATTAATACCTTGTATAAAAATCTGGATAGAGCTGGAGCCTATTCGCCTAAGAAAATGTCTCAAAATTGAAAAATAGCACCACATGTATTCACTATAAAACTAGAACTAACTGATGAGCACACAAGGGCATAGAAGGAAGTAAAACTCAGTGGAAATCAACCAGGGGAGGGGGAGTGCAGAGGAGAGGAGGGGCCAAAACCTACCTAACAGGCACTATGAATACTATTTGGGTGCTGGGCACACCTTTAACTGGAACTCAAACATTATCCATGTAGCCTAAAACATTTATATCCCCTTAATATTTTGAAATAAAAAAAAGATAATTACAATGTTTCAAACTGAAAATGCACTCAATAGGACTGAGAGTACTCAAGATACTACAGAAGGAAGCAAGAAAGTGTACATGTTGACATAGAAATAAAAACCTCTCCAAAATGAAAGATAGACGAATAACAAATATATCAGCATTACTGGGCATGGATGGCGTTATAACCTCTGAAGGAGTGAGCAGAGGGAAGAAAACATATCTGAGGATATCATGACCAAAATAATACAAATTTGTTGAAAGCAATATACACAGATTCAATAAATGCAATGAAACCCAAACATAAGAATGAGCATGAAAACTATACCTAGGGTCATCATAATAAATGTTTAAAATCTGTGATTAAAAATAAAATGTTAAAATCAGCCAGATATAATAAAAAAAACAGAGGAATAAATATAAGAATGACAACTTGCTTTTAATTCAAAACAATGTGAGGCAGAAAACAGTTAAGCAACATCTTTAAAATGTTATGAGAAAAGCAAGACAATAATAAATTGTCAGATTAGAATCTATGTGCAGAAAAAATATACAATAAAAGAAAATGAAGCAAATACTTTGTAAAAAGTTAAAATGTAGAATTAAAATCATATTATATATCTTTGAAGATTTCTTTTGAGAGTCTTTAAAGACCCCATTACTAAGGAGATATTATTTTTCCCTGAATATGCACTCTAATATGCTGACTAATTGCTTTACTCATCAACAAAGGAATGATATCTATGTTATTGAATGTCGCAACTCTATTTTACTAACTGGGTTATCTGTTTCTTTGGAGATAGCTTCACATGTGATAGGTCCCTTTTGTTCTCTCTGATCTGAAGCAATGGGGAAAGTTTTATCTTCTCATTGTAGAAGTAAAAAATTAATTTAGATCTAACTTGGAAATGATTCCTTCACTGTTTGGATAATCCTTGGGGAAACCAGGAGCATGTAAAACTCTTTGTCTTTTTAAACCCACAATTATGCATGCTATTGGTACTACCTTAAAAAAATAAGTTGAAAGAATGTTAAAGCACGGACTGTGTTTCAAAAACAATATCAGCAAGTGACAAACTATCGAGTTTCTATAAAGCTGATCAAAACATGAATGTTTTGTTGAAGAATAGGTAAGATTGCTTCACCCTGGTCAATTATTGTAGAGTTTAAGGGTAGATCAGGGTCAAAGCAGAGGCAGGATGGGCTCTAGAGCATTTTAAACACTTTAAATGCAGGGAGCAGGTAAATTTAGCTTTATAATATCATATAGGTGTATTATAACTTACTTAATTTCTATATCTAAATATTTTTAAATGTCTGCAATCTATATTATTGTTTCTTGTATTTTTAAAAAAGCAGAATCTTGTCTAAATTGTGAATCATCTAGGATATTTTGCCTACTAAGTTTTGTAAGCCCTTGTTTTGAAAGCTTGAAAAATATTATTTTTGTTCAACATCTGCATGTCAGTTATAATCTTATAACTGACTTCTTCCTGCGTTTGGTATAGTACCATAAGCTAGGCTTAAATTATTTTTTTTCTTCAAAATACATAGTTCACAAAGGTCTTATCTATAGAAAGTATAATCATTTGATAAAAATTCATATTGCATATGAATAATAATTCCGTTTTCACTCTAACTTGTAGCAATTAACAGATACGCTGAATAATAAAATAAATTTATTCATATAGTCCTTTGTGTTTCCAAGGTTGAGAAATGATAATTAATATAAAAGATGATATATTTTAGTTCTGTCTTCAGTTATTTTCCCATCCAGAAGAAATGCAAAGAAATTATAAAGCTAATATAAAGCTTTAAATCTGTACAAATCAAAATGGTGTATTGTCATATATTATAGATAAATGTTTTAACACATAAACACATTAGCTTTTAAATGAATAAAAGCTACATTTAGCAAATTATATCACACTTTGTATACATAACGAAATAATTTCAAAGGCAAAAATACTCCCTTGTGATTGCAAATGGCTGAGTTTTTGTCTGGCCTTTTGATTTTTATATGACTATTAACACTGCCCTTGATTGTTGCTTGTGTAATTTTAACTTGTACTAAGATAAATAGCTGTGCTTAGATTATTAGGTATCTTTATCTTACAGCTAAGTGTTTAGCCGAGAAGTCATTTAATGAATGAGAAACCGGGACAGATAATATTTTAGGAAGAGTGCTCAGGTACTTTACCAACGAAAACATATCATAGAGCTTAAAGTGTGTTTTTCAATATCATAGACATAGGAGGATGTAGCCCTGTGGTGATATATTTTTTAAAATTATTACCTTACCCTGATGTAACTTCCTTTACAGAAAAATTGAGTGTTAGGGTTGAAATGTGTCTCCCAAAAAGATACATTGAAGTTCTAACCACAGTATTTTGACATGTGATTTTATTTGGGAAGCAGAGTTGTTGCAGATGCAATTATTAAGGGTTAGGTTAAGATGAGGTCATATTCAAATAGAGTGGGCCCTTAATCCAATACAACTGGTGTCCTTATCGGAAGATGATGTGAAGACAGGATGGAAGACTCCATGAGGTGGCAGAGGCAGAGAGTGGAGCTATGCAGCTGCAAGCCTCATAATGCCAAACTTATGGCCACCACCAGAATCTATAGAAAGATAAAGAAGGATTCTGCTGAGTCTCAGAGGGACGACAGCTGGCTCTACTGACACCTTAATTTCAGACTTCTAGCCTTCAGAACTGTGAAACAATAAATGTTATTTTAAGCTACTGGGTTTATGATACTTTGTTACATTAAATCTAAGAAATGAATTCAGTGCTATCCGTCCCCACCTCCCAACATTTGTAAGAAAATATTCATGTAAACTGAGATATGGTTGATATATTTGTTACATAGTTGCCTAGAGAGGAGAGGAGATACATACACATGCATATACACATATATGTATACATACACATATATATTATTCATATAAGTGAGATTACACATATGTCTGTGCCTATGCATATGTAAGTACATATGTATTTGTGGAAACGTACACCTAAGTCTTACTGATTCAAAATCTCTGGGGTTGAAGCTCAGAAAACTATATTTTTTATCAATTGCCTGAAAAAATTGCAATACACAGATGTTTGAGAAGATTGTTCTACATTATTATGACCTGCTACAAATATTACTAATATATATAATATTATTGTTCCTACAGAACTATTTCCCATGATACTGCTGTGAGTTAATTAGTTGTACTATAATAAAGCATTCAGTGATCAAAAAGGTGTAGTCGATTTTTCTTAACATATCTCCTCCTTGAACATTCATAATATATATTAGCAGTAACATAGGAAGATAAAATTATGTATTATAGTTACGATTTCCTCCTTTCTGCATTTTTCTTATGTCCCAGACCTTATAACTATTGAATTAAAACCATTACTTCTACCAAAACATTTGTCTTCCCTTGAAGGGAGAGTGGGGAGAGTCACCAAAGAAATCAGTTTAGTTCTCACAAGTAAATAGACTGAGAAAGAAAGTTTTCTTGATTTGCAAGAACTGATTTTTTTTTCCATGAGCAAAAGAAAAAAAAAAAAAAATATATATATATATATATGTATATAAGAACACTGTAAGGAACAGAGCAGAACGTCTCAGTAAATGAACTTGATAGCATAAAAAATAAAGTTGGGAGAAATACATGACTATATGAGTGCCAGTTTCCCCTCTGAAGTTGACCAGCTGGTAGATAAAAGATGAGAGAAACTACTCATCCATTAGAATGACTACAATAAAAACTACTGACAATAACACATGTTTGAGAGGATGTGAAGAAACTGGATCTCTTATAGATCTGTGGTAGAAATGTAAAATTCTGTAGCCCCTCTGAAGATCATTTGGCATTTTCAAATGAAATTAAATATACACTTATCTTATGACCAAATAATCACACTCCTGGGCATTTATCCCAGAAAAAAAAAGATGAAAACTTATGTTTCCCCAAATTTTCATAATAGTTTTATCTGGAAATAACAAAAAATAGGGAAAAAATTGTTCTTCACCAGGTGAATGGTTGAAGAAACTGTGGTGATTCCATGCCATGGAGAGCGACTTATCAATAAAAAGAAACAGAGTATTGAAATACACAACTTGGATGGATTTCAAGACTATTAGGCTGAATAAACCAATCTTGAAATGTTTTATAGGGATAATCTCATTTATATAACATTCTTAAAATTGACAAAATTAGAAAGATAAAAGCAGATTAGTGCTTTCCAATAGATAGGGATGGGGAGAAGGTTATGAATATAAACAAATAACATGAAAGTGATTCTTTATTTTCTGGGACAGTTCTGTATCTTGGTTATTTGTAGTGGTACTTACATAAATCCATGCATGTGGTAAAATTTCATTGAACAGCTCCCACACACATGCACATATATACACAAAAGAATGCATGGAAACA
Source organism: Varecia variegata (assembly GCA_028533085.1). Lineage (NCBI taxonomy): Eukaryota > Metazoa > Chordata > Mammalia > Primates > Lemuridae > Varecia > Varecia variegata. Next base: position 30,445,191 of record CM052445.1, read on the forward strand.
CTGGAGAAGTCTGATTAACATCTCTAGTGTAGTTAGTAATATTGGCTCTAATCAATGGCCCAGTTGTGATGTTTTACTGTAGTTACATAAACTGTTACCACTGTAGTAATCTGAATAAAGGACATACAGTTTGTCTCTGTACTATTTTTGCACTTTCTAGTGAGCTCATAATTATTTCAAAATGAAAAGTTCAAAAAAAAAAAAAAAAAAAGAAGTGGCAGACCAAGTTGGCTTGTGAACTGTAGTTTGCTGACTTGTTACCCAAGAGGTAATGCATTCCTGAATTTTAGATTATATAACTGATAAATAAAGTAAATAAAATTTATGAATTAACTTTTAAAAAGTATTGTAATAACAGATAAATAAAATCTGATGTCATATGTATCTTTGAAAAGAGGTGCCTCACTGAATCCCACTCTACCATACCCATGTGTGTGAAGGCATGATGAAAATACCTGGGTAATTTTGGAATGATTTGAAAGCAGGGTACCAAGGCTTTGCTACCCATAATGTGCCCCCATGTCCAAGCAGTAGAGGAGCAATGTTTGACTCAGTAGTCCCTAAAGATAGGTCTGAGCACAGCCATTCTCGTTCCCAGGCATCAGAAAGCATCTTTTAATTCTTGGGAAAGCATCTAAAACTTCCCCCTTCCCCAAGACATGTGTTGGGCATGGACCAAGTAAACTTGAATCCACAGCAAGGCAGACCACACATTCCTGTAGCTGATATAACATATGTAGAGGCATATATGATTTATGTGGCCTAGGTTATAATGCACTACAGATATCCTTTCATACACACACACAAAAATTTAGTTATTAAACACAAAAGCAAATTTATTTTTGTTCACAATACTTTCCACATGCAGGTGGACATAGGGCTCTGCTTGTTACTGTTTCTGAGTCCCAGGCTAAAACAGGCTCCATTTTGAACCATGCATTACACAATCATTTTGGCAGGAAGAAAATAATTCTGTAAGGTTTTAAACAAGCAATTAAGTAATTGTACCACAAAGTGACACACTTTTATTCCATTTATTTCATTAGTCAAACCCAGAAACTCTACCCAAAGCTGTCAGTCATTTCAGTCTTTTGTGAGCCTGGGAAGAAATGAAAACTAAAAATAAGGGAGAAAGCTTAACGATGACTAAAATTTATTAAGGTTTGCCCTGTCATCCATGTATCATATTTACTTTTGGTCTTATGTGTACATCTAAAGAATGTACATTCAGCAGTTTTAGGGCATAGTGTTATATAAGTATTAACTAGTTTAGATTGATTATTTTTCATATCTTATAAGTCCTTTCTGTTTTTCAGTATATTTGTCTGTCTCCCTATTATTTTGTCAATTTTGGCTTTGTGTATTTTGAAGCTGTTTCATTAGATATACACACATTTAGGATTGTTAGTCTTTTTAAAGGATTATTTTTTTTGCCATTAGGGTATGTCCCATTTTATCCTAGGTACTACGCCTTGCCTTTAAGAATACTGAATTTCTAATATTGTATGGTAATTTTTTAATCCTTTTACTTTTAACCTAACTTCTTGTAGTTTACATTGTACTTTTTGTAAATAGCATTTAGTTGTGGTATTGTTTCTAGTCTGATGATCTTTGTCCTTAATCAGATTGTTTGGTTCAATTATATCTAATTTACATTCTGATATATTCTTGTTTGTTTTACATTTTGTTTCATTTTTCTTTGCTTATCTGTTTCTTGCTTCCAGCCTTCTTATGCTAATCTCACATTTTGGGAGCTCAGGAGAGTTTCAGCTGGCCTTGCATGCCTTTGGCTGAGATGGTTTGATCCTCATTTTCTTGTCTGTCACCTCCCTCAGCAGGTTAGCTTAGGTATGCTCTCATGAAAGAAATGGAGTCCAAATGAGAGCTAGCCTAAGTGCAAAAGAAGGCAAAGGGAAATATGCACATTCTTTTCAAGATCTTGCATCATGTTTATTAATGTCCCATGAGACAAAGTAAACATAGGCCAAGCTCAGAGTCATAGTAAGAAGCAATTTAAACACAATAGGAAGTACATAGACAGAAGAGGGGTAATAACAAGGGCCATTAAACCAATTAATCTATCATATTTATTCATTTCAATCACTGGAATTACTATTTTATTAATACCACTTCACGTCATATAAAAAACTTGGAAGTAACTCCACTTATCCTTCTTTGGTACTGTTATTACACATTTTACTTCTCAATTTGTCATGACTTCCACAACAAATTTTAATAGTAATGTTATAAATAATGTTATAATAATATTAGAATAATGTTATAGTTTATATAAAATCATATATTTATTTTGTCTGATGGTCTTATTTTATTTCCCTGCCATCCTGATTTCCACTACGATCATTTCCCTTTAGTCTGAAGAATGGCACATAATATTTCTTGTAGTGTGGGTTTGCTGATGTCATATTTTCTCAATTTTCTCTGTCTGAAAATATGTTTTATTTTGAATTCATTTTGAAGAGTATGTTCACTGGGAGTAATTGTAGGTCAGTATAATGACTGCTGATGTCCATGCTCCCGTGGTGCATGGTGAGTGCAATCTTCTAGACTGTTGTTTGACCAAACAACTGGGCACCATAGCCCACTTAAGTTGACAAATAAATTAATAATCATCCATATTGAAAACATTAAACTTTATAAAGTACTTTTTTTACCCCATGTTTTAGAAAATATTACTAAGACCTCACTATATTATAATGAACAGAAAAAAAGAAAATGGACTTTTCATTTTTTTTACATTAAAATGATGAAACCACTTGTATCAATAAAGTTAGCATAACCATTGATTCTATTCAATGGTGGAAATCAGGAATGATTGACAAATTGATGTACTGGACAAATAAAAATCTAGTTGTAAAAGATCTCAAATTGTGTTCTGAGAAGTAACTACTCTAAAGGGAAGGGAAAAATAACTTTAATCTGGCTATAATTCAGTCATCAGATAGGAGAATTGTTTCTGAAGATTGAATAGTACCTATAATCTCTAACTTCTTACTGAATTCCAGTGGACTTGTATGCAGTAAATTTGAAGAAATTTAACAATCACTAATAGAGCTGTTTCATTATTTATTCTTTTTCTTTCATAAACATCAAGAAATAAGCAGTTATTATGTTGACTCATCCCACCCTCTGTCTCATTCCCACCCATCATGCCCTTCAAGGAGATTGCCAGCACCACCCTAGGACAGACTGCATCTCAGGGTAGATA
>CM052445.1:30448516-30477295 GCA_028533085.1 Varecia variegata
CGTATAGGACTTTAAATACTTTCAAACTAAACTCCTTGTTTCTATCCCTCCATAACATGCCTTCCTTCCTCTTTCCAACTCCCCATTTTTATTATCCATTCAGATGCACTTGCTAAAATCTAATCTTTCAGATCCCTATCACCCCAAATTTAATGGATGGTTAATATTTTCCTTTCAGTGCCACCATGTTATGCCCTCTGTAATACATCCTTTCCACTAAATTCTTCCTGACAACACTCTTGGACTCTTGGGTAAACTTTAATAATATTTGACTATAAAAATGGTAGGATACCTATCTCATAACCTCTAATGTTATTATCCTGTTCCCTCAACCTCCACATTGCTGCCTCAGTTAACTTTCTAACTTTCTAACTAACTAACTGATCCTATCATTACACTATTTATAATACTTCAGTATATCTCCATTTTGTGTTCTACAAATGTTAACTCTGACAAGCCAAATAATTCCAAGGAACATTTTCTGTTGTTTTAATCAAAATTGGAATACCCTTTGGCCTATTCACTATGCCAAGGACCAACACTCCTGTTTCTCTTACCTCCTCTGCTTTCTTATTTATGCTATTTGCTTGATTCCTGTAAGTATTGACTGTGTACACCTTCCTGCATGTTCTATAATAACCTCCATGCTTTGAACTGTGTTTATTTTTCTAAATTAACTATATGACTCCTTTGTCTTCTGGCCACTCTCCTTTGATCCTGTTTCATAGGGACACTAGAGGGCCTTTAAGGCTCTATAGATGTTGTTTTGTAACATTATATGTCTCAGCACCTTCTGTCCTCTCCAACTGGAATTGTATCCTTTTCTTACACCCCGTCTGCTTAGTGAAATTCCCCTCAATAAGCACTTCCTTTGCTAAAAGTGTCACTTATCAAAAACATTTATTTGGCTTTTATGCCTTCTAAAATATTCAAGGTGCAAAAATATAATCATATAATCTTTGCTCATAGGCTCTAATGAATGTTATAAAAATAAGACACTCTGTTTAAATGATTTTCCATTACAACTGATTGGGAATAAACCAGATGTTACTTAACAAATATACAAAGTAATTGCTTTCTCTACTGGGACCACATTGACCTCTCTTTAGTCATTATCTATAATATATCTATTGTCTAGACACAACAAAACTCCATCTCCATATTAATTTAAAAGGTTTATTTTATATGAAAATAGTATTTTATAATATTCTCTCCTTCCCTCTCAGAATTTAATGTTTTCCTTAAACATAATGTAAAAAAAGATATAGACATTGATATATTGATAGATTTGAAATATAATACTGCATCACTCAGCAATATTATAATCTCCATTCAACAATATAGAGGGAAGCAGCGTCATGTTAGCTAAAAGCAAAGCAAAACAAAAATCTTTTTTTGCATATCATATCCTTGTGTGAAGAAAATTCATTGCTTAGAACATGGAGGGGAATGATACTGAATATGGCCCAGGTCCAGTTAGTTGACACAAAATTCAAATCCAATAATCACTAACCTTCAAGGAATATAGAATAAGCCTGGGAATACCTAATTTATCTTGGAATTAAGAAGTCAGAGAGATACTATTTAAATCCAAAGACTCAGTAATACCAAATAGGAGTTAGAAATGTGCAGGAAACAACTGAAGTCAGTGGTTAAGATACATGAAAACAACAACATTGGTTCTTTTTTTTTCCCCCTTTATTATACTATATTTTTCTATTAGCATGGTATTTTAAAAAGAAAATAGGGACTAGCATCAGACAAAATTTAATTCAAATCCAGAGTCTCTTTATTTATATGTGTCTTTGGCTGAGTTACTTAGAACTCTATCGGTTTTCATGCCTAAAATTAACTAACAAAACACCTACTTTGAAGAACATTTATGAAGATTGGATGTATGAAGGTTTTCTAAAATATCATCTATCAATCCTATATAATCATAAAAATGGATGTGAATAAGCAACTGCATTCACCATCTGTAATCATTGAATATCTCCTGTGACCAAGGTGCTGCTTTGGACACTGGAGGCTTACAATGAAAGACTACCAGGACTGAGTCCACAGTTGAATTTACAATCTAGAAAGGAAGACAAAATTGCACATCCAAGGGAGGCAGAAGTATAGAAAAAGTGATAAATAGGTAGAATTTATAGGCACTGTTGACTTACTGAACTTGTTAATTAAGGAATACAAATAGTAAAATTTGATAAGAAAATTGGAAAGTAGACTAGGAAAGAAATTCAGAGTATAGGATTTAAAAGAGGATAGGAGGTGGAAATATATTTTTTCTGTTAATTTGTTACCATGGGAGAAAATAGAAAGTCTGGATATGTTTACATTTTGAAAGGAAAAAGCTGACAGAAAGGGAGATGCTAAAATATATAAAGTTTTCTTTACAATAATTTAAAAAGCAGCAAAAATCTTATCTTACCTCAAAAATTTGTCCCCCATTGGCCTATTATTTTGTCTGAAATTCTCTCCAAGTTTTGAATGACAAGAAATAGTTTCCATCACAGCTCTGCTAAAATAAACCTGTGTTACTTGTGTTGTCTGGGGAAGTGTGCAGGTTTGTGCAAAGGATTCAAGGAATTAAAGTATTATCTAACTATAATTCAATGATCCTAAACATAAAGAGGTAAAATACAGTCTTGTTTGTTTGTTGTTTGTGTGTGTTGTTTGCTTTATTAAAGAGGAACTAGAGTGTATATATTAGAATATTATCAAAAGGTATATGAGATTACTGGTAAGACCAAAGGCACAATGAACTTAAACCATATAATAAGCCTAAAGTAAATCACTTTCTGAACTACAGAACTGAAATAAGATAGATATCTACTAGTTCTGAGACAGACACTCACTTCATATTGACTTATAAAGAATAAAATGCTGAGCTCTGACTTGAAATTCCTGAATAAATGGTAAGGGAAGGAAATATTTCATAGCTTGAGGATGGCATACTTGTTACTAGACTTGCCTTCATAACAAAAGAGCTAAGGCTGCTCTTTGAAATGAATATAGATGAGATGAAAAATGATTACTGGATCACAGAAAGTAATGTGCCAATCAATAATCCACTTTTCTTAGTACTGTATTTCCTATATATGCTTGTGCTAGCAATTACTAAATTAACCTCATAATAGGAAATCAGAAGAGCCCTTAAGTTTGTATTATATCCCAGTATGGAGGGACATTAAATTGCCAGCTGTTCACTTTTAATAAAACAATATAATGTTTATGAAGTCCAACAGTTTTAGAAAGCTCTGTGTCATCGTATTTTTTCTGTTTTGCCCTGCCCCCACCCCACCCCATGGGTACAGAAGAAACTGTTCTATCATATGATGAATTTCTGTAATATCCCAAAGTGATTTTAAAAATTTCAATAGCCTTTCTCTCTGAAAAATAACATCCCTTTTATTCTCTTGTTGCATATTTGTGCTTTCCTTTAGTAAGTGAACACTGAAGAGGATATTTGAGAGTTCTAATAGCTTCTGTTGTGTTCTTATAATAGCAATGTTTTTAGCATCACTATAGTTAAGAACTTGTCAGCACTTATAAACTCCTACCTTAGTGAAATTTCACTTGGCATGTGAGCTTTCAGCCTAGGAGCAATTTTCATTTTAAGCTTTAAAACGATCTCTCAGGATATTTGTGATGGTGTGGTTCAAACTTAAAACAAAAGCTTACTATTCTCAGATGATTCCTAATCCCCTCCAAAATTGTGCTTTGCAGATTTCTTCCCTCTATAAAATCAATTAGCTCATAATAGCTAAAGAGAGTGGGAAGATTTTAACAGTTGTAATGATGGATGGAATATAGTTTTACACATCAAATTACATAATTTTAGAGAGTCAAAAACAAAAATGTTGATAAATAAGAATTATGTGCACTTTTATATTTAACAACTACCATTTGTAAAACCAAGTTTTAGATGCTACCTAAAACATGAAGTTTAAATACTTTCAGTAGGAGTCTTAATTTTAACATTAAATAACACATTTGATGTTTCAAATAAATGTAAAATTTTAAAGGTTTTCTTTTTTTTTTTTATCTAGCAAATTACTTTAAAGAATCTGAGATTGGCTAGGTCCAGTGGCTCATGCCTGTAATACCAGCACTTTGGGAAGCTGAAACAGGAAGATCACTTGATCACTTTTGGAGGCTAGGAGTTTAAGATCAGCCTGGGCAATATAGCAAGACTCCATCTCTATAAAAAATAAATAAAAATTAGCCAAGTTTAGTGGTATATTCCTGTAGTCCCAGGTACTTTAGAGGCTGAGGTGAGAGGATAGCTTGAGCCCAGGAGTTCAAGGCTGCAGTCAGTGAGCTATGATTAGGTCAATGCACTGCACTCTAACCTGGGTGACAGTGAGACTCATCTCTCAAAAAAAAAAAAAAAAAAAAAGGAATCTGACAAGCTGAGATTTTGCTGAACTTGTTGGTTCATTATTCGTGGGTGTTTATTCTTCAACTGCTTTCCAGGATTTTCCTTTTCTACTACATTTCCAGATGATAAGAGCATCCCTGGGCACTTCTCTGAATCTACGCCTCTCTCTAGCTCACCTCATTTAATCATATTGCTTTAAATGTTATACCCACTCTGATAAATCTCAAACTTATATCTCTACATCAGAAAGTTTCTGAGTCCTACAGCTCTACTTGGGATATTCTATAGTCATCAACAATTTATAATGTGTATAATAGAATTTTGATTCTATTTCTCTTACTACCCCACAATCTGTTTCTCTCAACCTTAGTAAATTCCCCTGCTCGTGGGAAAAAAAAAAGGAAATAAAGTAAATCATCAGAGAAAATAGACAGCATACAGAATGGGAGAAAATATTCACATGCTACACATCTGATAAAGGGCTGACAACTAGAATCTATATAGAAAGAGCTCAGCAAATTAAAACGCTTCTGCACAGCCAAGGAAACTATCATGAGAGCAAACAAACAACCTACAGAACAGGAGAAAATATTTTCGTGCTACACATCGGATAAAGGGTTGATAACTGGAATATATATAGAACTCAGGAAAATCACCAAGAAAAAAATCAAACAACCCTATCAAAAAGTGGGCAAAGGACATGAATAGAAACTTTTCAAAAGAAGACAAATGGCCAACAGACATATGAAAAAAAAAAATCAGCATCTCTAATCATCAGAGAAATGCAAATCAAAACCACAATGAGATATCACTTAACTCCAGTGAGAATGGCCTTTATCAAAAAGTTCTAAAACAATAAATGTTGGCGTGGTTGTGGTGAGATAGGAACACTCACATACATCTGGTGGGACTGCAAACTAGTACAACCTCAATGGAAAGTAGCATGGGGATACCTCAAAGAACTAACAGTAGAACTACCATTTGATCCAGCAATCCCACTACTGGGTATTTACTCAAAGTAAAAAAAGACATTCTATAAAAAAGACATCTGCACTCAGACATTCGTAGCAGCACAAATAAAAATTGCAAAGATGTGGAAACAATCCAAATGCTCATCAATACATGAGTGGATTAATAAAATGTGTTTTATGTATACCATGGAGTACTACTCAGCCATAAAAAATGAACTAATACCCCTTGTACTATCCTGGATGGAGATGGATCCCATTCTTCTAAGTGTAGTATCACAAAAATGGAAAAACAAGCACCACATTTACTCACTATTAGATTACTATTAATTGATCAACACTTATGTGCACATGTGGAAGTAAAGGCAAATATATGTGCACATGTGGAAGTAACATCATCGGGGGTTGGGCAGGTGGCAGGGGGAGGAGGAGATGGGTAAATTCACACCCAATGGGTAAGGTGCACGATGTCTAGAACAGTGAGCCAGAATTCTTCAAAGTAAACAATGTTGTAGAGAACAAAAAAAGGTGAATGGAGTATTTTAGTTCGGAGGAGATCAAAACAATGTAACAACCCATCCAAATATGTGAAGCACAATTAGATTCTAGGTCATGAAATATATGTGTGTGTGTACATGCTTAAAATGAAAAAATAATGTAATCAGACAATGAAATATTTTTCAGCTCTAAAAATAAATGAGCTATCAAGCCATAAAAAGACATAGGGGAACCTCAAATGTATATTATTACGTTAAAGAAGCCAATCTGAAAAGGCTACATAGTGTATAATTCCAAGTATACAACATTCTGGAAAGGGCAAAACTATGGAGACTGTAAAAAGATCAGTAATTTCCAGGGGTTAGGGGGGAGAGAGAGATAAACTGGTGGAGCACAGAGAAATTTTAGGACACTGAAACTACTCCATATGATACTATAATAGGTAGGTATAATTATAATTATACATTTGTCAAAATCCATAGAACATCATACAATACAGAGTGAACTCTAATGGAAACCATAGACTCAACAATGATGTTGTCAATGTAGATTCATTGTTGTAACAAATATGCCACTCTGGTGTGGGATGTTGATAGTGGGGGAGGCTGGACATATGTGGGGACAGGAGGCATATGGGAAATCTCTGTACCATCTTAAAAAATAAAATCTATTAAAAGTAATATTACCAAACAGCAGTTTCATCCTGAGTATTTTTCTCTTTGTAAATTCATCTACCTGAAATTTTGAAGAGACAATTCCTACTAGATTTTTGGTGTGGGAGAAAATAGATACATGCACAAAGTTAACAAGGTTATATGAAAACACTAGTCTTGAATTTAAGGTGGAAGAATCAGTATAGATTAATAAATTTTTTATTAAAAAAAATATCTGTTTCTTATCTCTGTCTATTGAAAAGACTCCATAGCAAAGAACACCTCTAGCTCCAAGATGTGGGTTCTATATACCATTTCCATCTCAAATGAGCCAGTGCTCTTTGTATAAACGACACAGTCAAAGGCTGGGTCAGTAATATGTAAGATGTGCCTCGCTTATTTTTTTGTCATGCTAGAAAGAAGAAAAGCTATTAAAACTACCAGTGTCATATAAAAAATACTTAGGTTCCAGTGTGAAAAAGCTGTCACTGCAAAAAGCAGAGATTTATCTATTAATTAAGAACAATAACTAGAATTAATTGAAAAACATAATTTTCAAAAAAAATCTTGCTAGTAATGTTTAGAAAATGCTGATAAACCAAGTCACTAGTTTCAAAACTGTTAAACAAATGGAAAAAAGCAAGCACTTACGTAGCCTTTCCTATACGAATTATATCTCAGAATAAAGGCGCATTTTCCATTATGGAATTATCCACCTAACAATTGGAGGCTGGGTGATAGAACTTCATTTTATAACCACTAATAAAATAATGAACCATCAATTCGTGATAATACCACCAAAAGAGAGAAATGCAGACATTATGAGTCCCCTGGTGAAAATACACCTGACTCTGAAGCATTCATAGCAAAATTTCAAACTGGAATCTAAACAAACATAATCTGACTACCAATATTCAGGGAAAATCAGAAAGATAAGTATCTAAAGGACACCATGGGCATGTAATCAGCAAACTATAAACTTTGGACATATCATCCCATCAAATAAATCACATGAAAAAAAAGATGGCAAAGATGTTCATTGGTTAAAAGAGATTTAGGTATATAAACTAATTTAAACCCTTATCCTTATTTGGATATTATGTGGCCAATCCAATTATTATAAATATACAATAATTTATAATGAAACACTCAGGGAAATATTAACAATTGGTTGAACAGGTGATAAATTTTAATCATTAAATTTAAATGTGATCTTTGCATTGTAACTTTTTTTTTTAAATAAAAGGTCTTATCTTTAGAGATAAATATTAAAATATTCACTTATATAAAGATGAGATATTTGCTTCAAAATAATCAAGATGATTCAGAAAAAAAAGGAGAAGAAAGTAAGTGGATATATGAAATAAAAATAGATAATTGTTGAAGCTGGGCGATAGATACATGGGTACATTAATTTGTTCTCTCTATTCTTGTATGTATTTGTAACTTTTCATAATATTATAAGTCATTTTGAATTGATATTATTCTGTAAACACTTCGTTGATGTATGGTATATGAAGTATATAATTTTGACATATTTAACAAGCATTCTCAAATAATTTATTTTAAGGTTAATTATCTAAGCAGAGTTTTCAGCAGAAGAGAATACCAAACAGCCTAATGATCTAGTAAATTACTTACAATTTACCTAATTTATTTGTCTGTATATCATTACAGCCTTTAAAAGTTTAAATGTGTTTTAAAATTACTTCCTAGTACACATAAAGTGATCACACCTAAATAAGTTAATAGTTTAAGAAACAATGCATAATTTGGAAATTAGAGAAATAATTAAATAAGCAAAACTGATGCAAGCAATCAGTATTAGTAGGTTGGGGTTTTTAAGTGGGTTTAAACAAATTTCCAATTACTTTGGAACTCTACTCAACAGGTGGAAAACATAGTCCTTTCTCTAATCCATGCAAGATAGAAATATCAAAAAGAAAAGATACTTTATTGAAAATAAAAAAACAAGAAGAAAGAATTTTTTTCTTCATTTTTGTTTTACAAATAATCTTTCTAATAGCGTTTGTTCCACGAAGTTTTCCCACATCCACCTCATGCCTTCCACCCAAACATGAAAAAATGATAGACCATGCTTCCAGGTATGAGTACATTGAGACCTAACAGAGCACTGTGACAGAAATGCCAGCTATAAAATGAGATGGAAATGCATTCAGAAGATATATAGGCAACACCCATAGTTAAAGATATAATGGCGATTTTGAAGTCAATATTTTGAAATCTGTCTGATCATATCATAAAAATTTGGTTACATAACTAGTAAAAAATGATTGCAGCCTAACAAAGATGCTACTAAGGGCCAAATTTGCTTGATTTTCATACAGTCAGCTTTAGGGCACCTTACAGAAAAATGTCTAAGTTTTCTTTGGATTGCAAATAGTCAAGCTCTATAGTGAATATTGGTAGCTCTGAAAAGAAGCAAGTAAAATACAGAACTCAGAATGAAGAAATGCAATACACAGATATGCTAAGCCCAGAAGTTCTTGCCAAAGCAGAGAAAGCAATATGACAAAGAATTATTCAATATAAATGTGCTATGAAAACAATACAATGAGAATATGTATGACCAATCTGAAAGTTTCTGCAGCCAACGGTGAGTGCATAGGAATCAGGGCTAGATTGGAGACTGTGCATCTAGAACTGGCTATAAGTGTTTGGAGACATAATATTAGCTAGTGGTTAGGTATTGGCTTTGACAATAAAGTAACTTCAAGTTATAATGTGGCCATTATTGGCATTGCAATACTCTGTACCTCACTTTTCTCATTTATGAAATGAGGATAAAAATAGTGGTCACCTCAATGTGGTTACTTTAGGGATTAAATAAGAACATGGGAGCAAATCAATGAGCTCACTCCTTGTTTATAAATATTAAGTGAGACAATATTTGGGATGCACAATTTGTAATTACCCTTATTCATCAGAATTGGGTATCCTGCATCAAGAGTGCATCTGGGAATAGGCAGAAATCAGATCATCAAGTGTTGTTCTTAAAAATGAAAAAGCTGAAAACCATATCTGAAAACTGAGGAAAGAACAGCTCAGGATCAGGTGATTCTGGTTAACCATAGTTGCCACCAACTTTTAGAGATTATGTGTAATGTAGCTAAGTAGTATTTGCGTTATGTACTATTTATCACAATTAAACACATATAAATTTGTAGTGAGAGTGCATACAAATATTTCAGTTATTTCCAGGATTACTTTACAGGAGAACTAAGAAAGTGAATAAATGCTCTCTTAGACAATTTTCAATTAAAAACATATATTACTTGAGGAAAGTCAATGTAGCCTTAAACTAGTATGTCTGTTATACAATGACTCAGATTGGTTTGATGCATGGGCACCTTTAAATATATAAAGCACATATTGAAATTCCTGGCAGGTTATAGGCACTGAATAGTTTAAAGACACGATTAAACACATAAGCTGGTCTTAGAGTACAGAAAGTCTTGGGGAAAGCTAAATACTTCAGGCAGTATTCAATAAGCAGCAGTCCTAAACAAGAGAGGGACCAAAACTTTCTTTAGGAGTATGCCAATGCCTCAGCATTTTGTAACATGTTTGAAGGACGGGAGATTGAAGCAGCAATTTGAAGTTGGCAACTCTGATTTCGTAGGTTATTTAATTATTTATTTATATTCACATATATGCAAATGAATTCTTCTGATGGGTATTTGTTTAGAATTATGAAGAAAATAAAATTTTTATAAAATCTCTTATAATACAAGGTGGTTGGTCTTAAAATTATCTTTAAGTCCATCCTGAAAGTCTTGGTCATTATGGCTAAAGTGCTTCTGTCCATGTAATTCATTATAGCAAATAGCAATGAACACAAAAGAATACATTTTCTTAAGTGTATTTGTAATTTTTTAAATAACATTCATTAAACTGGATCTTTCCAAAATAAAATTTTAAAGCTACAAATTGATGTTTTGTGTCATTAAGTGGGGTTCAACTATTATGGCTTCATAGCAATATCTGAAATATAAAGTGCCTGTAAAAAAAGTTTTCTAATATCATACAAATTGATACATTTCTCTAAAGCATTCCAAAATTGTTCAATTATATTACATACTTTAAAAATCACATTTATGTTCTGATTATAATGAAATGAGGTTCAAAGTAAAGGAAAAGTAGATATTGACATTGTTATATGATTTTTGTTATTGGTTGCTGTACAATTTAAATCCTTTGGTTTAATAAATGGAATAGCCATCCCTTTCTCTTCATCAAAACAATTATATTTTAATGTATACTTTGCTTAATATGCCAGTGGTTTCTTAAAGATAAACTTTTCTATTATGTTTATATGCAAATTTTTAGTTATGTTACTGTCCCAGATTCAAATAAATTGTTTGTAAGATTTGTGGAATAAACAATGTTTCTTTTTCTTCAATAAATTTTGATACCAAATGAAAGTTAATACCACATGCTAAGGAGGATTGAAAGCACAATCCCTTCGCCAACACAATGATCAAAATACGTGGAATTTAATTTTATTTTCAGTTAGCTTCTACTTTGGAAAACTGATTTTTAAATGTAATGGGAGAGGTAATGTGCATACCAAATCATCATTATATAGTAATCATTTAATATTTCCAAAATAAAAGACTTTAAATATATATATAGATATATATACACAGAAGGGAGAGTGACAATGACTTCTTAAAGTTATCAGCCATAAAACAATGAAATCCTGTCATTTGTGACAACATGAATGATCCTGTAGTACATCAGGTGAAGTGAAATAAGCCAGGCATCAAAAGACAAATACCACATGATCTCACTCATATGTGGAATCTCAAAAAGTTGATTTCGCCGGACTTGGTGGCTTGCACCTGTAGTCCCAGCTACTTTAGAGGCAGAGGTGGGAGGATTGCTTGAGCCCAGGGGTTTGAGACCAGCTTGGGAAACAAAGGGAGACTCCATTTCAATTTATATATATAAAATTAAACAGTTGATTTCACAGAAGTAGAAAGTAGAATAGTGGTTACCAGAGGCAGAAGAGGGGAAAGACAAGAGGAGAACTGTAACCTGGTCAAAAGGTTAGCTAGAAGTTATAGTAAGGAAGAATAAGTTCTGGTGTTCTATTAATATTACACAGTAGTAGCAAATAACAACATATTGTACATTTCAAGATAACTAGAAAAGGATATTTTGAATGTCATCACAAAGAAATAATAAGTTTTTAAGGTGATGGTGTTGTAAATACCCTAATTTGACCATTATACTGTGCACACATGCATTGAAACATCACATTTTCTCCACTCCCACTGCTTCACTTGACCAATAAAAAAAAAGAAAGAAACATCACATTGTACCCCACAAATGTGTACAATTATTGTGTGTCAATTACAAAAAAAAATAATAAAATAAATAAGTAAATTAATGTTGTTTTTAAAAAAAAAATAACAAAGGAAAGAAATTTCCTCGGAAAGCATTAACTAGGAGTGAGTACTACTTTCATAGTACCAGTAGTAACACTGGAGAAAGGGTCAGAGTGCAAAAGTGGTGCCTTTGTACTAAGTACTTAGGGTATGTGGACTCAGTACTTACACACAACATTAAGACAGAAACACACAATGTTTTTCCTGCTAAGGTAATGACAAAATTTTTGTATTTTTGAAATCAGAAAATTCAGAATGTATGGATTACATATGCTGAGTTTGCTTACAAGCCTGTTCAAGAAATTTGACTATTTTTAAACAAAATCTATAACAATAATGCACTGTAGTATTGTATCACTAATTAGAAACTACTATTAATCTGCTTAGAATTATTTTAAAAATAGTATGTTTTATTTTTTTATCATTTTGTGAAATATGTAATTCTTTTCTATATCATGTAAATATATTTTTATCATTGTCTTTTTTTTTTCCTTGCCTGGACATTCTAGGAAGGTTGACTTTTTAGTTAGCATATTAATATTATTGCAGTTGATAATTGTCTTAAAAACAGCATTTGATTTTATTTAAAAACAGCAACTACCACAAAAACTCCTGCCAAACACATTACAAACTGGATGACTACAAGATTCTGGGAGCAAAATGCAAGTAATGACTTTTAATCAAAAAAATTCCATTTAAAATTTTGCACATTAATGAGATCCAATAAATAGTTCTGTAGAAATCTCTACTAAAGTAAATGTTTAGGGTGCCTATATTTAGAAGGCAGAGATTTAACTTAAGATCACTTTCATTTGACAAATAAGTGGAGGGCAGTAAAAAGACACACAATTTAATTTGTGATTAACCATGGAACACACTTTTTCCCCGTTTTCTTGCAGTTCACCGTCTTGTCATTTCATTCCTCATTAGCACTTTTACCAAAGAATGGGATTGGAAGAGACAGGAAATGAAATTCACATAATCAATTATGTCCCTAATTTGCACTGTGTTACAAGATCAGGTGGAGAAGTGACTGATATTTTTGTTTTTTACTAAATAACTCCATTTAAACTATGCTTCTTGTGAGTTTATGCTATTCTAATGGAAAGGCATTTTGGACTGAGTAGTTTGAGGACTAAGTGTGCACAACTGTTGTAGATACTTTGTTCTTATTTTGTAGGACAAAATCATTTTCATAAACTTAAAAATTTTATATATTTATTTTTCATTTGATCGATTTACCTCATAGCTATTAATTCTGTTCAAATATAAGCTACTGGTTTTATTTTACCTTTATCAACATTTTACATGCCCAGTTATTAATTTGTTTATTTTTACTTTAAAAAACCCAGATTTTCCAATTTATTAAATATAATCACAAAAGAAGGAAATATGTATATAATTATAGTTCCTATTCTATTTTCTTATGAAATATAAATGTCACACTATATATTCCAGTTCTCAAATGTGAAGGGCCCATATAACCAATTTGACATAAATATTTTGTGATGGGTATTTAGAGCTTATATGCTATTGTCTCACAGACAGTGAATTTTTCTCTACATATATAATTTCCCCCTGTGAGCAATGGGAATACTGTTGTTAAAGCTATGTTTTATTCTCAACATTTACCTCTTTCATTACTTTATTATGAAAGTAAGAGGGGTTTAATTAATGGTTGTGATTATGGTGAAGGGTGAGTAGAACTTAGGTTTATTTATTTTAATTTTAAATTCAAAATTGCTGTTTAGAAAACTGCTTTTGTTTCTTATTGAATAAAACATAAACAGTATTATAAATATTTACAAGATACTTTGCATATTACTCATTTTTACTTTGAAACAATTCCAACTATAAATATATATGACATAATTTTATAACCAATATTTTACAAGTTCTTTAATAGCTACTAAACAATTGTACATAACACTGTTGATTCTGAAAATTTGGATTATAACATAACTAAGAGACAATATTCAGATAATTAATTACTTAGATTCTGGAACACTGGACCCCTTGATTTCAAGCCTGATTCCACCTCGTCATATGATATTGGGAAAATTATTTAAGTTACTTGTGCCTCAGTGTTGTCTTTAGTTAAATGGGGGGATAATTCCATTTTCTAAATTGCTGTGATGATTACATAAATTAATGCTTATAACATTTCTGGAATGTGGCTTGGCACAGGTAATAAGCACTACGTTATTATTAATCATTATTATCAGTATTATTGACATTATTTATTGTAGTATTATGAAGTGGCTAAATGAAGGGCATTTGAAAGCATGTCATTAGCTCAATTTTAATGTAATATTACCAGAGGCTTGAAGCTAAAAACAAATATAAGAACTACTTTTTAAAAAATATATAGAATTGTATATTTCTCAACATTGAGTTAAGGTCTAGCAAACAGTTAAGTTTCTTATCTGCTTATTCATTTGAAAGGGATTGCAAATGTTAGAAGACATGTTATAATCTTTACTGCTTCCTTTTTTTTTTTATTACCCATTGTTTCTCTTTTTAAAATTTTGTCATGTAGGGAAATAAAACTTAAAACTCCCAGGCAAGTAATTTCTCTTCAGTTGAAATAATATTTAACTTCTTGAGTCTCATTCTTCCTCAAACCAAGTCACTTTTGCCTGATCAGTGAAGCTCATAAACTCAGAACACCCGGGAACCATAGACTGTATTATTCTATTGCCACCGGAGCACTAACTGCCACTTTCATCGTGTAACATATAGCCATGAAGAGAACATGGCTCATTAATACTTTTCACATATTACGCAGTGACATAGTCAGATTATTATTTTTCCTACTTATAAGACCTCAGTGACTTCGTTCATTGAGATCAAAACAAAATGTTTGCACTTCTTTAATATACTTGGAATATGTCTCGAGTTTATAAAATAATGGAGCTTTTGGAGTATGCTCACTGTACAAAATGTAGCACAGAAAAGCTTTGCTATTTTCTGGGAATAGCATTTCATAGACATATTAAGATCAATTTCTTTGAGAATGCATCATAACGAACACAGATTATCCAAATTTGAAACTATAAAAATGTTTTGGTTCATTCTCCCCTTGATCTACTTCTTTTTGATAGAGCACACTCATTTTTCATTGTGCACTGTTACAGAAATGACTTACTTTAAACCAAATATTTTAAATTTAAAAATATTATGGAGAAATAAAGTGAATATCTTCTAATAGAACAATTTACCTTCCTATAAAAATATGATAGCAAAATTATCAAAATATAACATTATGCCTTTAATAATAAATAATTCAGAATAATTTTAAATTATTGCACAAATAAGTGATTTTATATGGGAAATTCTTTAGAAATAATTATTAACTTCTGTTAATGGTTACTGAAGTAGTGATTACCTTTAACACATTATATAATTTTTAGAAACAACATATAGTTATTTAGTGATGTAGGGAACAAATGCTATGAATTAATTTAAAAAATTATTGTATTTGACACATGCCTTTAGGGCGAAGTGTGCAATGGTATCAGTGTGATTATGAGTAGGAATTAAATTTCTGTAATGCTTACTTCCACTTACAAATATTACTAGGGATACAGTAGCAACAAAAATACTGAATTATTAAAGCTTATTAAAGTTCTGTGCTAGCAATGAATCAGATTAGAAAGTCTTATTTAGCTTAACACATTAATGAATCCTTTAGTTTGTAAAAGTGGGCCCTAAGTCTAGTACTGAAGGAAGAGTGAAATTGCCTTGAATAATGGAATGGTAATGTTTTTCTAAGAAAGTTGGTCAGAGGTGGGCTTGAAAAATAGAGTAGAGATTACCAGAGATCACAGCATATAGCACATGTGACAAGACCTAAGAGGTAATAGGTTAAAGAAAACCTTTTAAGAACATGATGTCCAATATTCTACTTTTAGGGATGTTTCTTACTATAAAGTAAAAATATCTGTGTTACTTCAAGCTTTCAGTAAAATTGTGTTACCTTGCTGTTTTGGTTACTATAGCCTTGTAGTACAGCTTGAAGTCTGGTAAATTGATGCCTCCCAATTTGTTCTTTTTGCTTAAGGTTGCTTGTACTATGTTGGGTCTTCTCTGGTTCCATACGAAGCATACAATTTTTTTTTTTTTTACATCTGCAAAAAATGATGTTGGTATTTTAATAGGGATTGCATTGAGTCTGTAAATTACTTTGTGTACTATAGACATTTTAATGATGTTTATTCTGCCAATCCTCAAGAATGGTATTGTTTTCCGCCTGTTTATGTCCTCTGCTATTTCCTTCCTCAGTATTTCACAGTTCTCACTGTAGAGGTCTTTCACCTCCTTAGTTAAATATATTCCTAGGCATTTTATTTTCTTTGTTGCTATTGTGAAAGGTATTGAGTCTTTGACTTGGTTCTGAGTTTGACTGTTGTTGGCATATAGGAATGTTACTGATTTGTGTACACTGATTTTGTAACCTGAGACTTTGCTGAATTTGTTTATCTATTTCAGTAGTCTCATGGCAGAAACTTTGGGATTTTCTAGATATAATATCATATCATCAGCAAAAAGTGATAGTTTGACCTTTTCTGCTCCCATTTGGATGCCCTTGATTTCCTTCTCTTGTCTGATTACTCTGGCTAGGACTTCCAGCATTATGTTGAATAAAAGCAGTTATAGAAGACAACCTTGTGGTTCCAGCTCTAAGTGGGAATACTTTCAATTTTTCCCCATTCAGTATGAAGTTGGCAGTGGGTTTGTCATATATGTCTTTTATCAGTTTGAGTTACTGGCATAAGAACAGAGACAGAGACCAATGGAACAGAACTGAGAGCTCAGATGTAAAACCATTCTTATATAGCCATCTTATCTTTGATAAAGCAGACAAAAATATACCCAGGGGAAAAGAATCCTTATTCAATAAATGGTCCTGGGAAAATTGGATAGCCACATGTAGAAGACTGAAACAGGAACCATACCTCTCACCTCTCACAAAAAATCAACTCACAATAAATAACAGACTTAAACCTAAGACATGAAACCATAATAATTCTAGAAGAAAACAATGGAGAAACTGTTAAAAATGTTGGTTTAGGCAAAGAATTTATGAAGAAGACCCCAAAAGCAATCATAGCATCAACAAAAACAAATACATGGGACCTGATTATATTAAAAAGCTTCTGCACAGGCAAAGAAACTATCACTGAAGTGAACAGAAGATCTACAGCATGGGAGAAAATATTTGCATGCTATACATTTGATAAAGGGCTGATAACTAGAATCCATATAAAACTCAGGAAAATCAGCAAAAAACAATCAAACAACCCTATCAAAAAGTGGGCAAAGGACATGAACAGAAACTTTTCAAAAGAAGATAGACTAATGAAAAAATGCTCAATATCTCTAATCATCAGGGAAATGCAAATCAAAACCACAATGAGATATCACTTAACTCCAGTGAGAATGGTCTATATCAAAAAGTCCCAAAAGAACCAATGCTGGTGTGAATGTGGATAGATGGGCACACTCATACACTGCTGGTGGGACTGAAAACTGGTACAAACTTTGGGGAAAGTAGTATGGAGATACTTCAAAGAACTAAAAGTAAAACTACCATTTGACACAGCAATCTCACTACTAGGTATTTACCCAAAGGAAAAAAAGACATTCCATAAAAAAGATGCCTGCACTCCGATGTTCATAGCAGCGCAAATCACAATTGCAAAGATGTGGAAACAACCCAAGTGCCCATCAGTACATGAGTGGATTAATAATATGTGGTATATGTATACCATGGAGTTCTACTCAGCTATAAAAAAGGTAAACTAATACCCCTTTTATTAACTTGGAAGGAACTGGAGACCATTCTTCCAAGTGAAGTGTCACAAGACTGGAAAAACAAACACCATATATACTCACCATCTATTTGGTACTAATTGGTCAACACTTACATGCACATATGGAAGTAACATTCATCGGGTGTGCGGCAGATGGGAAGGGGAAGGAAGGGATAGGTATATTCACACCTAATGGGTGCATTCCATACTGTTTGGGGGATGAGCATGCTTGTAGCTGACTAGGGCGGTGCAGCAAAGGCAATATATGTAACCTAAACATTTGTGCCCCCATAATATCCTGAAATAAAAAATAAAAACCAAAATAAAATAATATAATCTTAAGCCAATCCTAATGAAAAAAATTGTGTTACCAACTGAATGTCCTATGTAAGTAGAAACTTCTTTGAGAAAATGAAAGAAAAGGTGGGAAGTTACACCTATTTGGACTCTGCTTCTCTGACTCTAGCTATAGTGATTTAAAGATGAATCCCTCTCCTAACCACCTTTATACATCTACCCATAGTAGAGAAATACAGTGACAACTGAGTGATATAACATGAGACAATGATAAACTTAACAGTACATGGACATCAGAATTTTATAGAACATGTAGGTAAAGTAAGCCTCTCTATAAATATAGAAAGAGATTTGACAGCTCATAGATGATAGATAGATATAAAGATAAAGTATTATTTTTGTTGTTGCAAAGTTTCTTTCTTATTTTTGTACTGAAATTAACATATCCTTGCATTTAGTAAAAAATTGGCCAGTTCAGTGAAGAAACTTATTGTGTAAAAACAGCTTTGAAAAAAAAATAATGTAGCAATAGGATATGTATTTAAAAGAAAAAAAGAGCAACAAGGCACACTTGATACTCTAAATTTGTTTAGGTACTTTATTAATTTCTAACTAATAGGAATTATAAAATAAACCAAATTTTATTTACATTTAAAGTTCTTTGCATTATTTCCACATCTTTGCAATTGTAAATTGTGCTACTATAAATATTGGAGTGCAGATATCTTTTTTATGGATTTTCTGTTTCCTTTGGGTAAATACCCAGTAGTGGAATTGCTGGATCAAATGGTAATTCTACTTTTAGTTCTTTGAGGTATCTCCATACTACTTTCTATAGAGGTTGTACTCATTTGCAGTCCCACCAGCAGTGTAGGAGTGTTCCCATTCTCTCCACATCCATGCCAACATTTGCTGTTTTGGGACTTTTTGATAAAAGCCATTCTCACTGGAGTCAAGTGATATCTCATTGTGGTTTTGATTTGCATTTCTCTGATGATAAGAGATGTTGAGCATTTTTTCATATGTTTGTTAGCCATTACTCTATCTTCTTTTGAACAGTTTCTGTTCATGTCCTTTGCCCACTTTTTAATGGAGTGCCCGCCAATTCATGAGTGGATTAATAAAATGTGGTATATGTATACCATGGAATACTACTCAGCCATAAAAAATGGGGAACTCATATCTCTTGAATTATCCTAGATGAAGCTGGAGCCCATACTTCTAAGCAAAGTATCACTGGAATGTAAAAACAAACACCACATGTACTCACCATTAAATTGGACCTAATTGATCAACATTTATTGCACATATGGAAGTAACATTCATTGGGGATCCAGCAGGTGAGGAGGGAGGAGGCAGGGATGGGTAAATTCACACCTAATTGGTGCTGTGTGCACTATCTGGGGGTTGGGCATGCTTGTAGCTTTGACTTAGGAGGTGTGAAGGCAATTTATGTGACCAAAACATTTGTACCCCATAATATTCAAAAATTACAAAAAAGGACATTTAAAAAATATATCAAGGTGCAGAATAGTTTTACATAAAGTGTACATATTGTTCAAAAAACCCATTATTTGGAGAATAAAATGAAATTACTATTAATAAAAGGAAAAAATAGATAAAAAAGGAAAAAAAAGATTAAAAATTAGAGTGGAAGGTTGACATAACGTGGAACAAACAACAGGTTAATTTACTATTGGTTGCTGTTGCTTATTTTTCCCAGTTTTGTTTTCCAGTGTTAACTGGTTGCCATGATATTCTGTGGATGTCATTTAATTCCCAATCCAGGATGTCACTAAGGCATGGGGAGAATGTGGTTTGTTGACGAAAAACTTATCTGTAGGCAATACTTAGTGGACTCCATTCCTATTGAAACAAGATGTTTTATTTAGCCAATGAATTGGAAATAAAAAAAAAATCCTTTGTGCTAAAGTCATCCCTATTTCTCATTTAAGAACAACCCAAATATAACCAAATAGAAGCATTCAATCAGCAAAACAAATAAATAAATAAAAATAAAATAAATGCTTCTACACATCATTGAACTTAGCTCTGTAAAATTAGCAGAGTTGACCCATGCCTAGTTAGGAAACATTTTTGACAAATTCACTCCAGGTCCAATGCTTTCCTTTATCTATATCCTCTATATCCCACTATTTTACCAGGCAGTGAATAGGAAGTCTAGCTAAAGTCATCTGGATAGAAGTGGACCTCAAAATAAAGTGTCATAATTTGTTTAGTTCCCAAAATAGAGAGATAATGTAAATAGTATCTCTTCCTGAGTACTACCATAACCAGGCATATTCTAGTTGCATCACGTGAAATCTACACAACTTGATATATATATACCATATTTATGTAGGAAATATAGTAGTAGTGAAGCATGATTGGTTTTCAGTTGATTGCTGTGTGCTTATTCTATTTTTTTGTTGCTCAATATTGTAAAAATTTTCCTATGCTAATTCTTAAGTTGTGAATTGAGCATAATAATAAATGAATAAATAAATATTTTTAGAAATGGAAGTATCACAGGCATTTCAAGCAAATTTTATGGTGAATGTAAGAATAACCAACTGGATACACATGTAGATGGCTGAGAAATTATATTTGAGTATCCTGTGGTGCGCTCTAATGAGCATTACTTTCTTGTTACAAGGATTTTTTGGCTGGTTGAGCTAAGGCCCATATTTTGCTTATATGGGCAGCAATTGCTACTATCCCCAGGTTCTTTTTGAGTTTAGGAAACATCAGTGTAGAAGTTTTACTTTTGTAACTGTGGGAGAAGAGAGGATTTTTTCACCATGGAGAGTAGCTGTGAAGGGAAGAGAGTTAACATAATGGTGTGGCTTACATCCTTCCCCTGTCCTCCCACCGCTTCTGTAATGGGCTTGACTCCCTAAGGTTGCAGGGATGAGTGTATTAAGTTGATGCAACTATTCAAGAGATACTTATACTCTGGGCACGAGCATGAAGAAGTCTGACAAAGTATGACAAGCACTGGAGCAGAAGCACACTCCCCAAGTCTCAAGGGAACCCAAGTGCTGAGCAGATATATGGCAATTTAGCACCTTTGGGAACATGTGGAAAGCACCGTTTGCTTGAGCGTCAGCATCGACATGATCGGGAGAATGAAAAAAAAGAAATTTTTTCCCAAGTCATTCTAATGTGAACAGATAAGAATAACAAAAAAAAAATAATAATAATTGCCTTGTGAATGCCACTGAAAAAGTTGCTCTCGAGCACATGTAAAGCACTACTTTGTTGACAACAAAATGAAATCATTGAGAATTTAGAGAGGTTCCATAGTCTTACTGTTATAAAAATAGAAGTGTGTTTAAACAGCAGACATTTGGGTTCTGTTCTTTAGGTACCATTGTTACTGTTACAAGCAGGATGTGTATGTCAGTGGTAAAGAATGAGAAGACTGAAGGAGAAAAACTACTTAGATTCAACTATATGTTTTCCCTAATTTAGCAATCTTTATGCCATATAACTTAATTTTATTCAAGCTTCAGAGGAATTTGTCATTCTTTAACTTATCTCTGAAAATAAAAGAATAAGTTAAGAATGGGATAGCAATGACACCCCGTTTTATTAAGAATCTCTGCCTTATTCAGGTGGGCTTACAGAAGCAGCTCACTCACATCACTGTCCCAATTTCTAAGGAGTCTAAGATTTAAGCATTAATACAAGTGAGAAAAAAAGAAATCACAGGATATAGGAAAACATCACATCTATAAAGGACCCTGGAAATTCTTCATTAAAAGCTTATAGACCATAAACAATTATCTCCTAGGAATACTAACATGTTAAAAAAACTCTGCATCTTTTAAGCCATTATTGTCAATAAAGAAATTTTAGTAGATAGATAAAGCATATAACTTGGGATCCATTCCATTTCACTCTGCTTATTTCACTATAAGCCAGGTTTGGGTTCCCCGCTCTTCTTATCCCTTTGAGGGATTACACGTCTCCCCGCCTTCTTTCCATTGTCTCCTCTTAAAGGTGATCCAAATGTAAGTCTATGTCTTTTATATGAACTACCACCTAGGCAAAGCGATGGGTTTCAGGATGGGCAGTTTTAACATCTGTTACTTCTGCTTGGTATAATTTTTGTCCAGTGGATCTAGAACAAGCAGAATTCTTCCTGGGATTTTTAGGTCAGGAGATGGGGAAAGAGGTGAATTTCTGTAGGATGCTGAAGTAAGAGTTAATTGCCAGAAGCCATATCCTCATCAAGAGAGAAAAAAAATCTGTCTGTGATAAGAGAAGACGTCTACATGCACGATGAAAAGCATAGCAAGGAAACTGAAGCTACCTTCTCCCTAGCTCTAGTTATATCTGAGGCTCTCGTTTCTATTCTGCCATGCTCAGAGCTTGGTCACACAGAAAGATACATTTTCTCTTTTTGCTTAGGTTATCTCAAGTTGGATTTCTACCACTTGTAACAGTCACATTGCAAAGGTCGCAGATGAGTCAGGCCTTTTTAATGTTGCTTAACCAATAAAGGAAGAAATGATTTCAAAAAAAAAAAAAAGAAATACAACTGATGATACAAAATTTGTAGACACCTTCAGGAAAGTATAACACATGTGAAAATGAAATGGATAAACACGAAGACAAATATAAATGTGTAATTTGAAAAATATGTAAAGCCTTTATTTTAATTCTGCCATTTTATATGTATTCATCAAAATATCTTCATGGTTGATTAAGATACCCTTACTATTTAACAGCCTACTTTTATTTTCCCTATATTTTCATTGTTATAGCCAGTGTTTTTGTCTTTATGCTTTTATCCAAAGAAAAAAACTCATTGAACATGTAACAAAAATAATTTATAGTTGACATCCATGGAAGAAGTGAAATTAAAGAGTTTTCGTAAAGCAAAGATAACACAATCAATGTAATCATATTGATTTGGAAGTAAAATAAAAATAATAAAATGAGCAAAGCTTTTGAAAAATTAATACCATGAAACTGAAAGATCAAAAGAGGGAACTATTTCTCATTGATTTTTTTACTACTTGTGTTGACATTCAAAATATCACACTGGCAAGCTTTGCTGATTTCTTGTAAAAGTTTGCTGACTTTCTCTAAAATCTGGGTCTATATTTTTTTTAAATTCTATTGCAAACTTATAGGCTTGAACTGAAACATAGTGTCTTTAATAATTCATGGTAACTGTGTGCTGCTCCTACTAGTGGTATACATATGTTAGTTATGGCTGTACCCTTAGCAATATTATTTAGATTAGTGGCTTAGAAATAAAGTGAATAAGAGAAAATATATAACCCTGTAGAACTAAAAATAATTGTATTTATAGATTACAAGAACTTTTTGTTTATTAAGTTAGATGTAATTTGTAATCCATCCTAGACAATTTTCATTGTAATTTCAAATAAACAATTGATAGAAATTCAAATAAAAACTTCTACGGTTATACCATTCTTTAAAGCATTCTCAATGCTGTATGTTACAGTCTACATCTTTCAAGTTACTTTCTGTTGATTTTTCAGGCAAATGGAATTTTTCTTAAAGTTACACAACTGAGAAAGTTTTGCCAAATGATAATAGATATTTCCATTTTCTTCAGTAGGAAAACACCATTCCTGGATTCTTTTCACTTAGCTGCGTCATGTCCTGCCACCATTTCATCATCTCACATCCCTGCAAAAGCTGTTACACTGTTTATTTCCTTTTAGAGAAATTTCAATAACTCAACTAAATGTTCAGTAGGGTAGGAATTTTATTACAAGCATGTTAAATCATCATAATACGTGTGTTGTCATCTCCACAAACCATATTAAATGATGTGGTTTGGAAGATCATAATGTCGTTTCATTAATGGAGCACTGAAAAGAAGTTATTGGAGTTACTAAGTACTGAGTCAATACTTAGAGTCAATAACGAGATTTGGTCTAAGACTTACTCTGGTTTGAACAACAGTAATACACTGATGAGCTTTATCGGACACAATGATGACACAAAAGAAGTTTATCAAAAGTTTAGTTCTACCATATATTTTTTGAAAATATTGAATATGTAAAACAGATATTTTATATCAAATCTATTTTTATAATTAAAAATAAAAACAAATAATTGAAATTATATAAATAAAAACAAAAATATAGAAATAAGATATGGATATTGTCTATGAAGATTTTATGAAGATATTTTCATATGCAGCCATTTAAAAGCATCAGCTGTTTAAACTCAGATTATGAAACTGACATAAAAAGGAGACATTGGATATACAAAGTCAATGAGGCAAATTCATAAATTACAAGAATATGAGCTTTTTTTTTTCTTTTCCTACTTTTTTGTGTGTGTGATGTGATCAGATTTTACTTTACCTAAAAATCAACTGTGCCTTCAAACCATTTGCCAATGAAGTATATGATCAAGCTAGGGCATTTAAATGTTCTCCAATGTTACTTTTCTTCTTCTTTTTAATGCTTTTCTATAATTAATTTCTAAAATGTGCAATAATACTTTCATAATGTGCTTTATTTAAAATTTGATTAATATTTTCTACTCTAAGAGAAATTGCTTCTTTGGAGCATAATAATTAAAGATCTAGGCACTAATATAGAAAAACAAAAAAGAAAATTACATTTTATATAAAGAGGTAAGATAATGACTTGGGAAAGTAATTATTTTGGGTGATTTTTGATATTTTTAATGACAAATAAATTTGATTATAATAATCTAATGCTATTTATAGTAATAATTGCCTTTTTGATTCCTTATTATGGGCTAGGCGATATGGTAAGCATTTCATATATTCAGTTAGCCCTCCATTTCTGCATCTACAGATTTAACCAATCATGCATTAAAAATATGTAAAATAATAAAAATAAATAACAACACAATAAAATTAATGCACAAAAAGAACAATATAGTGTAACAACTATTTCCATAGTATTTATACTGCAGAAGTTATTATAAGTAACCTGTATGTGATTTAAAGTATACAAGAGGATGTGCATAGGTTATATGCAAATACTACACCATTTTCTATCAGGGACTTGAGCATCCCAAATTTTGATATCCATAAGGAGTCCTAGAACCAATCCCCCATGGATACTAAGGGGCAACTGTGTTGTCTTTTTAAATATCCTTAATTTTGCTCTGAAGAACATAGTGTTATTCTCCTTTTCAAGATAATGAAACTAGACTCAGAACTCAAGTACTCAATCCCAGCCTTCCTAGCTACAAAGTGGCAAAAGCAAGGATTAATGTCAGGTATGCCTGATTCTGAAACTCATGTCTTTAATGACCTCATTCTATGGTTCTCAGTGCAATGTATTATTATGAGGCTGATTATTATTGTTGTGTCACAGAGAGCTAGTTCTATAGGAAATCTGTCTAAATGGCAAAACACTAATTAAAACAGAATTATGATAGCAAGATTTCTCAAAGGGAACACTAGTGGATATGCACTTTCTGATTTTCAAAAAATATAATGGTATGTTCCTAGGACAGCAAGCATTCCTCTTTCACAATTTATTGTGTTTTATTCCCCCAACATTGGCATATCCTTTCCTATCAGTTTCTCCAAATTAAAAAATGAACAACTAAATTACTCATTCAGAATTGACAACTCTCAGTGGCTATGCTTGCAATAGTGTGGTGCCATGACCAGTTAAAAATGCGTATTATCTTGATCTGGGTAAATTATAAACCAATGACACTATAGAGTTTGTCAGATCAATCTGCCAATTAAATTATATATAGCTGTCATAGATGTTATACCTCTAAGGAATTTAACTTACCATGAAAATTTACTATCTGAAATCTCCCAAACCTCTATCCATTTTTTAAAATAAACTTATATTAAAGTTTTCTCTTTGCCCATCATATAACTTTAAATAATATCAGATAATCTACTAGGGTACCAGAAGATAGTCTAGTTACTGTTCTTTGAAGTAAGTACAAAAGAGTGATATCTATATTTCTAAGTAAAGAAATAGATATTTCTATATTTCTATGGAGCATATGCTAGTTATTTCATAATTATATAATGCCAGCTTTACATGCAGATATTTCACTGGGTGGAAAAATAACCCAGTGTGAAGAACTGGAATTAAAATCAAAGTAGGAAAATATGACTCATTTTCTCATCAGTATTACTGTTATTTTTACTTATGTATTGATTAATATTACCAATATTCTCATCTAAAGACAATCTTTATATCAACAAGGTTATGAAATAAGCAAAAATGACAAAAAAATCATTGATTTTAGTTTGATGTGATTTATAGCTATCTATTAATAAGTAAAATTTCTGATAAATATTACTTATCATACCTTTGTAAGAAAATATTTTTGACTAGTTTGAGTGATCAACTACTTAGGCCACCGATAGGCTCATGGGACTGCATGCCAGCCAAGAGAACCAAGAGCCTTTCTGCTAATAGGCTACTGTCAGTCACACTTTGTAATCTTTAAAAAGTCTACTGACACACTTATCTGGCACTTAAATAACTCCACATGAGAGTGTAGTTCCACTTAGATGCAGGTCAAGCACCTCCAAACAGGCTGATAGAAGGTGCCTTCCTGAAGCCACCTTGCCCTTAACCTGTCAGGAATATTTCATCCCTCCCATGATTCCAGTAGCCTATTGAGCTTCCAGTTGGCATGGCTCTACCGAAAGTCTTTCTGGCCAGCCACCTACATTGTCTTCTTTCAATGATGGCTTGGCTACTGGGACAATAAAGAGGTATCCCATCTTTCCTCAAGCCACTGAGCAAATAACCTAAACGTTATTTTCATGTGCTACTATCACTAGATACTCTAAGGAAAAAATTCCTTATATACCTTCTCTCTGTGTATATTAGTCATCTTTAGGAGCACAAGCCCACCTCACCACTCCCCAGTTTTAAGCTACTAACACTTACATGCTGACTATGATACCTCTTGGTTTATGTCCTGCTTCAACCTATTACCCCCTGTTTCTCCTTACTCCAGTTCTTTCCAGTGAACATGGGTTGTCCTAGTCCACAATAAGAAAATTCCCCTGCAACCTAAATGCTCATCAATGGATGAACAAAGAAAATGTAGCTGTTTCTGTAGTGTAGTGGTTATCACATTTGCCTAACAAATAAAGAAAATGTGATAATACATACATGATAGAATACTAGTTGGCAATAAAAAGTATGAAATCATGTCATTGGCAGCGACAGGGATGGAACTGGAGATCATCATGTTAACTGAAATAACCCAGGCACAAAAAGCCAAATACCTCATGTTCTCACTTACATGTGGCAGCTAAACAATCTGATCATATGGAGGTAGGGAGTGGAAAGGTAGAGAACAGAGACCAGGAAGGGTGAGTCACAGGGAGGAAGGAGAACAAAGAGAAGTGGGTTAAAGGGCACAAATGGACAATTAGATAAAAGGAATAAATTCAATGTTTGATAGCTTAGTAGGGCAACTACAATTAAACAAAAACATATACTTGGTAGATGCATGTCTTAAATATCCAGACTTAATCACTATACCTTACATACATCTAGCAAAATTTCACATGCACCCCATAAATTTGTATAAATAAGAAAAAAAGAAAATTTCCTTATAGTGCTCAAAATCTCACACATTTATTTCTTCTACTTGTCTTTCTGGAGTGAAAAATTGCTGTTCTTGATAATACCTTATCAACCCCATAAAGCTCATGACTCTCACACTTAAAGCTCTTGTCTTTTTTGCTTCCCAATGACATTTTTTGGATCATTCTTCCTCTGCAATCATTTCACAATCCATGTTACCTTGGAGCTCAAGTAGTCTTATTGTGCCACCTCTCTCTCTCCTTACCATACTCTAGAAAACTTTTAATCACTTAGGCAATAATGCTTAACCCTTGGCCTCAATTTTCCATCATCTCAATTCTGCTCACCACTTTGAATGATTTTATGATACATATAGATGACACTTCCAACACTGGCCTCAGCACCTTATCTCCTCTTCCTGAACTCTCTGCCTACCTTTAATCCCATGTCCACTTCCTAATTCTTGTGCCTGAAAAAAAAAAAAAAAAAGACAAGGAAAAATATGGAAAATTCTTCAAATCACACATTCGGATATTCTACTGTTACAACAAAACCTCCTATCCCTCCATCTCACATACAAAGAAATTCTTCCACTTCCCTGAGACTGTCAGTCTTTTTTCTTCTCCAAGGCAATATACTGTATGTGTAGTCCTCAGTTTACTAGTCTTCTTTCTTCTCCAGCATGGATATTATGGTTCACTATCATAATCATTCCCTTTCAATTATTATTAAGCATCTAATCTTTGCACTTAGTTGAACAAAAACTAATTTTGGAGTATCCTTCTCATATGCATACATACTAATTCATGGGAATATTATTGCTAAAAAATTATATGATGTGGCAGAATGCCTTTACCTAAAAGCAGGATTTTTAAAAAAATGCAAACGTCAATATATTCTAAACCATTTCTGGGATCTCTGCTATAATTCTCTTGTAACCTTTACACAAAGATGCAAAATTCATCAGTTTTTCTTGGGATGATCTTTTGATGATGTGTCCTTTGCTATGTTTTTCCTTGCTTCCCCCATATCCAACCCACGATATGTCTATAATAAAGATACTTGCACTCGAATGTTTATAGCAGCACAATTCACAATTGCTAAGATGTGGAAACAACCCAAATGCCCATCAATTCATTAATGGATTAGTAAAATGTGGTAGCTGTATACCATGGAGTATTACTCAGCTATAAGAAAT
>CM052445.1:30477795-30518476 GCA_028533085.1 Varecia variegata
GAATTCATATATGTCTAAAATTCTTTCTTTTAATGCTAATTTTTCTAAGTAGATGGATCAATATTAGAAATAAATTTGAAGTTATTATCCTTTGCTTTCTAGCATGCTGCGTTAAAATGAAGAAATCTCATGCCGATCTGACTCTCATTGTTTTCATAGTTTTTACTTTAATTTTTTTTTCTTTTATGTTCTACATTTTGCTTTATTTTTTGCTCTCCATTTTATGAATTTTGGTTCTAGATTACTAACTTTACAATCACCTCTATTAATTTTATTGCTAACTTCTTGTAAGAATTTAATTTTTTGAGAAATATTTTTCATAATCAAAAAGTTTTGAAATTGTGTATACAATTATCAAATTTATGTAAAGGGAAGTTTAGAATTATTTTTAAGTTCTTTCTGTTATTTGATTTATGCTATTCTTCTGTCATCAGTTGCTTTATTTTGTTCTTTTTTTGATTCTTGTTTATTGTCAAATTTCTGATCACATACATAAATAAATGAGTTTTTTGCGTCAGTGTTATAGCAATGAGCTTGTCTGCCTTCTATAAATAAATTACTGTACATATATAAATATAATGTGAGTTTAAAATCTGATATGTTTTGTTCCAGTAATAAGCTTCTATCCTAAATTAATCCTAATTTTCAGCTATTTTTCTCTAAAATATATAGTGTTTTCTCTGATGAGTTTCAATTATGAATCTGAAGATATGAAGGACTTAAATATTCTTTGCTATTTTTTTGTGTCCTGTACATTTTCTGACTTTTTTCCCCCAATTCTCTTCAATGATATTCAATTAGCTTTCTGTTTTCTAGTGACTCTTCAAAATTTCTAGTCTACTGATGGTGAATTGTCTTTTCCAATGTTGTTTTAGAATTTTTCTTTTAAAATATTTTGCCAATTGTTTCTTTTCTGGATCATTGATTTTTCTTTTTTTCTTAAGAAATACCAAGGTTTGCCAAGAAGAAACAATTATAATCAAATATGACTTTTAAAAAAAGCAAACAACTGTAGAGAGTGAGTTATTAACCTTAACCAAAGGATTCTTATAGTTTCAAAAAGATAATTTCTTATTTCTTTTAATTTTAGATGATCAATGTTTCCTAACATATTAGGAAATTCATGTTTTCCTAATATATTTATTGTTTGTTTGCCATTTGTTTTTTAGCCACTGAGTGGTCTGTTGAGTGTCACATGGAAAGTAACTATAATATTTCCTCAGCAACTGATCACATATTTCCAAGGTGGAATATTAATCTTCACTTACAATGAAGACTCCAATAATATGCCTGGTTTAATCAGATTTACATATTCTAACAAACTTGAAGATTTCTGTGTTAAATATTGTTAGATACTTACACCACACAAATCTTTTTAAACTCATCCTTGATGCATAGGGAATGAAAACCTAGAAACTACTATTTACACACTAGCTTGTCAACAGGATTCTGGATCATATTTCTCCAAGGAGAAGCACTTGCTCAAGATCAAGAAGTCAGAACAGAAAGCAAACCTGGGATACTTCTCATGCCATGGCAGCAGATGCTGGCTGAGAGCAAACATTTAATATAAGGTTAGTAGAAGCTTCAGGACACATTTTTCAAATCCCTGCTTCAATATTGCAGGCAACCGAGAGAGCTATTAGTAACTTCCTGCAATGCTTACAAAGCCAAGAGTAGTTCTCCCTGATTTCACTTCCCAAAACTTTTCAACTGTTTTATAAACATATATACTCTTTGTTAAGTCCTATCCTGGAAAAAAAATGGAGAAATTTCTGTTTACAGAAAGGTTGATTGATACATATCTTAAACATATCCTGAGCTAATTGTTTATTGGTTAATCCAAGCACAGCTATAATCGCCCTCACAATTGCCATACAATGAGAATGGAGCAGAGGAAAATAGATATTGCTTGGACTTCTGGATTGAGAGAAAAAATAGCTTGGATTTGGCTTCTACAAATTGTAACATTGGGTTGCTTCATAAATGAACATGCAGCAGTTCTTTGACCCGTGCAGAAAGTAGATGGATCTTGGAGAATAACTGTCTTATTACCATTTAAATCAGAAAGTGACTGATTGCTGTTCTAGATACTGTATATTTATAGAAAAATATTAATTCAGCCCTGAAATGTGGTATAAGCTTGTTCACCAAAATTTGCTTTTATTTCATCTCTACATCAATTGTAGAGATTGATGCTAAAAGCAGTCTGAGTTTTACCTTGTGGTGCTAAAAGTACAACTTAACATTATTGCCCCAGGGTTACACAGACTTATGCTCTCTTCCAAGACATACATTGAGCATGGTTCTCAAACCCACTTACAAAGTATCTCCCATAACTATCATTTTCGAGTAGGTATCAGAACAAAAGAAGGCTTGGCAGCAGGTCCAGACCACAGTGAAAGATGCTCTTCCACTTGGGACTTAAGATCCAACATATCCAATAATACTCAAAGTTACTGTATCAAATATAGATGATATATTGAGACTCTGGAAATTAGTGGGAGAATAACAGAATAGACATCTAGGGTTTGGGAGCAAGTCCATATCCTCCTTGGAAGATAGCTTTTCTTCCTTTTGAGAAATAGCTCCCAGCTTTTATTCAGCCCTAGGAGAGACTGAGAGCAGATCCAATCATATGTAAAATCTCTGTGAAAAATATAAATGTTGTATAAAGCCCATAGAATTCCCTTATAAAAGAGAAAGAGTGCATAACTCTAGGCATAGAGATTAAATTCATGTCTTCTGCTAATAACTATTGTCCTTTTAAGAAATAGCCCTGGGCTTTCTATCTAACCCTGATAGTCACTGTAAACCTAACAATAAGAAATCAAATAATCATGTAAATTGAGATGCTTATCACAAATTGGCTGTTATGTTCTCCACCAAACTATAAGCATGTGCTATGGAGAAACAATCTA
This sequence comes from Varecia variegata, assembly GCA_028533085.1. NCBI lineage: Eukaryota > Metazoa > Chordata > Mammalia > Primates > Lemuridae > Varecia > Varecia variegata. The sequence goes on from CM052445.1 coordinate 30,480,717, forward strand.
TCACCCAGTGAAAATGGTATATAAAAGATTAGACTCAGGCAAGTTTGGAAGATGAATATATGCTACAAGAGATGGTGGCTCATAATAAATACACCAATACCAACCCTCATAACATTGTCCATCTTCCTTAATACAGACCTATGGTCCCATAGATAGTATCTGATGGCCCATGTACTAAAGATGAAAAAGGATGTTCCTGGTTTATAAATTACATGATATGCCAATTCTAAATGGAAATGGATAGATGTGTGCATACATCCTAATCCAGAAGTGGCTCTGAAGGAAAGTGGTAGAGATAAGTTTTTCCAGTAGAAATTCAAGTAGTAAATTTGGTTTTCCACTTAGTCTGTATGGAGAAATTACTATAAGTAAAAATTGACATAAATTCATAAAAGCTGATCACAGTCTGGTTGAATTATCAAGGACTTAGAAAAAAAATAAAATCAGGAGGAGGACTGAGGAGGAACCATTTGCATGGAATTCCAAAAGTGGCTAGATTGTAAAGATATTTGGTTGAATTTGTATATTTATCAAAGATCATCTTCTATGATGAGGAGGATTTAAATAATTGGGTGGACAAGACGATGTGTACTGGGCCTATAATTTCAGTCTTTTTTTAGCTACCCTGTGCTTACACAATAAAACCATGTAAAAATATTCATGATGCAGCAAAAAAAAAAAAAAATCAAAGAAATGAACACAGAACAGACATTTATAGAGTGGAAGAAAATGTTTGCAGAGTACGCAACTAATAATAGAGGACGAATTTCCAGAATTTACAAGGGAAATTAAAAAAACTAAATAACAATAACAAAAAATAAATAACTCCATTAAAAAGGGAACAAATGGTATGAATAGATATTTTTCAAAAGAAGACATACAAATGGCCAAAAGGTATATGAAAAAATGCTCAACATCACATAAATACACATTGAAAACACAATGAGATATTATCTTATATGAGTTAGAATGGCTATTATTAAAATGTCAGAAAATAACATGTTGGAGAGGATGCAGAGAAAAGAGAATGCTTATACACTATGGGGAATGTAAATTAGTAAAACCTTTATGGAAGACAATGTGGATATTTCTCAAAGAACTAAAAATGTAACTACCATTTGATCCACTAATCCCATTACTGGGCATCTACTTAAAGGAAAAGAAACCATAATAGCAAAAAGATATTACGTATGCACTCATATGTTTATTTGAATACTGTACATAATAGCAAAGACATGGGATCAACCTGAGTCCATCAACAGATGACTGGATAAAGAAAATGTGGTATATATACATACTAGAATGCTATTCAGTCATAAAAAGAATGAAATAATGCCTTTTGCAGCAACCTGGATGGAACTGGAGGCCATTGTCTTAAGGAAAATAACTCAAAGTCAAATACTGCATATTCTCACTTATAAGTGGAAGTGAATTAATGTATGCACATGGACAAAGAGTGTGGAATGATTAGAGACATTGGAGACTCAGAAGGGTGGGAAGGAGGGAGGCGATGAGAAATTACTTAATGAGTAGAATGCACATTATTCGTATGATGGGTACACTAAAAAGCCCAGACTTCACCACTACACAATATGTCTATGCAACAAAATGCACTTGTACCTCTTAAATTTTTACAAATATAAAAAAATATTCTTGACTATAGTGATGCACAGAACCATGATTATTTCTGACCTGATTATTTCTATATAAAGTGTCTAAACTCTCAATTACAGAGAAAAACACTGTTTTCTGTGTGGAACTATTTCTTGGTGGTAGACTGATTGCATTGGAACCATTGTATCATGGAGGGTGCAGTCATTTGTTCTCACAGGAACAGAAATATATTCTGGATATGAACTTACCTTTCCTGAAAACAATGTTTTTAAGTCTATCATCCAAGAATTTATCAACTGCCTCATTCACTATCATGGTATTATGCATGATTGCTTTTCATAAAGAAACAGATTTCACAGCACAAATAGCAGAGCAAAGGCCTCGGGACCATAGAACGTATAGTTCTTAACACATGCCCTATTAGCCATATACAGCTAGTGTGGTGGAATAAGAACATGCCTTTTGGAGACTCAGTGTGTCCCAGTTTTAAGGTAAGATTCTGGAAACACGGGGTTCTATCATATAAAATCCAGTATATCCTTTGAATCAGCAACCAGTATATGGTTCAGACTATTAATCTGGGAATGAAGTAGCAAAGGTGAAGTAGTTTCTCTCATGATTATACCTAATGCTGCACTCCATTTTCCCCCTTTCATTTCCATAGGTATCAGCTCTGCTGGTGTAGAGATCTTGATTTTTAAGAAGAATGTTTATTGAGAGGATACAATATTGTTCCATTGAATTGGAAATTGAATTTGCCACTCAGCCATTAACTTTCTTTCTTTCTTTTTCTCTTTTTTAAATGATATAAAACCAGCAAAGGAGAGGGTTACTTGATTGGTTGGGTGATTGATTAAGATTACAAGGGGAATAGCATTGCTATTATTCAATAGGGGGTCTAGGAGGATTATGTCTGGAATCTCTGCAGGGTGCCTCTTAGTACTTTAATGTTGAATAGTAAAAGTTAATACAAAATTACAACAAAGGAACAAAGGAAGGACCATTAACAATTCAGTCTTTTCTCATTCCAGCAAGTAAAGACATAGACTTCTGAGCACTTATCTAAGAACAAAGAAAATAATCAATGGGCAGTGGCAGACCAACTATGGATTCATGAACATATACAGGAAGGAGGATTGTACCTCTCGTGTATATCTGAGCATGCTTCTTATATGTGTGTTTATCTACATCTATGTGTTTATCTATATTTTGTTTTTTTTCCTCTTTTTTTTAAGTATTTTATACAAATATCATTGTTAGTAGTTATTTTATAATTTAGTCTGCAGGTAAAAAAATATTCAAATGGGACTGTGAATGAATGGAACTGTGAAACAGCTGACATAACCAAAAGTTGGACACTGTGACTGTCTCCCAGATAATGAATCTACCAAGAGAATGTAGAAACTTTGTATTATTTGGGGGTGAGTGCAAGAGTGATTTTGTTTGTACAAAGGAAAATTGTATCTTGTTAAGAAAAATACTGTTAAGAAAAAGTTTTTGTTATTACAATATGTGTGGATGCTGTGATAGAAAATTACCTATTGGCTCTCATCTTTAAATCTATGCTATTTCTTAATATCTTAATATATTCCAGCAATGCTGGTGATGGGACTCTGCAAACCACATTTCTACTTTATTAGCTGGATTCCTTTTAGACTCTGCCAACACACAGTTTTTGAGAGAAAGGAAGGATAAAGTAAAAGAAAGGACTTGCCTCTTACTTTTTGTTTCCTATTGCTAGTGCTGTTACAGTCACCCCTGAAATGATTCTCAACTTGGCAATGATATCTGATTCCAGTAAGAGCAGACAATTTCACTTTTCAGGTTTTTCACATTATCAGAAACAGCCTTGCTGCATCTCCTCAGAGACAATGGGGTAGCTGGCTGTTCTTCTCCACCCCTTGGCCATCCAAGGTCTGAGGCCCTACTCCATAAGTTCAATTCTCAATTTTAAGAATCTCATAGCCATCCCTTGGTTTCCTCAGACACAGGGGTGCTGGCTGCTTCCTGAAATTATTAACTCTACAAAATCTCACTTTCATTCTATGTACTTTTTCAATTCCCTAATGCCTAGTTAATCATTTTTATATCAAATTCTCTCCTGTTAAAATAATTCATGTGATTTCTGATTGTTGTCTGGACTCTAAGTGATATAGACATTCTACTAGGTATTGAAAGTATAATGGATGAGGCAAGGGTCACCATGAGGCAAGGAGGGGATGTACAGTGTGTTGTGCAAAATCTTTTTTTTTTTTTTTTGAAACCCCACAAGCAGTTAAAAAACATTCTGAAACATATCAATTTTTCTCAGTGCTGCACTGTTTTCTCTCCTTAGAACATTTCATTCATTCATTTACTCATTCATTCAATTGATATTTACTCAGTGCCCAGTATATATCTGCAGGACTTCTGGGGACAAATTTTCAGTCAAAAAAAAAAAAAAAAAAGAAAATGAATGAAAGAAAAACTATGTCCCTGCTCTCATGTAGCTTATTATCTATAGCGGTGACAGATATTAAACAAAGAATGAGAGAGATCTATAATTACAAACTCTGATATGACAAATGCTCTGAACTAAAAACACAGGGAACTAGGAAAAAATACTATAGATAAGTTTTATCTACTCCAGTGAGTCAGGACAGTTTTTTCTGATGAAGTGACACCTGAGATGAAATTATAAGCTTTAGTGGAATGTAATTATGGGGAAAAATGTAACAAAAATATATATATTTTTAATACATGTACACCATACACATAACAGGGAGCTGGACATACAGAAGGTAAAAGAATAGACCTGATTTACAATTCATAGAACTTATTGTCTATGTGAGAAATAGACTCATAAGTAAATAATTAAGCACAGGAATAAATATGTAAATAGAACAGATGGTGCAGCACTCTGATGGTGTAATAGAAACTGCAGATATTTGAAAATGTATGGAGTAGGGAATTATTTACATAGGGTGGCCAGAAAAGGCTTTCTGTGGAGAAGAAATTGAAGGTTAAGATTAGAACATAGGAGAAACCAATGATGGGGTGTGTAAAGAAAAAGATATTCCAAGAAAATAGACTAGCATATAAAATACTAGAAGAAAGCAGAATACCACATAGAAAAATTGTGTGGACTTGAGTGTGACCAAATCTTAGCAAGTAGTAGACAACAAAGAAATGAAGCAAGTGAAATAGGCAGCCTTCATCATGTAGGACTTTTTTTTTTACAGTAAGATAATTGGCATTTTATTTGTTATATACTGGAAATTTTTGAAGAATCATATATGTGTGTAAAATATTGTTTTATTTTATTTATTTTCTTAAAAATAATTTCTTCTTTGTGAAAACTAACTCAGAAAAGTTAATATGAGAAGCTGAAAAAGCAGTGGTCTAGTATTCTAAAGGTAATTAGATGATAAAGGAGAAAGAAAATAAAGAAATACTCATACTCTTTTATGAAATAATGGACTTAGAAATAAAAGGTGAGGGAGAGATGACAATGAATAGCAAGGATTATAACTTGAGGAAGTCGTAGCATGGGGAATCCATTCAATAATACAAAAAAATATTTATGGAAGAACAATTTCGTTGGAATATATTAGGTTTACATTGTCTCTGAGAAAGATGTCTTTACTGAGTTAGGTATGTAGAGGAGAGGCTTGGGAGTTGTCAACATATTGCATGTAATTTAGAGATACTTCAAGGAAATGAAGATGAGATAACAGAGTGAGAAGAATGAGATAGAAGAGAGGGGACAAGAATAAATTGTGGATAGAGTAGGAGGGAACAGTGAAAGACTTGAGAAAGAGAGCTCAGAAATGTAGAAAGAAAACCCAAAGTTTGTGTGGTGACACTAAAGTCAAGAGAAGAGGGCATTTTTAGAAAGACAGATGGCCACTGTGTAGTAGTCACATCAGAGGTTAAATAAGGTAAATACATTAAGTCATTTGGACTTGTCAAGTCCATTGGACTTGACAATATGGAAGTGATTGGTGTCCATATATGTAAGAATTAGCGTGGCAGTGTGGAATAGAAAGCAGACTTGAAGAATAAATGAGCAGTGAGGCACCGGATGTGTTTGTAGATAACTCTTTAAGAACCTTGGAAATATTATCAGAGAAATTGGTTACTACCTGAAAAATAATGAGAGGTTATTAGAGTTAGTTTTAAGGATTAAAGATGTTAATTAAAAGTTCAATCAATCAGTGAGGTAGGTAGAGTATCAATGAGAGATGATGGCTGAAGGAGTGAAGTCTTTGAAGATATGAGAGAAGAGAACCAAGTTTAACATGAGAGCTAGCCTTTGACAAGTGGAAAGGGCATGATAGGTTTTAACAGGTTAGAAAACATGATGACTGCAGGTATGTTTGGAGATTTGGCAGTCAGAATTAAAACGAGTATCTACACAATAATTTCTATTTTTTGAGAATGCTTGAGCAAAGGTTAATTTGCTGAATATTACAAAGGAAGGAAATGGTAATTTTGGAAAGATAGGAAAGGCTGAAATGCTGAAACTGTCATTTTGGGAAGTAGTAATGTAAGCATTCTGGAGAAAAGTAAGCATTTTAGAAAATTTAGTTATGATTGTTTAGCAGTATTGAGGGGACATTTGAGGTTTGAAATTATTAAAATATAGGCAGTCTGTTCCATTGAGTGATATTTTTCAGCAGTACTAACTGTGTGTGTCTAAGAAATGAACAGTTTAATTTAAATCAGGGGTATAGTGCTGCCACGTGAATGTTAGATAAAGAGTGTTAAGTTGCTTATGTATTTTAATAAAGTAATTGCAATTATAAATGATGAATAATGGATAATTAGCTGGACAAGCAAGATTAGTAAGCATTGTTGACATTTTGCACTGGAAAATTCTTTGTTGTGAGAGGCTTTCCCGTGCATTATAGGACGATTAGCTGCATCTCTGAAATATATCCACTGATGCTAGTTGGACCCTTCCCATAGCCCAGTTGTGACACTCACAATGTCTCTAAACATTGCCACACCCCCCAAATGGGACAAAATCACCCCCCAGCTGAGAATCCATGACATAGGCAAACATGGGAGGAATGTTTGGGGAGCACAAGACACACAAATGACAATGAAAACAAGAAACACTTTAATGTTATTGGATCATAGCACTATAGCTATGTAAGGGGAAGATCAGAATTAATGAAATTTAGGTACTTATTTTAATCATCTTACAGGACTGTCGTGTTTGAATAGATGATATTTGGGCTGCACGCTATACTCGACCTGGTAATATTTAGGTTGTCATAACAATGGTAGAGAAATGCTTCAATTCAAGCAACCTGTTGATATATGAGAACCTGTCACTCTAAAATGAAAGAGGTTTCCTTTCCTTCTGTTCTAAGAGACAACAAGGGCATAAATTCTTCTATGATTTAGATTTAAAAGAAGATTAAAATAAGTTAAACTAAGAGGTAATAGAAAAACAATATAGTGCTTCATATATATGGCAGGCAGTTTTCTAAGTGATTTATGTATATTAATACATTAAGCCTGCAGCAGCCATTTAAAGTAGGCATTGTTATTATGCCATTTTTCAGATGAGGAACAGTCAGAGAATAAGAAAGTCAGATTGATAGCAGTGACCAGGGGACACACTGGGTAGTCAATAAAAAAGAGATAAAGGCTTAAGACAGACATCGGGATAAGATGCAAGATTAACATGCACGTGATCTTAATAAGACTTGTAATCATGTGTTTCACTGAGGAAATAGTGGTTGAAATCATTTAATTATTTTTGAAATTTTTAATTATTATGAAATTTTTTAATTCTTGCAGGCTTATTAATTTAACTTCTTAGTCAATTGCTCAAGATGTATGAAATGATGAATATGATATTTTTATCACAAGTGCTCCTTTTGCTATAAAGTTCAATATTAAGGATTCTGTACAATATATTTAAATTGATTGAATTTATTGATTATATCCTCCATAACACTAGGAACAAATTAAGTGCCCAATGGGGCCAAAACAAATAAATCATAACTTTGGTCAACGCTATTTAAAAACAATATATAATTAATATTATTTCTGTCCTAGCAGATAATGATCCATTTTTCTCATGATTCAGAAAAGCAAATTTTAACACTGTTTATTTCAAATAGAAGCATCTGAGCTATTAAAGTCAAATGAAATACATATTAATTTTCTAAAAAATCTTATACATATGAATGAGAGGCATTTTTGTCATTTCTAGATTTCCTATTTTGCCAGTACCAAAACTAATAAGAAATGGTCCAAACAGAGAATTTGTCGAGCTCACAGATTGCAAATATTTGAGGGAAAAAAATGTATATCTCATTTACTCAGTGAACAGTCTATAAATTGGACATTCACAGAGGCACAAGATCATTAACTATCCTTTCAGAAGTCAATTTTATGCTTCCTAAATTAGATCTAGAGCTAAGCTATTTTGGGACGGCAGGCTGGGAATAATATACAGATTTTGTGAAATCAGGTTTAGCCCATTTTCAGCAAAATCGCATTCAATTCAATAACAACCACTGAAAACAAAGAAGCGTCAATAAAAATAAGTTACAGAAGACTCCTCTGTAGATGTTACTATTAAATTTTCAAAAAGTTTTATACAATGAAGTTACAAATAATTATAATTGATCAAACTTTGCCTCTGGAACTTTTCACAAAAAAAGAGAATCAATGGAATTGCATGTGTACTCGAGTTCAATATAATGCCCTCCATTTTGTTTTAAACTTGTTTTTCTTCTGTATTTATGTGTGGTTTGCCTTGATTTTTTTCCGTGATTGCAGATATATAAAGTTTGAAAGTAAAAAGCTGTGCTTTAATAAAGAAGAATGTTTATTTTTTAGGTCATGTTTCCTTAATCAACTATAAGCACAGCATTATGATCATTTTAATATTCACCTTCTGTATGCTGATAAAGAAAAAGAAAAAAACTCGTCATTTTACATAAAAGTTCATGTAAAAGATCATGCAAACATGTATTCCTCAATCAAACTGATCACTTCTGTGTTTTGAAGTAATGCTGTTTTAACCTATGTTAGTAAAATCTCTTGGTCCTGAGCATGAGTTTAAATTTATTTGGCACTATTTTTATAATATTCTTTAAGTGGAGTTCCTTCCACTGCTGATGTCTGTCACCTGACAGGGTAGCAATTGTTATTGTAATTATAGATTTATGTCTTCTGTAAGCACATCACTATTTAGATTACAGTGTTAATATTTTATAATGAGAAAAGAAGAAAATTGGTTTATATGTCACATTCTGTCTAAAATCATGATATTAAAAAAGAATTCAATGATGTCTATGCTAGTTAATAAAAATAAATCTCATTTTTAGATTACTACTAAAATGTTTTGCTATGTATTTTATGTTTAATTCAATTTTAAGGAAAGAATTATCTTAAGTCATAACAAGAGACAGCAAAAACAATCAGCAATAGTTATGAAGATCAGCACCAAAAAAAAAAAAAAAAAAATGTGTGGGAGTAAAAGATACCCAACTGCCTGAAATGATTTGAGACTAAGAGGTAGGGAGAATTCAGGAGAGTCAGGGAGAAAATAGCCTCCCATTAAATATATGCCATTTACCAAGGATTTTGATCCCCGTAACAACTACACCCAGGAAGTCACTCATAATACTCCAGATGTCCTCTGCAGCTTGACTCAAATAACATATGCCATTAATCAGGATTGTTGTGTGAAGAAACAAACGTTGCAGTTTGCATACTAGGGATCTATTCTACTCTGCTTAAAGGATGATTGAGTTATTTATTTATTTGTTTGTTATACTTGAACAGGCTTAATACTGAAGTATATATTTGGATTTCGTCTAATTGTTCATTCAAGAAACTAAAGAAAAGGGGAAGTTACATTTTGAGGGCATCAGAGGAGTGAAAGAAATTGACTAGGGCATGTAGTGAGCATTGGTGTCCAAGAATGGCAGATGTCGAGAAACTGAAATGGTAGGGCTTAAATTTCTGGGAGCAGAGTTATAATCCACACTGGATACCTGTCAGATTGCACCAGCAGTGAGAAAGGAACCAATAAAGTAATGAGGGCAGAGACGTAGCGCAAGAATCAGAAGGCAAGTTCCTACTTTGTCATAAGGATTTCTGGTTATAGTTGTCAAAGCATAAAATGCGTTAACAATTATTAGTTTTTTTTAACACTCATTTCCAGAATACAAAGAACTTCTATATATTTATTGCAACATATCCAAATCTATCATCTATCTATCTATCTGTCTATCTATCTATCTATCTACCTATCTGTTTATCCAGAGACAGAGACAGAGGCATAGACACATAGAAAGAGACTAAGGTATATAACCTGCTTTCAGGGAGCTTAATGAAAACACTTGCATTTTGACATCAGATAAATATGGATACAAATATAGTATAAACATGATAGATAATTTAATCCTTCAGTGCATATTTTTCTCCACACCATAATGGTGCATTACCTTCTTTGCAAATTTGTTGTGAAATTCTATGAAATGTTTATGTCTTTAGGATTTTGATTGAAATTCTTGATCCCCAAAAAACAATTTAGGAAAAGCTACCTCCTTTTAAGTAATTATGAACATGACTACTTCTCAACTAATAGATTCACCCATATCTGTGATATCCTATAAACAGAAACTAACTACATATACATATTCAATAATTGCTGGGAATTGGGTGTGTGAACACAGATTTTATTTTCATTCTATTTACTTTATTAACATTTCTTAAGCCACTTCTACTCAGGCAGACGGTTTTCAATGCCTTTACTATCCGTGGAAATATGCAGAAATGCTAAAATAAAATGAATGCCCCTTTTTATTTGCCAGAAAAATAACTTTACTATCCTTATGTGGACTAGCTTGAAAAGAATCACAGGCGATACAAATCATAGAATGGGTGAATGAATAAAGGAATGAGTAGACGGTATGTTTTACTTCTAAACTAGATAATAAAAATCATATTTCTGCATCTCAATTAGACATGTTATTTCCTTATAATGAAAAAAATATATAGTCATGATTCAATCAGTGAATTCACTCTTGGAATGTGATTTCAGAAGTGACAAATATTATAATGCAATATTCCTATATTTTAATGATATTTCCATTAAGTCTTGATTTGGTATTCAAAATACATTTATAATATTGTCTAAACAAGTGGCTGGTCAACTCTAGTTAAATTTTACTTAGTTTTAAAAAGAGACTCTATCATCCTTTAACGTGAGTAGACTAGATCTATATTACCCAGACTAAAATTTCTATTTTATTTTCTTCCCACCATAATACTGAAAAGATTTTAAATAACTTAATTTAATTTTCCCTATATTTACCCAACCTTGGATTTTCCAGGTATATTCCATGGAAATAATTTACTCCTCTCCTCTTTTGAAGTTTATATAATTTACATTTTTCTAATTTTACATTCTACTTTAAATTTTCCTTAAATGTCACCATTCATGGGATATTATTTTCTTCCCCAAACAATGTCACTATTTACATCAACTTCAGCTTCTTCCTTTACATTGCTTCCAGTGGGTTTTGGCCAGGACTTGGAATTTAGAAACTACTGTAGGATATATTTTATCTCTAATTGCTGGCTTGTGTTTTCAGGTTAAATAGGTGGCTTATGTTAGTTCTATAACTGAAAAATGACTTAGTTTTTAAAGCAAACCGCTGGCTATTACAACTAATATACTCATGGGTAATGAGGACAAGAAGATGAAAAACGACCAGAAAGTACAGCATCTTGTGTATCTGTTTGTAAATTAAAAATGTTCACACAGCTTTAGGAAAAATGCAAGCTACGTTATATACACAACAGATAAAAGACAGATCAAAGAAATTATTGACCTGTAGCCCTCCAAAGCACTTTTACAAATGATGTTTTTCCAAAGGTAAGTAATTATAAATTATAAATGGTGTGAAGAATGGGAATTCTCTTTACTGTATCACAATGATTATTTTTCTAACCTCCTAAAAACCCTAGCTAGGGGGTGTATTTAGCAGCTGCAAAACCTCCATCTTAACTGTTTTGCTAAAATTACAGAAATGCATTGGCTATCTTTTATGATCCCCTCTCTCAGCACCTTCATTCCTTAATTCTTGTCCTCTTCTCACTCTGTCCATTACTACATCTCCACAGGCTCCTCAAAAATATTTGTTCATTTTAGTGCTGTAGCTGCCTAAGGCAGTAGCTGAAGATTCCAGCTGAGCTAAACAGTATATCTGCGCTTTGCTAAAACATAATGTGTTTTTGTCAGGTTTGCAGTTTTTTCCTATTATAGTACTTTTCAAGATTCTATCACCTTTACAGCCTACCTATATTATCTCCAATGCTGTTCACGGATATTCCAAAAAAAAAAAAAAATGTGCACTTGGCATTCTTCTCCACAGATGTTGATGTGGATTCCATTCCCTGACCCAAGAGTCCTCTCACTATAAATGTGCCCATGATGGATGGTGACCTCCTCTGATATTTATAGTACAGCTATGGGAACCATTGCACAGGATTAGTGATCTGTGAAGGAAACATCCTAGGCCTGCTGAGACACTCTGTTTTAGAATTCAGTTATGTGGTTAATGGCAAATTGTTATACACAAAGTTAGAAATATATAATTAAAACAAGTTATTTGAAGTAGACACAAATTCTACTCAAAGCTCCCTTTAGTAAACAAAATACCATGCATATTACACTACTTAATTAATTTTTCCTATTTTTTTCCATTATAATATAGTGTATCTGAATGAACATCATGTTGGCCAATTGAGATACAGAGTTATTTTTTGTACCACATATAACATTTGGATTGGGGTAATCCTTAATTTTAATTGCAAGTTCCACACCTTATTCTTTGGTCCTTCCTAAAAAACCTGCAGAGAATATGTGATTTTTAGTCTGGCATGCATGAAGTTTAAAAGTTGTCACTCTTGTCCATACACAAGAAATAAAAATTAAGCACACTGAAAATCAACAACTTTTCTTAGATCTATCAGAGCACTGAAGTCACCAGCAAACCACTACCCTCTCCTTCAAATTGAAGACACAGAGAGGTAGAAACCAAGAATCATCATTTACCTGAGCAGAAGTGCAGGAGCAAAAACTCCATGGAAAACATGGAAAACCCAAACTGTAATTGACAAATCGCTGAAGACTCATTGTGGGCAAGTTTGAATGTTGTAAACTCCAGGGGAGGCCCATTCTGGGGGTGCCCACACACTTTCATGAGTGCTAGCTACACAAGACCTAAAATATTCTCATGGTAAATATCAGAGAAAAATCCCCCAGTGCATCCAGCAGGGGAATGGGGAAAATAGACGTTAGGAAATACACCCAGAAAAATCTGTTTTTGTTGCCAAGGCCCAACTCTAGAGAAATTGTTTTCCTGAGCCTAACCGGCCGGGGTATTACCAGAGGCTAACTGACCTGGAGGAAGGGAAATACTCAACTCCAGCCTCCACTAACCTTCCTGCCTTACCTAAAGGAGAAACAAAACAAAGAAAAGAAAACAAAGAAGCATTTGTGAAAGTCACAACCTAGGCCCCCTAAAAGACTGAGGCCTAATCCTAGAACTGTAGAACGCTTCCCCTCCACTGCATCTCACCCCCATTTCTGTAAGACTCCTGTGTCATATCGGGGATACAATAGAAAGAACTGTACATTTCAGATATTAAAAAGAGATCAAAAATTGGTTTCCCTGATCATCACCTAAGTACACATTTGGGAATGACACCAATTGGGTATCGGACAGAGGTGGGGGGAGGGGATGAGAGTGTGGAGGGGATGGGTGTATACCTACATGATGAGTGCGATGTGCACTGTCTGGGGAATGGGCACACTTGAAGCTCAGACTCGGGGGGATGGGAGGGGAATGGGCAATATATCTAACCAGATCTTTCTCCAGAGAAACCCAAAGACGATAGAAGAGATAAAAAACAAGGACACCTGGGGAAATTTTAGTCTTGGACATCTACACAAACAGTAAGCACAGCCTAACCCCTAGCCAGATAGATAAACTTCACACTACAGGCTACTTGCCTCAGTTACTTTACCCAGTATTTATGTCTACTTTTCAACAAAAAATTACAAAGCATATCTATGGCAGAGATGTTGGATCATCTTTGTTAGATAATTGTTGCATTTAAAACAGCAATGATTAATATGCTAAGGGCTGTAATGGAAAAAGTGAACAGCATGCAAGAACAGATGAACAATATACAAAGAGATGGAAACTCAAAGAACTAATAAAAAAGAAATGAAAAAGACCCTAATGGAAATGAAGAATTTTTTTAATTGATACATAATAGTTGTACATATTTATGTGGTACTTGTGATATTGTGATAGGCATAAAACGTGTAATGATCAAATCAGAGCAATTGGAATATCCATCACCCCAACCATTTATAATTTCTTTGTGTTGGGAATATTTCACATCTTCTCTTCTAGTTATTTTGAAATATACAATGAATTATGGTTAACAATAGTCATCCCACTGTGCTACCAAATATTTATTTTTAATGGAGATATTCAGCATAATATTTCATTAGGAATGAGGAGAATGCACAAAGCAATGATATTTCTTGCCATCCACTTATCTTTAAATCTATCACAATGTACCATTTTTTGTGATTTTGCCTGGAAATACGATTCTCTGTAGCAACAAGTACTATTTGACATCTACCCAAACCTGCCGCCACATTCCAGATATACCTTGTTTCAATTTCAATTAAGTTTACAATTTAAAAAGTTAAATAAAATCGTTTTCCTGAATAGAAGCAAAGAAAATTAAATAAAAGTGAGTAATTGTAGAGACATTTCTCTTGTGACTATGAATAAATTATTTGTTCTCTACATGCCTACTTATATTTCACTGACAAGAACTGAATATTTACTTTGAAATATTTTTTTGAATTTTAAATATTTAATGGTTATGTTCTGAATTTGTTTCACTAAAAGCTTAAATAAAGACTTCAGAAAATAAACTTACTGTAAATGCAGAAGAAAAAGACAGGTAATTAAAATTTTTCTTGCTATCAAAATTATCTTTTATCTTATGAAACCATGAAATTAAATATTTTAATGACTTAAAGACATAGCTTTAAGTGAAGAAATATTTAATTGCTGATAAAATTTAATTTATAATGATTTCAAACAACATTTCCTATCTACTTGCAGGGAAGACTCCAGAATTTTATTTTAGCATACAGGTAGTCAGGCAATTGCTAACATGAAACAATTCTGCCTGGATTCAGATCCCATCTCTGCCATCATAGACAAATTAACCTCATATGTATCAGAATTTAAATACAATTTTTATGATTTGGAGAAAAAAGCTCTAAAAGTTTATATTTTTTTCCCTCTGATTTACCTGAATGCATGTCAGTGGTGAGTTTGAAAAGGATTTACAACCATTCATATCAACCCTAATACAATCTCCTTCTAGGGACATACATATAACTTAAATTGTTATGTTGGTTTTTAACAAGGACACATAACAAAGTCAAATATCTAAATCACTTTGGATGTTACATAGTAATTATTCAGCTAAAATTATATTTAATAGTTTTAATTTCATAAGAATACACAGCTGAATGGATAATCTGACAAAATTTTGCTTGGAGGTAAAATTTATATAAAAATGCATCTTAATTTCATTGATCAGATGGTTCCACTTATGTAACTGTGTGTAAGAGCCTTCTAACTGCATTAACTAAACAAATAAAGAATATTATTCATTATATTTACAGATGGTATTATTGTTAGCCATATGTGTCTTAAAAGGCTAAACAATCTCATAAATGTCTTTGTTTAATGTTGAATTACATTTCCCTTTCAAAAATAAACTAATATTTTTGTTAAACTTAGACAGTCCACACATGTGCACGTTGGTCTGTATGCATTTATCTAAAGGATTTAATTTTATGTTTTCATCTTTGTGTGTTTCTTAAATCTACTTTTCTAAAAAATTAAACACAAAACAAATTTAGTATCAATGAAAGGCATGATCTCTTTAAACCAAGCAATAAACAACTCAGGATATTAGTATGGAAGAATATGAAAAAGTTAATCTTCAGAAAAACAGAGCAATAAAAACAAGGTCTGTCCAAACTCCTCATTAATAATTGAAACATGGGTGCATACGTGAAATGCTTTGTAAGTAATGAGCACCAGGCATAAATATTTAACAGTTTGCTTATGAAATGTGTCCTAAATTATGTCTAAATGTTAACAAGGATGTCTTATACTTGACAGAACAATGAGGGACATAAATATTTCAAAGCAGCAAGCATGGCAGGTGGAAGCTAAAAAAAAACGCCAGGCAGCTTCCATGTTCATCTAACACTTCAACCTTCAGATATGTGCTTTTTAAGTTTAATAGGAACAAAGTGTTTCCCCATCAAAGCCAATGTTTACATCTGTTACATCAAAGTTATACTGGGATCTCTTTAAAGTACACTTATCAGACAAATAATGCATACAAAGTGATGTGTCTTTGTGATATAAAAGGAATTGACAAATAAGACAACTTACTTGAAGTGAAAGGCTCTCCTCAATAGCTAATGTGCTCTATCTTATTTTCTGACCCACATCAGAAAAAGACAAACATAGATCACGGACAATTCTCAAGGATATTGCTACACTCACAAATAGGCATGCAGACACATACATACACACACAAACACAAACAGACGTACACATGAATACATAAACCTAGCAGTAAATGGGATGAGATTGATTGTATTTGCCCTTTACCTAAAAAACTTAATTCTCCCAATAGTGGTACAATAGCATAATGTCAGGTAGGATAATTTGAATATACAATGCATCTAATATTTTCTTTCTTTTGTAATAGCAAAGGTTTTAACCTAATATGGTCAAATATAAGAAAAATAGCATAAGGCATCTTTGTTTAATGAATTTATATGGAAACAAGATTAAGGCAAAGCTCAGATGCCACCATAGTTCAGCGACAGATATATTGCATGGTCTTAGAAAAAAACATTCACCTTCTTCTGAAATAATATTGTTCTCAATAGAGTAATAAAAGTAAAGGTCATCATTGTATTCAATGCTAACACAAAATTATTTGACAATATAAAATACTAAAAGCTAGACAAGCACTGAAACTATTTTACAAAACAATATTCAAGAACCATAACATAGAAATATCTGTATTAAAGTAAACATTTAGATTGCTGACTCTCAGTATAAGAGTGAGTGATTTTTACTAAAATATATGAATTTTTCCAGACAATCGCTGTTTTTGCTTTTTGTTTTACTTTATTTTACATGATAATAGTTATGCTACAATTTATTTTATTGCAATTTCATCTGTTGTTCTTGCAGAATGGTATCCCTAAATTCACTTCTTTAGGCACTATCAGTAACTTTCTTACAGCTGTATCAATGTTTTCTCAGAAGAGTATTTTCTCATGCTAAACCACTTGACTACCTATAATGACACTGATCACTATTCTTTGTTTCTTCTCATACATTCATTTATTCACTTGTTTATCCTTCACTCCATAAAATACTGACCTTTTTCTATCAATTATAGCTCTAGTCGTGACCACTAAGCTCTTACTCTAAGCTTGGCCTTATGTTTCTAGTATATACCCTCTTAGTACTGCATATTCATTTTCTCTAAGATGAACCAATAGTTTCAAACTTCACAAATCAGCTCTTAATTTAAAAGGCAACAGTACTGTCAGAGAAAAAACCTGAAGATTTCATGAAATTTTTCTCTGAAGTCCAGTCCACCAATTTTGAATAGTGGTTTTCTTCTGCCAAATTCATACAGTTCAGATATTTCAATGTACAATTCAGTGCCTGCTATTGCTTTAGAATTCTGTCATTTCTATCATAGATGTCCACATTGTGTAAACTTTACCTTTGAATTATTTTTTCAAATTTTTTCACTTATCTGTGTCACCATTGCTACTATATAGTCTGAGCTGTCAGCTGGATTCTTGTAGTAACGCTTGAGTTATTTATTCCTATAATAACTCCTCCTGTCTGTTCTCTGCCTTTATTACAAGATGATCATGGTGAACTGGAAAATCAATAATTTTATTCATCATGAAAAAAAAACAATGTTTTCTCATTGATCAAAAAATAAAGACAAAATGTCTTAGTGCAAAACACGAGGTCCTTCATAGCTAATCCTGTGTGATAGTCTAAGCTATCGTTCAAGCTCATTCAAAACCAATCTGCTGCCATTCTCTCCAAAATTCTCAACTACTTTCAGTCCTGTATATACTTCATGTTACTATATGACCTTTGTGCATGTTGTTTCCTCTTTATTTTCATTTTCTCTCCTCCTTTCATACATATTTTTATTTAACACAGCTCTAAAAGTCACTTATGTAGTAACTACTTTTATGAGGTACTAATTATTTTTGCTAATATAGGGAAAATTTTCCCTAATATAGGCCTTATATCACTATGAACCTCTCCTTCAAAACGCTTTTTCACAATCACGATTATATATAATTAAATTAATATTTGCCTTTTGCATTACCCTTCAAACTCATGAAGGAAGGAAATATTTGTGCTTGTATTCAACATTATATTCCAAGCACATCCTAGATACCAAGAACTATCTACTGAATGAATGAACTTCAAGCATAACATCTCAACTTGGTCCTTTCTGAATCATTGATGTAAGCCTGACACTGCTTCTTCTTTCTGGTAAGTAGAAAATAAAACTTGATTTACCATTGGAATCTATGTGTACTGTTACACTGGTTATCACTTTATTAATTAGGAAAAAAGAAATAATCCAATGTGACATTATGATTTGCTTTTCTTTTAAAATTAGCACATCATTAAAACATGTTTAGATAGTATATTTAAAATAGTTTTAATATATTTATGTAGAATTAACTAGTAAGTTTAGAGCTAAAAGAAGTTGATATTTGAAAAAAGAAAATGTTTTTTTCTTTTGCTTAAATATAATGGAAAAATAAATATTAACATAGATCCAGTGTATACCATATTTTAATTTCCCAACATGTTATAATAATCTAAAATTATTATTGATTTCTTATCATTATTACTAATCTAAGAATAAGGATTCATTTTCTTTTATATATTGGTTAGATATTTGTTTTTTATGTATATTTTATTAATTTTATTTATGCTGTCCCAGGCAAATAGATCCCATTTACAAATAAATTCCCAAACTCATCTCAAATAACCCATTTATTTTCCCATAGGAAAAACTGATTTATGACAAGTAAATCTGTCAAATTTTATGTTTTGTTACTATCTATATAATCTTACTATAAGAAAATATCTCATATATTCTTCAGTCTTTATAGGGAGCATCTCCCATAATATATGTGTTACTTTCTTATAACTATCTTTGTGTATTGCCTTAAGAGAGTAAAAACTAATCATTTAGCATTTGAAAGATATATTAAAAAATAGCTTTTTCATTTTAATTTTACCCACCATATTTATTGCTGGTGTTTAAAACTATGATCTTCTAATTTAGCATATAGAGAAAGAGGCATGAGGAGAATTTTACTGAAGAAAAGAATTGTTTTAGTTGTTGGTGTCATTGTATAAAACTGGGCAAGGAGTCATAACACTCTCTGTGTGGTTGGGTAATTGCTTTGGAAACAGATGCTTTCTGTAGTCATCCCAGGCAGCAAGGTGTGTTATTAAGAAATACTTTTCACATAATTTACTATAAATGTTTCATAAAGGTAACCCCTTCTTTGACAAGGTAATGAAAACTTGAAATTCATATGTTATTTACTTTCAGAGTAAGAATTGTCAAAAATATGCCTAAGTGTTTTAGCTGAGTACATTTGAAAAAAAAAAAAATAATGGGTAAATAAAATAATCTGGGCACTATGTACCTAGGATATCTACATTCAGGGAATATTTTATTTACACATAAAATTATAGCAATTAAAATTGTGTACTAATTTTTGCTTATAATATTTATATAGACTAAAACATAATTTTATTATAGGAAAAAAATGTGTATAATGTTTATTCTCAGTCTCTTACATAGTACCAGGACATTTGTAATAAATACAATATACATTATTGATTAAAAGTATTTATTTCAACCACATGTTAGTATTTAATGTTCATTAAAACTAATATTTATAACTGTTATTTGGGAAGGAGAATGTCAAAGACATTTATGATGAATGTTTTTTTGTTTTTATTTTTTTTCAGTTATTTTTAATTTCAGCATATTATAGGGGTACAAATGTGTAGGTTATGTATATTGCCCTCCACTCCCCAGTCAGAGCTTCAAGCATGTCCATCCCCCAGATGGTGCGCATCGCACTCATTATTTATGTATACACTTCTACCCTTCTCCCCCCTCCCATCTGCCCGACTCCCGATGAATGTTATTCCTATATGTGCACTTAGGTGTTGATTAGTTAAAACCAATTTGATGGTGAGTACATGTGGTACTTATTTTTCCATTCTTGAGATACTTCACTTAGTAGAATAGGTTTCAGCTCTATCCAGGAAAATACAAGAGGTGCTAGATCACCATTGTTTCTTATAGCTGAGTAGTACTCCATGATATACATATACCATATTTTATTAATCCAATCATGTATTGTTGGGCACTTGGGTTGTTTCCACATCTTTGCAATTGTGAATTGTGCTGCTAGAAATATTCGAGTGCAGATGTCTTTTGTATAGAATGTCTTTGTTGTTTTGGGCAGATGCCCAGTAATGGGATTGCTGGATCAAATGGAGGATCTACTTGTATCTCTTTGAGGTATCTCCATATTGCTTTCCACAGAGATTACACAAGTTTGCAGTCCTGCCAGCAGTGTATGACTGTTTCTATCTCTCTATCCATGCCAACATTTATTGTTTTGGGACTTTTTGATAAAGGCCATGCTCACTGGGGATAAGTGGTATCTCATTGTGATTTTGATTTGCATTTACCTGCTGATTAGAGATGTTGAGCATTTTTTCATATGTTTGTTGGCCATGTCTTCTTTTGAAAAGTTTCTGTTCATGTCCTTTGCTCACTTTTTGATAGGGTTGTTTGATTTTTTTGTTGTTGATTTTCCTGAGTTCTAAATAGATTATAGTTATCAGCCCTTTATCGGATGTGTAGCATGTGAATATTTTCACCCATCCTGTAGGTTGTCTGTTTGCTCTCCTAATAGTTTCCTTGGCTGTGCAGAAGCTTTTTAATTTGATCAGGTCCAATTTACTTATTTTTGTTGTTGCTGTGATTGCCTTTGAGGTCTTCTTCATAAATTATTTGCCTAAGTCAATGTCTAGAAGAGTATTTCCAATGTTTTCTTCTAGAATTCTTATAGTTTCATGTTGTTATCCACCATGAGTTGATTTTTGTGAGAGGCGAAAGGTCCAGATTCTGTTTCAGTCTTCTACATGTGGCTCTCCAGTTTTGCCAGCACCATTTATTGAATAGGGATTCTTTTCCCCAGTGTATGTTTTTGTCTGCTTTATCAAAGATTAGATGAGGATCGTTTTATATCTGGGTTCGCAATTCTGTTCATTGGTCTGTGTCCCTGTTCTTGTGCTAGTACCATGCTGTTTTAATACTATAGCCTTGTAGTATAGTTTGAAGTATGGTAAATTGATGCCTCACATTTTGTTCTTTTTGCCTAGGATTGCTTTTGCTATACAGGGTCTTTTCTGGTCCCATATGAAGCATAAAATTATTTTTTCTATATCTGTGAAAAATGATGTTGATATTTTAATAGGGATTGCATTGAATCTGTAGATCATTTTGAGTAGTATAGACATTTTAACAATGATTCTGCCAATCCATGAGCATGGCATGGTTTTGCACCTGTTTATGTCCTCTGCTATTTTCTTCCTCAGTGTTTCATAGTTCTCCGTGTAGAGGTCTTTTACCTCCTTACTTAGATATATTCCTAGGTACTTTGTTTTCTTTGTTGCTATTGTGAAGGATATTGAGTCTTTGATTTGGTTCTGAGTTTGACTGTTGTTGATGTATAGGAATGCTATTGATTTCTGTACATTGGTTTTGTAACCTGAGACTTTGCTGAATTTGTTTATCAATTCCAGTTGTCTCAATGCAGAATGTTTTGGGTTTTCTAGGTATAAGATCATATCATCAGCAAAGAGAGATAGTTTGACCTATTCTGCCCCCATTCGGATCCTCTTGATTTGCTTCTCTCGTCTGATTGCTCTAGCTAGGACCTCCAGCACTATGCTGAATAGGAGCGGTGAGAGAGGGAAAGCTTGTCTGGTTCCAGTTCTAAGTGGGAATACTTTCAATTTTTCCCTGTTCAGTATGATGTTAGCTGTGGGTTTATCATATATGGCTTATATCATTTTTATGTAAGCCCTGTCTATAACTATTTTGTTAAGCATTCTTATGATAAAGGCATGTTGAATTTTGTCGAATGCTTTTTCTGCATCTATTGAGAGGATCACATGTTCTTTGTTTTTGCTTCTATTTATGTGGTGAATTACATTTATAGATTTGCATATGTTGAACCATCCCTGCATCTCTGGAATGAAGCCCACTTGGTCGATAGGTTTTATTTTTTGATAAACACCTGAATTTGGTTTGCTAGGATTTTATTGAGAATTTTTGTATCTATTCATAAGGAATATTGGTCTGTAGTTTTCTTTTTCTGTTGTGTCCTTTCCTGGCTTTGGTATCAGGGTTATGTTGGCTTCATAAAATGTATTGGGAAGGATTCCTTCCTTCTCTATCTTGTGTAATAATTTCTGCAGGATAGGCACCACTTCTTCTTTGTAGGTCTGGTAAAATTTGAGTGTGTAACCATGTGGTCTGGGACTTTTCTTTTTAGGAAGGTTTTTTATTGCTGTTTCAATTTCAGTACTTGATATTAGTCTGTTTAGGAATTCTATTTCTTCTTGGTTAAGCCTAGGGAGGCTGTGTGTTTCTAAGAATTTGTCCATTTCCTCCACATTTTCCAGTTTATGCGTGTAAAGGTTTTTATAGTAATGATAGATGATATTTTGTATCTCCATGGTATCAGTTGTAATTTCTCCTTTTTCATTCCTGATAGAGCTTATTAGAGTTCTTTCTTTTCTGCTTTTTGTTAGTCTACCCAAAGGCATGTATGTTGATAAAGTGTAAACACCTTAGTGTAAAATGTTTAGAATAGTTCCTAGCCTGATCACTTTAAACTAAATTCTAGTTATCCCTAGCTTTAGGGAGAATTAATCCCTGTAATCAATTAATAAGTAATGTAACACCTGTTTATTGTATACCTAAATGCTTGCTGAGGACAAAGTGTGAATAAGACCATTATTGTACCCATTATTACAAAGCTAATAGCATATTGTTGCCTTAGTATCTATCATAGGATTTACAGAACTTCACAACTGTTTGTTTGATCACTTTCTCTTCCTACCAGAATGGAGAACTTGATTATATTAGTTTTCTAGGACTGCCATAATAAAGTACCATGAACTGAGTGGCATAAAAACAGAAATGTATTGTCTCAATGTTCGGGAGGCTAGAAGTCCTAAATCAAGGTGTCAGCAGGACCATGCTCCCTCCAAAACCCATAGGGAAATCCTTCCTTGCATCCTCCTAGCTTTTAGTGTTTTGCTGGCAATATTTGATATTTCTTCACTTGCAGATGTATCACCCAATCTTCCATGTTCTTATGGCATTCTTCCTGTGTGTCTTTATATCACCTTCCAATTTAATAGTGAGTATATTTGGTGTTTGTTTTTCCATTCTTGAGACACTTCACTTAGAATACTGGTCTCCAGTTGCATCCAAATTGTTGCAAAAGGCATTGATTTATCTTTTTGTGACTAAGTAGTACTCCACGGTATACATATACCACATTTTGTTAATCCACTTATGTATTGATGGACATTTTGGCAGATTACACATGTTTGCAATTATGAATTGTACTGCAGTAAACATTCAAGTGCAAAAAAAGTGAGAAACTGAATTTGGTAGTACATTTATTAGTGATTTAAAATATTAGAAAGAAAAAAGTTGAAGTCATCATCATTTGTGGAATGATGACTGATGTTGAAACATTTGGATAGGAAAACTCCACATCATAGGATATCAATTCTCCTTAAGTTGATATATAATTCAAACAAAAAGGAAACAACAAGAAGAATATTCTAACTAAACAAGATGATTCTAAATTTAACAGAAAGAATGAGTCTGAAAAGTCAGAAAAAAAAAAAAAACATAAAATGTTTAATTGAGAGAGAATTAACCTACTGGCTTAAAAACTACATAATAAATCTAGAATTTTACCAATGTTTCTGGAACATTAATAAACCAAAAGATCAGTGAAACTAGAGAGCAGAGAGTGGACTTAATGAATGTAGGAATTTAGTATACAGATTCTGTGCTGCTGAACTGACTTCTTAAGGAAATTAAAAAAATTTTCTGTTTCTACAAACCAATAGTAATATTTTCTATTTCAACAGGTTATACTGTCTGCACATAAACAATACATTTATTATTTAAGTTCTGTGTAGTCACTTAAAAGTGCTGATATAAAGAGAGAAAATTAGGAGTGTTAAATATTTGTGACTGCATATTATTAACACTAATACTACCATGATTGACATCAATTAACATGTGTTCAATTATCTTTTATCATATCTAAAGCTGTATAACAAAATAATGGTGGGTATATTAAGCAAATATTTGGGCCAAGTTTTTCTTTAAATGTTTTCTATTATTATTAAATTTTAGGGCATTGTATTGTATAGGTGTCATATCAAATCCATGGCAAAAGGTAGATTAAATCATTAATGATTTTAAGATAAATAAATATCAATCTGGGAAAAAATGAATTCAACAAGATAAATTTCACATGAATTAGTGAATATACAGGTGTATGTGTAGGTTTGTATTCAGCATCATTTTCTCTGTGGAGGATAATTAGATATTTAGCAGATAGAGTGGCAGAAATTGTTCACTGTTTACCCTTTGTGCTATTTAATTTCTATAACTTGTGATTAATTTACAAATCAAAACATAATATTAATTTAAATTAAAAATAAGTAAAATATATGAGGAGGTAATCAAGATATTCAGAGCCATAAAACCCCTTCAATTTTTTCATATGTAATTATAAATAATAATAGCTAACTTACATACTTATTATAATTATATTAGTTTCTACATGTAAAATATATATACATACATGAAATACAGTAAGTACTCAAAATCAATAGCACTTGTTGCTAAAATATACATTATCTTTACTATTAAATATGATAAATTTCTTCTCTCCTTATGAGAAGGAAGTTGAGGCTAAGCTAGTTTTCCAGACTCAACAAGATATGTAGCACATGTGGTTCAGAAAGATGGAAATTAATCGTGAGTTTGAAGAAATAAAATCCTGTCATAACAGTTTCAGTGGTAGAAATTTGAACTCAATGGAAAAATTAACCCTTTCTATATTCATGAAAAGAATAAACTAAAAACAAGTGAACCTTACATATTTTCCATGTTCAATGAGATGATGCATAGATGGAAGACAAATATTCATTGGTGCAAAATAATTTTCTCACCAGACAGAATTATAAAACACAAATATCAAGCAAGTGACAATTTTTGTTCTATTTTTATGCTCTCACAAATGTTAAAGTCTAATTTTTGTCCTTAATTACTAAGTCTTTTAGATATTACACATCTTGAAAAATATTAGCAAAACCACAAGCCCTTAGAGACTGCTATGTAGCTAAAAGTTGTGGGTTTTTTTCTCAATATGTGGTTATAGTGTGAAATGTAACTGTGAAAATGACATTGTGGGCTGCTATATTTATCCTTTCAAAGGCTTGGGCAGCACATCAAGGTTACTCAGTTTATAATTATTTTTATTACTTGATGCTGCAGGCACAACTTGAGGGAAAAATGTAGCAGTTGGTTTCTGAGTTTTACATCACTGCCCATAATAGGAACTCAGCACTTGAATTTAATTGACAAACTGATTGACTACTAAGGGAGATACTATAATTGAGTGTGCTGGCAAAACTTCATTGATACCTCAGTCCTAAATAGAATTTAATTTCATTAGTAATTTAGTCTTAAACCTAATAATAATGTAAATTAGAATAAAACATCTTTTCTAAATATTTCTGAAGTAGTATGTTTGTATTAGAGAATTAAAAATGTATTGATAATCAAAGGGAAGATTGCTATTTTACATATTTTTTTTTTAAATACGAAAGTCATAGCTATTATAACAGTCTTTTAAAAGTTTTTTTGGTATTATAATAACTAATTGCAATTTGGTAATTACGAGGTGAGAAAACATAATGCAAAATAAAATAGGACTTTTTAAAGGACTCTTTTTCTATTAATAATCATAGTTGCAAAATTTACTATGTTAATTCACTATGCTAAGAAAATGACTTCACCTCATTAAGCCTCAATGTCCGTATTTGTAAAATCAGAAGAATATCTAATTTATTATTTCTGAGGAAAATTAATATATGTCAAAGATTTTTGTAAACTATAAAACATTAAGCAAATTTGATTAGCATTCTTGTATTTTCAAAGAAAATGTAACAGTCAAGAAAGCCTAGACTTTCAAATGGTAACAAACAATTGCAAAATCTCAGTGGCATAAAACAACAAACACTTATTTTTCAATCATATTCTTTGCAAGAGGGGTCTGTTGATTATAATCACATGGGGCCCCAGACTGATGGAACAGCCATAATATCCAGTGTTTCCATTTGCTGTACAAGTAGAAAATGTCTTGTATTGACAATTAAATGATCTAGACCATAACTTATAGACAGGTTCACTTCCACCATAAGCATTTAATAGCTAGTATTAGGAAATCTGATAAACACAAATAAGCCAGAAATTATAACATGTCATGTGCCTGGAAGGGGGGAAATGGAAAATAATTCTCAAAAGCTCTAATGGTTATCACAGAAAATAAATAAAAAATTGGAGCAAAATGAACAGTAAGAATCCATCTCACATCCATGAGATTAACAAAATTTAAAAATCTGACATTGCTAAACATTAGCAAGAATGTGGAGCAAAGGGTATTTTTATATATCAGTGGTGGAGTATAAATTGATGCATGCCCTGGAGAAAATTTTGGAAAAACCCAAGAAAGTTAACGATGTACAAACCGTAACTCATAATTATTCAACTATTCTGGTCCTAAGGAAAAAAAAAGATGAAGAAGATTGTCCAAGAACATAAGTAGTTATCATAACTTGGGTGTAAGAGTGAAATATCGGAAGTAACCTACATGTCCACAAGTTAGTTAAACAGAGAATGGATAAATAATAATCGTGGTATACATACAAATGTGCACACACACACACACACACACAAATGAAATGAGTAAACTAGAATTATATGCAGCCAAATAAATAAATTCCACAAATTGCAAATACAAATTTTAAAAAGCAAATTACAGAATGACAGGCATAATATGGTTTGCATAACAATTTTGAAAAACCAAACATAATTATTTATAATTTATAATAGATATAATAGATACCAAACATATATGTAGATATTATTATATCACATTTATTGTTTAGTTGTTTGCATATTTATTGTTTTAAGTATTCATATATATAATTTATTACTTTCCATTTATTATCATTTATGGTTATTATCTATTAAATTTATTTTTAGGTATACTTAAATTTATTATACATGGTGTTGATTGTTTAGATGTCTTTTTTTTTTTTTTGGCACTTAAAGACTTTTTTTTTTTCAGGTTATTATGGGGGTACAAAAGTTCTGGTTAGTTATATTGCCCATGCCCCTCCCATCCCCCTGAGATGTCTTTTTATAGAAATAAGTGGGAAATGGGAGATAATCCTGCTAACTGTAAAAATATAATTGAAATCATTAGTCATGTAGAAAGTGGTCAAAGATTAGCCTTAAGTGGGTGATCATTGTATTTAAACTAGTAAATTCTGTGTTCTCACATGTGAAAAATAAAAACAAAATTTTTTAAATTTTTAAAAGTGTTGACTATTTTTCCCAAAGTTGAATATTTATTTTAAGAAAGTGGAGAACTCTTTTATGTAGTGAGAATTAATAAAATCAACTCTTCTGCCTACTCCACTCAAAATCACAATAATCTTAATTTGAAACAAATGTATGGTTTTATAAATTCTTAGAATAAAAATTTCACCCATTTTTAAGGCACCATCGGGGCTTATTTTATAATTTTCTGCTCAGCCTTGAGTCAGTGATGGGCTAACTCCACTGGTTTCTGAAAATGGATGATTAAATAATCAGGAATTTTGTGTGTCAGTAGTTAAAATAGTTTTATTCAGTCAAGATGGAGATACAAACTCCATGGAAATAATATAAATCAGGCTTTTAAAAAAAATTAAATATACTTTTCATTTCTGAGAGCCAGTTTGGTTTCCCTGTGCAGACTCAAGTTATATATTAGCTCTAATATTCTTTGTATGGTTTTAAAAATCCATGTCAATAAATGGATTTCTTTCCAAATTTAAATACACTTTGTCTATCAGAAGTTACTTCAAATAATCTTAGATTAATAATATATATGTTAAGGCCTTGTAATAGAGTACTAATATTCTTTTCTAAATTTATTGTTTAATAACAGTTTAATAACCACCTCTACATTATATAATACACAGGGGGTTAAATACTAAACATAAGGTACCTTAATTAAACATTTTTATAACATGCTTGAGCTCTTTGGGAATTAATTTCTATTTTTAATGTGTTACTTTTGAAAATTCTATATTTATGCACATGTTTACAAATATATTGTGTTCAGAAAGGATTTCTATGACTTGTGAATCAATTAATTTCATACATTTTAACAGGCAACATAGAAATCAATTGACATTCATAAGGAGAAAAAGGAAAAGAGCCTGTGTACATGATGAAAGTTTTCAATAATATTCTAAGCAAACGGACTTTGAAAATGTGTAAGAAATCAGAGAATTTATGAAAAAGTAAGCAGACCGAACACAAAATGGATAATGTTCAAATTATAAAAATTTAAGAGGGAATTTATAAAATTTATTTTGAAAAATACATTAAACCATTATCACAAGTCTCCTGATTTTCCATAGTTGCCATGATAATATGAAGGTGAGCTGATGAACAAAGAGAAATCAGCTCAGACGAGCTGCAGCATTTTAGCCCTCATCTCTATCCTTTTCAACTGTTCAAAATGACAGATTCTTTGATAAGTTTGCATAAAATAATAAATCTATTTACTAGATATGCAATGAATCAAACATAGTATCATAAAAATGTCAAAATGGAAAATGTAACTATCACACTTGAATCTCATCATACACACATCCAAATGACTCAAAATAAAATTAACACAAAACAAAATTATAAATTTACTAAGATGCAACTTAACTACTGCATGAAAGATAACTTTGAAGGAATTTTGGATGGCTATAGATTAAAAATAGATCATATTGCCTTTTGATTGTCAATAAAGCTAAAAATGGAACATTGATTATGCTGTGAATACCACAAAGATATGCAATGTAGCCTCATACAAAAATCATAAATCTTACCCAGCATATTTGGATAATACTAACCAACTAATGATTACCTAAGTGTACAAATTAAGAAGCAAACTTTAACACGACAACATCTCTGGAGTAGCCTGCCCCATAAGATGCAGCTCCTGAAAAATCCTTTAATTAGCATTGGGACCCATTTTGGTTTCTGAGTATGAGAGTTGGACTAATTCTATTTTCTCCTTTCTTTGTGTGAATTCTCAATATGATATCGCTTAGCTTTAAGGAAGCTGTTTAGGTCTGAGCCTCTCAGTGCACAAAGCAAGAAAATCTAAATGACTAAAATCCATTCTCCAGCCAACTGGGTTCTACTACTTCATATATTCCACGTTTATTTTCAATATTTTTCTTTATGCAGACCAGGCATTTTACTAAAAACTTTAAGAAGTTCATCGGTCATCTTCTTGCCAGTAAATGACAAAGAGTGTTTGCAAAATGATCTGGTCCAGTCACCATTGTCTCAAGCAGCCCTCAAGAGGAAGAGGATAAGTTCCAGACCTCCTCCTCCATCTTGATGACATTCGATACATAAAAGCCCATATGATATCCCAGATGCCACAATTTTAAAAAGGCATCATGAACTATGAGCAAACCCAAAAAAAAGTGATGAAGAAAAGAGGATGAACAATTGTGTCAGAAGAAGAATGTCTAGAGAAGAGACTAGGTAATATCTGTTTTATTATAGAAGAGAATTTAAGCTTAGGTTGAAGAGTGCAAAGGTCAGAGTTAGAATGCATGAATAAAATTTCCAAGAAGGCACATTCTGGCACAATTGCAAGTCCATAACAATAAAGTAGGCTGCCCTGAAGAGAATAAATGAAGGAAAGAAAGCTCTCTACTAACCTTTCCAAACTCACTCCTTAGTCCAGCCGAACCAGCTCCTATACTTACTGATATTGTTAGACTTCAGGTCACTACCTGATTTGTAGGCGAGAATTATTAGTATCACAGGGCATGCGTATGGATTTTTTTTTCTTCTGTTTCCTTTTAATAGATGACAGAAGTTGTTAAATGAGTCCAGGCATTTTCCCACATAGAAGAAAGCTTGGGCATCATCACCCTCCTTTTTTACTGGCATACTTAAGCATTCTCATGTTTTTATCTTCTGTTCTCTCATGATATACCAGTGTTTGGGTGTGGATTACTGGGGGAAAACACAAATACCCACCACACCTCCATCCCCCCCACTACAAATACATACATGCTCACTCGCTCACTCGCCCTCTCTCACCCACACACTCCAGTTCCAGTTTAGATAATATTTTTCAAATTTATTCAGCAGGGAATTGTGTCTCTTGATTTGAAATGAATGCCTAGTGAAGAGAAAATTACTCAGCCTACACCAGACACATAATTAAAAATACTATTCTAATGCCTCCCTAGAAAGAGAGCTTACCATACTAAACTATGTAGAGTTCTGTGAATCACCTGAACATACTATCTAAGCAGCTTGACCTCTAGTGGACCTGTAGCTGTTTTTAAACTCTGACAAGGAGAGGCCAGGTTAATAAGGGCACATTGGAGTTTCTATTAACATCTGGAGTTTCATAAATGAGAATAAATGTGGTAAGAGATGATAGTAGAGAGGTAGTAGGGACAATACCGTATAAAAACTTGAAAGTCATTTTAAGATTTTTTCATTTTATTCTAGTTACAATAGGGCCACCAAGAGGAACTAGACATTTGGGCAGTAGCAAAAACTGAGAGGAATTGCTACTGAAATCATAAAGAGAAAAAAGTAAGAAGGTTGATATTAGGAATATTCCATTATGTAAGTGTGTATCATTTTGTGTACAAACAAGATAGAGAAATCACACAATTTAAAAAGGGCACATTTAATATAAAGTATTATTAACTCTAACAGGACATTAGAATAATGAGATAGGAAAATAAAAAAGAATAATACAGAATTCTAAAAACCAGTGAATAATATATGTAAGGGATCACCACTACCCCTAGGAATAAGACACTAAGGAAGACTATATAGCCAGAAGTGGAATTGCTGGATCATAAGGTTGGTTTTATATAGGAGGTCTGTCCAGAAAGTATCCAGCCATGTAATATAAAAAAAGAGACATACATTGAAGAAAAGACAACATACAAGAAACATTGTACATAGGACAATGATCCCTCAGTCCCCGTCAAAGTAGGCACCTTGGGACCTCACACAATTCTCCCAGAGTCTCTTAACCTAATCCATACACGTTCAACATTCTCACATGCTCTGCTTGTTGCAGGCCTTCCAGAACATGGATATCTTTGAACAGATTCTCGACCATCTTTGAAGCATTTGTGCCACACTTTTATTTGCGCTGCACTCATTGCATTTTGTCCCCAAAAGCCTTCTAAATTATCTGAATAGTTTCCATGGAGGAATGTTCACGCTTAATGCAAATTTGATGCAGATTCATTGTTCTACACGCTCAGTCATTTTGAATGCGATGGCGGCACAGTACACATGCGCACTCAACAGTGAAGGCGTCATTGTTGATGCATGCGCACCCCAATCCCCTCTCCTTGGCTGCCAGGTTATATTGGTGTCGCCCAATGTTCTCCTTATATTAACAATGGCTGGATACTTTCTGGACAGATCTCATGTGTATGTAGGTTAGGGAGATAAATTCTAGGAGAAATGAAAGTGTTGAAGGCTATTTATTTTGGGAATGGCGTTTGAAGAAAAGAGACTATTGTTTTTAATGCTGTAATTACAAGCCTTTTCATATTTTTATTTAAAATAACATTCAATTACAGCTGATGAAAGTTTTTTCAAAAGAAAGAAGAAAAGTATATTTCTGTAAGAATGCTATATTTGGAGTCATTTCAGCAAAAACCAGAAACTCAGTTTTATGGGATATTTCAGGTGATGACTTTTAAGAGTCTCATGCTCTACTGACTGAGCAAGCTGGGTGGACAAAGGTGATGACCTTTAAACCAACTTCAAATCCTAAGACTAATTCTCTAATTTTACTTTTTTACTATTAGCATTCTTCTATAAACTCCATTAAACGCTCCCTCATGTCCCTTGGTTAGGGCTTGAATTTTATGTTCTCTACAAATATGTAAATGTGGCCATGATAATTTGAGAAGAACTTCTAAATTAGACTAGATGACAGCTAAACCTCAAATTGTGTGTATCTATCTGCATAACTTAAATGATAGAGGGCCAAGAATAAAGAAGTTCTTAAATCTGCTAGGGAAAGAAGAAAACCTGTTCAAGTCACATTTTGATTTTCGATTTGCATGTTAGAATCATCTAACAACGTGATTTGCTTATCACTTTAAGATGTATTCATATTCAAGAAGATGGGCTATTTCCTATTCACTATCTTGCTTATCTAAACAAGCATTACTGATAAAAGATATCCATTCTCTGCTTCAGTTACCTTCACCCACTCCCCATCCCTATACTGCACTGAAACTCTGATGTATGATTCTAAATAATTCTCTTTTAATAAAATCATCTTTCTTTTATTAAATAAAAAATCTATTATCTTGTGTTACTTTTCATTTTTTTGTAATATTTGACTCTATGCATCACTCCATCATTTTTAAAATGTTATAATTTTGTGACTTCTATGATGGTTTATTTGGTTATTTCTTTCTTTGATCTTTTAAATTGGGCCTCTTTTTTTATTTCTTTATATTTTCACTAAGTCATTTTTGCCACAAGTGTTTAATATTTCTCTTCAGAATCTTTATAACATCATGTCTTTTTTTGTTTGTTTAGCTTTTGCCATCACGTTTCTTCTGACTTTCCAATGTACATCTCAATTTGTAACCCTTCTTCAAAGCACAATCTATGGGATAACTCTACAAAGATGCCGTCTCAAACTCAATTTAAAAATACATATAGTACTGTGAGCTAGGAAAATGTTACAAATATAAAGTCATCTCATTCTCATAAAACTCACATAAAAGAGAGAGCATTCCCATTTTACAGATGAGTAAATTGAAGCATAGAATGATTAAATAACTTTTCCAAAATCATAAATCTAGTAAGTGGCATGGAGAAGACTGTGTCTCCAAAGTACATAATCTTAACTATGTGATAACTGAATTTTGAACACATTTGAGCAAAGGAGATGTTTCACTTAATTGTTTTATCTATTACAGATACAAGGTATTTGTCCCTCAGGCTTGAAACTGTATAATTATGTGATAGTTTATATCCCTATGAAAAATTAGTAACTATATATTCTTGATTATGACTACAACACAGTCTTCACAGCTCCTATGTTAGTCTCACTTCACCACCAATATAATTCTAAACCCTCACAACTTAAAAACATTTTGACAGGTTCTTCTCCTAACAGCCATCACTTCCCTTCCTCATTTCCTTTTCCCTTTCTTCTGTTCCTTCTTTCCTTCCTCCTTTTCTTTAGTATTTCTTTCACCACTTGCTTCCTGTTGCCTGTGAGATGAATTTTGGCTTCTCCATCTAAGATATACAATATAAAAGCTTATCTTCATCCTTTAGATACTTATGTTGATCTCCGGTACTCATGTTTACTACTAAGTCTTTGTTCTTTCTTATTTTACCTCCTGTAGATTGTCTTGCCCTCACACCCATTCCTTGACGTTGCTAGCTCTGCTCTTTATTACAGAGCCTGCCTCCTGTAGTTTGTGTTTCCTGGGCTACTATGTCAAATTATTTCAGCTGGATTCAGCCAATAGGAGGCACTAAAAAAAGGAAGCAAGATGGCAAGCTCTTTCTCCCTTTTCTCTGTCCTAGGCAGTTGCTGCTGCATTTCCTTTGTGTCTCCAGCTCCTTTCACTTCATCCAACTTCCATAAAGTAACCACAGGCCCTGAGCTCCAATAACACCACTAACTCCATTTACCATTTCAGTTTGAGAGTGATCAGAAGTTCATGCTGTTGCTAACCTCTGAATCATCCAACAGTTCCTTCTGTGGTTTCTCATCTTTTATGTCTTTTTTTTTTCTTGTTGTTCAGTATACTATGTTAAATTTTATCTATTTCAACATTTAGGGTAGTTTTTTGTTTTCCATCCTTAAAAATAAGAGTCAACAAAGAAAAATCCTTTAAATATTACTTCCTCTGTTTATGTTTCCTGACCTGGAGCTCACATTAATACTATTTTTCTGAAACTCTTATAGCACTAACAGTCAAATCAACTTAATTTAGTATAGCTTAGTTCTTCTTACCATATCTCTACAGTATTAGTTTGTGTTGCGGGTTAAGTGTTTAAAAACCTGCATGTAATGAAGGTCAAAAATGGATTTACATTTTGAAAATATTGACAGCACATTTAAACATAGAGCCCCTGATTAATAATAATTAGTTGTCATTCTTTTCTGGTCTGTTGCCGCAAGAACATATAAAGACCCTAAATGAGAGTGGTCTTTACAATAAAAAGAACTGATGAATGGATGCAAGCAAGAATGGGAAAACATTGGAGAAATGATCAATAATCATTGAATTTCACTGAAGGAGACAGGCTTTTTCTTATTCTTTGTTCCTTCACATCTTTATTTTTACCTCATGTGGCTTATATTTTAATAAAGTAAGTAAAAAAAAACCATATTAAATAAATATTATAGAAGAAAGTAAGAAGCAATATAAAAAAAATAAAAGCCAGGGAGGGGGATAGGATGTGGTGAGATGAAAGTTACGCTGGTGTGCAGAGTACTGAAGAATTCAGGCCTGGATGTAGACATGTAGGAGGCTGGTTCAGGACGACAGTGAACTGGGGAGAAAGGATAGCTATGCAATCAAAGGTATGAATGGGAAGGGCCTCTGAAATCAACTTGACTCTTCTCATACTCTAAAAAAAAAAAAAAAAATGCAGGAATACATGCAATTGAAGATGAGATCTGAGGCAGTTTCTAAAAGGAAATCCACAATAGATGAATGGTAGTTGCCTCAGAGGGTGAGATGATAGGATAATTCATCTGCCTGTAGTAGCAACTGTAAATAGGCTTTATACATTGAGTGCTTACTAGGCCCCAGGCACAATTTTAACTCTATCGACTAGATAAATTAAATGCCGACTATAATTCTATGAGGTCAGTGAGGTTGGTACTCCTATTGTCTCTATTAAAACTGAGAAAACTGAGTCACAGAGAGGGGTCAGCAGCTTGATTAAGGTCAAATAACTAGAAAATAAAGTATCTGAGAGTTGAACTCAGGTAGTTTGACTCTAAAGCTTGCACTTTACAGCCAGCTTCAGCCTGGCTGACCTATGGGAGAAAGTAACTATTAACACATTTGCCTTAGCCCTTAAATGTGATTTTTCTTTTCTTTTCTTTTCTTTTCTTTTTTTTTTTTTTTTGCACAGCTGTTCATTATGTTTGAAGTGCCTTTCCTGAAGATATTTATATGAGTGGTTCGTAATCCTCAGTAGATCTCAGCTCAAATACCAACTCCTCAGGGAGGTATTTTCAAACCTCTCTATCTAAAATAATCCACTGTGCTCATCCCTAGTCATTCTTTATCGCATTACTTACTTGATCGTGTTGGTGATATTATTAGTCTCTGAAATTATCTCATTAATTTTGGTTTCATATTTATCATCTTTCCACCTCTCCCACATACATTAAAATACAATCTACACAGAGAGAAAGGGAAGAAACTTTGTTTTTCATTGCTATACTCCTATTGCCTAGAATATGGACTAGAACATAGCAGGTACATAATAAGGAATTTTTAAACTGATGGATGGGTAAATCTTGTAGTCATATCTTCATTCCAAATCCATGAAGATTTCAATCTAGATTGCCCCAATTTTGACAAAGTTATAGCTTTTATTCTCTCATGCTAGATGGTAAAAATATCATGGCTTAATATATTTACTGGAAAAATTATTCATGTTTGAAATGTGATGTTTGATTTATAACACCTCTTATAATAAACATATGATGCTTAATTTATTTGGAAACTAAAGATAGCATGGTGAGTGAAGGAATATGCAAAAATGAAAATTCTTACTGACTTTTTTGCTGTATGAAAAAAGTATCAGAGATTTACAGAATAAGTATTTGCTCAAAATATTTAACTATTTAATTAACAATGTTAGTTTACTATTCAAATAACATTATATTACATTTGCACTGTAGTTCATAATTTATTATGTTTTATATCTGTTATTTTGCATAATCCTAATTAAAATATATGATTAAATACACAAATATAGAGGATCTACCTTCCGACATCCCTAGAATTTAGAATAAGAGTACACAGGTGGGTATCTAGACCCTTCATGCAATGCTCCTCCAGTGTAAAGATTAAGATAGGTAAATACTCTGTAGGACTTCTTACTCCTACCCTATAGTTATAGTATTCACCAGAGGTCTCTAGTAGATTGCAGTGTAAATGCTAATGTTTATCTGTCTCCCTTTGTAATACACCCAGGGGGTCTTCCCAGTGAGAGATAAATATGTGCAACTCTCTAGACTATGGAAATGTTGATGTCTGCTAAATTATGTTATTTAAGATGAAGACATATCTTAATGGAACTTTTGTTAATCATTCTAATGGTTTTATGCAGATGGTTTATAACAATGACCAGTCTCTTATCTTTGTGTTATTTTGAGAGTTAGTTAAATCTTTGGATTTAGCTATTAATAAAATCTGAGAGGATTTCTATTAATAAAAGCTAACATGTATAGACAATTATTGAAGGCTAGATACTGTCTTATTTAATTTCCAGGTACTATTGGTGCAATTTAGATACTAATTAATAGTGAAAAAGAGCATAAGGGATGTAGCCCAAGGTCACACAGCTGTTAAGAGGCAAATCAAACATTAAACCCAGTCAACCTACACCAGACACATAATTTAAAATACTATTCTAATGCCTCCCTAGAAAGAGAGCTTACCATACTAAGCTATGTAGAGTTCTGTGAATCACCTGAACATACTATCTAAGCAGCTTGACCTCTAGTGGACCTGTAGCTGTTTTTAAACTCTGACAAGGAGAAGCCAGGTTAAAAAGGGCACATTGGGGTTTCTATTAACATCTGGAGTTTCATAAATGAGAATAATTGTGCTAAGAGATGATAGTAGAGAGGTAATAGGGACAATACCATATAAAAACTTGAAAGCCATTTTAAGATTTTTTCATTTTATTCTAGTTACAGTAGGGCCACCAAGAGGAACTAGACATTTGGGCAGTAGCAAAAACTGAGAGGAATTGCTACTGAAATCATAAAGATGAAAAAGTAAGAAGGTTGATTTTTGGAATATTCCACTATGTAAGTGTGTATCATTTTGTGTCCAAACAAGATAGAGAAATCACACAATTTAAACAGGGCACATTTATCATTAAGAATTAACTCTAACAGGACATTAGAATAATGAGATAGGAAAATAAAAAGAAGTATACAGAATTCTAAAAACTGGTGAATAATATATATAGGAGATCACCACTACCCCTAGGAATAAGATAGACACTAAGGAAGGATCTTTATCCCCTACCTCCAGGGTTGACTGAGTTCCAGATCTGGTTGGGGAGGGCATAGGTATGAATCACTGAATACCCGAAAGTTGCTGTGTTTCTGCAAACACATAATTTTCTGGAAGTCTATCCTTTAGAACTTGCCAAAAATATTCTCAAAGTTGTCTATGAAAGTTGTTCACATAGAGATGTCTCACTGTTGCCACTTCACA
>CM052445.1:30518976-30540805 GCA_028533085.1 Varecia variegata
GCTGAAAAGTTCCATCTGGCTATTCTGGTTATGATATGGAACTAGCTTTTCTGTAAAAACAACTTATATTTGTGTATGATAGAATGTTTATCCCAAATGTTCTGCTTTTCATAGCTATATCTGTATTTGCCAACAAGCTCTGTTTGCACTGACAACACAACATTTAAAACCAGGAATACCACTTACAGTTCTCAGCAATTCTTCTTAATTAATTGCCAGTGTCACTCAAAGGGAGTCAGGAGTTCAAGACTTAATGCTCTAATAATGCCGTACATCCCAAAGTGAGTCATTTACAATGATACTACATCATCAGTAAAGCGAATCGAGACATCCTATACATCATGGTGAACAGTTCCAAATCTCATCTCCCTACAGCACTCCCAGGGAAATGAAGCCGAATAAAACAAATCCTGATTTTTCACATTTACTATTATTAAAGAAAAGAACAAAGTGGTGCCAAGGGGAATGAAAGAATAAAGCTATGGCTATTCAGTTGTGAAGAAAGCAAATTAATAAAACTAACCTCATTTCTTTTGTACATTCTTTCAGTAGATGCCCCTGGAGAATAATTCTCTTTATGGAATAGAATAAGGATGGGGGATGAACTTTGCAGCTTTGTAATGGGGTCATTTTTTAGTAATATTTGCACTTGCTGTGTCACAATGAACTAGTTATGTCACCCTATTTGCCATCTGAAGCTTGATTTCCTATGGGCCATTCCTTTTTTATAATGTTTACTAGAAACTTTGGTAAATATTATACTCTAATTAAATGTACCATACAAAAATGTTATCAGAGGGAAGAGTAAAAACAATCCTGTGAGTATATTCAAGAGAATTCTTTAAATCTTTAAAATACATATGATCCTCTTGGCTCATGTGAAATATTAAATCCACGTTTGCTATTGCTGTGCAAA
Source organism: Varecia variegata (assembly GCA_028533085.1). NCBI lineage: Eukaryota > Metazoa > Chordata > Mammalia > Primates > Lemuridae > Varecia > Varecia variegata. The sequence goes on from CM052445.1 coordinate 30,519,893, forward strand.
AATTAATACGATAAGGTAGAAAAGCTTCTATCCACTATGACAAAAGGCACAACCTCTAGGCTATTCATCTGCCATGAGGAGGACTTTTCATTTCAATGGCTAGCTGAATGATGTATGTGCAGATATTTTCCAACCTAATTTAGTATCTCTTTTTTCTTAATGAATTCAATCTAAGAATTAGTTTAGCATCAGTTAATAGCATGCAATATAGGAATGCATTTTTATATAACTACATATGAATACAAAAATATTTCAAATTTTTTAAAAAAGAATTAAGCCAAGTATTCCAGAAAATAATATATTTTGTCATAATTCTAATCCATCAATAATTTTAGATCTAGTCCCAGATGATAGAGAGTTTTTTTTTAAGACTTGATGTTCAAAGTAAAACATCTCTTCTTTATTAAAGTTTCAAAAAAATTAAAATTAAATCTATCTGTATCTTGTGGAAATCAACTTTTTATGGCATAAAGAAATTGTCAATTTAGTTTATATCTTTTTTTAATAGAATAATGAATTTGTAAATTTAGTTTACCTGTGTAGTTCCACAATCTACTGTTTTAATAAATAAGTCAATATAACATTTTTGTCAGCACACATTAGTGTTCATGAGTTTTTATATGTTCACTTTTTTTTAAAAAGAGACTTTTTAAAATTTCTTTTTTTGCTTATATTTTATTTTCTTCTCAGTAGTAAGATGACATCAAAAAGAGCTTTTTAAAATGATTTCTCATGGAAAATATTCCATTTAGAAAGCAAATTTTAAAAATTCTATGAAGTTACCAGTTAAAGTAAAAGATGTGGTTTCTAGATAGTAAAACAATAGAATTCAATTTATCTAGCAGGGTAACATGGAAAACTAAAAATTGTGAAGAAATATTCTCCATTTTCTTTCTGTATCTCAGGTTAAATAACACTCTTTTTTAATCATTGTGCAATTAATGACACCCCTCTCAATTGTAAAACATTACATTATAATGCAATTGTTAGCAAAGTTGTCAGAAAATGTCGATTCCTGAGATTCACCCCACAAGAATTGTATTTCTGAGGATCTGATTTTAAACAGGATCCCAAGTTGATTTTTAAGTCAATGATCCAGCAAAAATATCCAGGAACCATTAATCTATAGCAGAGTAAAAGCAAGCAGGGTATTTTGAAAGTGTATGTACAAATTTTTCTCAGATAGTCACTAAAAGGAAGCATTTGTCTATGGAAAGTGAAAAGCATGGAAGTATTTAAACATGAGAACAATGAGTCCTGAATTTTGTATATTACTTAGTCTACCTAGATGCAGCTCTCTGTAATAATGATGACTTCATGCTGTATACACACACACATAACGCATATATATTTACACATATACATCTAATATATTTATACCAGTTATGGACATTAATCTTTTTGTTGCTCATACTCTTACATCTTTGGCCAATGGGAGTTCCAATGTCTTTTTGTTAGGAAACCATTAGTAATTTTTTTTTTATCGTCTAAATATTCTCCAAACCCAGTTATAATTAATGTGTTATTTCCACATTAAAACATCCCAATATGTCTTCAGTTATTTCAAGATGTATGTGCAATTCTCCAAGAAAAATCACCATATCGATTCATTATATGAAATATATATGTTGCTACATGTAGCACTCTCAGAAATTTTATGACAAATTCATTCAACAAACATTTACTGAGCACTTATTATATATGAGGCACTATGATAGGGTATATGGAGAAAAGATTAAAACATTGTCTCAGCTCTGGGAAAACTCAGTCTAGCGGGAAAAACATAAACAAAGATGATGTGAGAAGTGTTCAACTGATGGTAGAGACAAGCACTCTGATAGCATAAAGAAAGTTTTCATCTGCCTTAACAAATGGGGGGTTGAAGTAGGAGTGAAGTGGTTGGTGAATTCCAGGAAGAACATGTGTAGAGGCATGAAAAGCAAGCTTAAAATGAGCTTTGGCATTATGTGTGGTTAAAAAATAGCATGTATCTGGGGAAAGGCAGGAAATGAGGCTAGAAAGGTAAGTTAGAGGCAGATTATGACAGTTTTTCTAAGCCAAGTTTGACGTTTTAGTCTCCAGGGTCCCCTATGGATCTGTTTTAGAACAGATCAAGTTTTAGAACTGATTCCCTGTGCTGGTGGTTCTCAAAGCACAGTGCCAGGGCAGCAACAACTGCTTCACCTGGAAACTGGTTAGAAATGAAAATTCTTGGTTCTCACCCTTGACCTACTGCATCAGCAATTTTGGGATTGGGGCCCAGCCAGCTGTGGTTTAAAAAGCCCTCCAGGTGATTCTGATCCTCACTAAATTTTTGAGGACTGCTACAAGGCAATGGGAAACATCTGAAGGATTTTAGGCAACTAATTATATTTGAAGTAGGAGAGTAGTTGCCATTGACCAATCAAGCACAACACCTGACTCCTGAGTAGTTACAATAAAAACTAAATAAATGTTGAATGAATGTGGCATGAAGAGATGATGAAGGCCTAGACCAACGCAGTAGGAATGGAGAGGAAACAGATTTTAGAGATGTTTTAGAGACAATCCAAGTTCAATTAGGTGACTAGGATATATTCAAGCAAAGGTGTGAATGAAATGGTTTTTATATGCAATAAAGTTGTGATCTTGTTAAATATATCAACTTTTAGGTTTCAAAGAAGTAGTCTGAAAAGACCCTAGAAAAAATGAGGCCAAGAGCAAGTTCTAGTGTTTCCTTCCATACAGTCAAGAGCAAAGGTTGCCTTGACATATATATGAGTCTTCTGGTTGATTTGACAGTTCTACTTCTCACTGTAAATTAGTCAATTTGCATTCACATTAACAGAAATCTTTTGTGAGTTTGGTTAGTGTGAATTAACCCCTGAGACTGAATGATAATTTCTGGATGTGCAGACTAAATTAAATTTTGAACCCAGAAAAGATGAAAATCAGATGTTGGTTCTGCTGATCTAACCAAGTCACTGCTAAAGTGAGACACTGGTAAGGTTGGTTTTTTTTTAATTTAACTTAATCACTAATCACATAGTCTACTTAATTTAGGAAGAACCTGGAATGAGTGAAAGAATCAGAATTTGTACTATGCCCTGGAGGTCAAGAAAGTCAAGTGGGGCTGTTATTTCTAATTTTGCAGACGGGATTTAGCCGAGACCATCTTCAATTTCCTGATGATGAGAGAGGTACAGGTCAACCTACATGGTTAATTTATGTAACAAGAATTTCGCAGGATGTAATTTCTATTTCTATTACGATTCTGCATTTCTCTTGTTACTGCATGTTTAGTTGACTCTAATATCTGGGATTATTTGACTGACTTATTTTGTCCAAGAATAATTCCTAACCAAAAATTGCACTCTTCTATGGAATTTGAGATCTATAGGGGACCCTAGAATTTAAAGCAAAACTTTCATATTACAGATGAGGAAATCAAGGGTCTCAAAGAGTAAATCATTTGATATATTTATTGTAGGACCGGATTCTCCAGAATGCCACAAGGTGGCAAAACAAGATTTAGAGCAACACTGGTAATCTGCTTCTTTGTTAAGTTTTAGGTAAGATTTAAAATGTCTCCCATTGTGAAATCCAGTCTGTAAGTAAGTAAGTAAATAAATAAAGTGTCTCTATTTACTTAGAATTCTTTAAACACAGAAAAAGAATAGTACAGAATTACTTTATTGGTCTATTAGGGAATGGGTAGCTTTTCTTGTAATTTCTTGTTTTATGTTTTCAAAAAATGGAGTTAAATGTAAAAGCCCCCAGAAGAAAAAAAATTAAAAATAAAACATTTGGGAAGAAAATGTGCATGAACAATTTAAGAAAGAAAACATGCATTATTTTATAAACTATTTGTTCTATTTTCTATCTTTGCCTATAAAGGGATAACTTTCTACTGAATACTGTCCATTACATTTAATTATATATTACATGTATAGGGAAACTATCACAACTACCTCTCAGATTTGAAAAATCCCTAAATTTCAAATATTCTGGTATTTGAATAAACCTCTGTTGTTTTGAGCATTCTAGAAATGAGGAAGCCATTAGTTTTTGATAGCTCGCTTGTTGTCTACCATATCATTCAGACTCATATTTTTATATTCACCATGGACTAAACCATGTTCCCAAATATCTCTGGTTCCTTTCAGTAGGAAATGCTATTAAAATGACATTGCCATTTGCTCATAAAATGCCATTGCTTTTAGTTTGTTTGTTTTCAATGGGATAAGCTATGCATAATTTTTTTAAGAGAAAACACATCTTAACCTCTACTGATGTTTCCAATTTAAATTTTAGATTTTTTGTTTGTTTTTGTTGTGCTGCGAAGTTTTGGTAGGACTATAAAATATGTGGTTTCAATACTAAGACTTTTACTACTTTTGAAATTCTTTACCTTGAATAAATCAGACTATTCCAATATCACTTTACACTACTGTAAAATAGGATAATACTGTTTATATCATACCATTTTTTCAAAGCCAGTAAGGTAACTAAAAGTTCTGAAAACAAATCTTGGTTTAATGAATATGAATCAGTCTTCCCACTTCATTCTTCCTCTCTTCATAATTATTTTTCCTCAAACTGTTTTATTTTTTCACTACTTTCATTATTTAACCAGTCTTAGATACCAACACCAATTTTTAATTTTGTTTCTATTAAGTGTTTTATGACATTAAATAATAACAATAAATAAAGGTCTGTGTGAAATGCTTATTTAAGAGTGCTTACTTATTTGCTTTTAATTTAATATTAGAAAATATTTGCTGAGCACTTCTTACTAACAGGCACTGATCTAAATATTTTAATAATTAATTGAATTAATCTTCAAAAAATCCACTGTGAGCTACTAACATAATATTCATCCATAAAATTAAAGTTTTGTTTTGTAGTTTATTTCCTTCTACTTGGATTTACTATCTTATTCTTTTGTTTTCTTATTGGATGCTTAGCTTATTTATATCAAATATTTTTTCTTTTAGAATGTAAGCATCTCGTGTTTATATCTCTAGAACTCAACCTACAATTGGTAATATATTATATATTCAATATCATCTATTTTAAGTGTTTTTAAAAGTCATTATTTTTATTATAATTGACTCATGCATCATATATGTTTTATTTTGAATTTCCAAACACATTTTTGTATCCTTTAAAAACAAAACTAATAAATTTTAGCTATATTTTAACCAAAAATGGTATCTATTTGATACAGATTTTTTTTCTATTTTTTGTTTTTTGGGTCTCCTTGCTGAATCAGATACATTACACACTGCCACTCTGATGGTGCATTTATAAAACTTTCCTGATGATTCTATGCATTTGTTCCTTCATACATTCTGATGGTATAAAATTAGGTAATTTGAAAAATTTGGAAACTATTTTATCTTACTATATTTAAATCTCTATGTCTCTAAAAGTGCCTTTTACTTTAAAGATTAGTTGCCCTAGTTTTAATATTGATATTGTCTTTATTCTGTTGTTAGCTCACTGGCATAGTTCTTCTATAATTTCATTTTTAGCATTTTTATTTTCTTATATTTTAGATATATCTATTGAAAACAGCATATAACTGAATTTTAGTTATGTTTGTATTTTTACCTAGTTTTATATTACTGCCATATTTAGGATTTTTTTTTTCTTATTTTCTTGTTTACCATTTTACTTCTTTAAAATTTTCTTCCCTCCTATTTTTGAATAAATCATTTTTTAATTCCTTTTTCTTATCTTATGCCTGAACACTGAATTTCTGTTTGCAAAGTAGTTTCTCTCAATATCTTAAATTGGAAGTTTAAAGCTTAAGGTTAATCAATAACAGTATCAAGTAATCAATTCCATCCAAATTGTAAAATGCTTTTAGTTATACAACATTAACTACAATTACCCCCTCCAATCTTAATGGTATATATTTAAGGGAATTATTTGATTAGTATCTGCACATACCAGCCTCAATATAATGTAATAATTTTAAGAGTATGATCTATTTTGGTTTTGCTAATTTTGTATCTTCAGAGCATTGCCTAGTTCCTAATGCATATTTGCCTCTCAGTACATGTCTGCTAACTGAATGGCTGAATGAATTCAATACAGTTTTAAAAATAAATATCTTTTGATGATACAAAGATGAATCAGAATAAAGAGAATAGTACATGCAATTACAATATATAAAATATAATATATGGAGTCAAGACTGAGATTATAGGACACAGACTAAAGAATGTTGGCCTTCACCCTGATTAAATTATTGAACAATTTAACAGAAGCTAATTATTTTCCACTTTGAAAGAAAGTTATTCTTCCCAGAACTTTCTCTGTAAAGCACACGCAAATGTTTTAGGTACATTCCTCTTCCATCTTAGGAGCTCATTGTCTTCTAAAGAAATGAAAACTAAGACTCAGCAACAATACTTTCTTTCTGTTACCTCAACATATGGACTAAAATACATGCTGCTGTTTTATCAACTATAGTAGTAAATGCTAATCAACACAATTTGGACTAATGCCGGTAATTTAAAAGTCTAACCAGTGTGCTAGTCCTTGTAAATATACTCTGAAGTCTTTTAGTAACCAAAGATAAACATCACTATTTCCTGATTTTATGACTGTATTATTGAGTTGAATTATTGTAATAAAGTCCATAATAATCAGGTACAATTGTAGCAGAGTGATTATTTAGAATTTTTAAATCACATCTTGACAACCTTTTCTCCTTCTCATAGAAAATTCTTGAATATTATATTCACATGACATCTTCCTAACCACACTTTGGTTTGTAAGAACTAATTATCTGGTAATTTCTTAGCAAATGTTTAGCTTGCACAGTCTAATAATGAGTACTAATTTATTTCATTATAAAATTTTAATTTTAACAGCCAAGTAAATATACTATATAATTAGAGATCCATGATTTTAATTCCATAAATGCAATACACATCTTGATAACTTCACATTAATATTACAAAGACAATATTAACTAGCACAGATTTGATATTAATCTAAGAGCCCCCAAATTTACTTTAAGTGAAAAACTAAACTGAAAAATTTTCATTAAGAAATCAACATTATCTAAAATTACAAATGTATTAGGTTAGAGACAAATTTTAAATATCCACATTATCCTTTATTTTTACATAAAATGTAAACAAAATATCTTATAGTGATATATGATTTTGATGGGGTTTTATGTTAGGATTCTCAATAAGAGAAGGCCAGCTCTTGTGATCACCATGGAAAGATGGTATAAACCCACTTCCAATTAATAAATAGTTCAGTATCAATACTAATGATCCAGACACACCAAGACAATATGAAAAAATGTATTACTTACATAGTGGGACTTTCTGAGAAAAGCTGGGTATTGACTAAGGTGGTCTGGAGTTGACTTGAGCGACTTTTGAGAATGAAGATGCAAGTGGCTATGACCTTTAATGTGACTGGGGACAGGATTAAAATTCCCAAGTAGGCAGGGGCTTGCCTGGTTTGAACATCCCACGCTGCCAACGGGGAGACTGACAGGCTTTATCAGCTTGTCCACATGTGGGTCAGGAGGGGATGAGGTAGAGGTGACACTTGAAAGCTGTCAACAATCAAGCATAAAAAAAAAGTCAGACTATAACACCAGCTTTCAAAGAGAAATTATTCTTTTAGAGACATTTTGAGAAATTCTCTTTCTGTCTTCTATACTACCATAAGAAATTTTAACTATTTTTTGAAAGTTTTTCAGTTTTTAACTTCCTTCTGGGTTACTAGAATTCATTAAAGTTGTGAAACAAGGCATATCATCTACCTTGTGGTATTCATATGTAGCGGGGTGTTGGATAATAATTAGACAGAAAAAAATAAATGAATATGGAAGTGCCTGATTGTTAAATCTAATAAATAAAAAAAATTGGGGATGATAGAGAGTGTTCATGGCTTGACTTAGAGTGTATGATCACTGAAGGCTTTTCAAGAGTGATTTGTTCAATAAGACCCAACTAGCATGAGCTGGTCAACCATGCAAATGTCTTGGGGGAAGAGCATTCCACTCAGAGGCAGAAACTCGTGTAACAATATTGAAGTGGAAAAAGCACTTCAAATTTAAATAATACAGCCATCCTCCCTTACCAAATGTTTTGCTTTGCATGGTTTCAGTTACCCATGGTCAACTATGGTCCAAAATTACTAAAAGGAAAATTCCATAAACAATTCATAAGCTTGAAATTTTATGCTGCTCTGAGTAGCATGATGACAAGTCACCACCTGGGACATAAATCCTCCTTTTGTCCAGCATATCCATGTTGTCTACCCCACCCATCTATTAGGCACTTAGTAGCCTTCTCTGTTATCATATCTATTGTTGCAGTATCATAGTGCTTGTGTTGAAGTAACACTGATGTTACATAATAATGTCCCCAAAGTGCAATAGTGCTTATGCTTGCAATTCAAATATGCCAAAGAGAAGCCATAAAGTGGTTCCTTGTTTGTTAGTCTTTTACTGTAACTAATTTATAAATTAAACTTTATCATAGATATGTATGTATAAGAAAAATACAGTATATATCATAGGGTTCAGTACTATCTGTGATTTCAGGAATCTACTGGAGGTCTTGGAAAGTATCCCCCTTAGATAATGGGGAAAGAAAGTCAGTATGGCTAGAGAATGGAAAGAGATACAAGGAGAAGATTAGGAGAGGAGATTGGAGAGAAAGTCAGAAGACACTTTATGTAGGATCTTATAAACTGATATCAGAAGGAATTTCATTCTAAGGCTAAGGGGCAGCCATAGATATTTTTAAGCAGGGGAGCCAATGACCTAATTAATTTATTATTTAATCATTATTAGATCATATGTTTGTACTCTAAAGAGTACAGAGGACAAGACTCAGGTAAAAAGGACAAGTAAGCGATCAGTCTTGGAGGCTATTAAAGTGGTTCAGGACAAAAAGTATGGTTTTTCCAAGGGTGGTGGTAATGAACATAGAGAGTGTGAAGGGCTTTGGGGTATATTTTTACATAAAACTCATACAGCTGGTTGAGAGAGATAAAGAAATGATGAAGAGTGATTTTGTTTTGGGTGGGTTTTTGTTGTTGTTTTGTTTTTTGGGATAAGCTTATAGGTGAGAAGATGATTGTACCATTTCCTGACATGGGGCAAGAGAGTCAGAGTGTGAGAATCAAGAGTTATTCTTAGGGAATTTTAATTACAAGACAAATATTAGATATTCAAGTGGGGAAATTATACATCTGTTTGTAGGAATCTAAAAAGCTTAACTTAATTATTTACTAAATAATTATTGATCATCTACTACGTGGTACATATAAGTAACATGTGGCAAAGGTGCTTTCAGTTTACTCATTGTTTTTTTCCTGTGACCTTTGACTTTCATTAATGATTATTATATGTCACTTGGATAATAAAGTCAATAATTAAAAATATATTTGCAATGCTAATTACTTTCAAATGTGCTGTGTGGATTACAAGTCATAATAATAAAGAATCCTACTATATTAGAATGCTTATTCCAATTCATGTTAGAAAACTTTTCCAAAGTCATTTCAAAGTATTTTGCACTAGTTCAGTTTTATTTTAAGACATGCACTAATAATGCTGTCTGGCAGTAACTGCTTTGGATCACAATGGATCCTCCAAGATTTATGTTGCACCTTTAGCTATAAAATTCCTACAACATCTATTTTTCTGGAAAGTTTTTATATTATCATTTTTAGCCTCAATCCAGAGTTATTCCTTGTAATGTGAAAAAGCTTATAAACAGGCAATTTCCACTCATCCGGTTCTTATGGAGCATAGCAACATTCTATATTGCTAGAAGATGTTTTCAACTTTGTTTATTCACTTGTTTTTTTCTTTCTACTGTAAAGGTCTTATACCATTACCAAAAAATCAAGGGGGTAGACATTTTGAGAAGACCTTACATAATCACTGTAACTTCTTTTCTATCAAAATTCTCTTCAAGTGAATTACGTTAAAATGTGCATTTACTCCAACACATACACCTGTCTCTTACTTTTTGCTTATAACAACTCTCCACATAGGTAAATCAGAAGAAAGAGACAATCATAAAAGTTATCCTTTACTTATGATAAGGTCAGCAAGATGATATATTCAGAAAATTCACAATGATGAGAATATATTTTGAGAAATAATGCAATATTATTATTTTACATTCATTGAGGACCTATTATGTACCATTTCAAGTACAAATGATTTTGGAATGTAATGGAATATTTTGAAATGGAATGGAATAGATGAAATATTTTCTGCAAGTTATGGACCGACAAAACTCAAGTAGGGTGAATAAAAGAACATAATGTGAAATTATATGAAACTCCAGTTTATGAAGTCTCACTCTCATGAGCATAAAGAGAAAAAAACAACAATAAAGAATAAACACAACACCCAAATGTAATTTTAATTATGATTCCAGGATTATCCACTCTAATAAGTTATCTGAGTAGAACTAATATTATTAATATATTAATAGTGATGGATAAATTTGCAATGTCACTAAGAGTAGTGTGTGTTTATTCATAAATAAAATTAAGCAATTAAAATATTATTTATTCTTTTCAATGAAAACATTTTAGATGAGTATTTTAATTTTAACAAATAGTTTATAATCTTTTATAATTTGTTCTTAAAAATATATTTAAGAATTGAAGTGGTATGCAAATATGTTTTTGCATGTGCATGTATACATAAATTTATATGTGGAGAGTTTGCCAATCTGATGACCATGTGTATTTTGCACTCTGTGGACATATTGAGAATATCTAATATATTAAACAGTCCAAAATCCTGTGGTGAGTGGCTTAGAGAGTAGATTTTGAAAAGCATAATAAGACTTGTGATGTGTTTCTGTTGTTTAGAATAAAGAAAGATTGCTTTCTATTGGTTGGTATTTAGAATGTTAGCTAGGTCTTGCAGAATGAGTAGGAGTTCAACAAGCATGTATAGTAATTTAAGTACATAACAAGGACATATCCAAGTCACTGATAAAGAACATTAGAAAATGGCAAAAAGTATTCAAGTTATCTGTATGTGAGTATAAATACTGAGGTATAATACTGGACAGGGAATCTGGAAATAGATCATGCCATTTTTAGTTTATTTAATGATTCTATGTTAAAAAGCTGAATATAACTTGGTTTGTTTTGTATAACCATAGCTATGTAAAAAGAACAGAATTAAGCAACAGCTATAATTGTATATGAGTCTTAAAATTGGTGTATTTCTTTGCTTTTCAGTTTAGTCTTCAAAATTTCAATTAATATAACTATGTGCAGTTACAATGAATACAAATATAAACTACATTATAAAGTTCATAATTCTGATATATTTAAGAGTTATATTTACATATATTAACAGTGACATATACAGTTAATAATAATATAGCTATTTTTCTCTTAGCCTGAAATACCCTCGTTCCTTCTCTGGCTTTTTGAATAGATCCCATTCTCTAAGAGTCGTATCACATTCCACTATTTATAAAAAGCACTCTGGGATCTCATTTTGTATTTTTATCATCACTGAGAGTATTGTATCCTCTCGCGACCAAAAGAGCAATTTGCAACAGAATAATGTATAGAACTGTTACTTGTGCCAATGGAAAAATGAAGCACAAAAATTTTAAATGGAACATGAATAACAGAATGATTACTCCTTATGAAAAGTCTTGCAACCCAATAAGCTGTAGTGATAAAAAGCACTGCTTAAAGTGAGCTATAACAGGATTATTTAATAAAATACATACTTTGAAGCATACTATGTAAATATGTAAGTATATAAACACCATTGGCATTTGTGAAAATGTGCATCTAGGAGAGAAAAAAATAATAATCTAGATACCCAGAGTATATTTTTTCCACAAGTTCACAGATATAGTTTATAAAATGTCTTTTGTAGTATCCCATCTATTCCTATGGTAATCACATAGCTTCTATTTTAAAGGACCTTGCTTATTTTTGCTACAAGATCATGCAATAACTTTCTAAATTGCTCCACTGTCTACTTTCTTTATTTGCCTTTAAATGTATCCTTTGTATGTCAGCTAGAGTCTCCTTTGCCAAACACAGTCATGGGATAACCATGAATGAGAACTCCCTTTGGTATGGAGAATAACATTTGTAGTTCTTAGCTTGGTATTTAAAGGCCTTCATTATATGCCCCAATTTATATTTCTAGAGTACTACCGCCCTTCCTCTGACCCACAATTAAGACTATTCCCTAGGCAGAGCAAATTATACACCATTTCCAAAACACATTCCCTTTCATTGCCGTCTTACCTTTGGCCATGCAGATTCACTCTCCCTAAAATGCCCTTCATTCCTATTAGCACTTCTAGCTTTGGATGATTGCCATTTTTCTGTCAAGACCCAAGTATTTGAAGTTATGGTATCCCTCGAGACAGAATTAATTGCTACCTCCTTTTTCTGCAACACTTTGTTCATTCTTCTAATATAGCAATTTTATTCAATAGAATTTATTATACAGGTTTTATCTTTTAGGGATTGAATATCTAGATGTCAGGTGTCCTCTTTATATTGTAAATTCCAATAAACATACCTAGAACCTAACTAATATACACATGTACATCTTATGAGTGTATGTCAGTGTACAAATAGATATGTATATATGAATACATGCACATACTATACATCATAAGGGTTATTATGATTAAAAACAGAATGCAAACTGATTAAACATGTTATCATTGAGATGATTTCTATGGTTGTCTTTTAAATACCAATCATTCAGTTTTTTATGTCAGGCTTTTCATAATATATTAAATGTGACTCTAAATACAAGAAAGAGCTTTTACTAAATAGCTGAAATTATCAAAGCATTGTAACACATTTAAAATATAAACAAGTTTGGCCTATACATACAGTATGAAGTTCTATCTGTTCTATGCCAAATGTTTACATGCTTCAAAGTCATAGAAAATAAAATTAGGTGAAAAGAAAATTGAATATATTCTATGAACCTAGTATTAAAAATCTAAAATATGTAGGCACTGAAATATTAGAACATGAAAAATGCTTCTCATATAAATATCTTTTCTAGAGTTATCTATAAATAAAATAAAAGAAAAGACCATGGGGGAAAATCAGTAGTTTAAACTATCATAAATTAAAATAGTATGGTAACAAAAATAACATATGCAATGTTTAAAATTTATTAAAACCTTATATTTAAAGAAAATGGTTGATATTCTCAATCTATATACAATTTTTATTGTTTTGGTTTGGTTTAGTTTGGTTTAGGAATATGATGCACCCTATAAAAAGTGGCAAAGGAAAAGAGTAGACACCCTAAATGATGAAGTACAAATTTTCAACAAGGGTAATAAAATTATAATCAAAGAAAATCAAAACAGGAAGATAATGACAGTAAAGTGATATGATTTTCTACTTAACTTGGAAATGATAAAAATCAATAATTAATTTAGCATTAACAATAACACGTGAATATGTGGTTTCATTCAATTTTGGTGGGAGTATAAATTGATTCAAGATTGTTGGAAGGCAAATTGGCAAGTGCATTTCAAGCAGCTGAATTTTTCAAAAACCTTTATGCAAAAATCTTGCCTATAGGTTAACTTCCTCTATAATATTCAGAAATATTCACAAATATGTATATCTAAGTGGGCTCATTGAAATGCTATTTATAATAATTGGAAATTAAAGCAACCTGAATATATGTTAGTTAGATAAATTATTATATCGGCAAAGGCAGAAATACCATAGCATCAGTAATGTATGTTTCTAAAATATTTTAATATCATGAAGTCACAATATTTTAAATGAAAATAGGCAATTGGAAAATTGAATTTGTGATATTATTCCAATTTTAGAAGTCCAAAATATATATATTCTGAAATATGAGAAAATTAACCACTCACCAAATTTATGAATATTAGAAATGGTGGTAACACATTTTTTGTATATTCTGAATGGAACTGTATTACTCTTATAACCAGAAGAAAAGCATAAATGCCACTTGAAAAATAAAGTAAAATGAGTTGACGTAGTGTTAGATAAACAAACCACTGGCATCATAAGGCATTTCCTCCTCCAGCTGCTCTTCTGGCCTGTCATCCCATTTGTAGCAGTGAGAAGCCATTAGAGCAGGTGGCTGCTCATTTTATTTTGATATGGAAGATTAACCTCAGAGCTGTTTCTGCATTTACTAGAAAACAGTGAGTCATGACAATTGTAAAAACCATCTCCACCAACAAGCAATCAAATTCTTTTATACCAGGGCTTACTCTCACATGGGATAAGTGTTAGTAAAAGACACAAATCATTTACAATGTTTAAATTTCTTTTTTTAATTACTTTTTTTGTCATTGTGTCAGCTATTTGTATATGAAAAAAATGGAAAAGTTATCATTAATTATACCACATATTCTTAGTTTTGTTTTGTAAACTCTGGCAGTAGAATTGTAACTAGTGAATTCATATTAAAGTGAAACAAGAATTTGTAACAAAAGGAAGAGAATATTTATATAAATTTATATAAGTAAATATTTATTTTTATTAAAATTAATCTAAAATAATTCAGTCCATATGTGCATGTTCCTTTCTATTTTCACTAGTGGCTCTGATATATTCCCCCCAGATTTCTTTTGTTAATTAAGTATCAACACATTTTAGATCAATATTAGTACTAGGACACATATTGACCTTGTATTTGAAATGACCTTCTATTCCAAGGATAAGACATGCAAGATAAATTTAGAAGAAAAATTAATTGGCATTTAGTGTGCATTATTTGGTAGGTTCAAAGAATTAGCCTTTGTGAATTTGGCCAGACATTAATATTATAACACTGCAATTAGTATTTGTCATTTCTCATCAAGAACATCATATACATCTTAGGACTATTTTTTGTGTTTTCAGGCCACGTAATGGGAAACCAACTGACAATAATGAGAAGTAGATTGTAGTTAAACTATACAACATTAATAAATTGCTATCAATAGACATTTAGCTTCAAAACAATATAAATATCTGTTTAACTCCAAATTCCTCATAGGCATAAAATACATAGAGCTTACAAATTTTATTCAATGTATCAAATAATAACACAATTTAATTTTCATTAATAAGGACATTCTGTTAGTCTTATTATATATGATGTCCTTGCAAGCCATCAAAACCCCCAAACTTCAGGAATTTAATGAATTAATTTTTACTGAAATATTTATCTTTTTAAAAATATGACTATGATAACTAATTTTTGTGTGTCCACTTACCTAGGCTATGCTACCTAGATGTTTGGTCAAACACTAGTTTAGATGTTGTTGTGAAGGTATTTGTGAATGTGGCTAATATTTACAGTCAGCTTTAAGTAAAACAGATTACCCTCCATAATGTGGGTGTGCCTCATCCAATCAGTTGAAAGCCTTAAGAGCAAAGACTGAGGTTTCCTGAAGGAGCGATTCTGCCTCAAGACTGTAACATTAAAAATCTACCTGAGTTCCCAGTGTACTGGCCTACCCTGCAGATTTTGGAGTCAAATTGTGACATCAACTCTTACTGAATTTCCAGCCTTTTGGCTTGCCCTCTGGATTTCAGACTTGCCAGTCCCCACAATCACATAAGCCATAAACCAATTCCTTAAAATCTCTCTCTCTCTCTTTCTCTCTCTTTCTCACTTTCTTTCACCATCTGTTGGCTCTGTTTCACTGGAAAACTCTAATCAATACAATGACCTTATATGATTGTGAAAGGTTCTCTACGATGGAATCACTATGCTGTAAACTTACTAGATATCATCAAATTGTTTTCAAAAGTGATTGTACAGGTTGCTCAGCAATGTTACCCATCCCTGCTATTGTTACCTTAAAAATATTGTCAGTTTCATGAATGTGGAACGGTATTGCCAAGTGCTTTATACTTCATGTGTTTCTTGTCAGCATCACGTTACATAGGAAACGATAATTACGTAAAAAAAAATGGAAAGTTAAATCATCCATCTTTCTATTATTTTATTTGAGCCACCAAATATTTATTTTGCATTTAATATGTGGCATGGTATTAGCCATTTAGGAGTCTTACAAGCTCATGTGGCTTACTGTGACACTGGAGAGAGTTAGTTCCAGGTAACATTACTCGTAGAGCACTCTGCCAATGGCTCTGGCTGTCTCTTCTCGATAGTGAAGGTTGAAAGAGAGAATTAGGAGGTAGCATTTATAGCAGTATTTGGTAAAAGTGTTATGTCAAGGAAGATTAAAGAATAAATACATTAGATACTAAGGCTCATAAAAGTAAAATTTTTTACATAGACTGTGGAGGTATGAGAGAGAAATGATATATTCAGAGAGAAAAATGTTGACGCATCAATGGGTATAGTTATCTCTGAATCAGTTGTGAATAAGAGTCTTCTGCTCAAGAGAGAAGTCAAAAATATCTTTCAAGATCTACTTTTCTAGTTGTCTTGAAATATACAATACATTGTTATTAGCTATAGGTACTCTCCTACGTAATAGATCACCCGAACTTATTCCTTCTGACTAACTGTAACTTTGTACTCATTGACCGACTTCTTCCAATTCCCTCTCCAGAACAAACAAATGATAAAGGTTTGAGGTGATGGACAGACTAACTACCTTTATTTGATTAGTATAAAACATATACATGTATTGAAACATCACACAGTACCTCATAAACCTATAAAATTATTATGTGTTAACTATAAACAAAAATAATAATAAAAATGTAGAGGCAGAGTTTAGGAAATCTTTCTTATTGAAAGTAATAGTTGAAGTCAAGAAATTGCTAAGAAAGAAGAATAAAGAAAAAAATAGATAAAGAAAAGAAAGACTAGTATCAGAGAAGACTAAAGAGGACAGAGTTTCACAAAGAAATAGTTTTCTTCATTTTCTACATCAGTACTTTCCCATCCTTCTCCATGTCCACATCTATTTTTTAAGAGTTTGTACTTGTATCAATCTTTCCAAATCCTATTTTGGGGAAAGCATATATAATATTACTATCTGGCAAAGTAGCTTGATATGGTAAAATGTTAACCTTTATCCATTTTATACAGAAGAAAAATCTGAATGCTAAATGAATACAAATTGAAGAGATGAATTTCAACAATTTTTTAAATTTTATTTTTAATATAAGACCAACGAGGGGAGATATTTTGAGAGTGAGCATTTTCTTTCCTCATCACCTAGATGTTCGCTCATTACAAATTTGAACAATAATTTTGACTACGTATACTGCCATTTTCAGTAACATAAGAAATAGAACTACACATGTTCCTGATCCATTCAAGGATGATATAAGGGTTTATCATAGATCTGAGAAATCTTAAGAGGAATATGTAGGGACTTGCTCCTAAGTGGCACCATCATCTTGAAGCATTTTATCACAGATCATTTCTGGAATGAGATATGGCATAAACAAAGTGTAGACCAATGTTTCTGACTAATCAACAAAAACATTGCTTTGCCTGCCTTCCTCGGGATTATATCTAGGCTGGAGTGACTGCCCCTCTGTTCACATATCGTTGCTATCAGTTTCTCTCGCATTTGTAAAAACAATACTGCCCAATTTTGGTGTGCGATAATCTTGAAAACAACACATTCTGCTTTAGTCATTGCTTAAAGAAGAAATTCTAGCCCCCAGTCATCCGGGTAGATTCTGCACTCACCGACGACTCTGAATATTTGGCAATTTTCCTCTGGCCGCTCAGATTTAAACTGTTCTTCTTGCTCAACAAAACAGGTCTTTTCAATGCATCTCTTTTTAAATTTAGGTTAGTTTCTCTCTGCAAGTACATGGCCTCAGTGGTAGATGATATCTAAATTGGGGATCCTTTAAACCTGTGGTCTCCAACTCCTGAGCCACAGACCAGTACTGGTCCATGGCCTGTTAGGAGCCAGGCCACACAGCAGGAGGTGAGCGAAGGGCCAGTGAGAGATGATGCTTCTGTTATTTGCAGCCGCTCCCCATCACTCACATCCATAACTCTGCCTCCTGTCAGATCAGTGGAGACATTAGATTCTCAGAGGAACCGGAACCCTACTGTAAACTGTGCATGTGAGGGATCTAGGTTGTGCACTGTTTATGAGAGTATAATGCCTGATGATCTGAGGTGAAGCTGAGGCGGTGATGGTAGCACTGAGGAGCGGCTGCAAATACAGATTATCTTTAGCAGAGAGGTTTGACTGCACAACTGATGTAATGTGCATGAATCATCCCCAAACCATGCCTTGCAACCCCCATCCATGGAAAAAAATGTCTTCCATTAAACTGGTCCCCTGTGCCAAAAAGGTTGGGGACTGCTGCTTTAAACTATATATATATATTTTTTTTCTTTAAAAATTGAAATTTCTTCTCTGAGTTACGTGCTAAGTTTGTTTCCAACGTGAGTAAATGTTTAACGTCTTTTTTGCCAAAACCAGAAACTAGACAAATATTTTTTTTCCTGAGTTAACATAAGTAATCATCTCTACTTGCTTTTTCAGATTCCCATTTCTAAATTAATGTCTTTTGGCAGAGGAAAACTTGGAAATTTTATGTGTTAGGTATTTCAAGCTGTCAGTGTGTGTATGGGAGCCTGGAATTTTAGAGACATCATAAATCAGACTTTTCATAGTGAACACTACTTACATCAATAGTTGCAGATTAAAATAGCCATTTTCTAATGCTATTTTATGCATATCACATTTAATAATAATAAAATGTCAATTTTCTATATTAAACAATAATATTTTTTTCTCTGTTATTTTGTGTGGCTTGGACAACTGATGGAGATTACAAGTGGTTAAAATTCAGGGTTAATCCATTCCACTCCTAGCATGCATGCACTCTCGGGAAATGATTTTTGTGTTTATTATAATCCTTTATTTGGAGTTAAAAGGCTCCTCAATAAGTAAATAAATCAAAAGGGAAAAGTTTTAAAGTCTCAGGCATCTGTGGGAACATTTATAATGTATCTGAGCCTCAGAAATGATTGGGATAAAATATAAAATTAACATCAGGACTTACTGTTTCTTGTTTCGACTTCTATCTTAGTATCTGTCCCAACCATTCCTAGTTTGGGTCATTCCTCTGACACTTGGAAAGTGATTTGCTTGTCAACATTTCTCAATTTTCACATCTAAAAATTTCCATTTATTTTTCTTTTCCAGTTCCAGTGGAAGATGAGGATGTGGAAAAAATCCATTTATTTCAATTTAGGTCACATGCCGATTGTCGGAGCAACACTGTGTCTAGGAGAGAGGACTATAATTATTGACTTACTTAAAAACAAATACCAGCCACTAGACCAATCTGTCTGACTAGAAAACAAGAGAATAAAAACTTAAAATTCCCAGTTATCATCACACAATTGGAATCAGAGAATGGATGTTTCTTAGGAGAAAGAGACTCAGAAGAAAGGAGGTCATTGCTCACAATTCAAATGAAAGATATCTGCTACATGTCTGATTTGAAGATAACCGTTATTTACCTAACTGACACATTGATCCTCAGACAACATTCTTACCAAGGGAAAGAAATGTTTACACACATTCTACTCCTAACTACATGATATTTGCAAATGATTGAATCTGATGTGCTTTAGTTTGCTTAAATGGAAAAAGAAGAAAATATCACCTACTTAATAAAGTTGCCCAATGACATAATCTATGCAAAATAAACATATAATTTTAAATAGTATGAGATTTGGTTACAAGTTTTTCTGATACTGTTAAAGAGTCACTTAAGTTTGTTGTGTTGTCTCTATAAATTAAGTCTAAAATACAATTAAATTAAAAGAACAGCTTTTGTATACAGATTGCTTGGATGGTAAGTATTGTTCTGCGATTTAGAAGACATAACTCAGAGTATATTCATTACTGAGTCACTTAAATTTCTTTGTGTCTCAGTTTTTTTCACCTGAATAATTGGGTTAAAAATACATACTTTCTAGGGTTGTGAGGATTAAATAAATTATCATGTAGAAGAATGGTACATAGCATATTATAATTTCTCAATGAAAGAATTAAAGTGTCCTAGTTTTTTTGTTTGCTTGTTTTTATAGTGGTTATATTCTTATTTTCTTCCTGTTTGCAGACCTTTTTGATTATATTATTTCTCAAACATATTTTCTCAAAAAAAGAATAACATAAAATTTACTGCTTCTAATTTGTGTCATTACCATATCCAATCTTTGACATTAAAATTCAACTACCAGAAAAAAAAAAACTTTTATTATTTTTACATGGTGTAGAGTCTCAAGAGTTCTAAAGTTGAAGTGTCCATGCCAGAAACACTGCCATTAATTTCAGGAGCAGACCACAGAGGGTAGGGATTATTTTTGTGAGATTTTGTTTCCTATCACCATGGACCTGTCCAATGATCATTCATAATCTTTGCTCTCACTACAATTGTTATGAGTCAAGTTTATGCCAGCTAGACTATAAGAAATCAGATATTGCCAGAAATGTATTGATAATTCTTATGTGAAGCAGAATAAGTCATGAATATATAATTAGTGATCAGTCACTTAAGATTAATAATTATCCAAAATTACACAAAAAATAATTTTCAGTTTCTCACTGGAAATATATTACATGATATTCATACAGTGACTGACTAAAGATTTTTCAGTATTAAATATTTAAACGGAAAATAGAAAAAAGATAAATGAGTATATAATTTTTTTCATTTTTAAAATTAATGAGTTATTATAACATGTGTGCTCAATTAGTAAACAATAAATTTTCTTTGAGCAAACTCAAGTTTGTAAAAATGCTACAATTAAAATTGTAACTTACGATCCAGCAATCCCATTATTGGGCATCTACCCAGAAGAACAAAAGTCATTCAATAATAAAGATACTTGCACCCGAATGTTTATAGCAGCACAATTCACAATCGCTAAGAGGTGGAAACAACCCAAATGTCCATCAATTC
>CM052445.1:30541305-30561637 GCA_028533085.1 Varecia variegata
TGTTGGGGGAATGGACACCCTTGAGGCTCAGTCTCGGGGGGTTGGGAGGGGCATGGGCAATATACTTAACCAGAACGGTTGTACCCCCATAATAAGCTATAATAAATAAAAAAAAAAGTATGAATTTCATCAAAACTAAAACTTTGAATCATCTTATACCATAAAAGCTGATACAAAAGCATTAGAAACCTTTTTCTCTATTCAATTCTTTATTAGAAGTATTTTATTAATCTAGAGTAAACAGAATATTGAACCAAAAATTAATAAAACACACCAAGTTGTGTACAAGTATTAAAATAATATCAGGTAAGCTAAAAAAAATCTGTTATTTGATAAAGAGAAGTGAATTCTTAGTTAGGACTTTAAGAATAAACAGTGTTTATGAAGTTTGGAAAGACAAATCTCCCAAAACATACACAATTTTAATTATATCTTTAAATAGTCCGAGCCTTATAATGTATACCTTAAAATACTGAAGATATTTAAAGGTGCCATATTTTCTATCTCACACATTTAATTTAATAAGCAAGGGAACATTAAAAAAAGAAAAAAGGAAATAAATAACAGCTTTTGAAAGTAAAATATATATCGACTATTTAATTTTATTTATTTGTAGTCAGATACAATAGCAACTGTTTGTGAGTAACAATCAGTAGGCTTTGTGAAAAAAGAAATTGGCCTAAAATTTTAATTCAAACGTAAAATTATAGGTAGCAATCCTTCAAATGTGTATGGACTTCAAGAAGGGTTTTGAATATATCACCAGAAAATCCTCAAAAATTGCAAAAATAAGAATATTAGGCAAACTGATATCTTAGTAACCCCAACTGATTGGAGGAGAATGTTAAACAGATGGTGATGACAGGTTTGGAATTAGCTTGAATGAGTGCTATTCCCCAGAGATCAGACCTGGTTTCAGTTATAAAAATATCTTTTTGATGACCTGGTTGAAATTGTTCAGACTGTGATTTTTACATTTTTTAAAAGTATTTTTGGGATCATGTATGTGTTTGTGTGTGCATGTGTGTGTGTGTTTGTTTATTAAACCAATATAGTTTAGAAACCTAAACTTCCATAATTAAAATATTCTTATCAACATCTTTTGAAAATTAGATAATTATATATAGAAGAATAAAGCCCTCTCAATTATTTGAAAAATATAGTAAAAATCACATGTAGTTAATGAGGAAGGAACTTCTAAATCCATACCTTTATAATTTGGTTTAAGTAAGTAATTTTAGTTTGTATTGAATCATGACTTTTAATTTATTTGACCAAAAATTAGGAAAAACCTTAGGCAAGGTAGTGAATATTACATTTCTATCACTCAACATTCTGATACCCTGGAGATTCCCTAGTTGTAATGAGTTCATAGAGTCAACTAAAGGATGTTCTTTCCTTAAAATGATTAAATTAAATTCTGTACTCTCTCAATATATTTTTCTGTACCTAATAATTATTTATATGACAAGTTTTGATGAATATTTCTAGAGTAAGCCAAATGATTCAAAACCCACTTTAAAAGAAATGCCACAAAATGTTCACAAATTTTTAAAATAACTTCTCAGTGGACAATGTCCTACAATTGACTAAAAAGTGAGAAACTTTGCAAAATAATAATTTTATGTTCTATTTTCATAATAATTGGAGAAAGCAATTTTGTTATTATACATGAGCATAATTTTTACTCTTTGTCTCTGACTGAAATAAGGGAAACAGCTTTGTTAAAAAATGGTCATTCCCACCTGCAATAGAAAGTGTTGAAACAAATCAATAAAATTAGTATCCTGGAACAATTACAGTCTTTAAGCAAAAGTGACACACAAAGCAAAAATCAGATAATACATTTATTCCTTTATTGGCAGATGCATTCTAAATTTTTTGAATGAGACTAGTTTCCCAGTTGTGTGATGATGATGTGTGATTAATAACTAAGCAAGTATAGCTACTCTACCATAAACTTTTTACATGTATACGCATACAAACTAAACAAAAAAATTTTATTCAATACTGTCAAAAAGCAAAATATCTTCAAACCTTGAGATTACTTTTGTGAAAGGATTGCCTGCGGAAAGAAAAAGAAGAAAGAAAACAAGCAATACCCATTAAAACATTTTGAACTGAATTGAATTGTCTATTGCACAGTCAATAAATCTTTTATAAGTTTATGTCCTTTGGTTTCAAAACACTTTAATTTACTGTAAAAAGTAATAGGGTTCCTGTCATCAATTTATGATTTGTAATGCCTTAATAAAGAGTATGATGTCTTATTCCCAATTTTTATGGATGACATCTAAAGTTTCATGTGCCCTTACAATGTCAGTATTGCGGTGAAAGCTGTATATTTTAGTACAAGAAACAATAAATATCACGTGGGTAATATTTATTGTTTTCAATGCATTTAATTCTTTTCTGAAACAAATGAATGTGGATGTTGTATCCCAGCTTTGTAAAATGTCAATATTTCCACTATTTAATGTACGTTCTGCACCACTTTAATAAAAGTGTGAGTACAACAGAGACCCATGTCTTTCCTTAAGGCATTGTAACCTTGATGATTAATTTTCCTGTGGCCAAGAAAAATACTGGTGACTTAATATACAAAATGAAATCTGACAATTTCTTATGTGCACAGTCAAATTGTTTTGTTTTTGCAAATTAATGAAGGCACTCAGGAATGTAGTCTTTAATTGCTAAATAATTGAGTTTCCTGGACAAATGCATTGGTTAAGAGTGATAAGCCTAATGAAGGACATGTTTTTAAACAGTGTCCCTTATTTGGAGTCTCTTTTTCTTGTTGAATGCTACATCATAATCTACTATTGCCGTCATTGCTGAGATAGGAATATCTGATACATATTTAAATGACTTAATTCAAAGCTGTTGTATATAATAATTATTGCTGAAGTTAGTAGCACTCAAATGCTAGCATATCTTTAAAATGAGAGACAAACAATAGTTCGACACGGACTTAAATACCATTAAATTCATGCCATCTTGAAGCCACACAAGGGAATTTCTCTGCCTCAAAATTGGGGAACTGATTTTTAAGTCCACATAAAACCTAATTTATTCTGAGAGTTTAAACACAACCAAAGACATACTATTCAACATAAATTTAAATTCTGAATGAATCCTACAAGTTTGATAGATTTTTAATGAATATCTGAAATACTCATATTTATTTTTCTTTAGTGAAAATTTTTGATACCTTGGACATGTACAGATTATAACTAAACTTTAACATATTGCTAATTATCAAAACTGGTCAGAGTTTTATGTATTTCTCATTACTTGTGGCATCAAATATCAATCTCATACATGAAATTAATATTTCTCTATTTTATGGAATTATTAACAGCCTCTTTTCACATATGGACATTTGAAATGTTGTGTTTATTTTGCTCTGTGTGTCTTAGTCAGTGCATTCAATTTAAAAGAGAAGAGGCAGTGTCTATCCACATTGGAGTTAGTGAACTGGCCCCTGAGTATACTGCATAACCCAAAACTCATCAAAAGGAACCAAACAAATTTAATCATATAATTAGTATATGGCTATGTCCAAGTTTTAAAAAGCTGAGGTCTCAAGATAAAAATCATTGCATACTATTAAAAATTTTTTGGGGGGAAATAATATCCCCTGTAACCATCAATCATTTTGGTTAAAAATATCAGACAATCAGTATACTGTACCTTGTAGTTTTAATTTGCATTTCTCTAATGATTAGTTATACTGAGCATTTTTATATGCCTCTTGGCCATTTGTATATCTGTTTTTGAGAAGTACCTATTCAGACCCTTTGCCTACTTTTCTTAATAAAGATATGAAGCCTTTTTGCTATGAAGTTATATAAGTTCTTGTATACTTTGGATGTTAACTTCTTATTGGACATATGACTTGCAAATATTTTCTCCTATTCCATAAATTGCCTTTCCATTTTTGATTGTTTCCTTTACAGTGCAAAATATTTGAATTTGATGTTAGCCCATTTATTTATTTTCACTTTTCTTTGCCTATGCTTTTGGGTACATATCTAAAGAATCATTGCCAAAACCAATATCAAAAAGCTTTTTCCCTTGAGTTTTCTTCTAGGAGTTTTATGGTTTCACATTTTAAAGTTATGTCTTTAAAACATTTTGAATTAATTATTGTACATGGTGTAAGATAAAGGCTCAATTCATTCTTCTGCATGTGAATATCCAGTTAACCTGACACTATTTATTGGAGAAACTATCATTTCCCCATTGTGTATTCTTGGTGCCTTTGTCAAAAATTAGTTGACCATTTATGTCTGGGTTTATTTCTGGCCTCTCTATTCTAATCCAGAGGTCTACATGTCATTTTTTTATGTCAATACCATATTATTTTTATTACTATAACTTTGTATTATAGTATAATTTGAATTCAGGAATTATGCTGCCTCCAGCTTTCTCAGCTTTTATCTTCTTTCTCAAGATGGCTTTAGCTGTTTTGGGCCCTCAGTGGTTCTATACAAATTAGAATAATTTTGCCAATTTCTATGAAAAAATAACATTTGAATTTAATAGAGATTGCATTGAACCCATAGAACACTTTGGGTAGTTTGGATATTTTAATAATATTAATATTTTAAATCCATAAACATAGGATAACTTTCCATTTACTTAATCTTCTTCAGTTTCTGTCATCCCTGTTTATAGGTTTTAGTGTACAGATCTTTTGCATTCTTGGTTAAATTTTTTGTAAGCATTTTTTCTTTTGATGCTATTATCAATCAATTTATTTTATTAACTTATTTTTTGGACAGTTCTTATTAGTATACAGAAACAATGATTTTTGTATTTTGATTTTGTATCCTGCACTTTACTGAAGTCATTTATTTGTTCTAAAAGTTTTTTGGTGGTGCCTTTAGACTTTTCTATATATAAAATCATGTCATCTACAGAGACAATTTAGCTGCTTCTTTTCTAACTTAGAAGATGTTTATTATTTTTTCTTACCTAATTGCTCTGGCTATAACTTCTAATACTACATTGAATAGAAGTGGTGAGACTGGATATCATTGTCTTATTCTTTATCCTGATCCTGATCCTAGAAAAGTTTTTAGCTCTATACTATTAAGTATTTTAGCTATTTTAGCTATTTTAGCTATTTGTATATGTGACTTTTATGATATTGGGAAAAATTCTTTTTTACCTAAATTGTTGAGTGTTTTTATCATGAAAGGACATTAAATTTTGTCAAACACTTTTTCTGCATCTATTGAGATGTTTATGTGATTTTTATTCTATTAATGCAGTATGTCACATTTTTGATTTGCATTATTGAACCATTCTTGTATCAGAGATAAATACTTTTGATCATTGTGTATAATATTTTAGCTTGCTGTTGAGTTTGATTTGCTGGTATTTTTTTTTTTTTTTTGAGAATTTTTACAACAGTATACATGTGAAGTATTTGCCCATAATTTTTTGTTGTAATGTTTTTCTCTGGATTTTATATGAGTAATGCAGGCCTTGTAAAATGAATATGGAAGTGTTTCTTTCTCTTCAATTTTTTGGAAGATTTTTAGAAGCATTGGTATTAATCCTTTCAATATCTGGTAGAAATGACTCATGAATCTATGGTCTTGGACTTCAATGGGATACTATTTATTTCTAATTCAATCTTATTCTTTCTTTGGCATATTCATTTTTTTCTATTTTTTTGTGACTCAGTCTTTGTAGGTTGTATGCTCAGATTTGCTATTTCTTCTTGATTCAGTCTAAGTAGAATGGATATATCTAGAAATTTATGCATTTATTCTAGAATATCCAACTTTGAACATTTACTTGTTCATAGTAGTCTCTTATTCTTTGTATTTCTGTGGTATCAGTTGTACTAGTCCATCCTTCATTTCTGATTTTATTTGAGATTCATCTCTTTTTTTCTTACTTACTCTAGCTAAAAGTTTGTCAATTTTATTTTTTCAAAAAAACAAGTCTTAGTTTTATTAATCTTGCCTGTTTTTCCAGGCCTTTATTTCAAGTAGTTATGTCATTATCTTTGTTATTTCTTTTCTTTTGCTAACTTTGGGCTTAATGTTTCCTCCTTTTTCTAGTTCCTTGTGTTATATTATTTATTTGAGATACTTGTTTTTCTTCACATAGGCATTTTCACGCTAAAGTTTCTTAGAACTTCTTTGGATACATTCTTTAAATTTAGATATGTTATGTATCCATTTTTATTTCCCTAAATATTTTTTTGTATTTTTTATTTGACCCATTGACTATTTATTTATAAGTATATTGTTTAATTTTAACATATATCTCAATTTTCCTAAATTATTCTTTTTATTGATTTTTAGTTACATAACATTGAGATTATAAAAGATACTTGATATGATGTCAGACTTTTGAAAATTGTTAACATTTGTTTTGTGACTTAATATATGTTCCAGTTGAGCTTGAGAAGAATATGTTTTCTGCTGCTCTTAAAAGTAATGTACTGTATATGAATTTTAGTTCCATTTGGTCTAAAGTATAGTTCAATCCAATGTTTCCTTATTAATTTTCTGTCTGGATGATGTATCTATTATTTAAAAGTGAAGTATTGAAGTCCTCTACTATTATTGTATTGCTATCTATTTCTACCTTCAGATCTGTTATTATTTACTTTACATATTTAGGTGCTCTGATGTTGTATACATGTATATTTACATTTTTTTTATTTTTAAAATTTTAATACATTTA
The DNA here is from genome assembly GCA_028533085.1 of Varecia variegata. Classification (NCBI taxonomy): domain Eukaryota; kingdom Metazoa; phylum Chordata; class Mammalia; order Primates; family Lemuridae; genus Varecia; species Varecia variegata. Next base: position 30,548,017 of record CM052445.1, read on the forward strand.
GAACATACAAATTGAATTTTATTGCATGCATACATTATACAGTGATAGTGTGTGGATTTTGGTCTACCTACCACTTGAGTAGTGTACATTGTAATCCACAGATAACTTTTCACCCCTTATTGTCTACCACGTCCCCACTTCTGAGTTTCCAATGTCCATTAAACCACTATGTGTGTCCTTATGTAACCATAGTTTAGCTCCTACCTATAAGTGAGAACATGTGGCATTTATTTTTCTGTTCCTGAGTTACTTTACTTAAGATAATGGCCTTCAGTCCCATCCAAGTTGCTGCAAGACATTATTTCATTTCTTTTTATGGCTTATGGCTGAGTACTCTAAATATACCACATTATATTAATTTACTCTTTAGTTGATGGGAAATTGGGTTGATTCCATATCTTTGTGATTGTGAATTCTGCTGTAATAAACACACGAGTACAGGTATCTTTTTGATATAATGATTTCCTTTCCTCTAAGGAAATACCTAATAGTGGAAATTCAGGATTGAATGGTAGATTGACTTTTAGTTCTTTGAGAAATCTTCATACTGATCCCTCAGAGGTTGTATTAATTTACATTTCCACCAAGAGTATTTAAGTATTTCCTTTTTACTGCATCTGTGCTAACATTTATCTTTTTTTTACTTTTTAATGATTCTAATTGGAGTAAAACAATATCTCATTTTGGTTTTAATTTGCATTTTCCTGATAATTAGTGATGTTGAACATTTTTTCATTTGCTTGTTTGCCATTTGTATATATTTTTTTGAAAAACTGTTCATATCTTTTGCCCACTTTTCAATGGGGTTATTTGTTTTTTTTTTTTTTTTTTCTTACTGATTTGTTTGAGTTTCTTGTAGATTTTTGATTCACAAGTGATTTCTACAAGATTGACAGAGAAGAACTGATCCCAATTATACTGAAACTATTCCAAAAGTTTGAGAAGGGGGGAATCCTCCCTAATTTATTCTACAAAGCCAGTATTGCCCTAACACCAAAGGCAGGAAAAGTCTTCAACAAAAAAGAAAATAACAGACCAATATCTCTGATGAACAAAAATGCAAAAAAAAGGGGCCCCTCTGAGGCAGGCTGTGCAGGCAGGAAACTGTGAGGACTGCAGTTTGCTTGAGGCTTGATCCCAAAGCAGCCAGCTGCAAAATGGTGGGCCCAGATGTGTACTGGAAAGCCTGATTTCTCTGCTCCTCCCCAGCCAGGGAGAGGCTGCAGCCATGTGAGCCCAAATTCAACCTGAGCGTGGGGCATAGCCCAGTGTCTCACTGTGAAAAGCTAAATTTCTATTGATTAAGTCACCCAGTCTATGGTGTTTTGGTATGGTGGCCAAATCTAAGACACATGATAAAAACTTTCATGAAAGATAGAAATAAAGGAAAACTTTGTCAACTTAATAAAGATACTCAACAAAAAATCAACAGTTAATGTTACACTTAAATGTTGAATACTTAATGTTATTTAAGATTAAGAATTAGGCAAGAATGTCTGCTCTCATCATTCTTAATATATATATAGTGCTAACATTTCTAGTTAGTGCAGTAAGCCTGAAAGAGTTATCAAAGGCATTAAAAACAGAAATAAAGATATAACACTGTCTCTATCATCAGATGACATGATTGCTTACATAAAAAAATCACAAGGAATCTCCAAGAAAACTATTAGAACTAATTATTGAATTCATAAAGGTGATAGAACACAAGATAAATGTTAAAGAAATCAATTGTACTTTTACATACTATTATGAATACCCAGACATTAAAATTTTTAAAACTATGTAATACTATTTACAGGAGCCATAAAATACAATGTATACTAGTTGTAAATCTAACAAAGCATGTATAGGAGTTGTGTGTTTAAAACTATAAAATGCTGATCAAAAACATTTTTTAAAAAAGAGCTTAATAAATGGAAAGACATATTAGGTTCAGGAAATTGAAAATGTCAATTACCCCCAAATTCATATGCAGCTTTGATGCAATTACTATCAGAACCCAGTATGATTTTTTTGTAAACATAAATAAGATTATTCTAATATTTGTATCAAAAGACAAGGAAACTGGGATATATACAACAATTTTAAACAAAAATAAAGTGAGAAATATAAACCTACTCAGTTTTAAGATTTATTGTATAGTTGTAGTAATCAAGACTGTATGGTATTGTCAGATGGGTGGACACATAAGCCAATGGAATAGAATGGAGACACCAGAAATACACATAAAAAAAAACCCATATGATTTTTGACAAAGTTGAATAAACAATTCAGTAGAAAAAGTATAGACTTTTCTACACACAGCACTGGTGATATTGGACATTGACATGCACAAAAAAAAAAAAAAGATCCTTGATTTAAGTCTCACACCTTACACAAACAAAAATTTTACTAAAAACACATAGGAAAACAATATTTGGGGCCTATGACTAGATAAACAGTTATTAAACTTGACATCCAAACACTACCCATAACATTAAAATAATAATAATCTGTACTCCATCCAAACTTAAAAAAATAAAATTGATCTGTGAAAAACCCTGTTAAGAAGATGAAAAGACTAGCTATAGACTGAGAGAAATTTTTTGAAACCACATATCCCACAAGGGATTAGAATATGTAAAGAATTTTCAAAACCCACCATTTAAAAAAAAAATATGTCCTTTTGAAAACAGGCAAAAGATATGAACAGACATTTCATTGAAGTAAATATACAGACAGCAAATAAACTGGTGAAAGCATGTTTAACACCATTAGCCAATAGGGAGTGCAAATTAAATCACAATGAGATATCACTTCACACTTAATCAAAATGGCTAACAAATTAAATTTAAAATACATATATTGATAGTATCAAATGTTGGTAAGGATGCATAAGAACTGGCTCAGTAATAAATTTTTGAATAACGGCTTGGTGAGTTTCCTAAAGAAATGAAGATCTTTGGTTTATACAAAAACAGTTACACAAATGTTTACAGTAACTTTGTTTTAGGCAAAAAACCAAAATCCAGATAACCTTCAATTAAAATGTTAAATAAATGCTGTTACATTTATATCATGGAATACTACTGAGTAATATACAGGAATAAACTTGATACATGTAGCAAACTGGGTGAATCTCTAGAGAATTGGGCTTAGTGAATAAAAATCCAATCACAAGTGGTTTCAAGGTATATGATTCTGACAATTTTGAAATGATAAAACTACAGAAATGGAAAGCAGATTCATGGTTTTCAGTTATTAAGAGAGAGTAGGGTTAGAGGGAAATGTTTGTGGCTATAAAAGGGCAACATGTGAGATCCTCTTGATAGAAATACTTTGTATCTTGATTGTATCAATATACTAGATATTATGTTGTAATATTGTTTTATAAGATTTTACCTTTGAGAGAAACTATTTAAATAGTACAGGGGATCTATCTGTGTTATTTCTTATAACTGTATGTGAATCTACAGTTACCTCAAAATAAAAAAAAATAATTAAAAAAATTAAATAGCCACATGGGTGGTGTCTACCATATTGGGCAGCACAATTCTATACCATAGTTACTATATCCTTATGCAGCTATCTTCCACACTATTTTGTGGAAGACATATAAGCGTTAGTAAAGGTATATATTTTAACTGAAGTATCTCACATTTGCTTATAGTATAATAAACAGTCAATTGATGTTAATTTGGTATACATTTTTCTATGTTTTGTAGGTATTCTGTTTTATATTTTCTTTCTTTTGGCTAAATTAGATTACTAAGACCCATGGGCTGAATTAGAAATTTTATCTCTTCATGTCTATAGCCCCAGCATAGAGGTGATATTTAATAAGTTTCACTTTATAAATCTTCAGAGCACAGTAAAGGTCTGCATATTGAACTCACCAGCATAGTGAATGAGATTCTATTTTATAAATTGACCCATTAGCACAAGTCCTGAGAGAGCTGACCTGCTGCTCCCATGAACAAATATGCTTCAGTCTACCAGAGTAAATATGTGCTTGTTATTAGGTCAGAGTAGACAAATGTTAGGATTTCTGAAAAAGTGGGTAAGACAAAGGGCGGGAATCTAGAGACATTATTTTCATTGGATACCATTATTTGTCCGCAAGCAGGAGGTAACAGCTATTAGGTAGTAGTTTGGGAATTAAAATCAGATTCTGAACCGAGAACAGTCATTTCATTTAGCAGAACATTGCATTTAAAGGAGATTTTAGGAATAAATAAAATTCCAAGTTAGAAACTCTAGGAATGAGGCCAATTTGGTGGGCAGTTTTTTTCCCTGAAAATTCCATCAATATATTGCAAGACTCTTGAGTATATCCTGTCTCAGGTTATAATTATTCCTCAGAGAATGTTTACAATGTTCTTAAAAATCACCTGAGGTGTCAATTCAAAGTGTATACTACGTATATAGACAGGGCGAAGAAAGATGGCCAAATAGAAACTTCCGGCTATCATCCCTCTTCAACAACATCAAATTTAACAAATATCCATGCAAGCAGGCGCCTTCAAAAGAACCTAAAATCAGGTGAGTCTAACATTATATTAAGAAAGGAAGAAATGAAGAGTGCAGAAAAAACAATCTGACATTGCCTATCCAACATCACCCCTGCCCCCCAGCAGTGGTGGGCCTGCACTCCGAGTGGAGAGAGAATCTGTGTGCCCAAGGGAAGGAGAGTGAGGAGATTGTGGGACTTTGCACTGAAACTCAGGGCTGCCCTGGCACAGGGGACACAGCACTGGCAGAATTCTGCCAGCACCCAGAGAGGGAGCAGTTAGGCCAGCCCAGCCAGAGGAAAATTATCTGCCCTAAAACCTGAGTTGCAGCTAGACCCACCAACAGCTGAGGACAAGCAGCCTGGGAATGAAACTAAATTCATATGGTAGTCAGGCCAAAAAGGCTGCAGTCCTTGGGCAATTGTTGTGGCTATGTTGGCTTAGAGTCAGTGGATGCGGGGTTCATCCGACCCAGTGAAATAACAGCTGTGGTGGTCAAGCCCCTGTCTGTGTCACCCTTTTCCTAATTCCAGGAAATATAGCTCAGGGAGAGTCTTATTCCACTTGGGAAAAGAAAAGTAAGCATTCAGAGGATTTTGTTTTGCAAATTGGGTACCAGCCCCACCACAGTGAAATAAAGTACCAAGTGGACTCCTGAAGCTCGTAAGTCCAGGCCTTAGTTCCTTGATGGCATTTCTAGACACCCCCTGGGCCAGAAGGAAACAGGATACCCTGAAGGGAAGGACCCAGTCCTGGCAGGATGCACCACCTGCTGACTAAAGAACCTTGAGCTTTGAATAAATATCAAAGGAAGCCAAGAGCAGTCACCATGGGTTTGGGTGAGGCTAGGCTGGCTTCAGGTGAGACCTGGCATGTCCCAGATGCAGTGACCATAAGGGAGTGCGCACATCACTCCTCCTCTACCTCTAGCAGCCCAGCACAGAAAATGAAGGGAGAGAGTGAGAGACTTTGCCTGATAATCCAAGGAATTCTCCCATATCTTACCCAAGTCCACATGGCAGTACCACCAGGAGTATGCAAGAGTCTTAGCATTACTGAGCCTGGGCATCTCTAGCACTGATATGGCTGCAGTGAGCAAAGACTTAGTTCACAATACTCAGTTCCCTTTGAATACCTGGAAAGCTTTCTCAAGAACCACAAGTTCAAACAAAACCAGACTATGAATATTAAAATGAATACGAAACTCTTTAATGCTAAGACATCGATGATCATCCACAAGCATCAAGAGCATCCAGGAAAACTTGACTTCATAAAATGAACCAAATAAGGTACCAGTGACAAATTCTGGAATGACACAGCTATGTAACCTTTCAGACAAAGAATTCAAAATAGCTGTACTGAAGAATTTCAATGAAGTTCAAGACGATAAAGAGAAGGAATTCAGAAACGTATCAGGGAAATTTAACAAAGAGATTGAAATAATAAAAAAAATCAAGCAGAAATTCTGTAGCTGAAGAAATCAGTTGACAAGTTGAGAAAGGCACAGATTCTCTCAACGGAACTGACCAAGTAGAAGAAAGAATTAATGCACTGAGCTTGAAGACAGGCTATTTGAAAATGTGCAGTCAGAAGAGAAAAAAAGAAAAGAAAAAAAAAAAAAAAGAATGCAGCATACCTATAAGATCTAGAAAATAGTCTCGAAAGGACAAATCTAAAAGTTATTAGCCTTAAAGACAAGGTAGAGATATTGGGATAGAAATTTTATTCAATGAAATAATAACAGAGATTTTTCCAAACCTAGAGAATGATATCAATATTCAGGTTAAGATAAAAGGTCATAGAACATCAAGCAGGGTTAACCCAAACAAGGCTACCTCAAGGCATTTAAAAATTATGTTATCAAAGGCCATGGGCTAAATGAGCTCCAATATATCTGGCAGCAGACTTCTCAATGGAAACCTTAGAGGCCAGGAGACTGATATGACACATTCAAAGTTCTGAAAGAAGAAAACCTTAACCCTAGAATATTATATTCTGCAAAACTATCCTTCAAACATGAAGGAGAAATTTCCCAGATAAACAAAAGCTGAGGGACTTCATCAACACCAGACCAGTTCCACACTAAATGCTAAAATGAGTTTCTCAATCTGAAAGAAAAGGATGCTAATGAACAGTAAGAAATCGTCTGAAGTTATATAGCTCACTGGTAACAATAAATACACAAATACATAATACTCTATGACTGTAATTATGGTCAATAAATCACTTATATCTTGAGTAGGAAGAATAAAAGATGAACTTATCAAAAGTAACTTCAACAACTTTTTGTGAGATAAATAGTATAAAAAGTTATAGATGGAAACAACAAACGGTTAAAAAGCAGACAGAAATGGAGTTAAAGTGTAGAATTTCTGTTAGATTTCTCTTTACTTGTTTGTTTGATTGTAAGCAGAGTTGTCATATATGTTTAAAATAATAGGTTATAAAATGTCTTCCAAAAGCCTCATAGTAACCTCAAATTTAAAAACCTACAACAGATACTCAAAAAATTAAAAGCAAGACATTAAATCACACTATTAGAAAAAATCATTTTAACAAAGGAAGATAGGAAGGAAGTGAAAAAGAAGGAGAAAACCACAAAACAACCAGAAAAAAAATAGCAGCATGCCAGGAGTAAGCCCTTACTGATCAATAATATAACAGTAATCATGAATGGACTGAATTCTCCAGTCAAATGACATAGAGTGTCTGAATGGATTTAAAAAACAAGAGCTAACTATATGTTCTCTACAAGAAACCCATTTCACCTATAAGGACACATATAGACTGAAAATAAAGGGATGAAAAAGGTATTCCATGCAAATGAAAATCAAAAAAAGAGCAAGAGTAGCTATACTTTTATCAGATAAAATGGATTTCAAGAAAAAAACTGTAAAAAGAGGAAAATAAGGTCATTATGTAATGGTAAAGGGGTCAATTCAGCAAGAGGATATAATAATTCTAAATATATATGCATCCAATACTAAAGAACACAGATATACAAGACAAATAACAGAGCTAAAGAGAGAGAGAGACCACAATACAAAAATTATTGGAGACCTCAGCACTCCACTTTGAGAATTGGACAAATTATGTAGACAGAAAACCAACAAAGAAATATTGGACTTAATCTGCACTGTAGACCAAATGGACCTAATAGATATTTACAGAATATTTTCTCCAACAGCAGCAGAAGACACATTGACACCTTCTTCTCCTCAGCTCATGAATCTTTCTCAAGAATATACCATTTTTTAGGCCACAAAAGAACTCTGAAATAATTCAAAAAAAATTACAATTATACTAAGTATTTTCTCTGACCACAATGGAATAAAACTAGAAACCAATAACAAGGGGAACATTGGAAAATATATAAACCCATGGAAATTAATTAACTCAATAGGAAAAAGTAAAACAATTTGACCTAAAAATGCACAAAACATCCAAATAGACATTTCTCAAAAGAGGCCATACAAATGGTGAACAGGTATATGAAAAATGCTCAACATCATTAGTCATTAGAGAAATACAAATTGAAACTACAATGAAATATATTCTCACCCCAGTTAAAATGGCTCTTATCTAAAAAGACAGACAATAACAAATGCTGGCAAGGATGTGGAGAAAGAGGAACCCTTATACACTTTTAGAGGGAATGTAAATTATTGCCTCCAATATAGAGAACGTTATGGAAATTCCTCAAAAATAAAATAAAGATAAAACTACCATATGACTCAGCAATCCCACTGCTGAGTATATATCCAAAGGAGGGAATTCATTATATTAAAAAGATATCTGTACTTCCATTTTTATTGCAGCACTATTCACAATAGCCAAGATTTAGAATCAACCCAAGTGTCTATCAATAGATGAATGGATAAGAAATACTGGTACAGATACACAATGGAATATTGCATAACCATAAAAAAGAATGAAATCCTGCCATTTGAAACAACATGGATGGAACTGGAGCACTTTAGGTTAAGACAAGCCAAGCACAGAAAGACAAATCTCACTCATATGTGGGAGCTAAATATTAAAGACAGTTGATCTCATGGAGACATAGAATAGAATGATGGTTATTACCAGAGGTTGGGAAGGGTAGCAGGGAGTAGGGGATATAGTAGAGATGGTTAGTGGGGACAAAAATATAGTTAGATAATTAGATAGAAAGAACAATATTTGATAGCACAACAAAGTGCTAATCAACAATAAGTTAGGGCATACTTTAAAATAACTAAAAGATTGGAACTGGAATGTTCCTATTACAAAGAAATGATATATGCCTGATGTGCTGGATACCCCAATTACCCTGATTTGATTAATTCATACTGTATGCCTGTATCAAAACATCACATGTACCCTATAAAGATATATAAATATCATGTACCCATAAAAATTTTAAAAAAGAAAATATCTGAATGTAGAAAATGATAAATTCTATAAAAGCATAGATTTCTGCATTTATTATAAAATATCATCATTAAGCGGATCTGGTGTGTATCTGCATCTGAATGCCAGTTGACAACAGATGTAATTATGATGCTGGTAATTGGACCAATATTAGAAAGGAATACTGCCCTATACCTGGGAAAGAACTAATGCTCCAGAAGTGCCAAAATTATCTGCCTGTGGAGAAGATAAGTAATGCAGAGAGGTATCTGGTATCATTTGCCAAAAATACATTTGATAACTAATTATACCTCTAACAAGAGGTACATTTCTTTTGACCCCAAGCCTCATGGCCCTATACTTGACATGACTAACTCAAATTAATACAATAAATTGTCCATAGAACATATCTTAATTTGCCTTTCCCGGCCAAATCATTTTTCTTGTTTCTCAATAAATGGTACTAGGAAGTAGGGATCAGATTATTTTGGGCAATAAGTTGTTGAACTCTGTGGAGAGCCATTTTTAATAATGGGTCACCTTTTTGACCTTAGAGCTAGGAGAAACTGGGTTACTTCTCTAAGGTATACTGATCATAACTCTTGTAGAATTAACACCAACTAGGCTAAATAAATGGAGTGTGTAAATTACATACGTGGATATGTTGTCAATTTGCCTTGCTAACTTTAAATAAAGCTGGAGTCACTGCTCTCATCAATTCTTCATTTTCTAAAGTTAATTAACTTGTGTGTGGTTCAGTGTCATCATTTTCAAAAAAATGTAATAATACTTCAGTAATATAAGGTGTTGTGATGGTTGATTTATTTTTTATGAAACTCTGGAAGATTAGTGGAAGAAATAATGCCAAATGTGAACCATGTTTACATTGCATTTAAACATCTTAATTTCAGTTGTAAAATTTATAAGCCAGATATACTCACAGCATAGGATAAACTCCAATCTATATTATTATATTGCCATATTTGTGTAGACTATGTCTCTATCACCTGTTTTAAATGCAGCCAGATTCTACTTGTTCAAAGCACTGCTCTAAAATTCTCTTTTCCATTATTATAACATATACCCATACTCTTTTGGCATTATAATGTTTTGAAAGAACTTCATATGCCTTTGAAGGGTGATCAGGCCACATCATGCTACCTGTGGCAAGATAACTAGATTAACACAACAATCAATCTGATGACTACTTTGTATCTAGACTTGACCACTTTCTTTCTCCTCATCCTGCAGGATCAGGATAGTTCTTATAAATGAAACAAAATAATGTGTCAAAGTAATGTTCACAAAATGCCATCATTGAATGATTCAGATAACTCAGTAAAACTGTTTAAAAATACCTAAAAGTCAACCATAGTAATCATCTGATGCTATGCCTCTACAAATACAAAGCTACGTGCCCTTGTTTTGGTCCATTTTTCATAGTGGCTCTAGAAAGTCAGTATATGAAATCACACACACAAACCTGTAGATATATAAATGTGTACATGTAATATTTATGTACAAATTTAGTAATCAAAGATATATTTTCAGTTTTCCCTTTCTATTGATTTTCTACATATTCAGAATGTGATCTATAAATTTTATAGCTCCCTTTATTATGACACATATGAAGAAATCTAGTGCTATAGCAGAATCTTCTGAATGATTCTGCTTAAGTTACATTACTGAAAAAAATATGTTTAGCCTTAAAAGGGGGAAAATCTTGTCATTTGTGAAAACATGGATGGACTTGAAAAGACTATATAATACTAGGTGAAATAAGCAAGAGACAGAAAGACAAATATGACATGATCTCATTTATATACAGAATCTAAAAAGGGTTGAACTCAGAATTACAGAGAGTAGAACAGTGGTTACCAGAGGCTGGAAGAAGGGGGTTGATGGGAATAAAGGAGATATTGATCAAAGGGTACATAGTTTCAGTTAGACAGAAAGAATAAGCTTTAATGATCTATCGCACAGAATAATGACTATAGTAATCAATAATGCATTATATATTTCAAAATTACTAAAAAAGAAGATTCTAAATGTTTTCACTGCAAAAAATAAGTATGTGAGGTGATGGATGTGTTAATTAGACTGATTTAATCATTCTGCATTATAAACACATATCAAAACATCACACTGTACTCCATAAATATATATAGTTATTATTTTTCAATTAAAATAAAATTTTTAAAAGTACCATTTAAGCCAATTAAAGAATTAACACATTAAAAACAAATTAAGTACAGTGCAAATGTCAAATTATTTTAATAACTGTACACAAATGTAGAGAAAAAAAATTTTGAAACATACAAATTTGAAAAATAAACATCTGTATGGAGAAGGAAGGTCTGAGAAAGAGCCATTCTGATTGAAATTGTGTCCCTTAAGTGGGAAAATTTGAGGTCTATTTTTTAAATTTAGTAAGTAAAAAAATATTAAAATCTCATCAGTAAACTTTGTTTTTCCTAGTTGCATGAGAATAAGAAAATATCTTTTTTATAATTAGCCTATTAATTACAATGGCATTATCCTTTCTGTTTCTATAAAACTATTGGTACTAATATAATTTCCATACATATGTACTTGTATAAATTCTGAGTTTTTTGTATTTGCATTTAATACTCTTTCCTCTTTAGATATTGATAAATACTCAAGATTTCTCCTAGGTTCATTTATAATTTTGTATTCTCTTCCTGGAAATTCTATCCACTCCTGACCCAATATATTTTTTTTCTTATAATTATTTCTGCATGCCAGATCACTATTGGGAGATCCAACCTACATACAAAATTGCCTGTTGGATAATACTACTGTATACCTAGAGTGTTCAAAAACAAAGGAAATTATATTTCATTGCTAAAATGTTCCCTATCCCAAAAACTGTTATAACCAGTAGCCTAAATGTTTATAAATCTGAACATCACCTTACTCTTCTCTTCATTCACCTACTGCAATCTACCATGCTATTATCATTCCACATCCCAACTGGTCTCCAGTTCCTCCATCTCTTTTCACCTCTACTCCCACAACCCTACATGAAGGCATTGCTTTCTCTCACCTAGATTATCACAACATACTCTTAATTAGTCTTTTTTCTTCTCCTGTGTTTCACTAATCTATTCTTCAATTGCAGCAGTAGTGATACTCCTAAACCAAATTCTGAATATGACCTTCCCCTGCTTCAAGCATGTTAGTGGCTCTTCATTGATAAGCTCTTTACTACTTATCATTCCTAAAATTCCCTTCATATTCTGGCCCTTGTTTAATTCTTTAATCATATCAATCTGGCACTTCTCTCCTTTATTCCAATTCCAAAAAATATCAATGAGGATTGTTTTTTTTTTGAATATGTCATATCCATTTCCTCTTCAGAATATATTGTTTCAAACCAAAGGAACTCTCTGACTTATATCCAATTCTTTCATTTTTTTATGACACAATTTACTCATTTTCTCTACTCATTTTCTCACCTATTATCTTCTCAATCCATTGCAGTCTCATATCCTACTTCAACAAACTTAAAACTATTCTAGTTAAGAACTTCAGTGTTTCAAACGCAGACAAAGCTAATAGTCACTATTCTTCTCTTATTCACTTTTTAGTCATATTCAAGAGATATGTATATTCTCCCTTTCATGAAAAATAATTGTGTTCTTGCCTTTTGTAGTAACAATCTCCTTATTTCCCTATGATTTTTCACTGGCTGCTTTTCCCTAATTCTTCTTATTAAATGTACCTCCTTTGCTCTTTCTCTAAGTGGTGGTAAACCAGAGATTTGTTAAAAGTTCCATTTTACCTTGTGCACAGTATCACCAAATGATTTCATTCTGTTTCATGGCTTTAAATGTCACCTATGGGATGATGACTCAAAAGTTATAGTTTCGATTTCCCACTGACCTCCTTACTAATTGTGTACTTGAAGTCTCCAGTTAAATATGTAGAGTCATCTCTCTTGATCATTTTCCCCCAGATTTATCCATCTCTGTAAAGTGATGCCAACCATCAGTTGCTGAAGACAAAATCTTATAAATAAAATTTGATTGTTTCCTAAAATTGACATATGTAATGTATTAGCAACTCCTTGAGCTCTATATTTAGAGGGTCTTCCCTTAGAGATTCAAAATCCCAGATCAGTGACCTTTCAGTAACCTTAGATTACACTGTATTTGTCCTATTAGTGGGTAAACTCTTTAATAGCAAGGATGGTGTCTATATCTAAGTATGACACTATAGTCATTTATCAAAAACATCATAAACATGTCTATAAACATAAAGATATTTTGAGTAAATTTTGTAGCAGCACATCTCTTATATCCCTTAACATGTGTATACACACATATATACATATATATATACACACATATATATATATACATATATATATATTACTCTACCTTCAACAGAGCTTATTTAGTTTTATATGCAAGTTCTCAGACAACAAGGTAAAGTAAAATTTTGCCAACATTCTTTATTGCAAGGCTTGTAAATCTGTAAGGTACATATGGAACAACTGTAGATCTTGTTACAATGCAATTTCTGATTTAGTAGTTCTAAAGTTCACATTAATGTGAATACAATTTTTCTTGCACTCAAATGTTTATAGCAGCACAATTCACAATTTCTAAGATGTGGAAACAACCCAAATGTCCATCAATTCATGAATGGATTAGTAAAATGTGGTATCTGTATACCATGGAGTATTACTCAGCTATAAGAAATAACGATGA
>CM052445.1:30562137-30678652 GCA_028533085.1 Varecia variegata
CTATAATTAACAACAAAGTAGATATGTTTGTAAAATGAAGACAAGATATTTTCCATAGCATAAAGATTTATCACTCAGTGAAAATAAGGGGAGACAATGTCAGATGATTTCTTCCTGGAAACAATATTTTGTAGTAATGAAATGTGGTATAAGTTACATATATTTTATCATTACTGCCTTCCAGAAAGTGAGTTATTTTCTGAAGAAATATGTGTCTCTCTAGGTCACTGTAAAAGAAAATTAACAGAACAATTCAGAAAATTCCACATTTTGCTACTTCTTTTGATTATCTGAGGATCAGCTAAAATGCTATTATTTTTAAATGTATCATTTTAATAGACTAAAAACAATGTTAAAACTAAAATATAATAAAAACATTTAAAATATTTAATGACTGGTAAAGTCATTTAAATAGAATGTTGTTTTGATAATATGCAATTTAAGTGACTTTAATTTATTCATTGAGAAGTTAAATTTGAATGACAATAAATAACATTTGTGTAAATTTATGTGCAAATAAATAATTTCTTCTGGTTTTAAAAGTTTACAACAGAATTCCTATTTAACAGTTCTATGGGTATTACTAGCTCTATTTTGAACAATTAGAATAGGAACAAATTAATTCCTTTATTTTTAATCCCATATTTTTAAATTAGCTAAATATTTATTGTATCTTTTATTCATGAAGTTATTGCAAAACATAAGGTTATAGTGGTGTTTGAATCCAAAATCAAAGCTTTTCTGACTGAGATAGTGATAAGACTATTTTTAGCCTCTATGTAGAGTATTTCAGAGTTATTGAGTACTTAGAATAAAATTTAGCTAAAGTCTTGACTTTTATAATAGCACAAGTTAACACCAAGTTAATAGTTATTGTTAACTATATTTGGCCTTTAAAAAATGCCTCAACTATTTTTTCTACATCTGTGAAAAATAACATTAGTATTTTAATGGGGATTGCATTGAATCTGTAGTTGATTCTGCCAATCCATGAGCATGATATCTTTTTCCATCTGTTTACATCTTCTGCAATTTCTTTCCTCAGTGTTTTACAGTTCTCATTGTAGAGGTCTTTCACCTCCTTAGTTAAATATATTCCTAGGTATTTTAATTTCTTTGTTGCTTGTGAAAGATATTGTGTCTGTGATTTGATCCTCAGCTTAACCATTACTACTGTACATGAAAGCTACTGATTTATGTACATTGATTTTGTAGCCTGAGACTTTGCTGAATTTATTTATTGTTTCATGGAGTATCATGGTTGAATCTTTGGGGTTTTCTAGATATAAAATCATATCATCAACAAAGAGTTATAGTTTGATATCTTCTTTCCCCATTTTGATACTCTTGATTTCCTTCTCTTGTCTGATTGCTCTGGCTAAGACTTACAGCACTATGTCGAATAGAAGTGATGATAGTGGGCAACCTTGTCTGGTTCTATTTCTAAGCGGAAATACTTTCAATTTTTTCCCTGTTCAGTGTGATGTTGGCTATGGTTTTGTCCTATATGGCTTTAATAATTTTCAGCTATGTCCCATCTATGTGTATTTTGTTAAGAATTCTTATAAAAGGGTGCCGAATTTTGTCAAGTGCTTTTTCTGCATCTATTGGGAGGATCATATGGTCTTTGTTTTTGCTTCTTTTATGTGGTGATTTACATTTATAGATTTGTGTATGTTGAACCATTCTTGCATCTCTAGGATGAACTGCACAGCCAAGGACATAATCAATAGAGCAAATAGACAACCTACAGAATGGGAGAAAATATTTGCATGCTATACATCCTATAAAGGGCTGATAACCAGACTCTACAAAGAACTCAAGAAAATCAGCAAGAAAAAATTAAACAGCCCCATTTAAAAGTGGGTAAAAAACATGAACAGAAACTTTTCAGATAGGCTAATGGCCAACAAATACATGAAAAAATGCTCAACATCTCTAATCATGAAGGAAATGTAAATCAAAACCACAATGAGATATCACCTAACTCCAGTGAGAATGACTTTTATCAAAAAGTCCCAAAACAACAGATGTTGGTGAGGATGTGTAGAGAAAGGTATACTTATACACTGTCAGTGGAAGTGGAAACTAGTATAACCTCTTTGGAAAGTAGTACAGAGATACCTCAAAGAACTAAAAGTAGACCTACTATTTGATCCAGCAATCCCACTACTAGTTGTTTACCCAGAGGAAAAATAAACATTCACACTTGAATGTTTATAGCAGCACGATTCACAATTGCAAAGATATGGAATCAATGCAAGTGCCCATCAATACGTGAGTGGATTAATAAAATGTGATATATGTATGCCATGGAGTACTACTCAGCCATAAAAAATGGTGATCTGGTTTCTTTTGTAACAATCTGGTTGGAACTGGAGACCATTCTCCAAAGCAAAGTATCGCAAGAATGGAAAAACAAACACCATGTCTACTCAATACTAAATTGGAACTAATCAATCAATACTTATGTGCACATATGGAAGTAAAACTCAAGGGAAATCAAGTAGGTGGGAGGAGCGAGGAGGTCATGGGTAAATTCACACCTAATGGGTACACAAACTGGGTGAAGGGCACACATAACTTTGACTCAAAGTGTACAAAAGCAAATTATGTAACTAAAACATGTGTGCCCCTATAAAATTCTGAAATAAAAAAGTAAGAAAATACCTTGAAAAAAGAAAATGGTAGTTTTTTTTTTCTTCATCATTTTTAATATGTATTTTATCTCTCTGGGGCATTTTAAATATCTGTGAGAGAAACAAAATTTCTATATATTCCCCATTAATGCTTATACATAGATATCAGAATGATTTCATAAAAGGTACTCAAAGATGCAAATGTTTGATATTTTCAGAGATTGGAAGGACTATTTTATAATGATATACAAGGAAAACTATTATCTAATATTTTTAAATATCTGCAAATTAAAGTGTCCTGAAATATTTGTGAATTTGTCAAAATTATTAAGTTTAATTTATTGAGTACTAATTATTTTGAGTGAATATTTATGGCTCTTTTGCACATATCCCCATGGATGGGAGAAATAATTCAGATCTCTCTGTCTTCCCTCTATATATCATACATTTCCACATGAGAAAGTATTTTCCTGAGAGCTAAAAGAGAAAAGAAAGAGTCCATTTATTTAATGTCACATCATATCATAAGGATTGGTCTATTTTTCTCTTCAACTATGAATGAGTGTCCTAGCAATACAAGAGAGGTCTATAGTTTGTGAGTTCTCCCTATGATTAAATGAATAATTTAATTATGAGTAAAACATGGTATGCAGGAGGAGATGGGCAGTGGTAAAAGCATATGGAACTGCTGACTATTATCAAGCCACAGATGGTATCCTTGTTTTACAAACAAATTTGGTATGATTAACATTAAAAGGATTGGGGGTTATTAAATTAGCAAATATGTGCAAAGCAATTAGAAGAGTGCCAAGCAAAATACACATGATATGTATGTGTACATACATACCAGTGCCACAGCTGGTTCCATTCAGGATGTTAAGAGAGAAATATTATTGCTGTCTTGAACACAAGAGAAGTCATGAAATACTTTACAACAAAGTAACTGTATAAGGGAAAGAGAAGGTATATAACTTGAGCCAGGTCTCAGACTTGGCCAATTGGCTAAACTTGGAATATAATGTATATCTGCCTGATATGAAAGCTGGTATCCTTCCCTATTCCTCAGTGCATCCCAGAAATAAAATTGAAAAATGAAGCTTGAAGTTGTTATTTTTTCTGTTGTTAATCTAAAGGGTAACGTCAACACAAAAACAAAAATAAATTCCTTTTTCAAATGTAATGGAAAATAAATCCATCTGAAACATCAGAAGTTGTATTTCATTTAAGAATTCAAAATTTTAACAAGACCTAAATTAATGGACATGAAAATAACACTAATGCAATTTTTAACACTTTTTTTTTTTTTTTTTTTTGAGACAGAGTCTCACTCTGTTGTCCGGGCTAGAGTGCTGTAGCATCAGCCTAGCTCACAGCAACCTCAAACTCCTGGGCTCAAGCAATCCTTCTGCCTCAGCCTCCTGGGTAGCTGGGCCTACAGGCACATACCACCATGCCTGGCTAATTTTTTTTTTTTTTTTCTATGTTATTGGTGAGGGGGGTCTCACTTTTGCTCAGGCTGGTCTCAAACTCCTGAATTCAAGTCATCCTCCCACCTCGGCCTCTATGAGTGCTAGGATTACAAGCATGAGCCAACGCACCTGGCCTCACTTTTTCACACGTATTGCAAAGCAATTTTCTAAAGGTGAATTGGTGATGTTTTCAGTGAAAGCGTTCAATATTAAGACAAAAATTCAGATTTCAGATTGATGTTAATTTTTTCAATGTATATTTGCTGATGTGACTGGATATGAATATAATCAGTAGTCATTTACAATGTATTTTAGTCAGAACATGTATTTAGGCATCAATTATCATGTTATTTGTGGTTGCCCTATTTTCAGTTTTTGCTTCATGCTATTACAAAAATTATCAAATATCTATTCTGATGCTCATTTTACTTCTATTTTATTACTTCACTTTGAAATTATGGATTGTGCATCTGTTCAGTAGTTTTATAAGACTTAATTCCATGGTTCTTTTTTCAGTTCGGTTCACTATCTGCTGTAACTATTATTGCCTCATTTTTGGTAGATAGAAAAAAAAGATTATATTTTTTATTTTTTTTCTTTAATTAGGAAAATCTGTCAAAGATGACCCTTAAGGTGTTGTACATACCAGGTGATGAATTAATTTTTATTTAATTTAATTAAATTGAAGTAATGAACTTAGCCATCATCTCTTATTTATTTATTTATGTGTTTATTGGAAAACACATTTACCTCTTGTTAGATATGGAAGTCCTCCAGTTAAAAGAATTAATTTCTGTTTTTTCACCTCATAGATTTCACATCACTCAGAAACAAACAGAGAGGCTTTCAGTTAGGCATCCACAGGCAGGCTCAGTGGACTGTCCAACAGTTTAAATTAAAGAGAGACAATCTGGAATATGTAAGGACGACCTACAAAAGACACCAACATAAAACAACCTTCCTAGTTGTGTGTTTTCCTTTGTAAGTGAAAAAATGAAGCTGCTAAGCCATAGAACAGGTGGGTGATCTGTGTTTTGGCAATTTCTTATATATAATTTTGGCTCTGTCACCTCAGACTGATATGTCTGTATCTCTATGGTGCTATCATAACATAGGACACAAAGAGAAAGCATCAAACTGGTCTACATATTCCATTGAATAATTGAAGTTAACCCTACATGAAATCATCATGGGGAAAGTATGTTACATTTATAAAAGTGTTTAGATTCTTGGATAGGAAATTCGTTTATTTTGTTAAAATGAATGTCATACATTATCCACTAAATAAGTTGTACATGCACATCTCTGTGGTTTATCACCACAAAAATAGGCAGTCTTCTTTACAGTTTGTTATACACACAAATGCACAAAATTGCATAAATTCATTTCATTGTTATATTATCACCCGTATTATACAGTGGACATAAATGCAAAGCAAAAATTGTTTTATAATACTAAATATAGTAACATGTTTTAAGCATATTTAAGGAAAGCATTTCAATAATCTGTATGAAAGTTTTGGTGAGGAAAAAGTACATTTAACAAATAGCCAAACTAAAGGCTATTTTTGACGTTACAAAGAAAGCAATGACAGTTTGATCAGTCATTACAGTGAAATAAAATTCCTTGTATATCATTTACATGTTCATGGTACCAAAATATTGAATATTTGAAAGAAATATTGATCAGTGAGTTATTGGACATGAATTCTTTATAATACTACTTCTTGTGTTTGTCATGGAGAAGGGTGAAGAGTGAAGGTGGAAGTATAAATAAATTTAAGAATAAGAAGAGGAAAGAAAAACAATATGAGCAAAAGGCAATACAATTTAACAGTAAATTTTTAATATTCTGATTTTGATTGGATAGCCCATTTAGATCATCTTGTGTTAATGTTAGTGTGCTTATTACTTGTATTAAAGTCATCCACCAGAAGCAATGTTATATTTATATATTTTCTCTTTCTGCTCATCAAATATTAGTCCAGCTAGCTATGACAGGAAAGGTATAGACAAACAAACTTTGAAAATATGGTACTCATGTTCAATGTCCTTTAACTTAGGTTCCTGTCATTTTTACATTTATATTTCATATGCCATGTAAAGTTTTCTGGTGGGACTGTCATAAACCACTAGTAGTGCTTATTTTTCACACGAACTGTGATCAAAGCATCAACATTTTGCCAGAGGCTTTTATTTCAGTTTGTTTTATACCAAACAACTTCTTCTTTGGAGTCATTAAGAAGTATTCGTGATACATTCCATAGATAGATTACGCATGACATGCTCACTGATGGTATAGTAAAATGCCACATATTATCACTTTGTAACTGAGTTTTAAAGGTTACCGGCAAGGTTGTTAAAGGAAAACAATATAAAATTTGGGTAAATTGTATTATGTTAGGCTTTGAGTTTTGTTTTTTTTAAATATATATCATAGCCTAGATCCTTTTTCCTAAGACTTGCCATTTTCTCTTGAACTCTCAAATGTACTTGAGAAATTTATGGTATGAAGTAAGAATCATGAGATGGTTAGTGGCTACAGATAAATATATCAAGGCTGAATATCTAAAAGTAAATTGCAAAGGGTGAGAACCCAAGCACAGCACAGTAAACATAGGAGCTTGATTTGAAAATGTTATAACTACATCTTAAGGTAGGAAATAGCTTGCAGCTAATGCTAAGCTTCTGCTATGGTTGCCCTTCTTTCAATTTTTATTATATGCATTGTTTCATCAATTTACACAAAGAGCACAACATTTTCAATATACATAATAACAATAAATGAAAAAAGACATATAGTCAAACACTGTTAGAAATAATTTAACTCTTTATAGAAAAATACTTCTTTTTAGTAAATCCCACTTGTTTTCAATTCAATATTTCTAGTTAGGAAAGATTTATCTCTCTTCTCTTACAATATAAAGTTTCTACTTAAAGAAATTGATATCTTGTCCAATCAGGAACTAGGAGTATTACAGGTCGATTACTTTTTCAGTAAGATTCAAATCTTTCTGAAGTAGCCAAAGGAGAATGTACCACAAAGAACAGATTTCTTCATGAGATTTTTATGAAATAACTGCAATGGCAGAAAATAATATTTCTCCCAGCATCAGAGTTCAGTGGTATTTATTAGCCCCCTAAAATCATAAAAATATATGCAACATAAGAAAAATATCATGTAGACCTGTATTTTATCTCTCTATATTGAATATCTTATAACTCATAATTCTCTTAGCAGTGTAATCATGCAGCGACCGTCAAAGGATGAGCTGAATAATATGGTGGAAAGAGTCCTGCTGTTATATTTTAATCTTTAATAGGTCTCTTCATCATACATATGTCTCAATTCCTTATCTTATAAAATACAGGATTTAGATTAAATTGGTAGTTTTTAATCTGCTCACAGGAGCTTCTGTAGGTATTCACAAAACATTTGATTTTATTTACCATAAAAACTCAGTATTTGGTGATGACTGACAGTCACTGACTGCTGCTCATCTGTGGGCAAGGAAGTGAGCCTACAGCAGCTACCAGTTGAGGCTGCACTGCTTCATGATGACCAGGAGGTCCAAATGCCGTGACCTCAGCCATGCTCATTTGAGATGTCCCAGTCCCCAAAAACCTATTTTCTCAAAATATTTTGTTTGGAAAAAATAGAAATTGTTTTGCTGAAATAAAATCAGATACTCTTTATTTGAATAACTTTAAGTAATCATCAACATTCTCTAATTCCAGAAATTAATTTATTGATGAATTTATCTCTCTTGACTGTAAGAGAGTGAGGTTTATCCCTGAAATTTTGAAACTATTTATTAAATATATTTGAACAATTAAATAATTTAGAATGATAAGATACTGAAATATAACCCACCTGAATGATTGTGAATTCTGTGGTCCACCTCTCAAAAGAGGGTCTAAAGTTTGTAAAAATGTTTGTAATAATAAAGATACTTTGGCACTAGTGGGAAAGTCTTGCTTTGGAGTAACTGTTTTTCAGTAAAAAAATACTAAGACTCAAGCAATGGGCAATAAGTATTTTCCAAAGAGACAATCTAGATTCAAGGAGGCAAGATGGCCAAATAGAAACCTCCAGCAATTGTCCCTCCTCACAAATACCAAATTCAACTACTATCCATGCAAGGAAGCACCTTCAGAAGAAATAAAAATCAGATGAGCTATTATAGTACCTGGGTTTAAGGTACTACCATCAAGGAAGAAGGCACTGAAGAGGGCAGAAGAAACAGTCCTGCGTTGCCTACACCACTCCTTCCCCATTGGAGGGAGAATCTGTGTGCCTGAGAGAAGGAGAATGAAGTGATTATGGGACTGTGCATTGGAACCGGGGGCCTCACAGTCACAGAGAAACACAGCACAGAGTAGAATTCCACCAGACTCCATGGAGGGAGCATTTAGACCAGCCCAGCCAAAGGGAAATCTACTCTTAAACCCAAGTTTCAGCTAGCCCCACCACCAGCTGAAAAAAAAAAAAAAAAATAGCCTGGGGACTGGATGAAATTTGTAAGGCAGTCATGCCACACAGGCTGCAGTCCTTGGACAATTTCTGTGGCTGTGCTGGCTCAGAGTAAGTGGATTTGAAGCGCATGAGATCAATGAGGCCCTAGTGCTTGCAGTCGAGTGAGTGGAGTGAGGAGGAATACCTAAATCAAAGAAAGAATTGTTCAATTTTGAGGATCAAGCTCAAATCCTAAATTTGATAGCTTAACAATAGGCCTGAATGTTTGGCTTTGTTGAAAAATAATACAAAATAATGGAGAGAACTGCAGGAGTTCCATTGGAGTGGAGAGGTAGAGAAAAACTTAAGCTGATAGAAAATTTTAATGAAGTTTAGGTCAATCAGTGAAGAATATTGGGACTTGTTTCCCCATTTACTCTAAGGCAGCCTGGGTAGTCTAGAAGTCTCTCAGAGAAGGACTGAATTTGGTATAATGCCAGTCCTACATGATACAAACACTCTAAGCTGAATTTTTCAATCTGGGCACTATAACATTTTTGGCCACATATTCTTTTTCCTAAAGTGCTGACTTTTACATCGTAGTGTGTTTAACTGTATCTTTGGCTTCTACCAACTAGATATCAGTAGCACCATGCTCTAGCCATGACAATCATAAATGCCTCTTGTCATTTTCTAATGTCCCCTGGTGAGTAAATCAACTTCGGTTGAGAACCATTGAACTAATTTAATGATGTTCCTCCTGAAGGAGGAACCAAAATAATGTAACAGAGTCACATAAAATACAGCAAGGTTTGAGAATGTTTTGGCTCTTGGAATGTATGTGGGGGTGTGTGAATATATATAGAGGTTCTGAAAGAACTAATGAATTAGAATAGACTCTGGACAGGTCTTGGTTTGGAAGAAGAAGGCTGCAAAGTGGAGGAACCTCATGAAAAGATACTCTCTCAGAAGTTATGGAATTCAGCAGCAGATAGCAGTGAGGAGATCAATCAACCGCACATTCTTTGTATATACCAAAACAGGATGCCCATGGATAAGACTGGCTCAACATTCTACACTATGGATACTCAGATATCCAGAGGGCTGTAGTTAGGTATAAGATTCCTCCCCAAGTTCCATGTTTTTCTTTTCTCCCAGATGCCATCCTAGGAATGGGTTAGGAAAAACCACTGGAGAGAGAAAACTCACCACTGACATTTAAATAAAAAATTTTAAAGCCATAAAATGTGGAGATATCCTAATCGCCAAGTTGGAGTAATTTTTCTAACATGAGTCGTTGTCACAGATCTAGATGAGGCCAGTTATAGAAAATAAAGAAATTCCTCCTGGGAACACATGAGATCCCATAAATGATTCTCATTATTAGGGTTATTTTGATTGATCGCATATGAGAGTGCTGAGAAAATGGGACATGTTAGGGAGGAAACCCTGGTGTTCAGCCAGGACAATTGACTGGATAGAATTCTGCATGTACTGAGAAAAACTACACAACATGAAAACATATTTTCTGGGGAAAAACTGGTGATTTACCTTAGTAGTATATATAGTAGGCAGTGGTCTATTTTGGCCTCAAATTTAGGAAATATCTTAGTTGGATTTTATTAACAGTAAACAGATTGTACTTGAAACTAATAATATTAGCATCACCCAGTGAAAGTATATGATTAAGACAAGAATGTAACCTCAGATAGAATACTGAGATAAAGGTTTGATTGGATGTGTAAGTGAAGAATTTTGCACAGGAGCCACTCCAGAAAACAAAGGTGATTCATAAATACAACCAAAAGAGGCCTACATAATAAATTATTTTATTACAAGTGTGCTTAAGTATATCAAGCACTAAGGACTAAGAAGTGTTTATTTTATTTGATACTAGTAAGATAATTAGTGATCTTTAAAAATTAGGTCATTCAGTCTAGTGCCTAAGGTATAATCCAAAAAGTATTAAGTAAGGATGAGTAGCTAATGTAGACAACTCTTTTATGATGTTTGAGGGTGGTACCATAGAAATGACTGTGAAATGCAGAGATTATTATAATAGTTTTTAAGATTGAAGGATTTATTCTATAGGGAAAGAGAATAACAGATGGGGTCAAGGTCCCCAAGCAAGCCAAAAGAAACAAGAGGCAGAGAACAAAGGACAGGAATTCCTATACTTGTCAATACGAGAGAAATGTTCTTTGTTTTTTCATCATGACAGAAATGGAAAAAGGTCACAAGATTTCTATAGGTGTGCTGGTATAACTATGAGTGAGCCCTGTTTGATGATTTCTATTTCCATTTAAAAAGTAGGAAAGAAAAAGTCCTTCTCAGAGAGAGAGAGGAAAAGAAAGTTGGAGAGTAATTTGAACAATTTGAAAGAGTCACTGTAAAAAATTTTAAAAGGGGGTTAACTTGGGTTAACCAAGTATTAATAGTTTTAAGGGGCATGAAGGATTTCATTGAAGCTGATCTCTCAAAAGTACTGTAACTTATGGGGAAACTGTCTGTCATGAAAGAAGATAAAATTAGGATGAAGAAATAATTTGACCATTAGTTTTGAAAGGGATAAAATCAAGCAAGTACGTGGTTAAAAAAACCAGAAAGGGTGAAAGTCGCATGAAAAAAAAAAAATTACATGTGCCTAAATGAACTGCCATTTTACTCAGGGGTAGTTCTAAAATCAACTTGCTTGGTAGAACTTATTGATAGAACTTGCTGGTCCAAGCAATAGGTTCATTGAATTGAACAGATCTGATGAAGAAAATTGAATGATTAAAGCACACTGTTTTAGATTGTGTTCCCTGGAGTTATGTGCAAACAATGTACCAGGAGTGCTCTAGAGAGATATGCTTGTGAAGAAATGAGGGAATGTATACAGCAGGGTTCAACCAGAGAAACAGAACACGTAGGAGGTATGAATTAAGAGATTTATTGCTTGGCTAGTCAACTCTGAAATCCATAGAGCAGTCTGTAAGGAAAGTCAGGCTGTCACTGTAACCATGGGCTGGAGCTGTTTTCCAAAAGCAAAATTTTTTCTTCATCAGGAAGTTTCAGTTCTGCTCTGAGCACCTCTCAATTAATTGAATCAGATCCAAGCAGATTATCTAAAATTGTCTTTTTCTTAAATTCAATTGATTATGGACTTTAATCATATCTACAAAATACCTTCGCAGTAATGCTAAGATTACTAGTTGAATTACTGGGGACCATAGTTTAGCCAAGTTGACATACAAACCCGACCATCACAGGATGGTAGGATTGGGTTGAGCATCCTCTACAATGTAGTTGCAATGGAGGCCCCTCAGCTCCTACTCCGGGGTTTGAGCTGATCATTCAAAGTTGTTCTAATTGAGGCACCAGTGTCAGGCCTTCGTATCCCCACATCAGTCAGGCACTGTGATGTCCTGTGATGGACAGCAATTCCTGTTGAGAAACCACATGTGAGCACATTGGCCCTACAAAGCAGATCTGCTGAAGGACCATAGCATTTACTATACAGATGACAACTGTAAACTGCTGGTGTGATTCAATGAAAGATTTCATTTTAAACTAATCTAAACATTTATTGTCACACAGGCAGAGATTTATTACATTATTGGTAGGCTTTGAGTCTAGTGTAATCTGTATCAATTTTCATTCAAATCAACAAACACAAACAATATAGCCCAGGATTGTTAGGCTGACTAACAATCTACCATTTCTACCATTTTTCTGTCAGTTTCTCGGCATGTTCCCCTATTGGCTCCTGCTGAAGTTCACTGACAGCTGTAGAAAAATTGCCTTTCATAAAAATTGACAGATGTGTCAGTTTCAACTTTTGACACATTTTAGTTTGTCAACTTTTGACACATTTAGTTTCCCCATCAGGGAAACTAAAAAATAGGGATTTTTCTATCCACCATCACCCTTTTCACTTATGTCAAAGGCTCAAATAAACTCTTGGAATTGATAATTCTGAAATTGTCCAGAGACATGTTGGGCTATACAGACTCAGCTAAAGAGCCTGCACTTGGTTCTAGAAAACAGGATAATAGGTATAGCCTATATTTAAATAAAAAGCACATTTCTCTTCTCATTCTTTGTGGCTTAATTATTGTGATTCACACAGCAATTGCTGTTCCTGATTACTTTGATGTCTCTGATGATTCCATGGATAAATCGAGAAGAGCAGGTGAGTATTGCTTGTTGAGAAAAATCAACAAAATGACTCATTAGAAAAGTGACTTCTTTATTCATCTGAGCTGAACTTATAAAAATGAGTGATTCACAACTTTTTTTCCTAATCGTCAATCACAACAAAAATGCATACAGACATGCTAGTTAAGTAAGGAATATTTTGACTATAAATGCATTGGTTTATTTCTTTCTTTTCTTTTTTTCCCTCCCTCCCTCTCTTCCTTCTTTCCCTCTTTCTTTCCTTCCTTCCTTCATTTCTTTCTCTCTTCTTTCTTTCTTTTCACTTTTTCGATCGATACATAGTATTTTTACATATATATGGAATACATGTGATATTTTTTTACATGAATAGAATGTGTAATGATCAAGTCAGGGTATTGGGGGTATCCATCACCTCAAGTATTTATAATTTCTATGTCTTGGGACTATTTCAGGTCCTATCTTCTAGCTATTTTGAAATATAAAATACACTGTTGTTAGCTATAGTCACCCTACTTTATCAAACAATAGAACTTATTTTTATCTAACTATATGTTTATACCCACTAATCAACCCCTCCTCATCCCCAACCACCACCTGCACTCTCTTCTCAGTCTCTGGTATCTATCATTCTACTCTCTACGTCCATGAGATCAACATTTCTAGCTCCCACATGTAAGTGAAAAATGCGGTATTTGTCTTTCCGTGCCTGGTTTATTTCACTTAACATAATATCCTCTTTTTCCATCCATGTTGCTGCAAATGACAATATTTCATTCTTTTCTATGGCCAAATGATATTCCATTGTGTGTATATGCTACATTTTCTTTATCCATTTGTCTGTTGGTGTATCTTTGCTACTATTGTGAATATTGCTGCAATAAACATGAGGGTGCATGCAACACTTTGATATACTGATTTCTTTTCTTTTGTATTAATACCTAGTAGTAGGATTGTTAAATCATACGGTAGTTCTCTTAAGTTTTATGAAAAATTTCCATACTGTTTTTCAAAGTGTCTGTACTAATTTACATTCTCAAGAAAAATGTATAAAAAGAATTCCCTTTTTTCTACATCCTTGCCAATATCTGTAATTTTTTATCTTTTAATTATAGCCATTTTAACTAGGGTAAAATGATATCTCATTGTGGTTTTTATTTTCATTTGCTGATAATTAATGATGCTTAACATTTTTTTTTCATATACATGTTGACCATTTGTATGTCTTCTTTTAAGAAATGTCTATTCATGTTCTTTACCCATTTTTAATGTGATTATTTGGTTTTTTTTTTTTTTTGGTGTTATGTTCCTTGCATATACTGGATAATAGTCCCTTGATGAATGAATAATTTGAAAATATTTTCCTCCATGCAATAGGTTGTTCCCATACTCTGTTGATTGTTGATTGTTTCCTTTGATGTGAATAATTTTTTTAGAGTAGTATAGTTTATTTCTGTTTTTGTGCCTGTGCCTTTGAGGTCTTAGACATAAAATCTTTGTCTAGACTAATGTTCTGAAATGTTTATCCTATGTTTTCTTTTAGTAATTTCATAGTTTTGGGTCTTATATTTAAGTTTTTAATCCATTTTAGTAGATTTTTTTATATGGTGAGAGAGAGAGTTCAGTTTCATTTCTTCTACATGAGTATCCAATTTTCCAAGCACCATTTATTGAAGAGGGTGTCCTTTCTTCAATGTATGTTCTTGGTGTTTTTGTCAAAAATAAAATTGATTTTAAATCTAAAATTGACTGTAAATATATAAATACTTACCTTACTATAAATACTTAGCTTTATATCTGAATTCTCTATTCATTTCCACTGGTCTATGTGTTTGTGTTTATACCAATACCATGATGCTTATGTTACTGTAACCTTGTAATATATTTTGAGGTCGGATATTGTGTTGCCTACAGCTTTGTTCTTTTTTCTCAAGATTGCTCTGGCTATTCAGGCTTTCTCTTGGTTCCCTATTAATTTCAGGATTGATTTTTCCATTTCCATGAAAAATGGCATAGGTATTTTCATAAAGACTATATTAAATCTGTAGATTGTTTGGGTAGTATGGTCATTTTAATGATGTTAATTTTTCTAAACCATGAGCATAAAATATCTTTCCATTTGTTTATGTCCTCTGTAACTTCTTTTATCAGTGTTTTATAGTTTTCCTTGTAGAGGTCTTTCACTTCCTTGGTTAAATTTATTCCTAGGTATTTTACTTTTTCTGTTGCTGTTTTAAATGGGATTGTCATCTTGATTTCTTCCTCAGCCAATTCATTACTGGTATATAGAAACACTACTGTTTTTTGTATGTTGATTTTATATCCTGAAACTTTATTGAATTTATCAGAGCTAAGAATTTTTTTGTAAAGTCTTTAGGTTTTCCTATAATAGATATAAATTCCTGTCTTGAGCAAAGAGGGACAATTTAACTTTGTCTTTTCCAATGTATATGCCTTTTATTTCTTTCTCTTGCCTGATTGCTCTGGCTAGGACTTCCAGTACTATGTTGAATAGAAATGGTAAAAGTGGGCATCCTTGTCTTGTTCCAGTCCTTAGAGGAAAGGCTTTCGGCTTTTCCCATTCAGTATGATGTTAGGTGTGGATTTGTCATATATGGCCATCATTATGTTGAAATATGTTCGTTCTATGCCTAATCTATTGAGAGTTCATGTCATAAAGTGATGTCAAATTTTATCAAATGTTTTTTCTATGTCTATTGAGGTGATCATATGGTGGTTATCCTTAATTCTGTTTATGTGATGTATTACATTCATTGATTTGCATATTTTGAACTATCCTTGTGTCCCAGGGATACATCCTACTTTATCATAGCATATAATCTTTTAATGTGATATTATTCAGTTTGATAGTACTTTGTTGAGGTTTTTGCCATCTATGTTCATCAGGGATATTGGCTTATAGTTTCCTTTTGGGGGGGGTGCATCCTTGGTATCAGGGTGACAGACAGAGACTCTGTCTCAAAAAAAAAAAAAAAAGTCCAACTACCATAAAAACTGCTTTACCCAAAACTTTGATCCACAGGTATAATTAGGTTACCTATGAGGGCAGCTAAAATTTAGCCATGTTAACAAGTTCCACTTTTGTCAGAAGAAATTTGGATCCAGTTGTGTTTTACAAACGGGTGAGTTTGTATTACTATCTCATGGCTAAAGTTCTAAGGTGAAATCTATTGGAAATTTATGTGTGTGTGTGTGAGTGTATTTGTTTGCATTTTTTTTGTATGTTGATGTATTATATGTTTATGCCTACATGGTTCTGTACTAGCTTATATATAATGGAGTGTTCATAAATTAAACAGACCCAAATGCTTTTCTAGTTCATGTGAATTTAGTAATCTTTGGTTAAAAAGCTGGGTTATTAAAAAGGTACTATTGATAAAGTAAGAATAAAAATGTTTCCAGACTAATGGCCAATAAACATATGAAAAAATGCTCAACATCTCTGATCATCAGGGAAATGCAAATCAAAACCACAAGGAGATACCACTTATCTCTAGTGAGAATGGTCTTTATCAAAAAGTCCCAAAACAATAAATGTTGGCATGGATGTGGAGAGATAGGAACACTCATACACTGCTAGTGGGACTGCAAACTAGTACAACCTCTGCGGAAAGTAATATGGAGATACCTCAAAGAGCTACAAGTAGAACTACCATTTGATCCAGCAATCCCATT
This sequence comes from Varecia variegata, assembly GCA_028533085.1. NCBI lineage: Eukaryota > Metazoa > Chordata > Mammalia > Primates > Lemuridae > Varecia > Varecia variegata. Next base: position 30,578,555 of record CM052445.1, read on the forward strand.
ACTGGGCATCTAGCCAAAAGAACAAAAGACATTCTATAAAAAAGATATCTGCACTAGAATGTTGATAGCAGCAGAATTCACAATTGCAAAGATATGGAAACAACACAAGTGACCATAAATACATGAGTGGATTAATAAAATGTGGTATATGTGTACCATGGAGTTCTACTCAGCCACAAAAAACAATGGTGATATAGCATCTCTTGAATTATCCTGGATAGAGCTGGAACCCATTCTACTAAGTGAAGTATCAAAAGAATGGAAAAACAAGCACCCCATATACTCACCATCAAATTAGTATTAACTGAGTAACACTTAAGTACGCATATAGTAATAACATCCGTGGGGTGTTGAACAGATGGGAGCGGGCAGGTGGGGATGGACACCCAATGGATGCATGTGCACCGTCTGGCGGATGGACACACTTGAAGCTCGGACTCGAGCAGGGCAAAGGCGATATATGTAACCTAAACATTTGTACCCCTGTAATATTCTGAAATAAAATTTTTTTTTAAATGTTTTCAAATTGTCAGCATACATTTTTTTTTTGCCTGGGTTTACTGGATATTTTTATGTTTTTAAAGTGTGACGGTTTGACACAAAGTTGTAAAACTATAAACCCAGCCACAGACAAAATGATCTGTGTTTTTATGATTTTTGATAAGTAGGGTAAATTTAATATTGCTGATCTAATGATAATAGCTAAATCTCCTGAGTTATCAACAAAAACACCTGTGTTTAACTTTAAGGTTCTTAATTAGGTAAAAATGTAGAGATGCCTACACAACAACAATAACAAAAAAGTGTCAGTAAATTAGAATAAGTAAAACACCAAAAAATTAGAGCACAAAAACAGAAACTTACGGTCAAAGGTTTATGAAAACACTTTGGTTTTCATCTTTTAATCCTAACTGCAGATACAGTTTCTTCCTCTAATTTCAATGTCTGTGGAAAAGTACACATAAAACATGTTTCTAACTCACTCTTTCTATCATATGATATTAACAGTACTGTTAGGAATTCAAAACTCTCCTAGAAATTGTAATTAGAAGGGCTTAAATTGGAAGTTTTAGTTTTCCCTTGTCTTGTCCTCTCGATTTGCTAGCCAGTTATGTGTACATTATGTTGCCGTAGCAAAGATTTTGCCTAGGGAAAAAAAATGCCTAACCTGTTAATTTTTGTATAGTAATTTATTTTAAGATAAACAAGATGATTTCTACGTATAGAAAGTTTTGAATTTATTTCTTTTCTAGACTCCCTGCCTGAGTTCTGCCATCAACACATTAGGCTATTAGGAAATTACTCTTAATTAATTCTGCTTATTCTCAGATTTTCCTTTCAAACTTCTGGTAGAAGTTTCCCTCTAGAACTCTTCATTCGCTTCCATCTTTTTAAAAAAGATTTCAGGTTACTTCCTTTAATATTTTCTTGTGTTTCGTTATTAAATCTTTATCTCATTAAATTATTTGAGTTGTTAGTTATTTGCATCACCTTCAAATAAAAAACATTGTTTATGATAGAAAAAAATGTATAAAGACTAGGGTATAGTTTTGTCTATTGAAAGAGAAAACAATGGAGGCAAAATTAATTTAACTACTGAGTTTCTTTAGGCCAAATTTGAAGATTGCAACTCAGGAAATACACTTCCGAACCAAGTTTGGGAGGTGCTCTGAGTTGGGGCAGTTGCAATTAGATTTGTAAAATCAAAATGAGAAGGTATAGCACAGGTAGTCTCAGTCTGTTCATATGGAAACACCATCAGTTAACAGCAACAAGCTAATAAATAATGGTTAATGGCTACAACACGCCTTTTGGAACAGTCTTTATCTAGTCTTACATAAACAGGAGGGGTCCAGGAATTTCAGGGGAGAAATTCTGGTCTCAGGCACACTCTTCTTTGGCCATTGTAATTTAGTTAACCTCTATTTGTCCAATTTTGTGCTCAGTTTTATACTCCTTGGAAAGAGGAAAAGGATAAAGTATATTATATATCCCTGGCTTTATGGCCAGACTGGGCTTTGATGTGCCACAAATCACAAGGTAAATCCATCTCTCTCTATCCTTCCAAAGAATGTGAAAACCCTGCTTAAAGGTTAAGGATGAGTTGTGGAAAGAGACGCGAGGAGAAAAATCGTATTTTTAATGAATATAAAATGTTGAGAACATGCACCAATTTAACTATCTGTAACACTGTGCATTAATTTCTCTGTGGTTCAAAATTGTATTTTTGCCTTACTTTGAATCATTAAATAATAGGCCACACAAGTACTTCAGAATATTACAATATAAGAGCAAGACATTCCTCTTAGATATTATTTTAAAAACATAATTTAACTTGTTACAGTGTATATTTGTAGAGACTAGGAGAAATGACCTCAACACATATTTGTAAATGATTTAAATTAATGCCATTAAAAGTCAAATAACAAGATATACATTATTCAGTGCAAAATGAAAGTCTTAATATTCTTTTTTATCTGAAACTTTATTATCAGTTTTATCCGTAATATCTGTGTAATATTTTTTAGCCTTCCTGTATTTCCTCATTTCTTTTTGTTTACTTCTTTCAAATACCTGTGGACGGATATCATTCTACCTCTTATGTGTAGTTCAGTCAAGCTGAACAAGCTAATTTTCTTCAAGCAAAACTACAGGAACTCCAGATCATCACTGGACAAAAAAATAACTACTTTCAAAAAATATAAAATTTACATTTTGAATATAAATTGTTATAAAAAGAAACACCTGCTATCTTTTTGATATAGCCATGGAAGTTATTTTCCTTGACATCATAGTGAAGAAATGCCATTTAGAGCTTTAATTTTCATACTATTTTGTCACTCCATGCAGTTTTTCTCACATTTTACACAAAATAAAAATAAGTAAAATCACTGGTTAAAAGAAACAAGTAAGCATTTTGCAAATCTTCAGATCTAGAAGCTGAATTAAAGAACAAGAGAATGAATAATCATAATCTTTTATTTTCATATATCTGAGCAAATCCCATCATACCTCATTGTTTCAATCTATGTAGAAATGACATACTAGTGTACTGGAAACACTAGAAAATTACCATTTTTGATAAGCTTAAATACTTCTTTTTTTCCCCATAAATGACATAGTTATATATAAATTGCTGGCCATAGTCATTTATATGTTTATTGGTACAGATATCAATACCAAATGTCTTAGAGAGACCGTCTTGGTTCTGAGGAGAATCATGAGGGGACACTTAATGACATAGATATAAGGCGAATAGGCACCTTATGTCTTGAGGAAAAGAGTTAAAAGATTCTTTACTTTTTCTTTTCTGATTTAATGAGATACAGAACTCTTGCTTTGTAGGTAACAGTTTTGTTTGTTTTGCTTTGTTTTGTTTTCTCTGCATAATTACTGGTATAGTGAGATCAACCTTAGTGAGAAGGGAGTAGGTAAATTTCCATAGAACTGTTAGGAAAGTTATGGGAAGAAAAGGATCAAGGTAACAACTTCATTTAGATGTTCAATTTTCTAGAATATCTCTGATCAAGTCCTACATTCCTGGTCATACCACATGTTTTTCAAGTTCCATAATATACATAGTTCTTTATGGTTTTCATTTAGTGGTTATATTAAAAGAAATCATAGATTTAAGGTAATATTATTTCTTATGAATAAATTAAATGCGTAAAAAGTGGCACATTAAATTTCTTTAAAGTTATGCCAAATAGGAGACTAGTGTATTCACCACAAGTTTACCAACAACCAAATATTTTCATACATTTACCTTCAAAACTATTCTATTTCTTTTTTACGTGTTTTTCAATATAAAACGTGTTTTATATTGAAAACGTGTTTCTCTCTCTCTCTTTCTCTCTGTGTCTGTCTGTCTGTCTCTCATTTTTGGTCATCTCAGTTAGATCTTAATGTGTATTTCCTCCTGGAATAAAATTGTCACTTTATGCTCATTACATAATGTGCTCTTTTTTAGAAAATAGTGGATAATATGAACCACTGCATGTTGGCAGTTCTCTTTATATTTCCCTTTATCAATTAAATAATCAGTACATTGAGTGAATCCTTGAATCTGAGTCCCAAGTAAGAGGAGAAGTCTCTACGGCTAGAGGAAGACTGAACTTGGGCATTTTGATTGTACTGAGGTCACTTTTGATACAGAATGTATATCACTTGAAACTAATTTGAAACAATCGAACAACCATATTAGGAATGCAGAAACATTAAGAATTTGGTACATATTACTGAAACCATAATTTTAGGCACAATTACATTATGAATGATATTATCTCAAGACTCATACATGTTATTCAATAATATGAGATGGTAATCTTATAAAACCGTTTTTAGGCTTGAGAAGCCACCAATTAGGTTATCCTCTGAAATTAATTTCTATGTATATAACATACAACCGAAGAACAAAAAAACTATGTAATACTATTTGAAATGATAAACTAAGGTAATATTCTAAAATCAATATTGGTATTAAACATAACTTTATAGTAAAAACATGATTTCAAAGCAACTAAGTGGTTTTCCATAAACTGAAAGAGAGCCCATTATTTTGCAAATGTTCTGCTTATTTTAAAAATGAATAACACTTTTCTCCAAAATTTGCACAACAAAAAATTAAAACATGGGGAAAAAACACAGTAACGGTTGATTGCAAATTACAAGCAAAGGAGATTGTTATAAAATATTAAACCATGGGGTAACTGTATAATAGCTAAATAAATTCAGGTTTTAAAACCTACAGTTAAAAATATTTAATAAAACCTTAGAAGTTGCTAAGCAAAAAAACACAAAAAAAAACAACAACACTGTATCAAAAGCAATTTTTAGATTCAACAGGTTGAGGAAACAAAAAACAGCAAACAGAAGGCTTCCTAGTTTCTTTGGATGTGTGGCAAAATAACAAATAAGTACAACTATGGATTCTAAACTAACCTCTGTCTTCTGATGACAAAGATGATTTTTGTACCATTTAGAATCCTTGGACACATTTAAATACAAACCGTATGCATGTATTTCCTAACTTTGCTGTTTGCCTTCAATAACTCAAATGAACACATAAATGGTATATCAAAACTCCTTCAGAAACTATTTATATTTTCCTGTTTCTTTTTTATTGTGGTATAAAAGCACATCACAAAAATTTACCATTGTAAGCATTTTTAAGTGTACATATGAACATTGTTGTGTAATAAGTCTATAGAACTTTTCATCTTGTAAAACCGAAACTTCATATTAATTGAATAATTTTCTTTTCCTCCCCTCCCCAGCCTCTAGAATCTACCATTCTACTTTCTATTTTTAAGAGTTTAACTACTTTAAATATCTCATACAAGTGGATTCATGCAGTATCTGTCTGTTTGTGACTGGCTTATTTCATTCTGTGTAAGGTACTCAAGGTTCATATTATAGCATAAGATAGTATTTTCTCAATAGAATTTAAAATGCCATAATTATATTGATTTGTTTGTTAAAAAGTTATTTAAGCAGTTAAGAATAAATATTTTTACATTTTAAAGCAATTTCTTTGTGAAAGATACTTAAAAGAGTCCACCATTATATGAATCTAAAAATAATGATCATTTAAGTATAACTTTATCATAAATGTTTTTTATTCTACAGCGTTTTTAAACAATTGAGTACAATGAGTCACTACAATTATTTTAATGGTATCATGACACATTATGCTATGAATTTACTTTTTCATATGAATATTAGCTCCTGTTATGTGCACAGAGCTAGTAGATGTGTTTAAATTTTTACTCAAGTGTAGGTCATATTTGTTTTAATGATGTATTTACTTATATGGAAAACAGTAAAATAATTTCCTCCTTATGAGCTGAAATATTTACAGAAAATGTTTACATTATGCAACAATGTCTGGTAAAGATATATTATAATATTTACAAATAAATGAATTAATAAATATCCCCTGTACCTACAACAATAGTATATATGTAGTTTGTAAAATTTGTAGAGAGTTTATGGTTGATCATCTATAGTTAACAAAAGAGAGATCTCAAACTAATTTTTGTTTTCAGCCAGGGTGGATAGCAGTATAATTCATTTTCTGATTAAAAAACACTTAAAAGGAAGCACTAGATTTCAGACAGGATAACTTTAGTTTGAAAAATCTTAAGTTTTGGGAACCTATGTCTCATCAAAGTAGAAATGGTAGACTAAAATTGCATATATGAATCCAGAATTTAGGAAAGTCTAGGCTTAGAGAAATTGATTTGGGAGTCATCAGCATACAAGGGGAAATCTATAGAATGAAAAGAATAGAGAATCCAGCTGTGTACAGAGTGAACCTACTCCTTAATCACAGTTGATCTACAATCTAGTAAATTGACCCAGGAATAATTAAGAATTGACTATATATTTAAAAAGAACAATTGAACTCAAGGTCTGTTAAAGTATTGTAAACCCTCTGTGGAAATTAGCTCAAGTAAAAAATTCCCTTATAAGATAATCTGAAAGTGATATTTAGGCAAACTTTCCAAAATAGTTATCTTTCTAAACACCTCTTAACTGAAAATAATTTTATAACTCCTCACTATGCACACAATGTTTAAACCATGTGTTCAACATATCCTAGTATAGATGTCACTCATATATTATTTATCTCTCTGTATTATAAATACTAATTTTTTTATCTGCCTCCTCTAATTGTGAAATATTTTACTGCAGGGACATAGTTTTATTCCTCAGTCTGGCACACAGGAGCAACTTCATTAACTTTATTTATAGTGATCTATTTATTTGCAGCCCTGAAAATAAAGTGAAATTGTGATTGACATTTTCAACATACGTTTACTGAGTTAGCAATTGACTTAAAAATGAAACCCTTTACAGTTATGGTGTTTGGCAGGACTATTTCCCTACCACCTCCCATCCCCATGCTTATGTTCCTGGTCTCCCCAGTTATGAACAACCATGGTTTCTCCATTTGATCAGTCTTCCCTATCATGAAAGCTCTTTCTAATTCGCAAGGGCTATAAGTAAAGTTCATTCAATCGCAAAGAGCAGGGGTGTAGTTGTTTTTTGTTGGTATTGCTTTTTCATGGCTTTGAATTGAGATTCATGTAGGTCCAGAGAAATGACTTCACTTAATACAGCTATCTCCTCACACACTCAATTCCTTTGTCCATATTTATTTTAGTCTTTTCAGTTTGAAAACAGTGACTTTAATAGAAAATATAAAAGTAAATTTGAAAATGACGACTTTAACTCTATCTAGATCATTTTATATGAGATACTATCTGCCTCAGCAATGGTCCTAAATTTTCTAGTTATTGTTTTTCTTATTTTCATAATTTGCTTTATTTTCATAAATATGCTTTATAAAAGGGATCTTAAGGTATTTTAGCATTTACTACATTATTCTGTCATTCTATGTTCAGATTTTCCTGAACCTGTTCTTAAAGTCCACACTGTTGTTTAATTTGTCCTTGGTTACACATGACAACTGCTATCTTATGTGCATCTCTTTAAAAACTAGGTTCAGAGAATAATCTTTGCAGCCACGTTAGTTTCTTTTGGTTATGTTCTGTCTTCTGTTCTTTGGGGGTTTTTTGTTTGCTTGATTATTTGTTTTGGTTATGTAACAATTAGTCAGAAACGGTATCAGTAAAGATCAGGTTTCTTGAGGCCTTATAGTATCCCAAGCCCCACCAATGTCTGAATCTAAGCCTGGTATTCATGCATATTTCACCAGAGCAAAAGTTTAAAATGTGCACTTTTTAAAGCACATAGCCTTACTTTCTCATTTTGGATGATATACAGCAGACTGCTTGTTAGAAAAGGTTATTTATAAGATTTTTAGACACCTGCAATGCAATCTGCTTGAGGATTATTACAATAGCCTGATTTAAATATCAATTTTGTCAGTTTGAAGAATTAGATTTCTACAGTATATCAAAATTGACTTCTGGTTCCTAATAAGATGACAAACTAATGTGGGCTGCTGAATTTGTGCCTCAGTTGTAACCCTAGAGATGCCGTAGGAGGGAGACTGACACAGTTGAGATACTCATATGAATTTTTTTGAAAAAATCCTCAGAGAAAAAAAAAATTGTTTGGGTCTCAAAAAGGTGGAAATTGGCAACCCAGAGGAGTGGAGGGGCCAGTGGGGTAATGGGTGAAGAAGAATCTTTTCATTAACACCGGTATCAGGTCCCTCCTTTGCCACTCTGCTGTCATTGAAAGGCAGAACAATAGGATATCCAGCCTTCTGACAGCTGGATTCAGTGGGAAATGCTAACACTGAACTTTCCTAAGGATCCTGTAATAAAAAGGACAGCACTGAGCCTGCCTTTGACCACCCTTCCTGAGCCCATCAACGCAGGGTGATACAGCTAAGGGAAACAGCTGAGCTGAAAGAGCAGGGAGCTCCTAGCCGGGCAGAATTCCCCACTAAGGGTAAATGAGTATGGAGCATTTCCAGATGGGACCATGTGAGAGAAGCTCTAAGAACTGAGCTGTATCCCAGCCTCACCTTCCTACCTCCACAGGATGTTACCTGGGTAACAAATTAATATCAGAGAATAGAATTCAAGAAGGAAAAAACATCATCAGAGAAAAAGGGGACTTTCATTAATATATGGTAAAGGAGAGAACTGCTCAATAAAATACAATGACTATGAACCTATATCGAGAAAAGCAATATACATCATCAAGTGCAGTTAGAGATTTTAACACACACTTCTCAGATAATGACCGGCTTGGGAGACAAAAATGTTGATGAAGTTATTGAAGATTTTAATGATTACCTAAAATTAATAGGTATGCATTTGCACCAACAACAGGGTATACTTGAGCATGTTTGTAACTTGGCAACATTAAGCAAGTATTAGGTTGCGATGATACACCACAGGAACTTTAAATGAAGTCCTAAAAAACAACATCACACTATGTTTTATGACAATAGTCATAAGTCTTTAATATAAGAATATTAAATGCCAATAAAGAAAAATATTAAAAACTAATAATCACAACACTATATATCTATCAAAAATAAAATAGAATACAATTCAATAAATATTGGGTTAAAGAGAAAATGCAGAAAGGAAATATTTAGCCCTAACAACCAAGGTTCACATCAAGACAGTGATCTGATATCAATAAATTCACCTTATTTAACCTCTGAGCAGAATTTAATGTCATGAACATTTCCTTTTTCTTGAAACATGACTCTTCCCTTGGCTTCTGTGACAATAGTTTCGCTTGTCTTTCTGGACTATTTCCTCAGTCTCCTTGCAAGCTAGTCCTCCTCAGTCCTCCCAATAACTGTTTTAAGTCCCCAAGATCAGCCCCAGACTCTATCCTCTACTTGTCTTCTTCTATATACTTAGACACACTCATTCATACACCTGCCTTTAATGATCAGATGTTTGCAAAATATCTTCAAGTTTATACCTTTATCTCACACCTCTCTTGAGTGTCAGATCCCTATATCCAACTGTCTATTTGACGTCTCTGCTTGGTTATCTAAAAGCAGATTATACTCAAGACTCCGAAGAGTATCTTGATGACTTTTATTTCTTAATCAGATTTTCCTCTGGTGTGATGCTGGTAATAATATCTAATACATTAATATGTTATATTACTTAAACCTTAATATATTGATATAAATGATAATAGGATCTTATAAAGTATATATTCTATATGCTCGAGAATGTTTCTCATTATTTATATACTCATATATTCTTTTTAGCTACTCTATAATCTGGGTATTAATTGTAGTTCCAATTTATAGACTAGTAAAAGTGATTCAGAGAGTTTTTATAACTTGCTCATGCTTGAATAATTAGGAAGTTGTTGAGATGAGCTATGAACCCAAGTAATCTGACTCCAGAGCTCTCACCATATTCTATTCAGTTATGTATCCTTCAGCACACATAACCAAGCAATTACCTATCCCTGTCTGTCCTATTTACTAGATATTGTATTTCTCAGAGCATTTAGATTGCTGTAACAAATAGTTTCCTAATGTATATTAGATCAAGACAACTAAAATATTATTTAGTTCAGGAAATATTCCTAGGTTGGGGATAGCTGGTTGACAGATGCTCCCTCTAATATGGTGGTTCTGGGCTGCAGTCTAGTTCTACCATGTAGCTCTCCCTTTTCCTATAACTTTATTGCATCTGCATTAAGCTGACAATGGGGGAAAACATGGAGTTGTACATGTTGAATTTTTTTATGAGCTACTCTTAGAAGTGGCTCACATCACTTCTGCTTACATGCCCTTAGTTAAGACCCATTCAGTAAGTCACACTTAAAGAGTCAGAAAATCTAATCTAGCTGTCTGCCACGATTGTTGTGTATGCTACCATTGCTTTTCATATTGTTTACTTATATAGCTCCCCATGTAATCTACTTGCATCTTTCTCTTGACCTTTTCCAATTTATTTTCCTCTTTTAACTTTAACCATGCTATTTTCTTGCTAAGATCCTTTAAAATCTTTGTATGCTTGTGAGAAGACCCAAATCTTTGTAAGGCCTTGGCCTCCACTTATGTTTCCAACCTCATCACCCTTAATATTTTTCTTTTTCTTTGCTCCAGAGGTACAGACTATCTTTGAATTTTTAAATCAGGTCTTGCTCCATCTAGCCACAGATCTTTGTAAATTCTGGTTTATCTCTGGAGCATGCCATCCCACTTCCTTCCTAGCTATCCCTAACTCATTTTTAGGATCCAGCAATAACTTCCCTTTCTCAAAGGAAACTTCCATGACCTCTCTGTTGGAAGCATGTTTGATATTCTTCCCTACATCATAACATTATCATAATTCATTCTAATAATTTAGTATATGTTTATGTGCATATTAGACTATTTCTGAATGTACAGACAATATCTATTCTTAATTTTATTTTTCTTTTTAGTGTCTGCTTCATTCTGCAGTTGTAGAAGCATATCTCTAGAAATCAAGTGTATTGCCATTTAATTTTCTCCTGCATACTTCTTTTTTATGTACCTTAGGTGTATGGATGGTCTTTACTTACTAATGATAGTAAGTAAATGATCTCAATGACTAACATGTGAGCACATTTCAAAATGAGTGAGATCATGAAGACCTATCAAGAGATGTGATTGCTCTGCATAAAGAAAGCTACTCAAATATTACCTAAAAGGTCACACACTTGATTTCCTTATTTTAGGTATTAGCTATTTTACCTCATAAACTAGAAACACAGGTAGGTATTTTTGAGTATTTATGACATGCCAGGAATTACAAAGTACATGCATTATTTCATCTAATTTTTATAATAAAGTTATTACTATTATTTTATGAGGAAATTAGAGAGAAGTTGAGTAACTTCCTGAGGATTACAGAATTACTCTGCGGGGAAGCTGCACTCTAAAGTAGATCTCTGTCTTCAAATGCTTTCTTCGTTGGAGACTATCAAAGCAGACTTCCCACCTTTTACCACAGGGACACATGATTCAGTCTTTAGGTCTAGAGACAAGTGGAATCATGGGGGAATTAGGAATCATTTGCGATCTGGAAGAAATCCTTTTGTAAAGGTTTTCTTCCCATTCTCCAACATAGTACAACATAACAGAGTGAGTGATGGTAAAGAGTCTGGTCTGTTTGAACCCTGATCCTAAAAAAAAAAAAAAAAAAAAAAAAAAAAACAAACAAACAGAAAATTTAGAGGCAAAGTTTGATCTGTAAGTGGCAGCAACATTATGACTAAGTTTCCTATTGCTCATATACAATCAGCAGTTCTCAGACTAAAGGATTTTCTCTTTTTTTGGAACAGAGTAGAGAGTAGCTCTGGAAACAGAAGTGAGAGAACTTTTATGAAGAACAGATTTTTGTTTTTCTAATCTAAAGGAGGAGAAGCCAAGAAAATTTCAGAGTGTGCCTGAACATTGAGAGTAAGTACATCCAAATCTCTCTAAGTAGATGGTAGGAAGTTGAAGCCAGGAAGCATGATGATTCTATAAGGTTTAAGGAAAGTGGCCTTTATGGAAAAAAAGTAGAATAAGGGAAGCTATTCTTCAGGAAGCAGTGGACCCAGGAAATTTGAGGAGGAGTTTACATGTTAAGATTCTATTTTATGGGGTACACCAATGTTATGATTATGGAACAAGCTCCAGCACAACTTGATGTCAGGGTCTGGTTTAATATTAATATATGGGTTTTCTAACTTTCAAACTTTTGTTAAGTTGATCATACTGTTTTTAAGAATTAGTGTGTGCTTTTCTGCTATATTATAGTTTGTGTTTACAATCTACTAACTGTTTAGAGATTAACCAGGTAGCCATGACATGCACGTAGAATAAACTGGCCTCTTAAATCTCAAAGAATCCTGAATCACTTTTTTTTTTTTTTTTCTCACCAGGATATTTCTGGGGATAGAAAAGAAGATTGGAAGAAAAGTGATTGCTCTCTCTCTCTCCTTCATATTCAAAATGAAAAGTTCATTTAAACACACCAAGCATATTGTGTGCTTCTTTTTGTGTAAAATGCTGCACTTCTGCAAGATGCCCAGAATACAAAGATGAAAAAGATAAGGTCCATGCTCTTCCGCTGAATCACTTAGCAAACAGGATTAGAAGAAAGAATCTGCAAACAGTGGGGATTTTTCTCATAGATAAGGATGGCAAGGACTGCAGGAGAGAATCCCAAACAGCTGTTGAGGGATGAGATGAAATAGGGAAGCCACAGGCATTTGGGCAGAAGGTGCTCCTAGCACAACACAAAGCAATTTCACATAGTCACGGATGTTTGGAAAGTGAAAGCTGCAGACAGACCACCCTGTGTGTGATCATCTGAGATGCATTGGCTCAATTTCAGCAAAACTGTCATGCCGCCTTAGGGACAGATCCGTAAAAGAAAAAGTTGAAATTGGGCAGTAGGTTATATTATAGTTTTGCAAATCCTGTCTGGGGAGAAAGGAAAAAACCTTGGAAAAAGCTATGCATAGGTATGTATGAAAGGACACCCAATATATTTTCATCAAATGCTTAATAAAAATGATAGTGTCAACACCTTCTGATAAAAGTAAAGACTAAATGTCTCTACACAGAAAAGTATCAGACATTGGCCTTTTCAGCTTCCTTAATGTTTACCTGGCAAGGTTGTATTAAGTTTTTTTCTTTTTTTTTATTTCAGCTTATTATGGGCGTACAAAAGTTTAGGTTATGTATATTGCCCTTGCCCCCCAACCCCGCCGAGTCTGAGCTTCACGCGTGTCCATTCCCCAGACAGTGCACATCGCACTCATCATGTAGATATACACCCATCCCCTCCCCCCACCTCCCACCTCTGTCCAATACCCAATTGGTGTTATTCCCAAATGTGCACTTAGGTGATGATCAGGGAAACCAATTTGCTGGTGAATACATGTGGTGCTTATTTTTCCATTCTTGGGGTACTTCACTTAGTGGAATGGTTGTGTTATTGACAGAAGCCTGGTCTTTGAATGTGGAGGACTGATATTCAACCACATTGGGCTAAGAGGAATATAAATTATCTCCTCAGTTTTCTCAACGCAAATTGCTGTCCTTCTTCCATCATAGACTAGTGAGAAAAGGCAAGACACAAATCTTGCTGTATGATGGCTATTTTTTTCAATTCTATTTCTCAAGTCAATTTTACTAGTTTTTATTTAGTAATTGTGTTATGAACTGGTCTGAATCCATGTGGGATTGATTTCTTCTCACACTATTTGGCATCTGAGAAAGAGAATGGCTGAAACTTGAAATTATGTGTGTTATGAAATTGTATATGAAATATATGTATTTCACATATGCACACATATAAATAACTGATTATTAATTGTTAATTAATATATATTAAGGGAATTGACTTTTATTTTATTGGGATTTAATTTTTTTTTCAATTTTAAAATATTAAGGAGGCGCAAAAGTTTTTGTTACATGGTTACACTGTATAATGGTAAAGTCAGGGCTTCCAGTGTATATGCCACCAGAAGAGTGTTCATTGTACCCAATAAATGAGATTTCTATCCCTCACGCCACACACTCTGCCTTCGTAGTTTTCAATGTCCTTTATGTCTTTTTGTGCCTGTGCGTACCCATCCTTTAGCTCCCACTTATTATGAGAACATGTGGTATTTATTTTTACATTCCTGGGATACTTCATTTAAGAAAATGGTCTCCAGTTCCATCCAAGTTGCTGCAGATGACATTACTTCATTCCTTTCTATGGCTGAGTAGTACTCCATGGTACATATATACTACATTTTCTTTATCCACTCATGAATTGAAGGGTAGTTAGGGTGATTCCATATCTTTACAATTGTGATTGTGCTGTGGTGAACATTAAAGTGCAAGTGTTTTTTGATAAAATGACTTATTTTCCTTACGGTGGATACCCAGTAATGGGATTGCTGGATTGAATGGTAGATCTACTTTAAGATCTTGGAGAAATTTCCATACTGTTTTCCATAGAGGTTATATTAATTTTCATTCCCACAAACAATGTATAAGTGTATGTTTTTCTCTGCATCCATCCTAGCGTCTGTTAAATGAGAAAAAAAATTCTATCTTTGGAGTCTTTAGTTTACAAATAACCGAAACTTTATTCAACTTTATTTAGGGAAAAACATAGAAAAATAGGGAATGAGAAGAAAGAAGGAAAGGAAGTCGGGTATGGTGAAAACATCAAAAAAGAATTTAAAAAGAATAAATATTAAATCTGCTGATGTAATCTTTGAAAACTATCATACACAGGTGCGGATTTAAAAATGAATCATTTCCTTCTAGAATTGCAGGATAAAAAAATGAATCATGTAAGAAAACAGAATGAGATAATGTTTCTAAAGGTTATTGCATTGCTGAATTAAATAAAAATAGTACTCTTCTGTAAATAAGAAAATAGCCTGAAATTTTTATATTACAACTCAAAACAATGTATTTTTATTTCTAGATTTTTATATAAAAGGCAAGGTCAATTGTTGCAAAATTAATACAGTCATCTACAACTTTATTTTTATGAAGAGAAAGTCTATCATTAAAATGGGCCTAGGATTGGGGAGGATATGTCTGTTAGTACATCATCTTATAGCTGGAAACTTTTATCTGAGCCTGGAGCACATATTAACAGTTAATTTAACAGATATTTACTGAGTGCTTACTACAATCCAGTAACTGTTTTGGGGACCAAGATAAATCAATGAATAAAGAAAAAAAAAATCTCTGAACTGACGAAGTCAAAACAGCCTATTATTTTAGGGCTCAGTGAAAAATGAAAACATAGGGTCACTTTTTTAAAAAGTATTAATAATTTCAAGGTAGTGACAAGAGAGAATTAAACAAAACAGGGAACCCTTCTTAGCATCATGTTCTGTATAATCGCGCAGATCCCATGTCTATAAAGCCAGCCCAGTATGAAGTTAAATCCTGTAAGATGAAATATGTGGTATATAGAGTTTAAGTATATTACCAACAGTTTCTGAAAATCTCCTCTTCTGTATCCTTAGATTGAAGAGAAGAATTAAATTAAAAAAAAAAACACAAATTCCTTTCCCTCAATGTGCCTTAAAACTATATTCTATTGGAACATTAATTTGACATTTGAAGAAAATTTTCATTATGCTACTGAAGAATAAATAATTATATTAATATTTAAAATAATTGGCTATGAAAAGTCTTATACAGAACACACAATGAATAAAATTTTAGTTCATAATTCTTCAACAATTCATTATCACTTAATTTACATTTATCTTTCCAACACTTAGGTTTTTATTAACTCTATTTAATATATGTATAGAAAATTTTTTAGAAAATACAGTTTGACTATATACAATAATTGCAAGACTCTTGAAGTCAGAGTTCCCCACCACCACCTCATTTTCAATCCCAACTCACCTGCACTTCCCAGCCTCAAACATAGTTAATAAAGTGTAACACCGTCAGGACTTAATAAATATCAGCTCTCTACTTTAGGATCTACATTTTGTGAATTAGATATCTATTCTATTAACTAGATTATTGCTCAGTAATCTCCTGAATAATTTTGGCAAAGCTCTGCAAACATTTGCTCTATAGAATCTGGAAACCCGTAATATTTGTTCCATCAGTGTTTCTATAATTGTACTATAATTATACAGTGGGTTGGAATTTATTTTACTGAATTTCATTTCCTCTGATACCTTAAAGCATGCACCATGGTTCAAGTATGACATTAGAGTTCTTGTATATTTCAGTATCATCCCACCCATCTACAAAAAAAGATGTACTCTCAATATAGTCTTTTTATTACTTATTTTATTTATTTATTTTTTATTTCAGTATATTATGGAGGTACAAAAGTTTAGGTTACGTATATTGCCCTTGCCTCCTGCCCCAGATCAGAGCTTCAGTATAGTCTTATTACATAAAAAAAAAACTTTTCACCAATTTATTTATGAATCATTTTCATATATCAGTTTCAAACATAGTGATATTCAAGAGATATGCCATTTGAGAATTCAGAGTGATTTCAGACATTTAATTATACTTTTTAAATTTAATTTTCTTCTTTTAAAATCATCACTCAAGTGTCTATGATGTTATCTCAATCCATATATAATTTAAATCCAAAACTTATTATTCTATTTGTTGTTTGTGTGGTAAACTGTGTTTACTAGATATGGAACTTTGAATTTTTTTTTTGATAAGGGCCTATATATGAGGCATATAGGACACTTTTTCTTTAATATACTGAAAATTCATGTTATTCTATAATTAATCATTTGGCTAAATTTTCTAATTTGAATATCTATTTCTACAAATATATGGTTCAATTATGAAAAATCAAATGGATATATTTATATTCCATAAATAAATATTTATTCAATATATTTTGTGTACCCAGAGTTTCTCATTTCATCTCTAAACTTAATTTTGGCAGACAGAAATAATAAAACTGGAAGGAATTATTTAGAAAATGAAGCTGTTGAGCTGCTAATAGGCATTAAAATAGGGTTAGAAGCTTTTGCTTCTGATAAATTCATAAATATCAAAAATTTGAGAAAACATTCATATTTTCATTGTATATAGCTTATAAAGTCCTTCTTATATTGTTGGAAAAAATTCATATTTCTGATTTCCAAATTAATTTTTTGCCATATACTATTCTGCAGTTTAAAATCTCAATATTTTAGATGCTACTTTAACTTTCCAACTGCAGCTACTCTGTATAGACACTCAATGCCTGCACAGGGCTCTAACCTCCCTTAATTTTCCAGGGATAAAAAGAACTATAGAAATTTTATGTCCAGACTGGAAATATCAAGATCCAGTTGCTTGCAACTGTTCACAAAATACAGATATTTCAGCAGATATACCTGCCATGATGTTGGAGTGAATCAATGGAGAAGCTTGAAACATGCTAGGACTTAGAAACTTCTGGTTACATTCCAATGACATTCCAATTTCTGGATCTGCTAATCTTGAGGCCATGTTGCACTTCTGTCTTTAGTGCACTGGAGACATATTGTTTATTCATTCAATTCTTGGTTAATCCCTTCATTCTATAATTTCTTCTGCATGTGTGGCTACTATGTGCCAGCTAGGGTCTTAGCATGCAAGATATGGCACACTCAACAGAGAAGATTGAAAACAAAAATTAAAAACAATATATGCAAAGTTGTGGGCAGAGTATAAAGAAATAGCAATAGATGACACAGTACATTGGAGACAGCAATATTTGGAAGGTTTATCTGCATATAGACTAAAAATAACAAGGAAATAGAGAAATTACCAATGTCTGAAGAGGGTATGTGTGTAATATCAGAGGAGTCTTGGCCTTTGGGGAGAGGAGGCAGGTAGTCTAGAAAACCTGGAGGGAGAATGTTAGGGAAGTAAATACTCCAGCCTCATTATATTCAAGACTTCTAGCTAGTATTTTCCATTAGCCAAATCCAACTAGAGCCTAAATGGAAAAGGGCCCAAAGCTTCATAGATATCGGCTTTCTGGGATACGGATCAGGGTGCCAGAGGATGAATTTTCGATCTGCATGAGCACATAGGAAATATCTATCTAGCTCAGTAGAGAAAAATATGAGCACCAGCATTTATCTGTGGATCACTATAAAATGAAGAGATCAAGCTAAAGAGTAAGAATTAGATAGCAGGACTGAGAAGTGGTTACTGAAATTGGAAAACAAACAGGTGGAAACTAACTAAAGAAAGTGTGTCAAGGAAGAGGAAGTGATCGACTATATTAAAAGCTGCTAGAAGCTTATTTATGATGAGAATTGAGAATTAACTATTGGATTGAGATACATGGTGGTCATTCATGACCTTGACAAGAGGAGTTTCACTGGAGTTTTGAGGAGAAATGCCTGCTTGGAGCAAATTTAGAAAAAAAAAACAAAAACCTGGAAATAAAATAATAGAGACATCAAACATATTGAGTAAACATAATAAAGATATCAAATTAACAGAAAGATTGTGCAGGGTTCTAGGAATTAGAAAGTGCAGTCAGGAAAGGTTTTTTTTTTTTTTCTTTTAAACAATTAAACAAGCGCATGTTTTTATGCAGATGGGTGTATACACAGCGGGCAGGAAAATTGTTGATGATGCAGACAGGAACCATGTAATTATGGGGTCTCTGCATTTGAAAGCAAGAGAGAATGCAACTAGTTCACAAGTAAAAACATTGCATTTAGGCATGAATGCCTTGGATAGGAATTTATATATAGTAACAAGAAGGGAAGGTATATTCTTTTAGAAAGGTGTATAGAAAGGGGGTGATTCACTTTTGTATGTTTCAATTTCTCAGAAAAATAAAGTTAAAAAGCTGAGAATAAGGATAAGGAAGGAGTGAGTGAAGTATTGAGGGAGTGCAAGTTGTGAAATATTTATCTAGGGGCATAGGTAAGCAACATGCTTGACAAATGTAGTCAGGTTTTGCTAGACATCAATAGCAGCCTTTTGTGTTGTATGGTAGTAAAATAAAAGTGAAATCACTCGCTACTGTTTATTCTTTCCCCCAGCAATATTCATGCACATGGGAGCTGCCACAGAATAAACGAAGTGTTAAATTAATAAGGATTAGATAAATGCTGCCAGTAAGTTAAAAGAAGAGAGAATGGGGAAAGGGAAGTAAGAGACAATTCAAGAGAACAGTTGGGATGATTGACCATAAAGTGTAAGTTGAGTACGTCATGTTGATCTCCAAGATGGCCATCAGTTTCAGTGATTTGCTAGGACTCACAGTCAGCAAATAGTCCTACTCATGGCTATGATTTATTACAGTAAGGATTAAAGCAAAACCTATACAGGGAAAGGCACGTGGGGCAAAGACCAGAGTAAATGAAGAACAAATTTTCAAAGGCCCTCTTCCAGTGGAGTCACACAGGACACAAATAATTTTTCCTGCAAAGAGTTGTGACATCTATGAAATGTTGTCTACCAGGGAGGCTCATTACAAACTCAGTGTCCAGGGTTTCTGTTGGGGCCTGGACAGGTAAGCCTCCTCTGTTAGGTGTATAGAAAAACGCTAGATTCTCAGAAGATGTGTCAATGTTCAACACAAACCACATTGTGCCTGCAAAACAATTTAGGCACAATGAGCCACTTTAATCATTTATGGTAGTAATAAAATCTCTCAAAATCTAAGTTCCCAGACACCAATCTTACAAGAAAGCCTTTTAAAGGATAAGCACTTTCAGACCTGCTATTGTTAACTCTTTTCTGCACATATAGAAAAAAAGAGAGAACACTTTGTGAAGAAAGGACCTGAAAAGTTGTTGGAAAGACTGGATTACTTATAGAATGAAAGAATTTCAGAATAGAAGTACTAGAGGTAATGAGTTCAAAACATAGAAGGTAAAATATTTTGGTCAGATTAGTGGGAAGCTTAAAACTGAGATTAGGGGGCATTGAAGCCAATAGAAATTGGAAGATCTAGAGTGACTGACTAAGATAGGGTTAAGGATAAGAACAAATGGAACAGAATATTTCATGAAACTCAGAGACCACAGTGTGGGAAGGATAATCTATGTGTATGATAAAATCACCAAAAATTAAGACAGAATAGGATTCAGAGAATAACATGGAACCAGGATCAAAAATCACTGTGAAGTGAAGGAAAGGAACACTGGGGGTCATTTGATAGATGGCTGCATTAATTGTATGTCCAGTGTTAGTCTGATGACTTGGTTTTTAACTGAAAGCCAGTTAGAGTGTAATTGTGTAAAAACAAACCCCTAGAACAAAACAAGGATGCAGTAGCAATGTAAATTTTCTGTAAAAATCTTTAGTTGTCATATGCTAGAAATTTTGGTTTTTTTATTGTATCATAACTCTCTTCCTTGGGCTGTGTTGCATGTTTTAAAGGAAGAAGAAACTGACTGGAAACAACAATGAGAAACCAGGAATACTCTACTCTATCTTCAGCCCTAGAGTGATAAAGGTTGTAGGATTAAAAAACAGCCATATTTTGAGAGGGCTTCAGGAAAAGAAGTCTCACAACCTTGGTTTCTATTTTTGATTACATATGCCTGGGATATTATTATATTGGCATACATAGGGAATTTCATTCATATATCTCATCCATTAAGATTGAATCAATTTATTCCTAAATTCATATCTCCAACCAGGTCTATCTTCTGAAACTCAGACTCATATATACACCTGCATAATTTCCTCCCCTAAAGAGCTCTCCCCACAGCCTGGCCCCTGTAACTGATGCAACTACAACTTTGCAGTTACTGAGCTCAAAAACTTTAATGTCATCCTTGGCTCCTCTCGTGCACACTCCACATCCTTTCTGTGAGCAAACCCTATTGACTCCAACTTCCAAATATATCCAAAAATGCTGTTATGAGCAGACACATGCATTCAAGTGTTGGATGAATGATCTGGCTTGTAACCAAAGTCTGAATAGTTCAAAGAGTTTATTTTAAATTGCAATCAAGGAAGTCTTCCTTTTGTATCTATGTACTATCTTGTAGTAAAGTTTCCCCCGAAAACCTGGATAAAATATCCAAAAAATAAAAATCTGTTTAAGGCTTCAGAGTGCTGCCAAGGCAGCCACAGTCTGAGAAGCCAAGACTGCAGGAGGAGGGAGAGTTGATCCTGGTGAGCTCAGCATTCTGTGTCATGCTTTTCTCCTCTGTGCCTCTGCCTACTCTGGCCATGTGGTGAGGCTCAAGGGTAGCTGAGAAGACAAACAGAGGGCAGCAGAAAAGAGAGGGGAAGCCAGTAACGCTTGTGGCAATATTACAGAGATAAAGAGGTAAAAATTGCACTTGCAGATTGTAAAGGCAGCCAGGATACAAAAGAACAGGTTCCCTGAGAAAAACGACAGTTGGAAAGAAGTGAGACTGGCATTGCATTTCTTACCTTCAAATCAGTTGGTGAATTTGTAAGCCACAGAGTGCAAGAGGCTAATAAGCCAAGCAGAATCAACTGAAAAACAGAGTGGAGTTTAAGGTAGAAGAATAGTACTTAACATTTAGACTGGCAACAAAGACATTCAGTTCCGTTCAGGGAGAAGGAAAGGGAAATGTTGTAATTCTCTTATGATTAAATCTTTAATCTTGGAAAATGATCAGAGTTCACCTCCCTAAATATTAATCTCAATCCCTAAAGTTACTTTATTTTTATTTTTATACTTTTTGATGTGACATTGATAAGTAATATTTTCCCCTTCAACTGTGAATTAATATTGATAGTTTATTTTTCTTACTAATTTAAGAACTCCTAGAAATTAATGAGGTATTATAGTCACAAATTTATCCAGCAGGTATATAGAAAGCATTGTTTCAACATTTTTCTATATGGCAATTGCAAATGAATCTGTTCTTAAAAATTTACCAATAAAATAGATGATAAATGTATTTTGTCATTATATATCACATGAAAGATATATTGGCAAGAACAAAGAAATACAGAATTATTATTTAAAGATAAAATGGAACTACTGATAACATATTCCAAGCATATATACACCTTTCCTTCTCTGTTTCACAAAGTAGAAATCAAATGGCCTGAGTAATAACCTACTGCAGTTGTTCATAGAATAACAATCTTAGTTTGCCAAGTTGTAGGTGTTGACCGGAATGATTACGTAGTAAAACAAAAAAAAGAGAACTCTAATCAAAGCTTAAGAAACTCTGAATCAAACTTTCTAAAGCTCCTCTGTTTGTTCGAAAGAAATTTATTTTACTGTTATTTATCCTTGAACTTGTGAAAGTCTAAAATAATGTATATTATTTAGATCATTAAAACTTTATATTATTAATACCTAAAATTGAATTAAAATGGCTTTGCTGGTGAGGTCTGGTCTCTGCTCCTTGCATTCCAGCACAGTGCCCCGTGACAAATGGAGCTGTGGCTCAAGTGGTCCCAAGTGTGACTCGGGGGTCCCAAGTGTGACTCGACCTTCCACTCGTAAAGGTACAAGTTGTAAACTTTGGAGATGCCACATGGTGTTAATTCTGCAGGCCCACAGAATGCAAGAGCTATGGAGGGATGACAGATTCCGTCTAGATTTCAAAGGATATATTGAAGAACATGTGGGCAAAGGCAAAGACTTGTTGCCATGGTGGAGCCACCACAGGGAATCCCCACCAGGGCAATGCCTAGGCCAGCCTAGTCCAGCCATGGGAGCTGGGCTGCCAATAAGAACTAAGAACTGTAGAGACACCAGCATGCAAAACCAGCCTGGGAGAGATAAGGTATGGGCTGAGCCCAGGAAAGCCATGGAGGTGGGGCTGTGTAAGTTCTTGGGGGCCCAATTCCCAGCCAGTGTGCACAGCACACTGGACATGGAACCAAGGAAGATTATCATCCAACTTTGAGATTTGATATCTGCCCTCTTGGGTTTTAGACGTGCTTGGAGACTGATATCCCTTTCTTTTGTCCTATTTCTACCTTTTCAAATGTGAGTATCTACCCTGTGCTTGCCCTGCCGTTATAGTTTGGAAGTAAATAACTTGTATTGATTTCACAGATGGAACTTTGGAATTTGGACCTTTGAGCTGATACTAGAATGAGTTAGAAGTTCGGAGCTATGGGGATGGAATGTATTTAATTTGTATGTGAGAATGACATGAATTTTGGGAATCCAGGAGTGGAATGCTATGGTTTGAATGTTTGTCCCCTCCAAAACTCAAGTTGAAACTTAATTCCCAATGTGGCAGTAATGGGGGTGGGGTCTTTAAGATGTGATTGGGTGGTGAGGGCTTTGCTCTCATGAATAGATTAATCCATTCATGGGTTGATGGATTAATGGATTATCATGGGATTGGGACTGGTGGCTTTACAAAGAATAGAAAGAGAGACCTGAGCTAGCATGCCCATACCCCTCACATGTGATGCCCTGTACCACTTTGGGATTCTGTGAGAGGCCCTACCAGCAAGAAGGCCCACACTAGACAAGACCACTCAATCTTGTACTTTTCGGCTCCTATAACTATAAAAAGTAATTTTTTTTTCTTTATAAATTACCCAAGGTATTTTGTGATAAGCAACAGCAAAAAGACTAAGACAAGTTGGTAAACCCAAGCCAGAGTTTGACAGCCCATGTTCTTGTTTAACTCACAGGAATGTGGGGTTCTTCATTTATTAGTTTGTTTCCTTGTTAAAAATATTACTGCCCTACTTCAGGTAAATATTCTCTATCATTTATCATTTTGTTGACTGTTAAGACTGTCCTAACTGATCTTCTTGGTTCTAGAATATACTCTGCTTTTGCTAGACTAAGATGCATTCAAATATAAAGAGCTGGTTAAGTCATCTCCCTCACTCTACCTTAATTTAAACTTCAAATTCCTTAATATAGTCGTTATGTTCTCCTTTACCTGCCCTTTCTTTCCCTTTTATCCTTTCCTGTGCCTTTTGTAGCTTTAACTTTTACCACTTCCCCTTTCCTACTAAAGCCCAATCATCAAAATTACCCCATTTTTCCTCAACATTACCATGTTCCTTTTCAATTCTGCACATTTCTGAGAGAAATTTTCTTTGCTTAGGATTTCTTTTATTTCAGTCAGGATTTCCTCTGTTGCCCAGGCTAGAGTGCAGTGGCACCATCATAGCTCACTGCAACCTCAAACTGCTGGGCTCAAGCAATCCTCCAGCTTCAACTTCTCAAGTAGCTGGGACTACAGGTGAGCACCACCATGCCTGGCTAATATTTTTAATTTTTTGTAGAGACTGGGTCTCGCTCTTGCCCACGCTTGTCTCAAAATCCTGGCTTCAAGTGATCCTCTTGCCTCAGCCTCCCGATGTCCTGGGATTACAGGTGTGAACCACCGTACCTGGCTATGCCTGGGATATTTTTTTCCTCTCCTCTTTATGTGGTTAAGTCCTACTAATGTCTTAGTTCTCAATATGAAAATTACCTCCTCCTTTCTTGAAAAAGCCCCTCCACTCACAGTCTACAGGGGCAATATTGGTTTGTTGTCTCTAATATCTTGTATGTTATCACAGAACTTACTATAGTTATTTTAATGCCTATTTAATTATTTGTTTTTTACATTTGATATTAATCTCTGTGATGGAAGGACCTGTGTTTTGGGTCCTCTAGTATCTAAAGTGTTTTTAATATAAATGACTGGAATATAGTAGTTTTATATTAATACTAAATATTTATTACATAATGAACGATGAATACATAGATGAGAAATGTAATGTTTGGAATAAAGGAGCTGTAGAATATAGTAAATGATTGTATGGGATCTAAGGAAGGAAAACAAATCTAAAATGACAGAATAGTGATACCGCATAAAAACAAAGATCTGAGGAAAAAGAAATTTTTGTGGGAAAATATAGTTAATTCTAATTTAAGAATAGTAAACTTAATTTGAAGTTGTATGGATAAGTATAAATGCTCATTACAAAGTATGAAAGCAGAACTAGAAATTAGAATATAGAAGCCTAGCTATATAGACAGATCTAGAAGCAGATATCATTTTAAAGTTAGAATGCAGTATAAGGGCCAAGAAAAAGCAAACAAAAAATCTCTTTTTTTAGTGGTATGAAAATACTATGATGACTAATAATTATGAGATTAGAAAGTAGTACTAACTCAACACTTGAAGAACTGTTCTGTATCCTCTCTGTTCTTTAAAAGTAATTGTCATGTAAATAATCAAGGCAGTAGAAAAAAAGACAATGACAAGGGAGACAGTGAAGCATGCTAAAATGAGAGACATTGATGAAGCAACAAAGGAATCAAGGCTTAAAACATTTAGGTATAGTACAATAAGGCAGTCAGTCAGCAGATGTTGGGACCAGAACTCCAGAATATGTGGTTTTTAAACTATGTTTTAAATTTATAAAAAGGAAGTGATTCTGAGTATTATTTTAGAGTCAGCTGGTATAGTATAGCATGAATCTGTAGGGGTTTTATATCGGGATGATCTAGCCATTAAGAAGAATGAGAGAATTCAGTAGTGTGGTTTGAGAAATATTGCTATGGAGGCTAAGGGATTTTAAGAATTTGAAGTAAAAGAAACAATATTTAAAGAAATGATAAAAAATGATTTGGTTAGGAAAAGTGAGAGAGTTAAACAAAGAAAGTTAAAGAAGTTAAAGTTAAGAAAAAACTCAAAGGACATTATTTTGGAGGTAGGTTTAATCTAAGATGTTGGAGATGGTTAGTCACTGATGTGGCAGAACACAGAACTTAAAGATACCAGAAAAGAGTCCTAGTTTCTCAGTCAAAAAATGATCCTTAGTTTAATGTCACCATGGGTAATATTAAAGAAGCCAAATGGTCCTCATCATAGAATTCCCAGTAACATATATTAAGATCAGTGTTAGGTTGCAAGGTAACAGTACATACCCATATAAAGGAAATCCTGCAGTAACTAGAGAAATTTTATATGTGCTCACTGCCAGGAATTATCCCAGAGATACATGGGCAAAATATAAAATGAAGTTGGAATTGAAGCTTAATTGCTCACACAAAAATACTGGCAAAATGCATGAATGGAGGACTTGTTAAATATATTGTGTTATATCTACCTAGTTGATAACTATGCAGGTATTTAAGAAAAAGGAATGAAGAGCTTATATTCTGTTGTGGTATGATTTTCACAACATATGTGTAAGTTAGAAAAAAAAAATGTTGCCAAAGAGAATTTATAGCTTTCTATGTCATATGTTTTAAAGGGAGGTAGAATCAAACACACTTGTTTACATATTGTCTTAAAAAGAAACTGTAGAACAATAAAGCAAAAACTAATTTAAAACAGTGATCTACAACACAAAATAGAGAGTAGGGTGAAGGGAGAATTGGACTCAATTTTATAAAGGGGGCAATGTAATGTATATTCAATTTCTGTGAATATGTTTTGTTTAACAGTTTTGATTTGAGAAAAAAAATGTTTTTTAAATCCTAAAAATTAAACACTGAATGAACTGACTTTAATTGTTTATCTAGTTGATGACATAAATACACAGAAAAATATTTCAAGTAATTTTAAAATAGAGACCTTCTACTTTAAACAGCAAACATTTCTTGAAAAAATAGGAATTCATATGAAAATAATGACCAGAAACCCTTTTTTCCACTATTGTATAACAGAAAAAGATTTAATGCTTTTTGCATCAAGAAAATCCCTAGAACAATGTCATAGAACATGACTGAAACTCCACAACTCTCTCTTCTCTCTCTCTCTCTCTAAATATATATATATATATTTAAAACATAGTGTATCTATTTATATATATATGGTAAATACATATTTTCTTCCTCTATGTGTGTGTGTGTGTGTGTGTGTGTGTGTATATATATATATATATGTGTGTAATTAACTATCAGGCTTGCATATAAAGTATTTAAAATCTCTCTTTGTTCAGTAAGTAAGGAGAGTTGAACAGTTGTGCTATATGCAGTTACATGTACTGTTTGTATTTTCCATCATAAATATCACATTTGCAATATAGCATATCTATAACAGTCACTAACAAATTTTTTCAAGTGTGGAAAAAATTTACAATATAAAAAGGAAAATTTACTGCACTAAATTTTATTCATTCAATAAAGAGTATGTGCCACCTCTCAAGTAAAATGTAATAAAGCACAATATGATTTATGCATTCTTTTAAATTATAAGTGGTTTGATTAGCTGCTCCTTTTTGGTGTCATTTTCCTTATGTTCTGACTGAATAAATTCAGTAATTGTTATTCCTTAGAGATGAGCTTTCAGAAACTGTCCTACATTTTTTTCATTAATGTCTTTAAACCTAGGCTTCTTTTCAAGAACATTTTCATCCCTGTGTTTGCCATCTTTTTAGAGACTTGGAAGTAGAGATAGGGTACACAGATAGTGTCATTTGTATAGCACTTACTATTTGTGGAGAGCATCTTTGCTGATTTTTTCCAATGAACTCTAGAGATTTGATTATAAATCAAAACCTTTCCAAAAACCTCCAGTGAATCTTTTGGTTGACATACACATAAAGAAAGATAGGATCTTAGCAACAAGCTGATATGCCTTGAAAGCTGTCAGAACTCTCTGGTCCATGGATTGTAATACAGTATTCAGAGTATGAAAACATTTTGAAAATTATAAGTATGCTCAATGAAATTGGCCATGTATTTAAAAGAATTGTCAATGTTGAGCAAGGCCTTCTTTGTGATATCTGTTTTGCTATGTAATACACTATGAAGGAAACAAACACTACTTTACATAGTCCACAAATACCTCTTTTTTGACCCAGGTTTTGTAATTCAACCTCCAAATAATTGGCAATTTTCCTTCGGTCATTTTTTTAACAGTCTGGAGGTTTTTATAATATTGCACAAATAAGGTTTTGAACTTATCATCTTACAATTAACTTTGAACATTAAAGTCAGCTTGTCCTTGGAGTCTTTGAGACCAGGCATCTTCTTCTGAGAGATAAAAACACTGCATGGACAGTGGTTCCATGGAGCATGACAGGAGTCCCGAGTCTGTTGAACCTGTAAGACTTGCTTTCAATATCTCTCTCTTTGCTGACTCATGTCTCTCCTCCACAGTCTTCATCTCACCTTCAATCAAGGTCACCTCCTTTATTTAGTTGGATCAACATAATGAAGAAAGGCATGTCACTATTACACTTAATCTGTTCTACTAGTTATTTTACAAGTTTTTCTATATAATGAATAGGCATTATTTTTATATTGTACATTTTACTATCATATACTATCTACATAACTTCCTGAAATTCATGTTTATTCATTATGATGATACTATGTGCTGTTGTAATTGGCATCTTCAGCATACCTATATCTTTGCAATATGCTCCTTTAACCAAGACTTTGTTATTTTCTCATTTGCATTTGTTCAACACATCTTCTCAAATTTTTTATTTCAAATATGGTTCAAGAGAAATAAAATCAAGGGCTAAATAAGAGAGCACCGAAAAAGAAATTCAGAACAAATGCAAAACGTCAAACACTTTTTTCAATTAGTGTTACTGTGAGTTGCCTCTGTGAGTGCTAGCAACATCTCAGTTGCTCTTGCTGACAATGAAACCTTTCCTGAGATGATATACTTCTGAAGTTCTGACATTGTATTTGAAATGGAATTCAAGAATATTTCTTGCATTATTTTTTTTTTACTTCAAGTTATCTAAATTTAAAAGAAGAGAGATTTCTAAATATTCGACCAAAATCATTAAATTGAAAGAGTATATACTGAATGTGAATATTCAATTAAGCGGGGGTAAAGGAGCATTCTAACATTTTGAAGAAGGTGACAGGATCGTCCAGGTATGTCCATAGTTAGATTTTGCCTTCCCACTTGGACACATCCAAAGGACAAAAATCAAAAATAAGTCTTAAATTGAATTTATTAATAACAGTTTTAGAGGTGATATTTATATTCTCATTTGAAACTATTATGTATATACAATAAGATGAAGCAAATAAGTAATTGCATTCTAGTCATTAGGAACCACAATTCTGGCATAAGGGGAAAGATTTTGAATTATAAAATTTAGGAAGTTTTAATTATAAATTAAATTATAATTTATAAATTTATAAAATTTAATTAGGAAGTTAATTAAAATTCAGTTGCACCAATTTTGAATCGAAAATATTAATAAAAGAAAAAAAAAGATTAGTTAATGGCTGTTCAGCTTAGTTTAATAGTTGTTTTCTCCTATTTATTATTTGTAGAATTTACTTATTTATTAAAAAATTTATTGTCAAATAGGAGAAGTGATGCTTTGTTACAGCTACATATTTGCCCAGATTTTATCTCACTGGAAAAAAATTGCTGTAACTTCTGGGGAAATAGAATTTATTTAGTTTTAAATACATAAATTTATTTAATCCAAATTCTCTATTAGGATGACATCTAATTCTGAAAATTTATGATGTGAAATTTATGGGTCACATAAAAGATTTATCTAATATGTATTGAGTCAAAAGGTCTAGTTTTGATCACAATTCTAATGCCAACATGCTTGTGACTTTAGTCTAAGGCATCCAATTTTCATACAATTCCGTTTTCTTTTTTATTTAATTTTAAATGACAGAATTTTTGCTAGAATATATTGTAACCCCTTGCAGCTCTAAATAGCATAGTTCTACATTGTAAAGGGGAAGTTGCCTAAGATGTGGCCACTATAGTTTTTTCAAATATTATGATATTAAGCAATTTAATTTGATTTCTACTTATCATGTTGTATTTTTTCTTACCTAAATGCATATTTAAGGTTTCCAATTAAAAATACCATAATGTTAACTAATTTGAGCTCGGGCAAGTAAAATCACGTTCAGTTAATGACTTCTATTTTTATGTTTCCTTCTCTGTCAAGTGTTAAGCATATGATGAATGACCTCTTTTGCATCGAAGCTACATCCACAATTGGATTGCATCCACAAATTCAGTTGGAAGAGATATATTCACTCATATAGATTTTAATGCACTGTATATTGTACAATTATATTCATATATCTATACCTTTTATAATAAGAATTGAATGACTTAACTACACAGTTCTGTAGACCTACTGCTATAGCATAAAAGGTAAAGTATAAAATAAAAGGTCAAAGTTAGTAATAAAGAATGCATCCCTGTTTTGGAATAGATAATCAATATTTTTTTTTAAGTCTTAAAAGTCTTAATTATAGTTTGACCTCTGTCCCAGGACAGAACAAAATACTACAGGCCCTTACCGGCTTATACCTGACACTGCCTTTATCACTTTGCAGGCAATCTCTAGTCGTATTTCTTAATCCTACTCAGGCAAAATAAAAAAGTAATGAAATAAAAAAACGTGAAAATAATCACTATGAAAATGCAAAAGCACACAAGTAAAAAGAGATAGAGAAATCTGACTGCAGGAATTGATTGGATGCATCCGTCTACAATAGAAGTGGTGTATATATGTGTGCACTAACATGTTTGTGCAATTTTTAGGCTCTGGCTATATGCCAGGAAATATTATTCTTACATGGGAAGTATGGTATCTGATACAAACTCTGTGTAATACAAGATTATGCAATAAGAGGAAAAATATCTCCCTTTAATGCATAGAGTTCCTTAAAATGTTGTATGACAGAACTTAAGAAGGGAAAAAAATCGGCAACTCATAAAATATACATATATATAATTTCTTGTTTTCAGTAATTTGTACTGTGATCCTTACAATACTTAGGAATTTCATAAGAAATGTTTTTGGCTATGTGAGCTGCCAGCTGTCACATGTGCCGCTGCTGATAAAATAATAATTTTCCTGTAAAATAAATATATAGCTAAAAGAGGCTAAGAAATTTAGTGAGCTAAAAAAGCTCAATCTGATTGAACATACATGTGTTGGATGCCCATAATATACATTGCATTCTGCCCTCTGCTATGTGCAGGGTCTCCTTTACTCTTGCTTCAGTCGGAGGTATCTTTCCTCTTTCAGTTGTAAAAGGAATCAAAAACGTGCATTTGAGCTTAGTTTTTATTTCTGGGTAGAGAAAGATAAACACATAAAAGCAACATCTAACCATTTATAATTACTCAAATAATGTATGTTTATTGCAAAAAAATAAGAAAATTTAAAAAAATAAGTATCATCCTAATACCTACAGATAGCTATTAAAAGTTAGTACAGTTCTTTAAGACTTAAATAAATACAGGTATATTGACATACAAATATTAATATATATGCATATACTTTTCATAAAAGTATGATTATGTAATACTATTTATAGCTTGCTTGTTTCACTCAGTAATATTAAATAGTTTGTAAACACCTTGCAATCTCAAAAATCTGCTTCCATACAATCATTCGTTTATCATAATTTTATTGCATAACTTTTATCTGTCTTAATCCATGTGTGCTTCTATGACAAAACACCTTAGATTGGGTAATTTATAAACAGCAGAAGTTTACTTCTTACAGTTCTGGAGGCGGGAAAAATCCAAGATTAAGGTGCTGGCATTAATGTCTGGTTAGGCTTATCATTAACGATGGAGGCTTTCAAGGGATGTTTTGAGTTACATACATTAATAACTACAGGAATTATGGCCTCTGCCTACAGAGAGAACGCTTAAGATTGCAAGAAAACGTGAAATGAGAAGAGCCAGTCATTTATTTTTACCACAAAGCTCAAACACACTGCAAGTGGAATACCAATAGAACATGTTGCCATAATAGCAAGGAGGATAGATGCAGGTCTGTATTATTATGAAACAAAAGACAGTTTAATTTACCCCCACACATTCCCATACACACACACGCATGCACACACACAGAGTTGATGAAATATGCTTTATGCAACTGACCAAAAACAATAATAAATATTCCAGATGCTTACAAAGGAGGGACATTCACTCTCCCGTGACATTAGCTCCCTGCTCACTCAACACTCCTGAAACGGAACTTTAGGTAGGTTTGGTTGGAGACTAAGAGATTGGGCTGGATAGAAGGTAATAACTTACATCATCAAAGTGAGCATTTTTGTGTAGTCTTACTGTGTTCAGAAAAAATAGATCGTTTGTATGAGTAATTTTTATAATAAATCTTAGTTGTTCCTTAAATATTGGTAATATGAACAAGAGACAATTGAGTGACTAATTGGGCAAAAACATAATGATGGAAAGCCTTACTACTTGTTTTAAATTTAGGTTGTAAAAGTATAGGAAGTTAAAAAAACAATTCCTTTAGTGTATCTGTGTTTGCATTGGATTCCTAAATACATTTTTAACTTCATTAACCTTTATATGGCTAATAATTCCAGAAAGATATGTTTCTTATTCAGGTCTGCTTCTGAATAATTTATGATAAATAAAAGATTGTCATGAATAATTTGAGGATATCTATTTAATAGGTGATGAATCTCTAAAATTACTGACATATATTTAAAGGATAAATATATTTGCTTTTATGAATAAAACAGTTTCAAATAATTTCAATGGCAAAAGAATATTAAGCTCATTAAATATATCCTATATCTATATCTATATACATATTCATAACTATAATTTAAATACTTAAAATATGATTAAGCCCCACCAAAAACAGTTTATACCATTCTTCCTAGGAATGACTTTATGGAACTGTTCTTAAATAGCCTAGAATTACATAAACTTTAGCACTTTCTCAGTATTTAAATTAGATTACACATTTATTGTACACTAAATACATGATATTGTAATAAAGTTAAATGAATAAGGGTGAGTTAATTTAGTTGCCATATAATTATTCCAATAAGGAAAACAGTAAATGTGCTTTATCACCCTAATTAATACATTAAACTTGCAAAGAATCTGAACATTTAACTGGTATTTAACCAAATAACTATAGTGAGTTGATTGGATATCAATTAATTGCCAAAATTAGCATGTTAATGAGTATTTATTTTACTATAATGGTAATTATCTAGGAGATTACTAATTGAAATACTTTAAACTTTTGAATTATATTGATTTTCTTTTTAGAATATCTATATGGCAACAAAATGCATATACTTTATATGATAAAACTCAGGAACTCAGAAATAAATTAATATTTAGCTCTCCAAATTTATTAAAACTTCCTAAATATACCTAAATATATGCAAAAGGTTTTATCTCCATTTATTGTTTCTAAAGCAGGATACTTTCATCAGCTTAGCTTTTTCTAATGTTTAACAAACTTTAAAAAATGTAGTGAAGTGCAAAAGAGAGTAAAGAGAGATGTTTTATCTGCTTACTTTGATCCAGCTTTGGATAACTTGTCATGCGGTGCTGGTCAGTTTTTCCAACTTATTCTTACAATCTAAGTATAATGCAAATTATTGTTCTCTGTAATTACAGTGCTAATCACTGTAAATATATATATGTCCAAAAATATATGAAAGAATATTAAAGTTTTCAAAAATCTTTTGAAATCATCAGTCTTGACCCCTTTTGCTTGCCTGTTTTTTCAAAATATTTATTTATTTATTTAAATATTAAATGATAATTGTACATACTCCTGGAATACATAGTGACGTTTTGATACATATAATGTATAGTGATCAGATCAGGATAATTAGCATATCTATCATCTCAAACATTTATTATTTCTTTGTGTTGGGAATGGCAAAAGACATTGAATTGATTTTCTACTTATGCCATAACAAATTACCAGAAGGCTGTGGCTGAAAATAACAAATATTTATTATCTTATAGGTCTGAAGTTCAGATATCAAAAACAGGTCTCACTGGCCCGAGATCAAGATGCCAGCAGGACTGCATTCCTATCTGGAGGCTCTAGGAGAGAGGCTATTTCCTTGTCTTCCCGGCTTCTAGAGGTCACTTACAGTTCTGGTTCAGAGCCCTGTTTCTCCATCTTCAAAGCTAGCAATATTACACTCACACGCTTAAAGATTTGACTCGGGGGGATAGGGGTGGGGGAGAGGATGGGTGTATACCTACATGATGAGTGCGATGTGCACTGTCTGGGGAATGGACACTCTTGAAGCTCAGACTCGGGGCGGGGGGGTGGGGTTGGGAGGGGCATGGGAAATATATTTAACTGGAACTGTTGTACCCCCATAATAAGCTATAATAAATAAAAAAAAGAAAAGAAAACATTAGGAATTTTAAAAAAAATAAAAGCTAGCAATATTGCTCTCTCTTTCTCCACAATCTCTGCATCACTGATCTTTCTTCCCTCTTCACATTTGTCCCTTAAGGGTTCTCCATTTTTAAAGACTCATGGGCTGTCATTCTGCCTAGCTTGAAAAAGTGAGATGGGCCAAAACAAATTTGCTCTTTGAAAATTATAAAGTAGTTAACAAACCGAACCATAACTGATACAGTGGTGTCTTCCAAAAATCAAAACCAGAATTTTTAATATGATTTGTATTTGTGTAACCCTTTAAAATGTTTCTCAGGACCTCTTTGAAATTTTGTAGCTATCAAAAGTGACTGAATTCTTATAATGCTTACTATGAATTTCCTTCAGCATAACTTCCCACATCCTTCTAGTGTATTACATAGGCTAGAAAGCTAAAAACTACATATCTCAGGTACCCGAGCGGATAAAGAACTTACAGGGAATTAAATTTGGTCAACCATAAAGGGAAGGCAAAGTAAAAGAAAGGCCATCATCCCGAAATCTTGTTTCTCATTGTTGGCAAGCATGTTCCTAAAGAAGTTGAGTTCCTATGCACAGGAATTAAGTGTTCAATTTAAGTAGTGGTCTCTGCTGTGTACTTTGCTTACAGTGTCATGTGACCAAAGTCATGGTGAGAGGATGACCTGGGCTCTGCTGTGGAGATTCTAGGAGAATAATCTATTTCCAGGTTTATTTCGGGTTTTAGCAGAATTCAGTTCTCTGTGGTTGTAGGTCTGAGATTTCCATACTCTATGTCAGCCAGGGATTGTTCGTAGCTTTTAGACGCTGCCCATGTTCCGTGGCTTGCGTATTCCTCTATCCTCAAGCCAACACACCCTAATCATTTTTCAATCTCTCTGACTCCTTCATCTGCTTTTAAGGGTTCATGTGATTATATTGGACCTACTAAAATAATCTATTAAATATTATAGTCTTCCTATATAAGATCTAGTGGTTAGCAACCTGAGCAACATCAAAAAGTCGTTCATGCTATGTAATGTAACATATTCACAGTGTGATCAACAAGTAGCAAATATAATTGAGGCTAAAATTCTATTTATCATGTGTCATCACCCCAAAATTTCACTTCCCCAGTTCCTGGTATTTTCTTTACTCATTCCATTGGCTAGATTCCCCAGCACAACGTTGAATGGTATTATAGTAAGAACAGCAGACATTTTGTCTTATTTTGATTAACAGTAATATCCTTCTGATTTTGGTCAAATGTATAAACTATCACATAAGAAAATAATATTGGTAAATAAATCTTTTTATTCATTTTGCAGAAATCAGAATAATAAGCTTAGAAAGTATTAAAATTATAGTAGACATTTATTATAGTTGTTATTGCTATTATTTGGACACATAACCTCCTACTTGTCACAGCAGTAATAATAGTGGTGATGAAGAGATGATGGTTATGATGATAAAAATAATAATCGTAAACATTTATTAGGGCAATAAAAGTGATATTTGAAGCTCCCAGCATATAGTAGACACTCAGTATCAACTGAGCATGGGTATCTTTTAATTATCTTCATGATATTATAATAATAATTATTAGTATTGCTTAAAAAATTAAACAATTATTTTTGAAATAATTAATTAGTTTAGACCTTCTGCCTAAACTATCATACTTTTTGTATAATAAGCTTTTAGTTTTTCTGTGACAGTCTTCTATATAATTTGAGGTTTTTAATAAACACTAATTACATTACATTTAGTGTCAAAAATATTTATAATTAGGTAAAAAATACATTTTAAAATATTCTGATTAAACACCTCATTTAGATTAGAAATGACCTTTTATTGATCACCAAGTAATTGACTTTTGTCTTTCTGTCCAATCAACAACACTGATGACCTTTTGGAAAATAAGAAGAAAACTGTCAAACATACCCTTGATAGCCCTTAAACAATATTTTTTTCAAGTTATTTGTTTTGATAAAAAGGCAAAGCCCCAGTAAAACTCTATAATTAAAAGAAGAATTGATTTACTAGTTATTTTCTCAGTCCTTGAATAATGTCCTTTTTATGTACTTGGAGGCAGTCCTATTACATTTTTATCCCTTCCTAAAACCTAGGAAATTAACAGTTTGGTGTGTTACATGACCTGAAATTAATTTGTGTATCATCAAACAATTATTACTCAGTGACTTCCAGTAAAGTGAGTAATTGTTTACTTTACTGCCTATTCAGTAATTACAGTGTTAGCAAGACTTTTAAAAGATGTTTTTTTTTCCTCTTATTTATCTTCTGAAGAAAAGTAATTTTTAAAGGAAATTATTCACTGGATCTATGTTGTCAAAATACAGTTAGATGATTTTTCTGGTCACAGATCATTGACCCAATAAACTGGAGTCATTATGCTCATTGTAGTTTATTAGATGCCAGACGTGTGTAATAATAGCTCAATTCAGCCCTCCAAGTGAAGACACAAATGGTCAGTTTGCTTGTAAAGATCAAATGCATAATAGGTTGAAGCAAATACATCAAGTGAGCATGCCAAAAATAATGTGCAGTCCTTCAAATTTGAGATGAAATTTTGACTCACCTTCCATAGCATTGTTGATTTCCGACGTCCCTCATTAGGTTCCTCCAATGCCATTAGTTGGAGTACCAACTAATCATTCTGTAAATTGTCAAATAAAAGTAAAAAAAAAAAAAAAGAACACAATAAAAAATAAAGCTGTAATAATAAACGGCATGTGCTGAAATTTTGAGGAGAAATGAAGTGACTTTTCATTAGAGGTAGGATAAGAAAACTAGGGAAAAATAACTTCTATTCTCACTTTCCCAGTGCCTATATAAATATCATGATATATGTTCCTTCTATACCTTCTTAAGGGCCATATAAAGATCTTATACTTTTCAATTTGCCTGATGTCATCCATTCCTATCTCCACTTATGTATAAGAAACTTGTGCATAGATGCTAGGTAACATCCAAAAGTTAAGACTAGTCTGTCAAGCAGTATAATTCTCCATTTTCTAAGCCACTAAAAAAATGTTTTTTTTTGATATTTTATAGAATAGGAACAATGTTCAATAATTACATCATAGAGACATACTTTTAATATTTTTAAAAGATCCAAAACTGAAATGCAGTAGGCCTCTTGCCTTCAATGATCTTTGATGTTCTTGAGCCTGAAATCTTTAAGAAATGTTAACCAGAGATAATTTTTCACTTTATAAATATAAGCTACAGCAAAGTCTTTCTTTACTCTTGTGAAGAAAATTGTGTGCTGTCTCTGAAAGTGTGTAACATTTGTAACCTAACTTTCATTATCATGTTTAGAAATAATTCCTCTCTCTTGTCTTCATGGAGTGACTGTTTCTCATTTCTTTTAGGTTGTAAGATTTCTAAGTAGATGGATTTTGGAAAAATATATTCTAATTTTTATGAAGAAAAAGCAAATAAAACTCTGGGGGAGGGATGCAGTGGGGGATGGGTGAGTTGGAGAATAGAAAGACAATTACTAAATAATTATTCTAATGAAGCTGTGTAAACTATGATGTCAATATAACTTTTATGGGATAACTTTTGTGTCTAATAGACAATCTAAAATTATAAATTTAATTGTATGCTTAGTCACCACTTTCTTTCCTGCTTGCATTGTTGGCATATTAAAACAATATCAATAAGAAAAATAAGAAAGCAGAAAAAGAAAAAAAAATTAAAAGAGAAAAAGAAACAGAAGAGAAAGAAACTTACCCTCTAATAAAAAGAGAAAAACAATCCTATTTTATTTCTCTCCTATTTGTCAACATAAAGCAAGTAAATAGGGCCCCAGATATCATTATATTCTCAAAATTTATACCTGGAATACAACACATGAATAATGCCACACAAATTTATTCATGTTCAATTTTGTTTTCTAGGCATTCTCCTTCTGCTAATATTATTAAATAATGGGAAAAAAATTAACTTATGGTAACTTTTTCGAATAGATTCTGCTTGGAACCAAGGTAAGTGCATGAATATAGAAAAGGCAGACAATGCATTGAATGAACACTAAAAATACCGAAAGTAAATTTCAGTGCTTCATTCACATATTCATTTATTCATAAACACTGTATATTACCAAGAGTGGTGAAAATACCTGTATAATGTAAATAAAAACAGTTTCTGACCACAAGAAGATATAGACTGAGAGAGAAGGCAGCAATTGAACAGTATCTTACATAGCGATAGCTATAATTATAGAGACACACATCAGGTGCTATGTGAGGACAGAAAGAGAACACTTTAATTGCAGAGAAGAATAAAAGTAGCAGTTACAGTAAGTCATTTCAAGAGAGGAGATTCTTGAGTTGAATTTTCAGTAATAGATAAGAAAGAGAAGATTTCATGCCTTATGTTTAAGTCTTTTATTCATCTTGAATTATTTTTTGTGAGTGGTGAGAGGTAGGGATCCTGTTTCATTCTTCTGCATGTGGCTATCCAATTTTCCCAGCACCATTTATTGCATAGAGCTTCTTTTTCCCCAGTGTGCATTTTTGTCTGCTTTATCAAAGATCAGTTAGCTGTAGGTAGATGGTTTTATCTCTGGTTTCTTCATTCGGTTCTATTGGTCTATGTCTCTATTTTTGAACCAAAACCATGTTGTTTTGGTTACTTTAGCCTCGTAATATAGTTTGAGTCTGGTAATGTGAGTTTTGTTCTTTTTGCTTAGGATTGCTTTGGTGATTAGGGCTCTCTTCTGGTTCCAAATGTAACATAGAATCATTTTTGCTAGATCTGTGAAATGTGTTGGTGGTATTTTGATGAGGATTGCATTGAATCCATAAATCACTTTGGATAGTATGGACATTTTGGCTTTTATTAAAAAGTCCAAAAATAGTAGATGTTGGTGTGGATGGAGAGAGAAAGGAACTTATACACTGCTGGTGGGAAAGCAAATTAGTACAACCCCTGTGGAAAACAGTATAGAAATTTCTCAAAGAATTTAAAGCAGACCTACCATTCAATCCAGCAATCTCACTATTAGGTAGCTACCCAAAGAAAAAGAAGTCTTTTTATTAAAATCATACCCACACATGAATGTTTATTGCAGCATAATTCACAATTGCAAAGATGTGGAATCAACCCAAGTGTCCATCATTTCATGAGTGGATTAATGTAATGTGATATGTGTATACCATGGAGTACTACTTAATCATAAAAAAGATGAATTAATGACTTTTGCAGCAATTTGGAAGGAAGTGGAGACCGTTATTCTAAGGAAAGTATCTCAAGAATGGATAAACAAACACCACATGTACTCTTTAATAAAATGGAACTAACCTATGTGCACAGAAGTGCACAGAGGAAAGTAAAAGTCATAAGAACTCAAGCAGGGGGAGACGAAAGGGGGAACAAAAACACACCTAACAGGTACATTGAATACTATTTGGGTGATTTGGGCACATTTATAGCCCTGACTCAAGCCATGTATCAAAGACATTTGTACCCCCTTAATAGTTTGAAATTAAAACAAAGACAAAGACAAGGGCAGATACCTCCTTTAAAAGAAGAGGAATGTGCAAAGACTAAAAGGTATGTGGAATATTTTCAAGTCATTTAAACAAAAGCTATTTTAGTTTAATAAAGTCCCATTTATCTATTTTTAGTTTTGTTGCATTTGCTCTTAGTCATAAATTGTTTGCCTAGGACAATGACTAGAATTTTTTTTTCTACATCTTCCAGAATTTTTATAGTTTCAAGTCTTACATTTAAATCTTTAATCCATCTTGAGTTAATTTTTGTATGTGGTGAGAGATAGGGATCCAGTTTTA
Source organism: Varecia variegata (assembly GCA_028533085.1). Lineage (NCBI taxonomy): Eukaryota > Metazoa > Chordata > Mammalia > Primates > Lemuridae > Varecia > Varecia variegata. The sequence continues at coordinate 30,618,329 of CM052445.1, forward strand.
TTTTTCTGCATATTGCTATCCAATTTTCCCAGCACCATTTATTGAATAGGGTGTCCTTTCCCCAGCATATATTTTTGCTTTCTTTGTTGGAGATTAGTTGACTGTCGATTTTAAGCTTTCTTTCTGGGTACTCTATTCTATTTCATTGATCTGGGTGACTATTTTTATACCGGGATCATGTTGTTTTGATTACTGTAGTCTTATAGCATAATTTGAAGTCAGATAATGTGATACCTCCAGATTTGTTCTTTTTGCATAGGATTGTTTTGACTATTTGGTTCTATATGAATTTTAGGATTGGTTTTTTGAATTCCGTGAAGAATGACATTAGTATTTGATAGGAATTACATTGAATCTGTAGATTGCTTTGGGCAGTATGGTCATTTTCACAATATTCCTAAGTATTTTGTAGCTATTATAAATGGGATTGAGTTCTTAATTTGGTTCTCAGGTTAGTCATTATTGGTGTATAAAAATGCTACTGATTTCCTTTCTTTGATTTTGTATCCTGAGACTTTATTGAATTTATTAAACTAAAAAGCTCTGCACAGTAAAAGAAATAATCAACAGAGTAAATAGAATGAGAGAGAATATCATGAACTATGCATCCAACAAAGGACTAATAACCAGAATGTATTTACAATGAACTCAAACAAATGAACAAAAACAAAAACAATAACAACAAAATAGCCCCATTAAAAAGTGTGCAAAAGACATGAACAGACATTTTTCAAAGAAGACATACAAATGATCAACAAACATATGAAAACATGTTCGTCACTATTTATCAGAGAAATGCAAATTAAAACCACAATGAGATATCGCCTATCTCCAGTTAGAATGGACATTATTAAAAAGTCAAAAAACAATAAATGTTGGTGAGGATGTGGTGTAAAAAGAATGCTTGTACCCTGTTTGTAGGAATGTATATTAATAAAATCTCTATGGAAAACATTCCTCAATGAACTAAAAATAGCTCTACCATTTGATCCTATTTTACTACTGAAAGGAAAATAAATTATTATAGCAAAATGATGCCTGCTTTCATATGTTTATTGCAGTATTATTCACTATAGCAAAGATATGGAACTAACAAGTGTACACCAATTGACAACTTCATAAAAATAATGTGGTATATATATGTATGTTTGTGTATGCATATGTATGTATGTGTGTGGAATACTACTTAGCCATAAAAAAGAATGAAATCATGTTTTTTTGCAGCAACATGGATAGAACCGGAGGCCATTATCTCAAGGGAAATAACTCAGAAACAGAAAGGCAAACACTGCATGTTTTCACCTTTAAGTCTGAGCTAGGTATTGAGTATACATGGACACAGAGCGTGAAATAATAGACATTGGAGACTTGGAAGGATAAAAGGCTGGGAGGCTGGGAGAGGAGTGTGGGATAAGAAATTACCTAAAGGGTATTATGTACAATAATGAGATGAGGGTTACACAAAATATTCAGACTTTACCACCATACAATATATACATGTAATCTAAAAATCAGTATTTTTTTAAAAAAGTCATATAAAAAGAGATTAAAACTGAGAGTCCAAATTAAGTATATAGGTTATGGAACAGATTATTGTGATATAGATATATATTGTCTGATGGTTATGAGCCTAGACTTTTATGTTTAATATATTGAACTCAAAGGTCTTTCATCTAAATATTAGTTGTTGACAAAAGGCAAGTTATCCTTTGTTTCAGTATTCTCAACTGCAAAATGGAAATAATACTACCTAGCTTACATGTTGTACAAAGTATTCATTGTAATATCATTTAAAGCCCCAAATTCTTCAGCTAAACAAGTTTGTTAGTTGTAGCCATGATTTGTGTATTCTCAAACACAAAGAAGGACATTCAATACTGCATCTTCAATCTATCAACAACATCCCACATATATGACCCTCCCTCCTGATGGAAACAATTCTCTTCTATCCGTATTCTCCTTTTTTCTTCATTTTCTCTATTATCCCATGCTAGATGCCTTTCTCAATTTATTCTCCTTTATAATCCTTTTAATTTTGAATTTATCAAGATTTGTCCCTTTGTGTTCTCTTCACTTATAATTGTCCCTTTTCAGTCTTACACATCTCTTTCATTCCTATGACTTTAAATCTTTATGCTGAAGAGTTCAGACATGTCCTCCAAGCTCTAGGTCTATATATATACAAATACTTACTGAATATCCCTACTTGATATCTTTCTAGCATTCAAACATGGCTAAAATCATCCTGTCCTTGACAGCAAAAATATATTAATTGTCATTTTCTTCCGCTTAATAAAGAATGTTACCATTTATCTAGTTAATTCCTCACTTCTGAAAACTGGAAGCCAATATTGACAATTCCATCTTTCTCTACTCTATGCATTCATTGTCAAATCCAGCTCATTAGGAGTCCAATAAATAATTAGATATCTCAGTTTATTACCATCTCAATCTCCTAATCTTTTATTGTTTAGGTTATTTCAATTATCTTTGAACTAATGTCTCTTTCCCTACTCTGTCTAACCCTAGACACCATGCTGAACCATTTTCCAGAGTATCTAGAATAATCTTATTAAAATATACATCATTCCAAGTCCTTCAAATGCTCAATATTTTTTTAATTTTATTTTTTTATTGGCAGATAAAATTATACCTGTATTCTTCAGTGGCTTCTCTGTATCCCTTAGATATGATCCCATTCCTTTATCATGATGATAATGCCCTGTTACTCTATCTGAAAATCTACCCTCTGGGTACCCTTTCTCACTAATTCCCATCAATGTTATAGTTCTCAATAAAGTAGTGTTTCCACAAAGAGGCATTTAACAGTCCAAATTTGACCAACCATTTTTGTTCTTCACATCTCTTACAGTCATCAATTTTATACATATTCTTATATTCTTTTGTTTCATGTTTATCTCTACTATTAGGTTATGATTTTTAAGGTGTCATAGATTCTATATGACAACAAGCAACATATTTCCATTTTCTATTACAAGTCCTGGCACTTAGTATGTACTATTAAACAATTACTGAATAAACATTTAAGTGCATAAATGGGTTCCCTCCTGTAATATGAATAAACATGATCACAAGAAGAATAATAGCTTGGATATATGAAAAATCATTTTTTTTAGCAAAGCAGATAAATGAAAAGCTGAGTCATATGAACAGCAAACAGCTTTGTTTAGACTATGCCATATAAATAGCTCATATAATTGATTAATGTGTTCAAAGAAAAAAAGGACTACATCAATTCATCAATATTAGTGTGGTGTTTCTTTGAAGACAAAAATAATAGTATAAGAAGTAATTTTTTCACACATCTCTCACCTTCAACCACCACTATGCACAGTTGGACAATGTCATTCTATCTTTCTATTTTAGTTATTTAAGAAATCAATGTTTCTGGGCAGTTTACTTTTCATCAGCAAGAGCTTGAGTTATTGCTACATATAATTTCAAATTGAAAGTGACAGGGTGTTGTTCTTAAGACTTTTGGTCTTCGCCAGGTTTCCAAGTGTCAAAGCTGTCCTGCATCAGAACATAGAGAACCTGCTTTGTCAAAATAATAAGACATTTTTCATACTAATTTGTTAAGATTGTTATTTACATTTTCTTCCTAAAAACAAAATACTTCTGTTAAATTAGCTTGGTTTATTTTTAACAGATAAATTATGGTAATAACATGTTAGTTAAATAACTTGTCATGGTAGAATTTTTAATACTTTTTTCCAGCATATAAAAATAAACAGATCTAAATTCTAAAGTGATGTATATGATGTAAAAGAGTCTCAGAGTATTGCCTAATATATAGTCCCTTGAGTCTATTTTGAAAAGAACAAGTGGCCTAAGAGAAATATGGGAGGCTTTCTTGAACTATGCAAACAGCACATCCACACGGATGTCCTGTCTACGTCTATGTCTATGTGAATTAAAACCCTTCTCCATGGTGTTTCAAAGCTGCTTCAGTTTACACTCTGAATGTAAACTCTACTTGCAGTTCCCTGAACTCACGAATCTGTTTCACACTTCAAAGGCTTTGTAAGATATTATACATCCTCTAGAATTCCATTTCACCATGCTGTATGAACACATATTTATCTATCAAAACACAGTTTAATTGTCACTCCTTATCGATAGGTCTCCCAGAAACACCTTAAATATTATAAAATATGTGAGTTTTTCTCTAAAATTCCCCATTGCCCTATAGCATAAAGCACTTCATCCCACTAAAACCACCTAATATTCCTTTCCTATTTCTACCTATAATTTCCTACAGGTCTCTGAGGCAGTTTTTCTTAATGACTTAGTAATATGCATGAAATTCTAGATGTTACAAATGATGATCTCATAATAATCAGACCAATACATGCAGTATTTTCAATGAATAATACAGTAGAAATTTAAACAATATGAAACGTCCATTAAACGTCTCCCTTCAGAAAAAAATTTTATCACACTATTTTCATTTATTTTACTTTTTACACGATACCTCAGTAATTTAAAAAATGTATTCAGAAAATTTAAAACAACGGTAATGTTTTAAATTTGAAACAAATACTTTGTTACATAACAAGTTCTATAATAAAGGGTATAAAATTCATTTCCCATACTCCAATAAGTTTTGTTTGTTTGATTTTGTTTTTGTAAGCATAAGTTTTTCTCTTTTCTTGTTTAAGAAAGGGTTACATTCAAGGAGGACAGTATGTTACTTGAATTTATGTCTCTTCTTTTGCTGAAAAGACTTTTACTATTTTATCTTCATCTTTTAAACATGACAGCTTGTATTTAATTTTTATCAGTTTTGTCACTCCCATTCTTTTAGGTACACAGGAGCTTGAATATCTTTCTAAGGTGTATTGATTTTTGTCCTCATTTAAATATCATAAAAATTACTATTGATTGTCTCAAGAAGTAATCTTATGTACTCCCCACCCTAACCCCCAGTTTCATTCATTACCAGCATGTGCATTCCAATGGTGTGAGGGTGACTTTGACTGGGAGAGAGCTAAATTAAACCAAGGTCATAGTTATTGCTCTGTCCTTGGAATACTCTTCTTTTGGCAGCAGCACTTCCTATTTTTTCACCTGCTCTTCCTGCAGTTTTGTACAACAACTTGTTCAGATATGCAGTAGTACTGAGTCCAGCTTTGTATCCATGGCAGCAATTTCTGCCCTAGTTTTATCTGACTTTTCATATAATTCTTCTGAAAGGGCATTCATCTCTTTGTGGAGGAAGCTAATGAGGCACGGGTACCAGAGCCCTGGTTCCTATGTGCCAAAAACAGCATCTTGCAAAGCTGCAAGACATATGACCTTGGGGAGTAAGTCTCATTGAGTAAATTTTGCATTTCAAATATCTTCAAACATCATTCTACAACATTAAAGTTTTGCAAGAGTCAGAAATAGAAATGGATGAATATATTTCCCTTGAAAATTTTTTTACTATAAGCAAAAAGCTCTTTTCTTCTTTATTTCCTCCTTCTCTATGGATATTTGTTGAGTATTGTTTATTTTTTGAGAAATATATCATGTGCAATTTCTACTGGATGTAGTATGCTGATGATAATTTGATAGTTATGGTCAAGAAAACTTCTTGGGCTATTTTAAAAATTCTAATGGAATTTTCTAGCCTATGATATATTTAATTTCTATTGATGATAATTAAATGCAATGAATTCTATAAAACTAATTATTTGAAAAATACTGTACAAAATTCATGTAGTAAACATATTAAGCATTTACCAAATGATAGAATGATGAAAAAAAGTTGATGAATTGATGTCTTTACCATTGTCCAGTACATATTTGCTAAACTAGCCAGCTAAGCTTTATATATTCATGGGGAAAAGAAGTAACAATTTAAGTCCAATTTTACTGTTGCCTTTATATTATCCTGCAAGTTAGTAAAACTAAGTTAAATAAAGGATCTTTTTGCCTTTTAGTCAAAAATCCCAGGCACTGAATTTAAAAAGTTGTTTTAAGCATATAAAGTAATATAGAAATTTTCCAGTCAACAAAATTGTCTAACATAAAAAATTACAAATAATTTTATGTACCTTAGATGAGCATGTGTCAGTTTTTCACACACATGCACACAAAAACAGGAAATGTAGATCTAAAACATAAATCTTGTTGCTTTATGTTTTGTTTTGTTCATGTTTTTTTATGAGAGTGTCTTCCTATATTCTGAAAATCCCATTGCATTTTGCATGCATAGGTCTTATGATTATAATTTCAAAAAATGCATAATGGCATAACCTTAAATACACAAAAGTTATTCAAGAATAGTTTATTATTGGCCTTAAGTATCTGATATATTTGGAATTCTGAGAAATCCAGTATCATTGCCATCCAATATAATTATAAAAAGCCTTAATTTTCTTAAAACATCTGCTTGAAAATTAAAAACATGTATAAAATATACATAGCTATTTTAAAAGCAATTTTCACTTAGAATTCATAATACTATGCATGGGAATGTTTCTTCTTTATTTAAGCAAATAAATCAACATTAAAGCCAAGTCTTGTTGAATAGCAACCAAAGGTAGTATGAGATCAGAAAAATGTCATTAAATTAATCTCCTTAAAAAAAAATTAGATGTTAATAAGAATAGAAAATATTTTGTTCCATATGAAGGATATTTTAGGAATCATAATCTCATCTTTTTATCAGATACCATGGAGAAGGCAGAGCTTGTGTGCTTAATAATGAGATTTGTCTCAAATTTAATAGGTGAGTAATATCTTTAGCAGAATAAATTTAAAGGGTATTTTTAACCTAATTATGCACTGATGCATTAATGCTAACTAGCAACCAGAAAAGGAGGAAAAAAATGTGTTAAGAAGTATACAATTCATCCATGTAACAGAAAAATACTTGTATCCCCTAAACTTATTGAAATAAAAAAATATATATTAGTAGGAAAAGAATACATTCTGACAGAAAGGTACAAAGGATTGGGCGTCAAGGAAAGGTAATTGTCGCAATCTGAAAGAAAAAAACTAGAAAACTCTGGACAAGATAGGTAAAATCACAGCTTTCAAGGTAAGATATAAAAACAGTATTTGTTACATAAGATAATTTCTTAGAGAATGGATGTAACATGACAGAAATTATCCTGAAAGTTATGGACTTTACTCATAGTCTGTATGGATACCAGTAATTCATATACTGGTAAACCTGACATAACTTTTTAAACATACTTCCAGTAAGTTTGTAACTCATTAAATTAATATTCAGCTAAAAATACTTGCCTTTCTTTCTTTTTTTTTAATCATAGATACATCAACAAGTGTCACTTGTCCTCCTTGGTTCACCAAGGCCTTTCCACACAAACAGTTAAATTGGAGACTATAACACATCACCAACCTACAACAGAGCCTCCTTGGTAATCTCGGAGCCTTTCTTCTTTTTTCCCTGTTTTGTGTTAACTCCATTTCATCTTTATGTCTCTCATTTCCTGCCTGTCAGTGTATTTCATTTGCATACAAGTCAGATTCTTTAACTTGTTTAAACAGTATAATTAAATGCTACTGTGTATTCTTGTTAGGTAGTTAGCCAGGGATTTTGGGTGTCCTAAGGACGAAAGTGAGTGCTGTGGCCCCCATCTTGGTCCTGCTCCACCCTAATCTCTGGAGCAGCTGCCATTCCTGGGGAGGAGGGAATACCCTATGAATCTGCCAATCAATTTAGTGGGCCAGCTGCAGAAAGAATGCAGAGGACTCTCTAGCCCACAGGCCAAGCAGCATAGATAACATAGAGTCCTGAAATTGATCTAGAACAACCTGCATGCATAGTAATGTAACTCCCAACTGTCTAATCAAAAGGGTTTCATGGTGACATCTGAGCCACTAGGCAGGTCCCAATCCAGGCACTACAAAACAAGACAGAGACCATAACCAAGCCCTTTCTTTTTGTGCCCTTCCTTTTCCACAACAGGGGGTCTGTTCGTCATGTGTGGCATAAACCTCATTGTCACGCTTGCCTTACTTTGGTGTGTCTGATCATTCTTTGGCTTAGTGCTCTCATGAGCACTAAGAACCAACATTTCAGACTAAAACCTGGCATTCTGATTGAAGCAGTACCTTTTAAAATAGGTGTTACTTTTAAATCAACAAATATTTAAAACAACGTATTTTATCCCCTCAAACTTTCATTAGATAATGAAGAGAGAACATGGAAAATATAGTTAGAAAAATAATACGATTTTTTATTGTGACTATACAGTAGTAATAGGTCTATACCTACCAAGTTTTTCATTGTCTAGAAATCACAATTTATGTGCAATGCAGTTATATCCTTCTTCATTTTGTTAAAATAATTAATATCTCACATTAAATTCCTAATCACTCCCTAATATTCTCTATGCCTAATTAGCCCAGAATAGCCTCAATACATGCTTATACAATTTCTAACATCTAGCTAATTTTAACTACTTCCACTAGACATCATTACATATCCACACACTTGTCTTCTGAAAATTGTGTCTATTTTTTCATTGTTTATATGATCTTATGTGTGAATATAATATACACTGATGCTTCTATAACTTTATGATGAATTGTCCTATTTTTCTTAGTCCTGCCTTTCTTGTTCTTTTTCTCAGATCTCTTTAATAAAATACAATGTTTAATTATAAGCAAATCATGAAAAAATCCAAATAAAATACACTGGGGAAATTTTTAAAAGGATATTTCAAAATTAAAACTCCTATGGTGAGTTTACTAGAACAACCTAAGTATTAGTAAACAAAACACAAGTTTAAAATATCTGAAAATTATGAGGAAAAATAATCTGTACTACACAAATTCTCGAAACCCGGAGCAGTGAATCCTCATCATGATGTACAATCTCGAATTTTATTTTAAAACACTACAACTTCTATCTGTACTTTCTTTGTTTTCTTTAAAATAAGTATTTCAGAAAATTATAATAAATGGAATTTTTTCTTAATCACTACACTTTTTTTGATTCATCATAATCTTTATATTCTTGTCACTCTCATTTACTCTTTAAATTTTTCATAATATGATTTATTTTATGACTTTTCTTCTCTTTAGGTGTTCTCATATGTTTTCCAGGCTGTCAGTATGTTCTTTATAGAGAACAAGAGAACTTTGCCCCAGCTGTGGTTTAATCTTGCATTATGACTTAAGTTTGTACCTCTGGTTATACATCTAACTGTTGAATTTTTTATTACTTTATGATAAAATTTACCTTTTGTCCATAGTTCTTCTGTGGTGATGATTCTGTCATTGTTTTACATCTGAATGCTTAGTGTCTCTTTTTGGCACAGTATATGCATGTATCTTAAATAATAATGTGCATAACTGCATAATTTAATTATGTACCTATTGCATGCTGTTTGGCTAGAACACATTATTGCAAATCTCTCCAATGTGAAAGAGGAGTCTGCTTAAAGCTCCGATTTTAAATGTTTGCTTCTTTCTTTACTAATGCATGTGCTAAAGCTAAGAACTCCTTTGCCCATTCTTTTAATCTCTCTAGATCTTGCTGAATCTTAAATCTTCAAGCATAGTGTTTGCTTTTCCTCTCAATTTTGAATCATCTGCTCCTCAGCACTCTATCCAGATTGTTAATAAATATGTTAAATAGCAATGGGCCTGAAACTAATCCTAGAGGGCCTTACTAGATGCTGCTTTTTCAGAAAGCCCAACACGTTCTGTTAATAATAACTATGCATTTTAATATGGTTCTTCTTTTGATTTCTACCATATAATGTTGTACTGGAATGAAGTTTAATAAAATATGTTTAAGAATAGACTTCAGAAATCTTCTATTTTGAAGTCATTAACTTAAAATGGAAAGAATAGTGTTCTTCATATTCGTACCAAATATAACATGTGTATATAATCCTATCAACATCCATTTCAAGAAAATATGATGAAAAAAAAAACATATACCTGTATATAATCATTTAGGAGGAAATCTTTGAGCTATACATAGTCAATTGCACAATTTTCTGAACCTTCTTTATGGATCCCCAGTAAGCACAACAAGGGCTGCAGTATTTGAGTTGATTATCTTGAGATTTACTCTTTGGTAATCTCAAAGTGTTGAACTCATATCAAAAGTGACTCCTTTCTTTAAAACTCGTAGGGATTAATAGAAGCAGTGCCAGAAAGGACATTTTCAGTAAAGACAGTCCCCTTAAAACTAAGCCTGCGTGTGGTGCAAGATGTTGGCAGTCTTGGAAAACTTAATTGTCAGAAACAATTTGGTACATTTAAGGACCTGGGGCTCACTGGAATTCAAGTCAGCTGTAGTTGAAATAAGCTGTCTTGCAAAATCTTATCTGGACCTTTACATGAATGACCTTTTCCTCTTTCATACAGGGTTGTTTCATGTGTATACTTTTAATGTAAGCGTACTTTATTTTTGACTAATTAGCTTTTTCTTATATTTTTGATATAAAGTCAAATATATAATTATATCTCAGTTATGTATTCTTTTGGGGAAGAAACATAGATGAATAATCTGTAAGAGCAGAAAATCCACAACATTTACATTAGACTTTAAAAAATAATTATTTGTATTTTCAAAATTATGTTTACACTAAATTTTCAGGGCTACATACACCTCAAAGAAAAATATATAGTCCTAGCCAAGATTAAATTTAAAAGGAGTCACAATATTTCAATATATCCTGATATTTAACAATTTGCCAACATCCACTACCCAAGTAGAGGGATGCAAAATAATTCAATCATCATTCAATAGAAAATTGAAACACCACCTTTATTATTCCTATATAAAAATATGAAATATAAATTCATATAATTAATAGAAGGGGCATATTGAATATATTTCCACAAAAACCAGCACTCCTCCTCTAAAAAAGAGGAAGTGGTAACAACTGATAAACACAAAACTGGATAAGTCAAATTGCAAAATATAGAGAGATGGATGAGATCAGGTATGTGAAACAGAACTTTAGACACAAAACATGGAAAGGAAGACAAGAAAGCAAGGATGGATTGCAACCTGAAGAAAAACTACTAAAGAGACAAAATATTTGTAATATGGAGAATGAGTGCTGTTGATCTGCACCTGATATGAGGAAAATCTCTGTTAATTCTGCTGGATACATTGGCCCTGTCACTAGAGACAGATTTCTTGCTATGAGGTGGAGACTACATTAGTTCCAAATAAAGTACCCCTCCCTCCCCCTTTGGCTCAAGACAATGTTCTGAATGTTTGCTATATGGGAAATTGAATTAATATGTTTAGCTTGTATTTATATAGTGTTTATATTTAATTTTAAACACTGAGTATTTCTTCTTCAAAATATTTTTATTACTATATTTCTACTTTTTGGTATTTTTATCACCAACATATTTTCAACAGAATATTGAATCCATCAGCTGTAGATATCATTCTAACAGTCTAACAGCTTTATAGAGTTTTATTCCTAGTCACTTTCTGACTCCAAAGGAGACGTAGATGTTGACCCCTAGTCAAAAGAATTATGCACTAGTATATTAGAGCAGTCCAATGAGCAAAGTAACAAAGAAAAAAACGTATGATTTTCCTTTTAAAAATATTTATTTTTTTCTTTTATAACTCTAAATTAGCTATATCAGCAGATTGCTTTGTTTCTTTGTTTAATATCCTATTATTTAATTCTATTTATAGCAGTTAAAGACTTGAGCTATGGAGCCGTAATTCCTGGTTTGAATCTCTGCTCTGTCACTTACTATTAATAGCTAGCAGACCATGAACGAGTTATTAATACTTAACACTTCTAAATTTTGTTTTTCTCATCATTTAATTAGGAAAAATAATTATTATACCATCCTGCTTTGGGTTGTTGCAAGGACAGAATTATTAATAAATTTTTCCTGTAAAGTTCTTGTATAGTGTCTAAAAAATAAATCATAATTAACAATCAATTTGTAGTTGAAATGACACGTATATAAACCCACTATTGTTTTTCTTTTTTTTCTTGTTTTTAACTGACAAGATGATTTGCATTTGAGCAATAGAATTTAGTTTCAAACTTTATCACAAGTTAAAAGAGGTGCTGTCAGGGAAGTTTATATGCAGACAGTGATTAGCAAGAAAAGGTGACAAATGTTTCCACCCACAAAAAAGGACCAATGCATGAGTGAATTGAACTGCTAAGATAGGAGTTGGTAAGGTTAGGAATCACTGGTAAAATAAAATAAATTTTCTTCATAGGCTCTGAGGAAGCCTGCATGATGCTGTCCATTTTCAACTGAACGGGAAAGGCAAATGAGCAGCCTGGACAGTCAAGCCTTACCACCCTGAAGAATTGTGTCTGTTGGACAATAATGGCAAGAAATTGCATGATTTACTATGAAAATCAGCAGTTGCTAAAAATGCAATCAGTACTTACTCTATAATCATCTCTGTGTGATGGAATACACAAAAAGAACACGTTTCATTTTAATTCTATAAGTGAAAACATAAACATGAAGGACTTTAGAGGAAAAAGCAAAAAGGTGAAATAAAGAAGATATTGCATAAAATTCAAGTTGGACCTTAAAGGAGGTTACCATTTTTATATCATTAATATAAAAAGATCTTGCATGAGTTGAGTGTAACCTAACATGGCAAGGTACTACTACTATCATTCACCATTATAAATGACATTCTTTTATGTTTTCATTATGGTTGGTTATGTAGTTAATTAAGATTCATAATGAGTGTTGGGCCTAAATTACTAATGTTGTAATTTAATAAACTAACATGTCACCCAGGAAATATTATTGCACTTTGTTATGCTAAAGTCAATGCCTTCTTAAAAGTACTCTACGAAAACAATTACATTTGTTGTTGGTTTTGTTTAGTGGAAGAGTCTGGAAAAAAATCTCATTTAATTATAAAAAGGGAAAAAACGTATTAAATGCCTCCTTCCCAAAATATCCATGTTAACTCTTTTGTTTAATCACATTTATACATTTTATGTATTATCAATTTTTTATTTATCTTATTATTGATTGCTGAGAGTTGAAAATTTGATACTTATGAAACTTATGATAATTTAAGACCTTTGAGAACATACCAAGCAAGCACTACTAATTTTCAGTTTTTCATTTACTTAGATATTTTTTTTTTTCTCTTTTCAATGTGCTTATGCTTCTTTAAGAAAAGTGTAGATAGGCCGGGTGCGGAGGCTCACACCTGTAATCCTAGCACTCTGGGAAGCCCAGGCGAGTGGATCGCTCAAGGTCAGGAGTTCGAGACCAGCCTGAGCAAGAGCGAGACCCTGTCTCTACTAAAAATAGAAAGAAATTATATGGACAGCTAAAAGTATATATATAGAAAAAATTAGCCGGGCATGGTGGCACATGCCTGTAGTCCCAGCTACTTGGGAGGCTGAGGCAGTAGGATCGCTTGAGCCCAGGAGTTTGAAGTTGCTGTGAGCTAGGCTGACGCCACGGCACTCACTCTAGCCCAAGCAACACAGTGAGACTCTGTCACAAAAAAAAAAAAAAAAAAAAAGTGTAGATAGATAGGTAAAGTGCTAATTTATGGCAATTTACAACTCATAATTGTATAAAATAAATATTATATTTAATAACCTTATAAAGAAAAAATTCAGATTTAGACATTTTGTAAATGTATACAAATTATTTATTGATTTATAACTGTACATTTGATTTTGGCTTCAAATATATGCAATATTATATTTATATCTTTTCAATATGCCAATTTTATAAATGTTATGTTCAGATAACTTATCTTCCTCTGAATATTATCTTCCACAACTATTTTAATCAGGTTTTCGCAGCAGTATACTTTAATTATAAAACACATAGTTAGGAAACTAAGTTTGAATTTCTGTTCTAACATTTCAATTTGTGATTTCTGAGAAATTATTAATTTTTTTCTCTCTCTCTATTCTTCTTCTATAAAATTGGATGATAATAGCAACTACCTCCTGAGGATTTTGTAAAGTTGAATAAAATAATTTATGAAATGAGCTTGACAATTAATGAGCATTCAATGAATGTTAGCTACTATTATTATATCAACTATACTTAGAAATCTTTCCTTCCTACCTCCATATTTAAATTCAAAACCTCATCATCAGTTTTCCAGTTGTCTTAGTCTGTTTTCTGTTGCTGTAACTGAATTCAACAGACTGGGTAATTTATAAAGAATAGAGGTTTATTTGCCTCACAGCTCTGGAGGCTCAGAAGTCCAAGAGCACAGCAGTGGCATCTGGCAATAGCCTTTCTGCTGTGTCTTGACATGGTGGGTGGCATCACATGGTGAGACAGAGCAAGCCTGCTCCTCAGGCCTCTGTTTCTCTTCTTATAAAGCCACCAGTTCCATCTTGGGAGCCCCTCCTCAATGACCTTATCTAATCCTAATTACCTCCAAAGGGCCTCACCTCCAAATATCACAAAGATATGAATTTGAGCCTGAGGAACATAGCAATACCCTATCTCTACAAAAAATAGAAAAAATTAGCTGGGTGTGGTGGTGTGTGCCTGTAGTTCAGCTACTGGGGAGGCTGAGGCAGGAGGATTATTTGAGCCTAGGAGTTTGAGGTTGCAGTGAGCTATGATGATGCCACTGTACTCTAGCCCAGGCAACACAGCAAGACTTTATATTAATATATATACATATATAAATACATATATATGAATATATATAATGCATATATATATATATATGAATTTGGGGATTATGTTGCCAACACATAAAATTAGGGGTATACATTCAAACCATAACACTAGTATTTTTTAAAATGTGGGCTACAGCCCATTAATTGGCTATGAAATCTATTAATTGGGTTATAATAACATTGTCTATTAATAAAATAAAACAAAATAGAAAAAAAATATCAGGTCACAGCAAATATAGTAAAGTTAAGCATTTTTTTCATGAGACTTAGTTAAAGGTATGAACTTTTTTGTACTTTGTTACTTAAAACATTTTTTAAAGTTCCCGTTTTAATGTACTTACAACTTTCCCTGGGTATCTAGGGAGTATTTGACATTTCCATGTAACTAAGAACACTACTTCCTCCAATTTCTATTTTTCTTAAGACTACCAGAGGTAGTGTTCAGAAAGGTAAGTTTTTCTATTCCTTCTATATTCAGTTTGTTGAGTGTTTTTACCATGAAGGAGGTCTACTTTAACAATGAAAGCAAGATACAAAAATCAGCAAAATACTTTTGGATCTCCAAATTAATATGTCATGTAGGACTTTATTTATAATTTACATTCAACTTATTTCTCTAGGAAGTCTATAGGCACGCTGATTTGCTCCTGATTTCTTAAATGCCATGTTATCTTTGATAAACCTGAAATATTTTCCTTTCCAATTGTTTTCTCTTATGTGTCCCTCAAAATGCAGTTGAAAAAGTCTCGCCTGACTCAACAGATATTTAGAGCATTTCTCTTCATTTATCTCACAACATTTTGTCCTTGTTGTATTTACTAGTGTGTGGTTTTGACTATTTAATATAACAATAAAATTAATAATTATTAAAATAAATATCTTATTGTATTACTTCTCATTAAAACATTAAGTATGTCAAATTTATTGTTATTAACAGTTCTTTGGATCTAGAAGTCATATTTATGGCAGCAAATTATATTTTTCTCTCTTGAAAGTTGAATAGTTTAGACAAATGGATTGCTATAACTTAATTACTAAAAATCAATATGACATCAATCATATTATTTATATATCAATGAGCTATTTTAGAAATACGGTCATTCTGACACACCTCTACAGTTTGAGAATTCAATATCCTCAAAAAGCCCACCTAACTCATTGGCTTTGGCAATCTTTCAACTTCTTTCTCTAAATTCAACTAAGTACTATTTGTTAGATACCCTGTATTTTTTCATGCAATTTTTTTCAGAATTAACATCATTTAAAAACATATGCAATCTTGTATACCTTATTTATGTATAGCAGACATGTCTGTGCACATAGATTTTTTTTTTTTTTTTTTTTTTTTTTTTAGACAGAGTCTCACTCTGTTACCCGGGCTAGAGTGCCGTGGCGTCATCCTAGCTCTCACAGTGACCTCAAACTCTTGGGCTCAAGCGATCCTCCTGCCTCAGCCTCTCCCCCGTGTAGCTGGGATTACAGGCATGCGCCACCATGCCCGGCTAATTTTTCTATATGTATTTTTAGCTGTCTATATAATTTCTTTCTATTTTTAGTAGAGACGGGGTCTCGCTCTTGCTCAGGCTGGTCTTGAACTCCTGAGCTCAAACAATCCACCGGCCTCGGCCTCCCAGAATGCTAGGATTACAGGCGTGAGCCACCGTGCCCGGCCCACATAGATTTTTGATTTTCTGTTTTTATCCTGATTTTTTTTTTTTTGTTTCAGAAATATTTAAAACAAATTTCACTCCTATAATGTTTAAGAGGGAAATAATATTTTTAAAAATTTACACACATATGGGCAGATAAAAATAGACACTTCATTCTCATGCTTCTCAGAACAAGTAAACATGAAGGACAGTGCTCCTGATCCTTAGCACAGCAGTATGCTCATATTTGAGATGAGGTAGGGTGGGAGGTAAAACTTGAAAAAAAAAGAGATGCTTTCTTATGTTTGACATGAAATATTTAAATGTCCACATTTTTGTGAGAATATCTGAGAAATACCTTTTTCACTGAGTTGCACATAGCTTCTAAGTTATTCTGTTTGGAACTTTGGGGGTACCCAGATTATAAAAATCAACAACCAAGAATCATAAGTCAAAAGGAAGATTTCTGGAATTTACCTGAAGAGCTAAAACCCAGGGAAAAATATGGTTTTTAACTTATATGATATGTATAAGAAAGAAAATTTACATTCCAATAATGAAGGGAAAGTTAATATTAATAAATGGCACATAGTATCTATTTTATTAATAAAAAGTTATTCATAGTCTAACATACTGTCTTTATCAATTTATGTATTTACAAGATTTATGAATTCACTTCTAATCTTAGTATAGCAACCATGATCCTAGTGTTTAAGAAAGCTTTGAATTTGTCAGTTTTATCATTTCATGAGCATTGTGAGAAAAAAATCTTTGTACCAATTGCAGAGTACAATGTAGGAATTGTCAAAGATACAGCACATAGGATTTATATTCACAGAACTCATAATCTGGTTGGAAAAAAATAGTATTTAAAAAGCTGCACCAATTAGGAAAAGATGGACACTATAAATAGATGGATAAAGTAGTTGATCAGAAGAATAGAAAAATTTGGATTCTTGACGGACACTTGAAGTATAATAAAGTTGAGAAAGTTTCCAAAAATTACTAAGATTTGAATAAGTAGACATAACTATAGTGCATATGTAATGTAAATATTCAAATGACATTAAAATTTAATATTTTAAAGTTTTGCATTAATACAAGTGACAGAATAACAGATGGTAATTTATCAAAATGCCTTAAGATATTGCATATAATAATTTAACAATGTTGATACAACATTACAAAAATATAAATGATTAAATGATTAAGACCAAATGTGTTACTCATAAGATTTGTTCAGTTGAGAGAGGAAACATTGTGGGTGGCACATAAAGGCTAAGGTGTATTTTAGTAGCATTGTAATTGAGTCAGTTATAACTTACATAGGTTTGGCATGATTTGAGATTATTCCATTCAAAAAGAAGAGCATATTTCAAATAAGTCTAATAATGGATTATTTTCAGGCAGTCACTAGACTTGATTTGTTCATAAGTCATTATTTTTTAAAAAATAAAGAGAGATGTAGTTGATTATACTGAGTAGAGTCAGATTGTTGAGAATGCAAATATCTATAAAATAAAATACAGTGACTCATGCTATTCATTGCAGTTGGTTATCATTACTAGTCCTCAAGTGTACAACTTTGTAAGGTAAAAGTATGCTCATAGATATTATGTCAGTTAGTTGCTAAAATAATTCTTTGTGCAAAATAAGCCTCAAGGAGGTTAATTTATATGCAAGTCAAGTCATCCAGCTAGTATGTTGAGAACCCAGGACAGTAGTACAAGTATGTTTATAGCCAGTAGGTGGATTATATGGGTTGATATTTCCTTATTAGAAGAATATGATTTCAGAGCTGCATATAATAATGAGGTATTAGATATTTTTGTTACAAATTGAGATATATTATGAATTATGAAATTGTCGATTTATCTTAAGTTTGCTAATTTAGCTAATTCTGTCTTGAGAATGAACTTTCTCAAAAGCCTACTGCTGCATAAAGCAAAAAGGCCCTGTGTAAAATAACCCTAGCAGGTATGCTATGGTCTGAATGTTTGTGTTCCCCAAAATTCATACATTGAAATTTAATCCTCGGTGTGATAGTATCAGAAAGTGAGGTTTTGGGGAAATGATTAGGTCATGAGGTCATAGGATTAGTGCTCTTATAAAAAACATCTCAAAGACTTAGCTAGCTGCTTCCATCGTGTGAGGAAATAGCTAAAAGGCTCTATCTATGAAGAAAAGTGCAAGCCCTCACCAGACATTGGCTCTTCCAGTGCCTTGATCTTAGTCATTATGTGTATTAAGAGAAGATGTGAAAGATTCTTTTGTTTGGGTGCATCTTAGACAAATATGCTCAGATAGAGGACTTAGGCAGAGTCAACTTTCAATCATAGCTTAAAAGAAGATTTTCACAAAAGCTTGTCTGAAATTTGCAAAAATAACAATTGACAGCATGATATAACTATTATGATCATTTTTGTGTATTTTATGCTGCCTACAAAAATTGTGTCCAAATTGCTATTCTGTCAGGCATTATGTTTTAGAAGAAAATAGAGTTATATGCATTTGAGGCTGCTTAAACATGGTATGGCATTGCATAAAGTTGGGATAGAACTGTAAGCATATATAGGAGAATAAATCCAGTCATTGTTTTGTATCCAAGCTTTGGGTAACTGTAACAAATATTTGTCAGAGGAAAATATCAGCATTAAAGATATTTTATTGTGGTCAGCTGTGAGTACTCATTGGAATGATTATAGCCTGTGTTCATTGCAGAGCTACTATTATAGTAGAAAAACATTTTAACATCTCTTTAGAAAAACTTTTATGTATGTTACCTAGAATTTGTATATTGGTCCAGTCTTTACACTCATTTCATTAAAAATTGAATTATTGTTGTAGTATAGAAAGGTTTTAAAGTGGATTAATTAAGTCATCTGCATTATGGGGTATTATTTCAGTAAAGCTCAGTGAATTGAACTATCTTGAACTGTGATTTCTCTAAAAGCAATTCATTGAAATGATCACCTACATATATACATGAGAAGTACTGACTGATTTATCAGTCAACAGTACATCAAAAGGAACTGGATTAATTTTGAAGATTGTCAATTATTGTTATTTCATATTTTAAAATTTACCTTAAAATGCTAATAATATTGGGACTGTGCTTTACCGAGTCTATATAATTACTGTAGTACAGGGTAGAAAAATTGAGAGAATCTACTCAAATTTAAAATGCAATGTGGGTATCTGGTTCAGTAAATGGGCATTTAATTAAAATAATAGCATTGAAAAGAAATAGGAATGGAAAAAGATCCTTTTAAATATCAATTTAGTGAAAATAATGCACAAATTCGTACAAAATTGTCTCAGTATTTTAACATTTTTAATTTTTTTTAAAATTATAAATCTCTTTCCCATAAAACTCTCTAAAACCAGCTTCTCCTTCTGACTTCCTGTTTCTATTTGTTTCATCCAGTGACCAAAATTGAATCTTACAGTCATTTTTACACCTTTCTCTTCCACTCTCCTATCTCCCTATATTCCTTACATCTCAGCAATTTTCAAGTAGCTTTTGAAAATAGCAATATAGAGTATGATGGGTCTGATGAAAAGACAGCCTGGAAATATACAAGAAGTGGATATTAAACACCTCTGTACACTGAGACAATTCAGTTAAAAAAGATATGAGAAACAGCAGCCAGTTGTACAGCATGCAGTGCTCAAACAGTGTGGCCGCAGGGTGTATCTGGCAGTCCAGATGGGTTCCAGCAGGCAGTGCATTCCAGCAGGCAGCCTCAGAGCAGAGTACTCAGAGCTGGAGCTGCAAACCAAAAGAAGGGCAGTAGGCATCAAAAGAGATAGGGCAGCAGGTGTCAGAGCCCAGATTTTGGGCAGTGAATCAAGAGCAAGAGTTCAGAACCTAATAGAACTGATAACAATAATCTCAGCACTGATGATGCTGGTACTCTGAGCAAAGTCTGATTTAATGCAGAATCACTCAGGTATGTATACTAGGGACCTTAGCTTGTCTCCAAACATGAGACTTAACTTGTTCCCTTTTGCATTGAAAAGATAGAGTCTTTTTAGACACTTCCTCCATGTCTCCTTTAAAGAACTCTCAGTTCCAGTCGTGTTCCAGTGGCTTAATAAAATTCTCAAGTTATTCTATTCTGACATTAATAACCTCTTCAGTGACTACTTATACTTCCTTTCTCCTTTAATCCAAACTAGGTAATTGTTGCTTGATTAACCTGCCTGAACAAACTAAATTCAGTAACTTCTGGTGGCTCATATTTGTGTTCCAAATTAGATGTCAGTTTTTCTTTATGATATTCAAGGTTCTTTACAGTAGAAGCTCAATTTACAGCTCAAGCTCCATATCTTATTTTTCTAGTATCATATCTTACTCATCTTTTACATGTAAGTTTGCATGACCTATTCTGAAGAATTAGGGTTTATGGAGTTTTTATATATAGGTTTCCCAATTTATTTTGATTTCTTTTTTCTTTCAGCTGAAAATACAATCACAAACTTTTTCAAAAAATTTTTCTTCTGATAAATGTTTAATCTTTCCATACATGATCAAGCACTAAACCAAGTTCCCCATGTGTCCTTTCCTCATCTCCTTATTCCAATAGAAATTTATTTTATTTTATTTTATTTTTTGAACAGTGATGGTGTAGAAATGAGGGTCATAAACTACTTGCAGATTTTTCTCACACTGGCCTAAGAAAAATATGGGCTACTACAATAGATGCAGGGAATGATTTGGGGCCGGGGGTTGGGGAAGAGAAGACAACAGAACAAATTTAGTGTACATGGCTTGGCTTCTATTTAACACAGATTGCTGAACTTATATTAATGATTCAGGAATATAACTCAACCAATATGACCTGCAACAAAAATTCTTATTGATTGGCTTTCTTATACTTTTTCAAAAACGCATGTATATTGCATATATACATACCCAAAGACATTAGATTAGTGCTACCTACTGCTGATTTCTACAGCTTTGGGTCGGATTTGTTTCTTTAATGACATCTGTAGTTAGATTTCTCAAGTTCAGTTGCTTGCCCAGAACTACTTGTTTATTTAATTTCGAATTTATACTCATACTGCTTTATACTTAGATTTCCATATGTTGTGCCATTCTGTCACTGAGTACAATATGTTGAGCACAAGGTGTCATGTATTTATCTCATTTCCATAATTTTTTATACTTTATTAGTCTAAGTGCCTAAAGTTTGAGATTTCATGTAATTAACACTGCAATAATTTTGGTAAATTAGGAAACAAAGTTTGGAACTCTCAAAAAGTACATCTACTTCTAACTTTTACAATAGTTAAATATTTCCAAGAAAAGATTTTTCATAAAAAATAAGAGAGAGCTCTCAACAGAGCAGTTTTATTTAGTCATATATCGCCACTGAAAAAAAATGTATCCTGAATATAATGTTTCCTCTTTTTCTAAGGAGGTCCAAAACATAAATTCTAATGCATTAAAATATATGGATTTTATTCAACATCACAGAAGTACAGGAAAAAGAGGAAGCAAACATTAAATGCACAAAACAAAAGGTTAACTAATGTTAACTGTCATTAATACAACATTTTGTTTACATGGCGGTTGTGCCATGCTGGGTGCTTTGCACATTTTAATATTTAATATTAATATATTTCAACATTGCTCCTGACCTCAGGTTTAAATTTTAATCCAATGCTCTCTGGTGTGAATACCTCCAAGGATTTCCTAAACACAAATTAAGAAATAAATTCCCTTTTATTTTGAAAATAAGGAAATATTTTGGGGGAAAAAATTTTGATAATATAAATATGATTATTCTTTTATGAAAATATACAAATTTCATCACAAACAGGCAGAAGTATATTACAACAACAAAATCTACCCAGAGTTTGTCAACAACAACAACAAAAAAAATACACATTTTAAAAAATCCGAATCAGCATTTCTCTAACTCAAAATCCACCAGGAGGCTTTTAATTCAAGGAATAAATTTAAAAATGTTTTAATCCATAAAAATGTTTAACAAATCAGACAATTTAAAAAATTTATTTATACTACGTTTTTAAAAACAGTCGTTTTCTGTGAATAATATTATTTTTGAATTACCACAATTCATTTGAATCTGGCTTGCTTGCATTTCACAAGAAAGACTCCATTTTTCTTACCCAGCAACTCACCAGAGGAGAGTCTGACTTGAGATAACAGGAGATTGCTTTCACAATAAAAATATAGCAAGAACATGAATACCTGAGTTCAAAGATGTACAATGATGTGTGCATAATGGGCAAAAGAACCATGGGGGAAACTGAGGGGTTTCTAACAGATTCCTGACCTCAGTGGAGTGCATTTTCACCTACAAAGTGACAATCACTTAATCCTCACTGTAGGAAAATGTCAGAATAGGTATCCTTCTCAGTTGACAGCAGGGGACAATTTAGAACAAAGCTTTCAAATGTTCTACCCAAGGTCAGGGAGTGATTAGGCATGGAATAGAAACAAAATCAAGATTTTTCTGAATGACAAAACGAATGCTATTTCCATTGTGAACACCATTTCCAAACTCACATCTCTCTTTCAAAATGTGATGTAACTCCTTTCTAAATTTATTTCAGAGGCTTAGAGATGCAAAAAAAAATTCTAAGAATAACAGAAATGGCTTTGCAATGCAAATCTGTTTTAGAAATATTATTTACACTTTAATTTACCTTTTAATTGGAAGTTTACATCATTTTCTTTGGGATAAAAAAATCTTTATCCTTTCTTGCAAACTTTGGTTGGTTTGTCTTTACTTTGATCATGGTATAATATTAAAGTGTTTTTGTGCCTGATAGACTGTGGAAATTCCTTTTTTATGCCTCAGTAGTTTTTAATTTCACTATTTCAATTTCCCAAATTGTATTTAGTTTAGCAATACACTCTATTGTTTACTGTTCATATGCCTTCTATTAGTTTTTTCAATATTGTAACATTTGATTGTTTTCTCAGCTCTCATTTGGCCAGTTTTACCCTCGAAAAAGGAAATACTGTTTCTGCAAATGCCGTCTTAGGGATTTCAAAGGACTGAAATTTTCCCATAAATATCACATTTATAGATAATATTTAAGAAAATAATGAAGCAACATAATCTCATGGTGATTAAATTTATTATCCAAAATTATGTTTTTGTTATTTGTATGTATATTCCTAAATTCTGCAAACCATAAAGAATAATATTTAGTCATTTCTAAATTGATATGTAGTGATTTTTTTTTTTAACCAGCCTTCAGGAGTAGGAAAGGAGTTCCCTTGGACGGCTTTCAGGTATTCATGTGAACCTTAAAAGATACGTAGATATTAAGCAGTGGAGGGCAGGGTATATTGCAGGCAGAGAAGACAACTTGAACAAAAACACACACATGGAACTTACAACGAATCTCAGACTCTAAAGATATTCAAATCTATTTAAACATTAAAAAAAGAAATACATAGTATCTTTTTGCCGCAGTTTCCTCACGTATAAAATGGGAGTAATGGTAATGCCTAATATGATTTCCATGAAGAATAAATAAGATATTATACACAAACTGTTTAGAACAATGATGAGTACATAGTAAATAATAATTAGTAGCTAGTATGCTGTCAGATCATCAGTATGCAGCAATGACTATAACATCTTATATGCATTCATGAAAAATTTTGTGAAATCATGTGCCAAAAATAACACATACTATACGAAAAATGGGGTTTGTGTTGAACCATTCAATACTTGTAGACTGAGTAACAAAAACAAAACCAATGCTAATAAAACAATAGCACAGTTAAAATCTCTGTTGGTCTTCTAATCCAGCATCCTAATCAGTGGACTTTAGCAACCATGGACTCTGGAGCTCTTGCTTCTCTCTTTAAAAATAATCATTGCTTGAATTTTATGTGCTTCTTATAAAGACCAGATTCAATAAAATTAAAAATCTGATCTAGCAATTTAAACAGAAGAAAAAAATCCCTCTCAGATACAGCAGAGAGCTTATCCTCTCCTAAAGATTTATCATCCTAGAATCTATTTTCATTCTGTTTTGTGAAGGATTTGTTTACTTCTTTTAAGTTTCCTATAAAACACAATTATTTCATAGATGTTTTGCTGGCTTTAAAGCATTAAAGAATACATATTTATATTAAAGGTGCAAGTTCATATATTAGTGACTATGATAAATATTACATGAAGAAAATTTGTAAAATATTGATTATATTTTATATATTTTTCATTTTTAATAATTTAAAAATCAGCTTGATATAATCAACAAGTAAAGTTTAATTTGCATTTCTTAGAAGTACATAACTTATGTGTATTTATGTACACATAATACATAACTTATGTGTAAAGAGTACATAACTTATGTGTAAAGAAGTACATAACTTATGTGTAAAATCTCCTCATGGTTAGAAAAATTTGGGGTAATACATTGTTTGCATATCTCTTCTGTACACTCATTAAAATACAAATTTTATAGTTAGTATAAAATCATTACTTTAAAATCACTAGTACATGTGGCATCTATTCAACTAAATTTGTGAAATTTTTTTAAAAATCAATATTTCCAATTTTCAGTGTGTTGGAACAAACCAGGTACTATATTCTCACCAGTTAATGATAAAATATATTTCCATATGATACCATGAAAAATAAGATCAAAAATTTTAATAAGGTCAAATTAAGCTGCAAAATGTGTGTAACTTTATACTTGCAATGGACCTTAATTCAGACAACAAAATCTTGGAATGAAACCTTTAAAAACGTAATTTTTCAGGGTCAGAAGTATTCAAATAGATTTTTAAAATAGGTTTATTGAGATAAAATACATGTACCATAAAAGTACAGGCAATTGCCATACCATATCACTAAAGCTATTGCAAGTCAATGTTTTTTATACATTATAATGATTATAAAGCTAAATTTTTTGTGTTTACTCACAGAGTTGTGCAACCATCACTGCAATCAATTTTAGAACATTTTTATTACCCTAAAAAAAATAAGCCTTGTACCCATTGGCCATGGCTTCCATTCTGACTCCCCTCTCCCAAACCCTGACAACCACTAATCTCCTCTGTTTCTATAAATTTCTAGATATTTCACACAAATGGAATCATTCAATAAATGGTGTTTTGAAACTAGCTTCTTTCCCTTAGCGAAATGTTTTCAGAGAGTGTGTATGTGCTAGCATGTATCAATACTTAATTTCTTTTAACTGATGAATGAATGAGATTCCATTATACGGAAATCCAACTTTTTAAATTCATTCATTAGTTCATAGACTTTTGGATTGTTTTTACTTTTTTGGCTATTATGAATAATGCTGCTATGAACTTTCATGTATAAATTTTTGTGTGAATGTATGTTTCCATTTCCCTTGGATGTGTATACTAGGTGTGAAATTTATTGGTCATTTAGTAATACTACGTTTAATCTTTTCAGAAACTACTAGACAGTTTCAAGCAGCTGCACAATTTCAAACTCTCGTATGAGGTTTTCAATTTCTCCACATCCTGGGAAACAGTCATTATTATCTACCTTTTTTATTATAGTCATCTTGATGAGTGTAAAGTCATATCACATCGTGGTTTTGATTTGCATTTCCCAGATGGCTGGTGAGGTTAAACATCTTTTCATATATTTTTTAGTTATTTGTGTATACTTTCTTTGGAATAATATTTATTCATAGCCTTAACCTGTTTTTAAAGTAGATTATTTATCTTTTAATTGTTGACTAGTAAAAGTTCTTTATATATTTTAGATACAAGTTTCTCATCAGTTTCATCAGACTAATGATTTACAAATATTTTCTCCCACCAGTGAGATTTTTTTTATTTTCTTGATGATGTCTTTTAATAAACTTTTTTTTTAATTTTGATGAATTCCAATTAAATATATTTTTATTTTGTCACCTGTGTTTTGAGGTCATGTCTAAGAAGGCATGCCTGGCTCCTATATTTTGTGCCTTGAGGTTTATCACATTAGATCTTATATTTATGTCTATGATCCATTTTGAGTTAATTTTTATGGACAGAGTGAGCAAAGGTTTCAACTTCATTCTTTTGCATATGGCTGTCCAGTTTTCTCTGCATTATGATAATTGTTGAAAAGACTATTATTTCCCCCATTGAATGTCTTGGCACTTACCAAAAATCAATTGACCATAAATGTAAGAGATGATTTCTGGACTTCCAATTCTATTTCATTAATGTATATGTCTACCCTTATGCTAGTACCACACTATCTGGATTACTGTAGATTTGCAGTTGGTTTTGATATCAAGAAATGTGAGCCCTCCAACTTTGTCCTATTTGTTTAGAATTGATTTGGTGATTTTTAAGTCCCTTGCATTTCCATGTGAATTTTAGGATCAGCTGGTCATTTTCTAAGAAATCCCAGCTGGTATTTTTAGAGACATTTTGTTGAATCTGTATATCAATTTAGGGAACATTGATTTCTTAACAATCTTCTCATCTAGGAATATGAGATATTTTTCCATTTATTTAGGTCTACTTTAAAATTTTTTCAATAATGTTTTATAGTATTCAGTGATGCCTTGTTCTTATTTTGTTAAATTTAATTTCTGTTTTATTGTTTTTGATGCTGTTGTAAATGGAAATATTTTTTAAATTCATTTTTTATTGTTCATTGTTAGAATATAGAAATATAACTGGTTGTGACTGGCTGTAACAAGCCTTTTTATATTTATAAAAAATAAGTGTAATATTTAAGTGGTCTTTGCATACACAACCATTGGAAGTGAAATCTTGTTTGATTAGGCACAGAGATAAAAAGCCAATTTCTGATTTATCCAAGCTCTTTAAGTTTTTTAAAAAATGTAATTCCTTTTAGACCACATAAAAATATGCACTCCTATGTAGATAGTAAATTGCTAATAGAATAAAAGTTCTAAATTATTCTAAATAAATTCTTGGTTAATTATACTTTTGAAAAAAATGATATGTTTGATTTGATATATTTCACCATGGCTTTTGTTTCTAAAAATGTCTGTTCAGCACTAAATGAAACTGTCATTACAAGATTGTCTACAATCATTTGCTTTAATTTATGTTTAATTTCCTAGACCTGATGAAAATATTAGATATTGTTTTCTTAAACTGATGAAATGTTTCTAATTCATGCACAAGACCAGCCATGCTGAGCTTAATTTACAAAGGAACATTTATAGTTGCAATTGTGTGTGTGTATACAATTCCCTCATCACACATATATATGTGTATATATATGTACTTGCATATGTACATATGTATATTACCCTCATCTCATCTTTTCAAAGGGACATAGATTCTCTGTCATCATTTGGCAGCTGGTTTGTTTCTGAGGGTTTTGACTTTAAATCTATGTATGATTTTTAATTATAATTTTACCACTCAATGAACCTCACAATGGCAACATTTTAGCATCTATCTACCATGACAGATGGCGAACTAATGAGGCCTGCTCTACTTGCATACTGATATCTTTCCTACATACAACTTTTCTGATCCATAGGGAGGTCAAAGAGCAAGTTTTATTTATCTTCTTTGTTTCATTTGGCCTTTAAAAATCATGAGGCTGATTAGCAGAGAATATACATTTTACACCTCATAATTGCTCTCATTAATGTTTGTTTCACACTTTCACTGATGCAATTGAAAAAAATCAGTCAGTGCACGAAATGTATTTTAAAAATTAGAAATTTTACATGCTAACCTTAATCACTTTTCAGAACGTTAATTAAGTAGGCCTTCTTCCTAAAGCAGAAAATAAATTTTGCCATATATATATTTACTATATATATATATACATATATATAAGAATATAAGTATATTTAAAAATACATATGTATGTAAGTTTTTGATAATAGTTTATTGAAAATACATCATATTAATAACTTGCAAGTGCCCAAGATCTTTTCTGAGGCCTAGGCAAGCTTTCACATTTTAAAGACCAATCCATTAGGACTCATTTTAATCTGAAGATAGCCGAAAATTTATCTCCATAGTCAGTGAATATTCTCAGAAGCAAATCATTAAATGAAATGAGTTTCATGTGAGGAGGGGACTTATCAAGCTTGTCCATCGTTATCCTTTACAACTGTTGGCATAGAGTAGCTGTTCATTACATAATGAAATAAAGTAGTCTCCTTAATATTCACTTTATCTTGATACATTTCCATCCTTTTTAAATTCTGGTCAAAGGAATAATTTTGTACAATGAAAAGGTCATGAAAAGAGTTCAAAAATAACTTCCAGTTTTTCATAGTTTTTGAATGAGTGTAGCATAAGTCAGAATTACAGATTGTAGATATTTTTAAATAATATATAATTAAAATAATATGTTTATCAAATCATGTTTTGACTTTATAGCAGAATAAAATATAATTCATTTGTTGCTATTTCATGTCAATTTTACACTTTTGTCCTGTTTATCATATAATAAGTCAGACATAGAATTTTTTAATTCATTCACTTAACACAGAAATGTTTCTCTCTCACCTGTCTTTTCATCTAGAATTTTTTTGATGTTTTCTGTTTATTGCTTTTTCTCCCTTCTTTACAGGAGAGCTTCAAAAGATAATTATTGTTTTTTTAATTTTTCACCTTCCTTTTCTTCTATGTGTCCAAGCACACCTTGTTTTATAGAAACAGTGCTCCCTGAAGTCACCAGGGGCCTTATCAGATACCATTAAGCAGCAGAGTACACCAAACCAACATCAATGACCTCTGTGGTAGGTATTATGACTGTCTCTCCTATGTTGCTTCCAATACTCCACGTCTGTGTGGAGTATGTTCCCACACCTGCTACTGAAAGGAGCCATGGTTATCTTAACCCAATGAAGTTAATCTCATTCACTCTGTACCCAGGCCTCGCCAATTGCCACATGGCTTTCTGTTTGCAAAACATCTTCGTTCAGAAAAATGATTTAAATTCTAAAAATCAAACATAAGGAAAATTTTACTGGATACTCATGGGGAAAAATTCACCTCACTTTTCAAAGACAGTCAGGTGGATGTGGTCATGTACTGATAGTAATCTTGGTACTGCTACAGCCATGAACACAGGCATCATTAGGAAACAGCACAGAAAAGTGTAAATTTAGGGAGTGAGCCGATCATCAGCAAGCCATAAGGGGAGAACATCATATCATCATTTGAGTAAAAGATTAAGTGGGGATATATGGACATATTGTGTTTGAAGAGTTTTTAAAATGGTCATAAAAATAATAGTATAAGTCAACTTGATCAATATTCAATTCTCTATTTACTTGTTTTGACCCTAACCTCAAATTAACTGATGTTTTACTCCTCTGGGACAATTCTGTATTACTTATAAACCTGAGTAATACATTTCCATTAAGCTAGTTATTACACGGTTCTTTCTCCTGTTAGAATATGAACCTCTGTAGGGTAGAAGCCATGGCACATTGTTGAATATAATTCACATTTAACCACTATTTGTTGGAGAACTTATTGGATATAAACAAATAAATGAAAAATAGGTGACTACGCTCATGAAAATAGGATGTATCCCTTAAAAGTATATAATTCAATTTGGGTATTTATATATTCACTTATTCATATATTTTACACTCATTTAAAAAGTATATAACTTGATTTCAGTCTGTTAATACTGTGGGTGAGTGATATGATTTCCTTGTGCCATTCTTTGAAGAATTATACAAAATTATACTCATACAAAATTATTAATTTTTTCCACAAAAAGTAGCTGTTTCTATCTTTAGTAACCATTAGTTATATAATAATAATATTATTAAAAATAAAAATATCTTCTCTATCTTAAGACAAACAGAAGAAAAGAATAATACTGAAAAGTGGAAAAAAATACACATCATAAATTTAATATAGTGATTTCTCTGATGTTAAAATCCCTAGTTCTCTTGAAAACTAGGAAGCTAGCTATTTTTGGTATTTCAGAAAGCCTGGTGTTACTTTTATTAAACTATAACAAATTTGCGCACAATACATCTTTTTGTCTTGTTTTTGGTGTAACTATATGAACTATGTTGATATCAGTGAGATAATGAGACAGAGATGATAAATAGATGATAAATGCATAGATAAAAATTAATAATAAATAATTATTAAATATAGTAATAATAAATAAAACCTGCTTGGCGATGGGTGAAAAAAAATCACTAAAATGGTTGCTTGCTTACAATATTTGAATCACTACAATTTTTTTTTTTAATTTCCAACAATGAGATTTCTACTACTTAAGTTATAGATTTAGAGAAAAAAAATTTTTGTGCTGATTCACTTGTTACAAAATGGATATCAAAGTCACTATAAAAACAAACTTAAAGCAAGTATGTAATCTGGCAACAGAGATAAATCAAAGGTGGATACCAGACACAACAAAGGAAAAATTCGTATGTTCTCAGACAACCTTTTGAAATTTAGTATTTATCATGTTCACTTCTAATTACGAAGTGTTTTTTTTTCTGGACGTTATCCATGTAAACATAAAGAAAACTGACTTAAGAATCTATTTGC
Source organism: Varecia variegata (assembly GCA_028533085.1). Classification (NCBI taxonomy): domain Eukaryota; kingdom Metazoa; phylum Chordata; class Mammalia; order Primates; family Lemuridae; genus Varecia; species Varecia variegata. Next base: position 30,649,105 of record CM052445.1, read on the forward strand.
TGTTTCTCCCTGACTAGGTGTTTGTAAAAGGAGACTCAGGTGGCCTAATGTAGTTCAAAGAAAGCTTACATTTGAAATGAAGGGGAACTTCACAGAGAATCCTGGCTGATCTCCCAGAATACTGCATTACCTTGTTCAATTCAACGCAGTCTAAAGCTGGCCCTTAGTTTAAAGGCTAAAAAACCTGCTTTGCCAAGAATTGGCCTTTTAGTGCAAATCTGTCTGTGAGAGATGGATTCATATTAGCTAAACTCACAGAAAGTGAGATTATTTCTTCCAGCGTGAGAAAAATGGCTGACATCAGGACCAGAGGGGTGTTCAATGACTAAGTGCATATTTACCAACAGAAATGCTACAGGGAAGTCAAATACACCTAATATGTAAATACATTTACACGTAAAGCACTTAAAACAGTAACACTGTATTATCTAATTTAACTTTCTTAGAAATCTTCTGAGGAAGATATTCTTGGTAACCTCATTTCACAGATGAAGAAACTAAAAGTCAGAGGGGTTAAGTAACTCCCAGTAAAATAGCTGGATAACTGGAGGAGCCAGCATTTGAATTCAAGAACCAGGTTCAGGAATCGGTACTTTTATGCCACATGTTACACTGCCTTTCTTTCTTGAAAGGAGGTCTGATTTGACAGTTTTATTTTCAACTTACCAAACTAGCTTGATATTAGTATTTACATACTAAAGATATATTTGGAACCAGAAGAGTCCAATTGTAGTATCAGAACCCCTTTATCCTTAGACAATTATTCAGGAGGTACTACAATCATTTAGGATTGTGATTCTCCATTTTCTAAATTTCCATCACAATATTCTTGTAGATATTTAAATATTATAATAATTTATAGTCCAATTCCAATTTTAAAGACTTAAGAGGCAATATTTGGTGGCCTTGCATATATTTTCTTTGATTCATTTTATGCTGGTTTCATAATGTAACTCTCAGAGAGTTCTATTAATTGCAAATTATTAGGAGAGAAAACTTTGTGAAATCCTGTTGGTAAGTGCTAAGTCAAGATCCCTTGAACTGCTTTTATTCTGCAAGGACATATGGGTAAATTGTCTTTTTCTCTTTAATCTCAGTAGGGAGGTAGGAAGATGTATAGAAGAATATTTCTTTCTTGTCAGTTTTCCCCTTTTTCATATTCTATAGTGATATTTAAACCAAATGATAAACAACTAGAGTTTTAGCCCTATTCATTATTATAATCTCTAAGGGAAATTCTGCTTGACGTCTTTTAATTTTGCAATTAACAAAGAAAAATTTGACCTTGTCTGAAATTGTGTTTAATTGCCCAAAGTTCTAATTTAAAGCAGAATCTCTAAGGATTTGTACACCAGTCAGTTCCTTTTACACAAACACACATATACAAGAGTGTGATCTCTTACTGATACTTCGACTTCAGTTTTATTGTGTACTGAGAGGGATTTAAGGTGAAATCCTGATCTACACTGTCTCTTTCATGCAGAGTACCTCTTTATTCTTTCTTTTTTTCTATAAACAGGACATGCTATTCTTAAATTAGGTGCTCAAAAACTAAAGTCTACAGAAATAGTAGGATTTAAATTTTTAAAAAATACAGTTTTAGGGCTTAAAAATATTAGTTGTCTTCTAATCCAATATTTATTTTGACCTTCTAATTTGACATAAGAGATTTAAGTAGGCCAGATATTATATTCAATGTATACATGTAAAAACTGAGTCTCAGGTATATTAAGCAAATGACTCAAAGCCATATACCTGCAAAATGAGGAATCAGGCATTTAAATGGATGTCTTTGTGATAGCACCATCTCAAGATCACACATGTATGTTCAATGGCATAACTAGCAATAGACTTGTCAAAATACAAACTGAAATTGTTAATGCCGGTATCTACATTACTTTTTCATTCTGTTTTCTCATGTGTCATTTATTTTGTTATAATAAAATGGCTTCTTGAACTAATTTTAGTCATGATGCTATAAAATACAAATCTATAGAGATATAAATATTCCAATGTAAGGGTAAAATTCATATAAAATTTATATATGGTTTTGAGTGTTAAAGGGGCACAGTCTACTATGTGATCTATATGTTTAGAAAAACATCTGCAAACCAGGAAACTAAAATTTATTACTGGAAATTGAGGCCCCTCAAGCAGTCGTTATGTGAATTCTGAGCACTTAGTGACTGTGGTGGGTTGGCTTGACAGGGATAGTCTTAAATTCCGGACTACTTTTGAAAAGTCTTAAAGTGATAGCACACATACTTCTCGTACATTATGATAATAGAAAAAAAGTCAAGAATTTATTGTGGACTTGAAAGAGCATACATGTTGGTTTATGTTTACACTAAATCTCTAGATTTAAAAAAAAAGAACATGATGGAATTGAAGAAAATTTGGTGGGGTGTCACATAAGAGACACGCATCTTGAGACAGGCCAATTGTAGAGATTTAGAAAAGTAGCTTCTCTGCTCTGGATCTCAATTTTCTAATCAACAACAGGAATAGGTAATATGAGATATTCTCAACAGTTTCTTCCTTCTTAAATTGCTTTTTCCCTCCATTTTTACCAACTATCTTGTAATCTAATTATGTTCACCAATCCAAGCCCTGGTTTATAGCACCCAGATGTGAACTAAAATAAAATCTTAAGTTCCCCCCAACTGACTGAATGGACCCCCTCGTGGTCAAAGGAATACCCTAAAACTGAGTTTACTGGCCAAGAGAAGGGAGGTCAGACATGCCTCATCATGCCCCCTCCCTTCTTAGAGATATATTAATACTTTGTAACTCATTAATAGGCCTAAGGCTATGCAAGACAAACCTGCAGGTCCTCAATTTATATAACAAATTGCTTGAGTCTGAGTATATTAACAGACTTCCTTATCTTAACTTAAAACATTCCCAGACTTTAGACAAAGCTTTGTTTCTTTAACCAATTACAAATCAGAGTCTTTAAACCCACCTATAACCTATAAGCCTTCCCCCCTTTCAGACCCCCTTTGAAATGTCATACATTTTTGGGCCAAACCAAACTAATGCACACCTTCAATGTATTGATTTATGACTTTACATGTAATTCCCATCTCCCTGAAATGTATAAAACCAAACTGTAACCCAACCACAGCAAGTCCACTTGCTCAATGTTCTTGGCCATGGCTCTGGGCCATGGTACTCAAAATTGGCTTAGAATTTAAATTATTTTACAGAGTTTGGCTTCTTTTCTGTTGACACAGATAATTGAAACTCCTCTGCTCTACTTGTTTTTCCCACAAGAGTAGTTTAAATTATACCAATCTCTTTCCACTACCAGGCATCATACCATATATTTTCACAGATTTCTCTTACAACTATTAAAAAAACTGATTAGGTACAATTGCTATCCTCATATTATAGACGAGTAAAGTATGCTTTAGAAAGGTTTAGCAACTTTCCCAAATTTATTTTGCCAATGACAAGAGTATGCAGACTTTAGATCTACACTAATCCGACTTTGAATTTGTGTGATGAACTTCTTAGAGTTAATATTCTTATACATTCAATAGGACTCTGTTCTTACCCCAGGAGAGGTAGAACTGAAAATGGAAAGAGAACTTGCTTTGAAGCTAGACACACCCCTGGGTTACATATCTGTTATTCCAATAATTTAATTTCCATATTTATGAAATAGAAATGTATTTTCTACTTTGTACATTGGGAAGGAGGGAGAATGAGGGGAATCAATGTTGTAATATATAATATTTTAGGGACAATAAATTAAACAAAATAGACACACTATAAACTGATGGCAAAAGGGAGTCAGTTCAGACTGTCACCTATGTTCCTAAAAAGTACTATCAATACCTTAATGATTTCTTGGAACAAAATTGCTTTTTCAAGGAAACAATGAAATTCCAATGTCGAAATTAGAGAGATATTATTTTTCTTGGACCAACATAAGCTGTTACATTAGAGATGTTATTTTAAAATAATAGTATTCTTTTTTTCATTTAGCTGTTTAATTGAGAAAATAGGCCCAATCCCTTCACTATCAAGTAAATTAATAAAGTAATGGCTATATCATTCACACATTTTGAATCAAGATGTTTATATAATAGGAAAATTCAAGTAAACACCTTTACATGATAGCAAACATTTTATCACCTTCCATAAATTTAGAAACAGAAGTATTGTTTACATTTATAGATCTGTATATTCTGTATAGTCATATATATGATAATGAATAAATTAGTTTGAGCTTAAGGAAAGAGATTCTTCATGGCAATTTTTATTGCACTGTATTTTTATGTTTATATGCATGGCATTTAGGAGATTTTTTTTAATATATCTACTCAACATAAGAGGTTTTTACGAATATGATTAAATACACAGTAATCTATTCATTATCTTAATTATTTGCATGGAATGCAAATTATAGTCTGAAGCTATTCAATCAATGTATTTTGGGAAAAGTCATGCAGAGAATCAACATTAAACAAGTATTTGCTTTCAATTATGAATGTGTGACTTTCTTGGAGCCAATCATTTGAAAATATAATTTGCACACTAATTGTAAATTGCAAAGTCATCTTTCAGTTAAACTGCTTCTTGGTTTTCATTTTTTTATGTTAGTTTTAACTTTTCATCTCTAGATGGTGCTCTAAGTACCTGCATCACAGCCAGCCATGTTAACACCACCAGTATAAAAAGCAAAAGAAATGAAAGCTTAAAAATAAAAAGTGCACTAGAACCAAATAAATTAACTTTGAAAAATTCTTAGAACTTTTGCCATAGGCCAGAAAAGCATATGTTGTCAGGTGATTAAGCCCATAACAAAGATGTTTGAGTGCTGTCCTTATTAGAAGTAGGAAAACAACTACTGCAGAGAAATATTTAAATCTAGGTAGCAAATTCAGAACTGATGTTTTTCAAACTAACATATTCGTTTTTAGACATCTATGCTTTGTATGTTAAATATGTGGTAGAAGAAGAAATAAGTATACCTAAATAAACTATATAATTATAAATCAACTTTTATTCAAGTCCTTTAAGATATCTTGGAACTAAAACCACCTCTAAATGAATAGATGAAAAACAGCTAATCTTTTTTTTTTAAACTATCGGTGGTTGGCAAACTGTGGCCTGGAAGCCCAACTCAGTTTGCTGCTTATTTTTCTGTCACATTCTGAGCTAAGGATATTTTTTACATGTTTAATTTTGTGTTTAAATCAAAAAAGTATAATATTTTGAAATACATGGAAATTATGAAAAATTCAAATTTTGGTGTCTATAAATAAAGTTTTATTGGAACACTGCCAAACTCATTTGTTTAAATATTGTAGATGGTTGCTTTCACGCTATAACCAGAGAGTCTAGTACTGTGACAGAGACCCTGTGCCCTGCAAAGCTTACGATATTTATTACCTGTCTTTTACAGAAAAATTTTGCTGACTTCTGGATTAAATGAAAGTTGTTGATTGTTAAATGATCTTGTGTGCTGGTAACATTGTTACTAGGGAGAAAGCCAAAATAGGCTGAACTCTAAACTAGTACCCCAAGTTGAAATAACTCATGACAATAGGAAAATTTTAGCAATTTTTAAATTTAGTACTTTAGAAAATCTCTCACTAAAAACAGCCTCTGAATCTTATATCTACCCAGGAACAAAATAACATGTTCAAAGTTTAAAAATTCAGCCAAAGTCATCATGTGCCATCATGTAGCCAAGACAACAACAATGCAAACTCAATAGAATTTTAATGAATTCAAATGAGTCATGAGAATCTACTATCTGTACTGTGTTTTATTCTATAATTCTCCCCAATGTGACACTTGCATATTAATGAGAACTTTGGTCCTCCTTTGGATGTTACTTTTTATCAGTTGTTCCAACAAAGTATTTCTTTTAAAGAGAATTACAGGAACATTATTTCTGCTGCTACACTTCAGAGCCTTATCACTTCCTTCTTTTATAATCCCTGTGACCTTCATTCTTATAATTGTGTTATCAGTTCTCTGGGTTGCAAGTGAGAGAAACACAAATTCAAAACTATGTAAGGGGAAAACAAAAGACTTTGTTGGAAGGACACTCAGGCATTTCATGTAATAGAAATGGAAATAAGAGTGAAATTATCAACTTTATTTCCCCAATGCTATTTTCTCTACTTGGCATTTTTTGTGTTCTCTTTTTATGATAATGAACAAAATTTAGGAGTGCTTAAAACATTTAAAAAATGCTAAGAAAAAAATGTAATGTTTCAAGAAAAGATACCCCAACCACAATCTGTCCCTAAGGAAATGAGGTCTCTGTAGCACAGGAAATGGTGGAGCAATGTATTTGCTGTTTTCTTAATTCTCCATACCATTTTGTTAAAACAGATTATTATGCTGGGGTTGGAATTGTCTAAATTATAGAAGCACTGGACATTATGAGAGTTGTAATAAAAGAAAAAGTAACTGTATCAACACAAACTAGAAACCATCACAACATTACATATTAAACTATTAAGGTTCCATTGCTTTGTGCATTTCTTCAATGTGTAGCATTATCTTTGAGACAGATTTTTGGAATCAACATCTAGTGCCATTCTATTTGTACTACAATTCTACTAGAAATAGAAATTCTATTGCTTTTATTAGGAAGTTTTGTAGTACAGTAATGTAGAGAAATCGATTGTAATATATAGAAATCATTGATAAAGCCCATTTCTAGATAATATAGATAAGTAGAATAAAGGCATCTGTTCAAGATATTTCCTTTGGCTAAATGGCCATTTCAGGTTGCCATACGGTCAATATGATTGAGTGGGTAGTAATTAATTAGCAATTAACATAGAGCTTAACACAAACAACCATGAACTAATTTGATGACTAAATACAGAAATGACCACAGATCTGAATAACATGCTATCAAGTAGAAATGTATGATTACCCTTTTGTAAACATCCTATTAATCTATACTTATATCCTGTAACGTATTAATTCACAGTTATTTTCATGCACTATTTACTAACTAGTTCTGAGTCAACCTCTTGACACTGTTAAGAAAAAAAGTCCAATTATTTTTCCTGATAACAGCATTTCTAGTAGTTCTAGTAACAGATATTACATTTTCTTGATTTTTCTTTCATCAAGTGAAAACCTCAATTCCTAGGTCAATTCCTATTATGAGTTGGTTTCTTTTACCATTCTCATTATCTGCTGTCCAAATTCTATTTTGTCCATGTCTTTTTTAACATGAAGTGCCTAAGAATTGAAGTACAGATGGCCTATCAACATCTCATTCTAGATACTATAATTCTATTAATACTGTACTTTTGGCAGCTATGTTACACATTCTCTACAACTAACATACTGCCAATAAATTCCAAAATTTTCTTTCACACTTTCTTCAATTAAATTCTGACTTTCTCATCCTCGTTTCTACATTGTTTTCACTATAAAAGCAACTATTAATATATTAAGAAAGGAATGTGACTTCTCATAGAGTATAGTACAGATATTTTATGTACTCTTTGAACACTATTCTATTTATTTTGATTTAGTAATACACTGGAGAAAAGCCCTTGTAAAAATATTGTGTACTTTACTTATCTATAATGATTCCAAACCATATTTCGCCTATTGTGTTCACTTACTGTATGGGCTATTATTAGAGATCTACATACAAAATAATGAAAATGGGCACTTATCTTACATAATACTCAAAAAGTGACTCAAAACGGGTTACAGCCTTATTAAACATAAGACCTAAAGCCATAAAAATCTTAAAGGAAAACAAAAGGGGAAAGTTCCTTGACATTAGTTTTGGCAATTATTTCTTGGATATGATACCAAAAACACAGGCAACAAAAGAAAAAGTGTACAAGTGGGTCTACATCAAACCGAAAAGGTTCTTTCTGTGCAACAAAGAAAAACAGTAAACATATTGTGAAGGCAGTGTATGGGATGGGAAAATATTTGCGAATCATGTATATAATAAGTGGTTAATATCCACAATATATAAAGAATTGCTGCAAAATAAGCAAAAGACTTGAATACAAATTTCTCCAAAGTAGACATACCAATGGCCAACCAGTATATGAAAAGGTACTCAACATCACTAAATCACCAGGCAAATGCAAATAAAAACCACAAAGAGATAACACCTCATGTCACCTGTTAGGATGGCCATTATTAAGATAGCAGAAAATAACCAGTGTTGCCTAGAATGGAGAAATTGGAACCCTTGTGCATTGTTGATGGAGAATGTAAAATGATCCACCCAGTTACTATGAAGAACAGTATGAAGCTTTCTCAAAAAATTAAAAAATTGAACAACTATATGATCCAGCAATTCCACTTCCAGGTATTTAACCCAAAGAATTGCAAACAGAATCTCAAAGGAATATTTGCAGTCGCATATTCATTGCATCATTATTCACAATAGGCACAGGGCAGAAACAACCTAAATGTCCATCTGTGGATAAATGGATAAAGAAAATGTGATAAATACATAGAATGGAATATTATTCAGCCTTGAAAAACAAGAAAATCCTATCATATACTGCAACATGGATATGTCTTGAGAACATTATGTCAAATGAAATAAGACAGTTGCAGAAGGACAAATACTGCGTGATTCCACTTATATAAAGAGATATATAAAGCAGTCAAATTCACAGAAGCAGAAAGTAGAATGGTGATTACCAGGAATTAGAGGGAGGGGGAAATGGGTAGTTGCTGTTCAATGAGTATACAGTTTCAGTTATACAAGAAGAAAAATTTCTAGAAATCTGCTGCACAACAGTGTACATATAGTTAACAATATTCTATTGTACACATAAAAATTTGTTAAAAGGATCTCAAGTGTGTTTTACTATAATACAAATAAATAAATGAACAACAACCACAAAATCATTGTTAGAGCATCTGAAGAAGAGAAAGTGTAAGAGATTTTGCTTTGGAAAATTTGGACAACAATCCCGATTAAAATGGGCAATGAAACCATGCCTAACTAGTTTCCTTAAAATTTCACAAAAATGATTTTTTCAACAGAGCATCTTGGAGTATGAAACGGTTCACACATGGGCCAATTACTTAACCTCTAGCTTTCTCCTGTCCAACAAGTGAAAACAAAATATTGGCCTTACTTGCCATTTCCCAGAGAGTTATGTACTTCCATACTACTCCCTCAAATTTTCTCACACTCTTTCAACTTGAAAGGCCCTTATTTCCAACTTTGCTTTAAATGTTTTATCTTATCCTTTAAGTTCCCCTATAACAATTTTCTCATGTGCCCTCTGTGATATGCACAAGTGTAATGATTCTATCATGCCATTTATAAAGACAGTGAATTCTGAGCAAGGGAAGGAAGAAGTTAGGATACTCATGATAGTCAACAGATACTGGTGTAGTGGTCCCCTGACCCTCGTAGAAGAGTCTGTTTAAGCTGCAGATAGGAGGCCAAATGGGCAGTGAGAAGCATGCCAGGAAAGTTGTTTGAAGGATTATTCACTTGTATTAAAAATAAGTTACCTACAGTTGTTTTCAATAACACCATTTCAAATAATTACCACTTTTAATGAAGAAATTACTTGAAAATGTGCTATTTCTAAGAGGTCTATCAGATACCTGTAAAGTTCTTCTGTTTTCACAGAGATGAACTGTAGCTGCAGTCTTCACTGTATAGCACTCTTGGGTAAATCTTTATAAAATATCATATTACTATTTATTATACACCCCCAAATTTCTAGTAATCATTAGCATAGAATGTGTGTTTGTCTTGCTATATGTCTTAACAATGCTTAACCCCAAGTCAACCACATGCTAGATATAGAATTATAAGGTAGGTAATGAAATTCTTCAGACCTGCCTGTTTTTTAAATGTACCTCTGATACTCCATTTTAGTGGTCATATCACATACCCCAAGTGCAAACACATGTAACATATGACTTGTGGAGTTACTAATTCAGGTTGATTAAATACATGACTAACTCATTTTGTATTTGACATCAGTTAATTTTACTTTCAAAGCATATTACAATTTTGTGTGTGTCAACTGTGAAATAATGACTGATTAAAAAAAAAATAACAGACACTAACCAAAAGGCCTGGGCTCTGGACCTAGGGTTAGCTCATCATTAGCTGAATGATCTTAAAAAAATAATTCCCCTGATAATTTTATCCTGAATGAAGGACTCTGTGCTCCTCTTTAACAATTCTATGCCTCACTTTTCTTACCTGCACCATTGCCAAAGTATAATGTGAGTTTACCTGGAAGTGATTGTATACTTTAGTCAGTATTTCCCAATTGGTAGTTTCAATTTGGTCACTGTACTTAAGGTTAAATATCAAAAATTTAAACATAATATGTGCAAGCATTAAAATCATTCACAAAAGTATGCTGACAGAAGTTGAAGGCTAAAAGCAAATGCCTCTATTAGAAAGAAAAAGTTGTTTGTTTTTTTATTTAATAAAGTTAATGGAATACCTTTTAAATCCTATGCCTGTAAACTGAAAATTAATTCTGTGTCTCTGGTGGATAGAATAAGTTATTTAATGCAAAAGTTTTGATTGAATGAAGTTTGTTTGAATGAAGTTTGTATAGCACCTAGTAATATAAAACATTTTTGCTGTACATAATTTCACTAGATCTGCACAATTACACTGAGGGGTGTGGAGGGAAATGGAAGAAAGAAAGTAGCTGGAGTTGAGAGGCCTACCTGGGGGTACAGTGGGGGACATATTAGTGATAGGTGTGGTATTAGCTTTCTTCTATCCATGAGAAAACTACAGTGTGAGAGTCCAAAGACTTGTCCAAGGGTACAAGTCAAATATATTAGAGTTGGATTCGACTAGAATTAGACATTCAGACTCCATATCCTGTGTTTCTTCCCCTAAAAGACATTGCATTTTAGAAACATGAAATTCTAATTCCATTTCTGCAGCTCAAATAATTCGAAATTGTTTTTGGAGGAAGAAAAATATATATTCTTTATTAACAAGGGATACACCAAGATCTTATTTTATACAAATTATAACATAGGACAAAACAGCAAAAATCTATTACCATTTTAAATATTACAAAGTGATTTTAAATATGATGATAGGAATATACCACATATAAAACATTTATTTAAGGTAGTTCTTAAAATGTAAATCCTAGCACATTTGAGAACAAAGCCCAAATTCATTTGCTAAAAACACTGGTTCCACAAATTGTTATTCTGACTAAAGAGAAATAAAAATGTATCACTGAGGAGCATGATCAGAAATTTGAAATGCTGTCAGGGACCGTCATTTTTACCCCAAATAGGAGCATTTTCTCCAGTGATTTTGATTGGCACTTTGAAATGTGCTTGTGAATAAAACAGAAAGAAAATGGCATACCTCACATTCAAATGCCCACACAGAGATAATAATGGAAGCAATGTTTTATGGGTCATTGGGGAAGGCAATCCCATCTGAATGTTTGTTCCTGAGGTTGATAAGAGTAGAGTGAATATTCTTCTGCATCATATAACTCAGACTAGAGAAAAGACTGATGGATGATGATTGATTTTAATATAAAAAGCCTGAGCAACAGAGGGTGGAGGAAATAGACACACACACACACGCACACACAACTAAACAGAAGTTATTCCAGATTCTTTAATTTTATAATAAATTCAAATCTCCAGAGTCCTGAACCCCGCCCTGAGGATGAATCTTTGTCCTCTCCTGTGCCCTTAAGAGTAAAAGGATAATGGAATTATAGAGCAAAGGCAGACAAAAATTTTAAAAAGACAAGTTCTCTTTTGTTTTACTTTGTTTTCCATGTCTAGAATAACTGCTTCCTCCTAAACTTTCTAAAACAGATGGTTGTCTATTCTAGGATGAAAGATTAGTACTGAAGGAAATTCTTCAACCTTGCTCAGGAGTACACAGCCTTTGCTGGAAGACAGTAATCAGAAACAAAATGTCCCTTTTGAAGGAATATTTTCCAGAAAATTTGAATTTGAGAGGTAGAGTTGAAGATAGGATTATCCTGCTTTTCCTACCCCCTGAAAACTGCCTCCCAGCCCCTCCCTTATCCAAAGTAAACTGTATTTACTTTTATTTATTCATTCGTTTGTTTACTTGTTTGTTTATTTTAGAAACAAGGTCTTGCTCTGTTATCCAGGCTGGAGTGTAGTGGTATGATGATAGCTCGCTGCAGCCTTGAACTCCTAGGTTCAAGTGACCTCCTGATAGCCTTAGACTATCAAGTAGCTAGGACTACATGCCACCACACCTGGCTACATTTTTTAAATTTTTTGTAGAGTTAGAGTCTCGTCCAGGCTGATCCCAAACTCTCTGCCTCAAGCAATCCTCCTGCCTTGGCCTCCCAAAGTGTTGGGATTACAGGTGTGAGCCAGGGTGCCTGGCTATATTTACTTTTAATTCATTCTACGTCTCAAAGATTCCCTCTAAAAATATTTTTTGTCAATCATCAGGTACAAAATGCAAAATAGATAAGCCAATATGTGTTCATAAGGGTTGTGAGTCATCTCATACTTAACTATTTTTTTACTAATAAGTAGATAAGATACTATATATAATCTAATGATCTGAGATTAGTAAATATGGTGTGCACATCATAAGAAGGAAAGGGGTCATATGCATTTTGCACAACAATTATTTAGAGCCTGGAAAGGAATTTGCCAGGTGGCACTTTCTCCATCAACATACTTGGAGTTTTATATGATTTTATGGGAAAAAGTAGTTTGATGGGATTTCAAAATTTGGTAGTGTGTTCATCTGGCTTAAGAGGTAGGCACCCTGACAGCATTGCACTTATTCAACCTTGATATCAGTGGTTTCTCTATGAACAATTAGTGTGTTAATTATCAGTCACTTTTAACTACATGTTTAATGAAGATAATAAGCAAGTCTGCAATTCACTTTTTTAAAAATTTTTTATTGATACATAATAATTGTACATATTCATGGAGTACATGTTATATTTTGACTATTCACTTTTTATGCCTTTGAGCATACTTCTGGAAATGGTGAAGATGCCAGAATAAAATAATAGTGTGAATGATACATAGGCTAAACAGGGAGAATTCTGCTAGGCTTTGTGATATAAAGAAAGGGACTAAGACATGAGTACTTGGTCAAATAAGAATGCAAACAAAGTGATTTTCTGTACCAAGATGTAATTAATGTTATATTCTTATGTTTTGTGTTTAATAAAGATTACTATACTAGCATGATATAATGAGTTTGGCTTACATGCATTATATGTGGAAACAGAGTGGACTGATTAGAAGCAGGACAGGTAGGCTTTTTGAATGGAAAATATAAAAACCAGGCTTACCTCTTTCTCTTGGTTGAAGAAGATGTGGTTCTCACCAAGGGTGAGTCTGAATACCTGTTTTGATAATGCTGTGTCATTCATGCCATTCTGTTTTATTTTATCTCTCTTGTTTTGTTGTATTCAGAAAATTAGACTAATCAGTCACACTAAGAGAATCAGCAATATGACAGGAATATCAGTGTGACCTGTCTAAACATTTCATTGTGATATTAGAATGCCTTATTTTACTTTCTTTGTCTGATGTGGTATCAACATACATACAGCAATAAATAAACTGGTAATAAGTTTATAAACATTTTTATTTCCAAAATTTACACAACTTCTCTGCAACTTCTTTAAAGAAATAAAAAAAATTACATCCCTCAAAGATATATTGTAGATGATTCCAAACCCTATGTTCTACTTTACTGAGATTTTAGACAATTGAAAAAATTCAAAAAGATTGGAGATTTGTTGCCATTTATTTAGAATAACTGCTTGGTTAAATATCTTTTTTGAAGCATAAAATATTTTCTCCTCTTGTTATTTTTTGAGTTGCATTATTTTAGTCAAAGATAAGTACTACTCCTTAATTATATCTAGCTACAATTTATTCTTTAGCAAAGCTATAAAGAGAAAGTAGGAAATAATTATTTAGGAGTTATGGTTTTCAAAAGGTCATGATTAAATCGAGAAAGAAAACAGAAAATCAAAAACAAAATTGCAGAGATTAAAGTTGAGAGGCCATGAAAAACAATGTAATTAAGGCAGTAGACAAAATGTAAAGGGGTGGCAAAAGTCCATGCTTTTTTTTTTTAAACCTTAGCTAGTAAAACTTGCTGGCTAGGCTTTTGTCTACATTTACTTCTGCTGTTCATTTATAACTATCATGAGATACAAAAGGTGTAAATTTGCCACAGCTCCACCTTGTACCTGCTCAAATGGAATTACTGACTAAATAGAATTCCCTATATTGCATGCTTAAGTGGATTTGTGAAAGATATTGGAAAAAATGCTAACTCTCATTCTTCCTTAACAAGATAAATGTAGAATGTTTCCCTTACTCATATAATAGTCCACCAAATACAATGAATACAAATAAAGAATCCTTACATTTTAAAGTTTGACAGCCCAAGAGCGAATGTATATGAAATAATAATAATACAAAATGCAATATTTTAATAAAGACAAAAGAGCTATAGAGACATTACTTTGTCACAGAGCCTAGAGAAAGACCAAAGGACTCACACATTTTCCCTAAATTTATCTTTTTCTAAAGGCAGATTCATACTTTCATCAAAAATGCCAACCTGTTGAACACATTGTGAGAATATTGTATAGAAGGTGTCTAAGAGAATGGCAAAAAACTCACTTGGAAGAAAACTTATGGAATGATTTAGAGAGGAGGCTTTATTGACTATTAAGGAGGAGAATTTATAATAACCAGACTTGAGTAATTGACTTAGGGTTTTTTGGTTGTTTTGTTTTGTTTTTAATTATTGCTGATACTGAGCAGCAGAGAGGTAAATATTTCTGAGCTCCTGCTTCTGGTGGATATTTTTAAAGGTAAATATTTCACTTTCTTTCTTCTTCACCATACCTATTCCAAGATCGTTTGTGTGAAACAAGCCTGCCATTCTACCTGTTCTTTTTAAAATCGACCTTGACACTGCTCTCATTGTGCACGTGTGTTTGTGTGGTGGAGGACGGTGTTCTGTGTTCCCTCCTCTGGAATCTGGACAAGTCTGTGATACACTGGCATCTAATTGAATGTAGCAGGAGTGATGCTGCCGGATCTGTGAGGTGAGGCCATTAAAAGGATGCACCTGTTCTTGGAGCCCTGCATGAAGGAGCTGACTGTCCCGAAGCCTCCATTCTGTGCAGAAGTTTACACCAGCCCAGGAATAGAGAAGACATGAAGAGGTCCTGAGACTACTGAACGAGAAAGAGACGTCTAGCTACCCAAAAGCTGTTCCAGATGGCTTCTGTTCCAACACTGACCACAGTCCAACTGCAACCTTGTGAGAAACTCGGAAGCAATACTCTTGAGTTGAATTGTTCCAAATTCCTGACCCACCGATGGTTGCTGTTTTAAGCTTTTATATATTTTGGAATGATTTATAACACAGATATTACTAAGAGGTTTAATCTTCATACATGATCCCATAAAGGAATATGGAGGTCTAATTTCTGTGTAGAATTAAAATTTTAACTTCTCACCATTTTAACTTTTTCCTTTCTACTTTTTTTCCTTTTATTTTATTATTTCAGCATATTATGGGAGTACATAAGTTTAGGTTACGTATATTGCCATTGCCCCCCGCCCCAAGTCAGAGCTTCAAACGTGTCCATCCCCTAGACAGTGCACATCGCACTCATTATGTATGTATACACCCATCCTCTCCCCCACCCACATCTGCCCGACACCCGATCAATGTTATTCCTAAATGTGCACTTAGGTGATGATCAGTGAAACCAATTTGATGGTGAGTACATGTGGTGCTTATTTTCCCATTCTTGGGATACTTCACTTAGAGAATTATATTTAATTTAATTTCCAAGAGTAACTTTAAAATATATATCATGCATTGACTATACAGTTTTCTTTGTCTTTAGAGATTATTCCAGTGGCAGGACTGAGTACACAGTAAGTGAGGTATAATATTATTAAAGTATAATGTCTAATATACTAAGATATTATATTAGTTTTTCAAAAAGGAGAATAAACATATTTTGAAAGCACAGTGTTAGATTCTAAATTAAAATGTAAGACGATATTGGTGATAAGGCCCTTCATGGTCCTCATAGTCAATTCCAAGAGGTAGAGGAAATATATATATATATATGCAAGTACTATATATAAAATATAAATACTATGTATATAGTATATATGTACATATATAAGTATGAAATATATGTGTATAACATGTAAGGGCTGTCCAGAAATTATTCAGCCATTGTTAACATAATGAGAACATATTACATGGCTGGACAGCCCTTGCATATACATATGATACATATATATACACACACACATATATATTTTATAATGTTAAACAAAGTCATTCAAGGTTTAACATAGAAAAGAAGTGGAAAAGATTCCCAGAACATGGGAGATTTGTTGGGAAGCCTGTCATTGTGAGAGACCTTGTAGAAACACAGGAAGAGAGAGCATGACTATTTTAGAAATCAGAGCCAAACTAAAATATGAGTAAATAATTTAGAAAGAGTTAGCAGGACTTTGAGGACAAATTTCATCTACTTTATGAATTGTTCTAGACATGGTTCCTTACTTCCTGATGGCCTTGATTTTGACTGTTATTGAAATTAATGGTAACTTATAATGTCCAATTTATATGAATTTACATTAATGTATTTACTTTCACTATTCCCATTTTAAACTAAGCACATTTAGCTTCACATTTCATGTTCAGCCAAACCCAAGCGAGCTTCCAAATTGAACATAAAACTGGTGAGCTTTGGCCAACTCTATTGGGTTCACAAGGTTTTGACAAGTATAATCATATTTTACAAAGAAACATGGAGATAAACTCAAATGGAGTCACAAAACCCCATGAATTCTCAAAAATTCACTATAAAAACTGGATGGCTCAACTAAATTGAAACAGTGAACTTAGGTCTCAGCTAATCCAGAAACAATGAAACACCTCATTTAGAAACCTGAGCAGGGTCTACACAAACTTGACTTTTTTCTAAAATTGAACTCCCAAATAGCTGAGTTTGCATGCTATTGGATTTGAAATAAAATTTCACTTTGACATTTGCTGAGACAAAAATGGATGAATTTTACAAAGTCATACAAGGAGAAAAAGAGGTATTTCTTAATATCCTTATTGCGTATTAAAGGGAACATAAAGAACATTTGTCCAGGGGCTTAAAAATCAGTTTAATTTTGTAGTAAAGATTCCTTGCTACTCTTCCAATCAAAAGCTGCATTCTATTTATCTTCTTATTTAAAATAGGCTGGCCAGTGATCTGCCAATGGATCATGTCTGGAGGTCATGCTAAAATTGGGAGGTCCTGTGTCCTATATTTTGGAACATTTGTTTTTGGAGCCCTGAGTCATCATGTAAATAGCATATTTATTAGATGGACAACTCGGAAAATCCATAAAGAGTTATTCCCAAGCTAGTCTTCTAGGTAACCCTGCCAAGGTCTTTGGCATGTGAGTTAAGAAGCTTTCATGTCTCCAGATCATCGTAGGAACCAACTGAGTAGCTTGAGTGACCGCAGGCACCACCACATGGAGAATATTGCCTACCCAGGTCCTGCCTAAATTTCTGAGCAAAGTTTCTTGGTTGAAGCCATAAATTTTGGTGTTTTTTTTTATTATGTAGATAAAATGGATTATGCTATTAAATTGACCTACTTATTTAGTCCCTATAAGGTCAATGAAATATATTGAGTTCTAGTAAAGTCTGTTTTCAATAGCTTATCCCAGAAGTAATTTGATGGGTTTTATAAAGTTTGCACTGAAAATGTCAAGTTTCTTTTAAGGAAGCAATGACACTCCTAACCAATCAATTATTTTTTCAAACTAAATAAATCCTCAGGAGTAGTCCTGCCATATAGCACAGAAAATACAAGCCCCAAATTTAAAATCAATTTTCATCAAGAACAAAACCAAAAAATACGTAAAGCAATAATGCAAACTACAAAGAAGATATGAGGTCCATAGGTCATTGGTTAGAATTTCTTCCAGAGGTTATAAAAACAACTAACCTTAATCTAATATGTGTTCTTTGACAAAACTAACAGTCATAGAGTGAGTCAACTGTTGTCCAATTGATTCTAATTTTTGCAATATAAATGACCAATTTCTGCAACATTGATTCAACTAGTCATGCAGTCAATAACACAACAGAAAACACCAGGAAGAACAGACTATTTTTGAATGTTTTATTGTAAAAACTTGGCAGTAGATTTTAAGAATATAAACTATGTTGATGCTTATACTTTTATAAAGGAATCATCTAAATCTTTGAGAATAATGCCCTAAAACCAACTCAGTATCTCAATAGAGAATTTCATTTAAAATATTTTTACTTATTTATAAAGTAAAATTACTGGATAAACTGTAAAAAATTATTAATACAAACCAATATATGAAAATGAAGTCAAGAGAACACATAGAAATTTAAGTGAAATAATGAATAAACTTACTTATACCTAATATTCATTTAGAGTTGAAAAGATGAGAGTAAAATGAATAATCACTGTTTAATATTATATTGTGATTTCTGTCCTAAATAATATAACAATAAATTCTTTAGTATTTTACAAGCTCAAGTCACAAAAATTAGAAATCATCCTTTTCCCTTATCTCCAGGTCTAAAAATATTAGCTTTGTAAATTCTTTAATATTATTTTATTTCTCATACAATTTACAGAATATTCAATTTGAATGTCCATGTGTCTTTCATTTTAATTTCTAATCCATGCTTTATTCATTTTTACAGCACCCCTGAGAAGAGGTAATACCACTTCTCTAATTCTTGAAGCAACTCTTTCTATTTGTGGACAGATCTGAATGTTGGGATGTTCTTCATTATATTGAGCAGAAGTGCAATTATTTTTTACTTCCATTTGTTTATACTTTTAGCCCTTGGAGACATATAGAACACTTTGTCTTCATGGATATTGGACAATATCTATCATATGCTTAGCATCGGGTAATCTCTCAAAGAAAGATAATAAAATCCTTCAGTCATTCTTCACATAACATTAGACATTTCACCATTCTCTTATAGCTACTATGAATATGGTTTTCTTGAAACATAGAACTCATAATTAAAGGTAATATATTAACTATGACATGAATAGCATAGGATATGGCAGAACTATGCCAGTTTATTCTACTGCTATGTTTTAATTAGCTAATTCATACAATAAGCATTTCTTGAACACTTACTCTTACCAAATATTGTCCTAAAACAGGAATCTAGCACTTTAAAGTAAAAGAGAAAACATCATAATTTCTGCTCTTATGAAGCATACATTTAGTATTTATGTCTCTCTAAAGGGTGGGAAGGGGATGTTGTAGAGATAATATAATAAAAGTAAAACATGAGTAAATTGTATGCTGTGCTACAAAATGAAAAATGCTATAGAAAAAAAAAGAAAGGCAAGGGGACATAGAGAATGATGGAGGCTGTGAATGTGAATGCTAGTGTAGAAAATGTTATCATAGAAGGCCTCTGTGATAAAGAGATACTTGGGCGATGACCTTAAGTGGATGGCAATTAACCATATAGAGATTGGGGTATAGTCTTCCAAACAAGGAAACAAGTATCAAGGCTTCAAAGAGGAAGCAAATTTGTCATATTGGAGAAATGGTAAGATGTCCAGTAAATATAATATGGCTAGACACTAAGATTCTATCACACAGTTTTTAATACTCTACCCTTTTATTTCTCATTTTCTTTTACCTTGCTAGATTTGGTCCTTCACTACAAATATTGTACACTATTTTCCCTCAGAATTTTACCATTTATAAATTCCCCCCAGAATTTTATCATTTGTAAATTTAGTGTTCTTTATGATTGGATTGCATCATTGCTTATATTAGTAAATAAAATAAAGGCCAGTTTAGACTCCTGAAATCTGGCATTAGAAAATTCATTGCTGCTTGTTAAGAGTCATGATCATCATCACACTTTGGTCATGGAAAAAATTGGTTTTTTGAGCAATTTAATTTTTTTTAATTAAAGGCATTGTTAAATTTTATATGTAGAAAATCATATCTCTCTATAAAATTGAATGTTAAAAGAGAATCAGTAAAATATTCATACAAAATCATATATAATATACATAGTATATATCATTTCATATAATATGTAATACATATATATTCAAGGTAGAGTAAAGTCACTTCTACTTCTGGTGGTTAAGTAGAAACTTTATGGGGAGGTGGGTTATGGACTCAAATAGAGAGAGGATAACCATGACTAAAAGTGGAGGGCAGGGTAAGGATTAGAGACGCAGAGGTGGGGAAAAGTATATTCAGGGATTGGAAAGCAGGGCAGTTTGAAGCTGAAATGTCACATCTGAGGCTAGAAGGTATTTTACAACCACATGTTGAAAGTCCTTGAACAGGACTACAAGGCATTACAACCTGAAAAAGTAATTAAAAAGTTTTAAGTTGGTCTTTGACACCATCAATTAATTTTTCTAGCATTAGGGATACGCAGAAGAGTTTGGAAGTTGTGAGTACCAAGATTAGAATAAAGGAAAACATCTACTGCCAACCTCAATCTTAGAAGAAGACAAATGTCACAAATTTGGGAGAGTGAGAAATTTATAATCCCAAAAGACCAGTGTTTGTAACTGTCCCTAGGTCTTAATAAATATTTATGAAAAATATCGAATAAATTAATTAATTTGATTGAATCAATGTCTTGGTTAAAGTAAAAATCAAAAGATGAAATATGATGAGGATGAAATTAAATGTGTTTAAAATAACAACAACCAAAAAAACTTCACAGGTACATAACCATGAAAATGATGAGATTTTGAAACAAGAAATACCCAAGAATCTTTATTTCCTATGTGCTCTGTGTCAGCCAAGTCTGTGACATGCCAACCTGGACAACTAACACTGTTTTAGACGTCATTATTATAAATATAGCACATGGATCAAGAAAGTTACGGTTCCTCTGGGAATTAGTCAGAAAGTATCTGGTATAGTAGATACAATGTCTCTTCCTAAAGATACATCTGTACTCTTTTTGCAGGATGAAATCTAGAGGCATGTTTAAGTCTTTGTCCAAACTAACTTCAACCTCTCTTTGGAGCCCCAACATCAGCTGCCATCTCCTCTCACTTGTTTATCTTCTGTAAACACCTTCAGAGCGTTCTTACTAAAGGCCTACAGGGGTCTAGATGCTGTGGTTAATACCTCATAGTTTACTTGAAATTTGATTATAGAGCAGATTTTTGGTGTCCTCACCACAAAGACACACACACACACACACACACACACACACACACAAATGTTAACTATGGGTGGTGATGGAAATGTTAATTAATCTGACTGTGGTAATCATTATATAATGTATATGTATATAAAATCATCATGTTGTATACCTTGAATATGTATCATTTTTATTTGTGGAATAATTTTTTTTAAGATGCTAAAATAAAAGAGGAGAGGGTTTAGATGAACAGAAAAGGAAAGTCCCCATCTAGAGGCAGTCCCTTTCAATGGGGAAGCCAGAGGCTGCCTCCTAGATACCCATTTGTGGCTGTTACTTTGCAAAGGACCCACCTGGCCGTATTCACCATTCCAGAAAATTTCTTGTTTTCTCTCATCCTCTGATCTGGTTTACAAGTTTCTCTTATGTGGATTTTAATAATTCTCTTTAAGTCAACATTCAAGTACCAGTAAAAATTGCAGCTATCCTGTGAAGACTTCCCCTAGTGTGCCAATGAGGAACAGCCCTCCTATCATGTTACCACAGTAGTTCATAGACATGTTTGCCTGAAGGATCATAATATCATATGCTATTTGTTTTATTTTTTAATTTATTATTTTTTTCTTAACAAAATTGCACATAAACACACACATACACCAAATAAAAATCTAAATTTTATTTTAAAATATTAAAATAAAAACATCCAACTGTGAACAACAATTACCAAGATTTGTATTCTTCACAGTCTCTTGCTTAGGAGCAAAAGAAATATAAACAGCTTACTTTAATTTTGGAAATAATTTGACTTTCCTTAATAACAATAATAATCTAACATATCCCAAATTTTAGGGGTATTATAACATTTGGGCCTAAACTTTTATCAGAAATTTTCTAAAATTTGCCCCAGAAAGACACATGTAGGACTAGATTCAGAGTGATGACAACTGAGCTTTTGAAGGGACCTACCACAGGGTCTCTGCTGAGTAAAAAAATAAAAGTTATATGGGGCTTATGAACTTTCAATGAATGGAAAGAAAAAATAACATGAGTTGTCAAACGGATGTATTGGAAGTGAGATAAAGGTCAGCTGGGAATAGGAGTCTATGATTAGAAAAAAGAATGTTAGTGGTAAATTTTAAGTTTTATTTAACACAGAACAGTTGCAACAGTGGTAATATCCAAGATGGTGTCTTAGCTATAGAAAGCTATCAAGAAGTAGAAAGACAGACATGGGGGGGAAAGATAATTAAAAATTCTGAAATTCTGGTTCTGTATTAGTCATTCACATAAAAAAAATGCCATCAACAAAGAAGATGAACTGGGTGCAAAGCATTTTGATTAATTCTGGGGAATGTTGTTAAGAGGTTAGTAGATTAGAGCAATGAAGAAAGGCAATGGGTACTGGAGTTATTCTACACAGATGTAGAGGCTAAAAATTTAAACGTTTTATAGGCGATCCAGGTGAAAATCAAACCTCCTATACATGGGACATGGGAAAAGGCGAAGGATGGTCAAATTATGTTACAATCTGGAACAGGTTTCCTTTTATCTAGGTGAGAAGGTTAGGATTCTGTGATTTTTAACAGACTCTCGGTAGAAATAGTTTATTACTCTAAATATTCTCCACACCAGTTGAGCTAGTTTTAGAGCTGATTTAACACTTGCAATATATTCACACTCTTTCTTATACATGAATATAGCAAGGTATCTCGAAACATTTATCTTCTTCAAAGGTCCTTATTTAAGAGAATTTCCCTATTTATTCAGAGGTATATGTACGGCTGTAAGATAAAATAGGTTCCTTACAGAAGGAATGAAAAGAAAAAGAAACCATGTCCGGTTTTGTACTTCCAAATTATGCCCTTGAAACTCACATCAAACACAATAGCTTTGAAAACCATAGATTGTGACTTGCACAAACTGATACTGCTAAGTGAAGGAAAGTCACTGGACACTATTCTATTGGGGATTCAAAGGAGTAGACTAAAGGAATGTCTTTACACTGAGAGGGAAAAAAAGTGCAGGGTATCAAGAAATACATCCTGGGAGGAGGCCTTTGGGGTCTAGGAACAAGGGCCAGACCTGGAACAAGCTAAATGAAGACCAGTAAATTCAGCAAAGAGAGATCTGACAGCATCTTTAATTTTCCAATGTATTCACATGGAAGGGAAAAAAAGACACAAGCCATCTGTGTTCAGACTTGGCCTTTAATGATGAGCCTCATTAGCTGATTTTTTCGTTTCCCTCCCCATTCAATCCTCATGTAATTTCCAAGAAATATCCAGTAATATCAAACTATGTCCCAAGATCATCTGAGCCCAAATCACACTAACCTGTATGGACCTCTTCCTCTTCAGTGATCTGGGATTTTTGTAATTATGATGTTCATTCATTACATTCACAATACTAGTTTTGTTGGTTATTTAGCACACTCAAAGAGGGCTCAGTTTAAACAACAAATGATATGGTCAACCTACTTATAAAAATTTCTGTCCTCAATCCTTCTGCCTTCAAATGAGAATCAAATTATTGACACTCAGACAAGTTAGTAATGAGAAAAGAACTACACCAGAGGAACTAGATGGTGATAGGGTCTGCCTTACGTTCAAGGACATGACACAATGAAAAAAAAAAAAATAGATAAATTTATTCTTTGTTAGAAAACTGAAAGATTCATGCTTCTTCATGGCTGTTTTTTCTTCTTTTCCTTTTTTTCTCTTCCTCCTCTTTCTCTTCCTAATGACCGCCTTGTATTTCATTGTGCATGAGTATGTAATTTATATAAGTGAGCTCATGTTAATTGACATCTTGTTTACTTAATATAAACAATGTTAACAGTGAATATTTTTGACCATATGCTATTTCACAAAACTGAGTATATTTGTGATAAAATTCCTAGACATAAAATTGCCACAGGAAATATACATTTACATTTTAGTGATATTTTTTCCATAGAGCATAGTTTATGCTAATTCACACTTCCACTAATTTCCCCAAGTCTTTGCCAATGTAGTATTTAATCAAATATTTTGCTTTTTTTTAATTTGATAGAGAAAAATGGTTTCAATTTTAGTTGTCATTTACCTTATCATGAGTGGCATTAAACATTCTTCCATATGCTTAACATTCACTTTTGTTATTTTCTCTGTATATACTTTGTCTTTGTGGCCTTTTCCCAGTTTTCTTGTGGATTTTGGAATATTTCCTGTTCATTTTCACGAATTCTTTATATGGTAAAGACAGTAGGTAATCTTTTGCTTTTATTTTTATGCATTTGTAAACATTTTCATTTATCAGTTTTTTTAAGGACTTCAGAATTTTTGGTCATAATAAGAAAAGTGTTATCTACTCAAAGATTATTTTATTAATGCATTGCCTTTTTTGTAATATTATCATTGTGTCAGATATTTTCTTAACTTAAATTCTTGACTCATCTGGAATCTGTTTTTGTGTGAACTGTGAGGCCGGATTAAGCTTTGTTTCCACTCCCCCCACGGGGATACCCAGATGCCTGAAAACATTTTTTGAGTAATCCATATTTTTCTTGATGGCTCTTCTTAATTAAGTGGTTCTTCCTAATCCGCAATGGCTTTTCAGTCTTTTTAGTGACAAGTGTGAAAAGTTGGGCAAAACAGGACAAAAGGAAACAAAAACAAAAACAAGTGCTCAAATAATGGTAGCTTCTTAAAATCTATTTAGCTATGAGAAAATTAATTAAGCTCTTTTAACATTAGTTTTCTCTTCTTAAAACATAGTATTGGTTACAGGCCGGGCACGGTGGCTCACGCCTGTAATCCTAGCTCTCTGGGAGGCCGAGGCGGGAGGATTGTTTGAGCTCAGGAGTTCGAGACCAGCCTGAGCAAGAGCGAGACCCCGTCTCTACTAAAAATAGAAAGAAATTATATGGACAGCTAAAAATATATATAGAAGAAAATTAGCCGGGCATGGTGGCGCATGCCTGTAGTCCCAGCTACTTGAGAGGCTGAGGCAGTAGGATCGCTTAAACCCAGGAGTTTGAGGTTGCTGTGAGCTAGGCTGACGCCAGGGCACTCTAGCCCGGGCAACGGAGTGATACTCTGTCTCAAAAAAAACAAAAACAAACAAACAAAAAAAAACATAGTATTGGTTACAATCACTTTTTAACATTGTGAGGAATAAATTAGATATCATATTTATATATTTCTTCATACTTGGGATGTTATAACTGATAAGTGCTAATTCTTCTGGTTTCAGTAATTATGTTTCTAATATCCTCACCCTTATGGCCCCATACAAGCAACCTCTTCATTAACTGGAAAGTCTTTAGAAATTTAAATATAGTGGACCCAATACAAATTGATGCAAGTGAAGTTTGAGAACCACTGTTCCACACCATTACACTGAATTAACTGATACCTACTAAAGAAAAGGAGCCTGTTTAGAGAAGAAAGGTATATGTAGTTCCAGGACAAAGACTCTGTTATAAGATGTAACAAAGTGTCAAAAATGCTTTTCCTGGTTCACAATTTTGCTTAGGGTTACTGTGTTTACATCAATGTTCTGACAAGGGGGTATTTTTCAGTATTATAAAAAATGATCACATGGATTATAGAGGAGTTACAGGATGAACTAGGTCTAACTATCATTCTAGCAGTGTTGATAGCCAGATATAAATGATCCTCTGCATCAGCTATTAATCTAATTTATTGAGGCTATATATTATTATTCCCTTCCTATTAACATGTATGAATTTGTTCTTAGCTATATCCGTTTTTTTTTTTTCTACTTGATTCCTGCTGTCTCCTTAAATTTTCAGGATTTTACATTTTAATTGTTTAAACTGAGCATTTATGTAGTTTAAAATACATTCGCTGCAGCAGTAAAAGATTACTTATACAAACAACAAAGCAATTTTAAACAATAGAAATTGTTAACTTGTTCCTTTCCACCTTATTATTTTGATACAGTTACCTTTAAATTGCAGCTTTGGACTTACGATAATATATATGGTGGTTCAGTGATATAATTTTCAAAATGTTTAATGTCAATTCTCCCCCTGAAGGAGGAAACTCTATATTGGGAAATGTGTATAAGGTTAGAAGTAGAGGTCAAAGCATAAGTACACTGGCTGAGTCATAAACATAATAAACTCATATACTCAATAGACTGATAGATAATGGGCAGAAATAGGTGAAAGTGGGGAAAAACAGATCTTCAGTTATTGGGCTGAAATACTCCTGAGATCCTTAGTCTGACTGTTTTTTTGAAAACCTGCCTTTGTCGGACTAAATGTCAACAAGTATATTTTACTTATCCCTATACATGCCAGAATGAGGAATATTCCAATATCTGTTAAGTCTGAAACATAGATTGAATCATTTCAAAGACTAGATAGTCTTAGAAGTACATAAATAGAGAGTTCATTTTATCTGCAAATAGAAAGAAAAATATTAGGTGTAAAAAATACATGAAAAAAACCTTCATATCTTCAGACACTGCTGTATCCTAGCACTTAGAATATTATGTAGAAGACAGCAGACACTAAATAAATACAATGCAATCCACCAAAAATGTATCTGATTCCCATTTATCTATACAAGTTTAGTTGATGCTACAAATAAAAAGTAGAAAGAGGATAACGATCAAGGCTGGTGTGCACTTGAGTAAATTACCAGGGTAGCAGAACAGGTAAGTAATGGAAGTATAGAGAGGAAAGAGAAAGAGAGAGACAGAGAGAGAGACAGGGAGAATTTATTTTTCTGAAAAGCTCACATTAAAAAGTTTTAAAACTGTCTTTATTTTGAATATATTTATACTTAGGAAAAACTGACTGGAAAAGAGAAGCTTACGGATTGTTCTAAAGCAACAAAAAAATTAAAGTGGAAACTGATCAAGGGGGTGGGAAGTATCAAGTGAAAATAATCCAATCTGAATGGGTACTGACAACTGCTGCATTTGATTCTGAGGATTCATGACTAGGAGTTTTGAGTACAAAATTGATGGCATGACTGGGTTGGAAAAATGGAACTAGAGTCTGGAAAAACTTCCTAGAAGATAGTGTCAGCTGCTGAAAGAGAAAGAAAAG
Organism: Varecia variegata; assembly: GCA_028533085.1. Lineage (NCBI taxonomy): Eukaryota > Metazoa > Chordata > Mammalia > Primates > Lemuridae > Varecia > Varecia variegata. The sequence continues at coordinate 30,676,383 of CM052445.1, forward strand.
GAAAGTAGGTCACTGGTCAGGAAACTAAATGTTTTGTACAAACTGAAATTGTAACAAAAGAACAGACATCGATTACTTTCAAGTTTAAAATATTCTTCCAAAAAGATTGGATTTATCAATAACATTTGGTATTTTTCAGATGGATAGGCCTACCTTTTATTAAGAGACTGGGTAGAAGTATAGTCATACAGCACCTAACAAGTTTCTGTCAGTGATGGGTTGCTTATATGATAGTGGTCCCTAAGTTTGTAACGGAGTTGGAGAATTCCTATCCCCTAGTGACATCATAGCCATCATAACATCATAACACATTACTCACATGTTTGTTCTGATGCTGATAAAAAGGAGCCTACCTCGCTCATTTAAAAAAGTATAGCATATACAATTACGTACAGTACATACTTGATAATGGTTTATGTATTTACAATACTATACTTTTTATTCTTATTTTAGAGTGTACTTTTCTAATTATAATAAAAAAAAAAAAAAAGTTACTGCAAAACAGCCACAGGCAGGTCCTTCAGGACGTATTCCAGAAGAAGGCATCGTTATCATAGCAGATGACAGCTCCAAGCCTATTATTGCCCCTAAAGACATTCCAGTGGGACAAAATATGGAGATGGAAGATAGTGATATTGAGGATCCTGACCCTGTGTAGGCCTAGGCTAATAGTGTGTGTCTACATCTTAGTTTTTAAGAAAAAAAGATATAAAAGTTAAAAAAGTTTAAAAATAGAAAAAAGCTTATAGAATAAGCATATACAGAAAAACAGTATTTTTGTACAGCTATACAATGTTTTCATGTTTTAAGCCAAATGTTATTACAAAAGAGTGAAAAAGTAAAAAAAAAATATAAAATTTATAAAGTAGAAAAGTTATAGTAAGCTTAGTTTATTATTGAAAATAATATTTTTTATAAATTTAGTATAGTCTAAGAGTACAGTGTTTATAAAACCTAGAGCAGTGTACAGTAATGTCCTAAGCCTTCACATGCACTCACCACTCACTCAGACTCATTCAGAGCGACTTCCAGCCCTGCCAGCTCCATTCATGGTAAGTGCTCTATGAGCACCATACCTATCGTACGGTACACCATGGTGTACCTTTTTTTTTTTTTCTTTCATATGGTATTTTTACTGTACCTTTTCCATGTTTAGATATGTTTAGATACACAACTATTTACCATTTGTGTTACAATTGCCTATAGTATTCAGTACAATAACACAACACGCTGTATAGGTTTATAGCCTAGGAGCAATAGGCTATACCATATAGCCTAGCGGTATAGTGGACTATACCATGTAAATTTGTGTAAGTACACTCTATGATGTTCACACAACAATGAAATCTCTTAATGATGCATTTCTCAGAATATAACCCCATCATTGAAGTATGAATGTAATTGACATAACATGCTCTATTGGCTAAAAACTACAACAGCACAAATCTCTTATGAAATTCAGATAAAAATGTTGGTTGGGTTGGGTGGCTCATCCCTGTAATCATAGCACTTTGGGAGGCGGGGGCAGGAGGATCACTGGAGCCCAAGAGTTCCAAGCTGCAGTGACGTGTAATCATGCCACTGCACTCCAGACAGGCTGACAGAGCATGACTTTGTTTTTCTAAAAAAGTAAAAAGTTAATAATATTTATCAACCTCTTGCATCAAAAGCAACATTAGTTACAAGTTAGAGGTGGTTTTTATATTTAAATAGCATTCTACCCCTCAGATAAGGAGTGATTTACACAAATAATGGTAATGTGTCTGAGTCTTTGAATCTCAGAAACATAGTGTCAGTAAAATCCATTGCTTAAATTTTCATTAGTCTTTGACTGTATAACTGAAATTAATTTGTTCTAAGAGTATAAAATATCATCTTTACATTTTGCTCCATGTAATTTTGTCTTAGCATTTAATTAATCTCTTCAAATACATAGTAGTAAGATGAAAAAAATGTCTTGTTTATTCTCTTTAGCAGTAAAATTCAAAGAAACTTGTTCTTGATGTGTAATTGAATCTATGTTTAATAAACTAAACATAGATGGTAATATTTTCTTTTGACTTTAATAAAAGCCTAGATAATGCAATTTAAAAAATATTCAAACAGAACAAAATAGGAAGATATCCAGTGTCTTTTGGTTCTCTCTTATTCCTTTCATCATATTTTGGTTGCATAAGGATATAAATAGCTGACTTAGAGCCATCTTCTCTTGAGATTTACCTTTCCACATTGCAAAATAACATTAAAACAAAGAACAAACAACAAAAAAA
>CM052445.1:30679152-30700145 GCA_028533085.1 Varecia variegata
ATTGGCATGATCATTTTCATTTTAAAAGTTCAACTTTTTCATCAGTTAAAAGATGAATCAAGGCAAAACTGGAGACAGCCAGATCATTTAAGAGGCTTTGCAGACACCCAGACATGTGATGATGAAGGCCTCCAGGGCCATATAAGAAGAAGCAGATAAAATGATAGTACTGGAGAAATTTTAAGGATTTATAATTGACGGAGCATTTTTATAACAAATATATACATAAAGAGTGTAAGGCAGGCAAAAGTCAAGAATGGCAATAAATATTGTGATTTAAGCAATATTATAGTAGATGGTGGTGCCACTTACAGAACTAGGGTGTAGATGAAGAGGAGATATCGTTGGCGAAACAAGTCACTTGTAGAATTTGAGATGCTTATGGGACATGTAAGTACACTAGAATAGGCAGTTAGCTGTATGGATGTTCTATATACCCACTCAAGAGTTACACGGGAGTAATGGAGTAGCCAAGTAGCCTGAGTTGAATCTCCCTTTGCCTCTTCAGTAAAAGCAACTGTACTTTTATATGTTAGATTTCCATGAAGCATTTCATAATACAACTATCGCTAAGGCTTTAAGACAGTTCATTACAACCTAAATGGTAAATTTCCTGTGTGAAAGCATTTTCTTATTAATCAAAGAAAGAATAAAAACAAAATAGGTTCTTTTGATATTTGGTCCAATGATCTCAAACTTGTCCACACATATTTTTATGTTTTAGAGAACTACACCTAACCGATATGATGGGACTTTCAAAAGTACCATGTCACTGGCAGAAAATACTCTCTATCAGGGATTGAGAAACTTTCTGCAAAGAGCCAGGTAGTAAATAGTTTAGATTTATTTTCAGGCCAGATGATTTTTGTCACAGCTACTCAAATCTGCTGTTTGTAGAGATAAAACAGCCATGGATAGCACACAAGCATATGGGTATGGGTATGTTCCGCCCCAGAAATCATGGATGTGAACAGACACCAATGAGATCTGGCCCACAGGCTGTAGTCTGCTGACTTCTCTCCTGTGTGATTCAGTGTGAAATCATAGAGACTATATGATTCACTTAGGAATATTTGGTGGTGAGAAGTACTTGATACTAAAAAAAAATTCTACTCTAATCTATCAATTACCAGAATGCAAAGTCATTATGTCACAAAAAGAGGTCTACTTTTTCAAAACAGACAGCATGTGTGATTAGGGAAGATAGGGGATAACATTCCATTTGCCCTTAACAACATGTGGCAGTTATGCTTCCTAATTCTAGAAAATATTCTATCACATTCTGTGAGAGGTGTTAAACCTTGGTTTACAAATTTTTAGAAAGACAAGGAGAATTATTGTCCTTAAGCAACTAGCTTAGGAAAAAGAAAATAATGTTTTCTTAATAGATTACTGTATTCTGAATCGTATTTGATTCTAACATCTGAGTGGGATGAGGAAAATCATCTGTGATTGTACTTTTCAGAAGAAATTTGTCTTGAATTCATGAAAATTAGAATTGTGTTTCAACACTACAATGAGAACATTTGGTGTTTTTTACCCTTGTGCAGAGAGATTTAAGTGTGTTTAACCACGCGGTTCTTATTAAAATTCAGCACTAGGTTCTTAGCATTCTGTTCTTTTACAACAGAGCCATTATACAATGAAAAGAAATATGAGGAGGCTGAGATATCTCTTCTACACACTTTTTCATGTTCTTTTTTTTGCAAGAGAAGTGATTTCTTGCCCCTTCTCTGTTTGGCTTGCTGGCTCTTTTCTGATTCCTTTTCAGGGCAATGAATGCTGTGTCAGAGTGTGAGGTGCATATGAATTGAACCCAAAAAGGCAGAGTTATTATTAACATTCAATTGTTAAAATTTTGCATTATATTTATTTGATTGGAAGGGGAAGGGGATATTTGGAATTTGGCTCATATCCACGGTTGCTTTTTTTTTTAATTTTAACTTAATGCTCTAATATTCTAGACATTTTTTCAGGAATAAAAATGTTTCTTTTTTAAAAATCAAGAAAAAAAGCACCCTTCTATATTTTCCTATTAAAATTCATCAACATGAGTTGTCTTTAAGACTTAAAATTAAAATGAAAATCGCATATTATGTAATCACTTATAATGTTTTAATTTTTAAAAAGATATATCTTTGAAAGGATAGTAAAATTATTTTCCATTTTCAGTAATAATACTGTTTGAAAGGTTGAAGAGTAGCAACTTACTTAGCAGATAAGACAAAAATCACAGAAAACCACTGAAAAAGGAAAATGCTAAAATGTCCTCATTTATCACCTGCGAGGGTAAGGTATATTCTACTATTATTAAATGTTTAATGTAGCTGTTAGCAGGTGTGTATAATGAGCTATTTTTCAGGTCTGGGAGACTGCTAACATAACTAACATAACTAACAAGAAATAGTTCCACCTATTACAAAATGTGGAAATCATCCCTACTCTCTTGAAAATTCATTATAGCATTATTTCCTTTTAGTTAAGATTGTTCATGGGATACAGTGGTTTTAAGATCTATTCAATTTTATTTGCTTTGAATAAAGTGGGCATTTTTCTTTGTTAGGGAAAATAAAACTCAGCCCCTGTGAGATTTTACTTGATATAAGAAGAGTTTGATTATTAAAGGTCAAGTGGATTGGAGAGTACTGCTTATTTGATAAAACTTTATAGGGCTTATTTAAGTCTAAGAATTCCCTCTAATGAAGTTATCTGCTATGTTGTACTTTACTAAATTAATTCACTTTATTTTTGGCCTTCTTTAGACCAAATACTTGATTTAATTTCTTCAAATGAATGCTGTTCTACCAATTCAACTTGCACTCAAATAAAATTAGTACAATAAATATTAGGAATTAAAATTGGAAAAAATTTAATATGTAAACATTGAAAATAGTAAGATATTTTGTAGATATATGTTTTAGGTTATATATTTTTAAACTCTAGCATGTATAAATGTATAAACTATCTAAGTTGTTCAAAAAAAGTCAAGGCATCACTCCAAAGGGCCTTTATTCATGAGACTCAATAAAACATGCTTTCTTATAAAGCACTCCATGTGAATCTGATGCAAATGGGAAACCCACTGAACAGAGAAGCACACCTAAATAAATAGTCATAGGGAACCCCTACTGAATATTAAGGGCATATCTAAAATACCTTTGTAAAAATCAGGGAACAAGGTATTTGCATAATATTTGTACTGGATACTAGGGCAGTTTTGAGGAAGACACATACATCTCCTTTCTCAGAAATACATATCTATTTGATGCTATTATAATGCTGATATTATTACTTTCCCACATACTTATTGCTAGAAAAGGAAAAAACTTAAAGATAGTGCTTACTTTAAAGTAAATCTTAATAAAAGAAGAGAATACATGGATATTTGAAGTGACATACTAAATTAAGTATTAATTAACATTATTTCCACAGATATATTCTATAGTGAAAATGTATAAAAATCTCCTGTGACGCTTGTTAGAAGTACAGTCTTGGGTCCCACATTTAAAACTTCTGTCTAGTAACTGTGATCAGACAAGGGAATTGCATTTTGTACTATCATCCTATAATGTGGTCCTAATCCAATTGATTTGTGTACCACATTCTGAGAACGCTGTTCAGAGTAACAAGACTTCAAATGAGAAAATTATTCAGAATATACTATTGAATTAAATTTCACCAGAATAACATTGGGACTGTGTCCAAATAAAGTAGTAATTCAGTTTTTCCTCATTAAGACACTCAAAGTTACCTAGCTTATTCTATTAGAAAGAATTTCTTATTACTTCTCAGATATATTTAAATAAGTGTCCAAAGTTATCATAAAATTTTTTCAAATGAAAATATCAGATTAAAATTCATATTGCTCTTAGGAAAGGCCTAGAGAAAAATGTGAATGAAATACAAACGAAAGTGAGGGGAGCCTAGTTAGAAAGATAGAACATACCACATATGGTCCAGGTTAATGTTTTTTTAGTTTCATGCAATACAAACTTAATCGATATATTTGAACAAAGACAAAGTTTACTATAACTCAATAAAGTATCTTACAAAGCCCAAGAGAAGAAAAACATCCAGGTCCCTCTAGGATATTGGAAGTTATATTCTGATTTTCTGACTCTCTCTTTGGAACCACATAACCTCACATTCTTATATCAGTTTCCATATTCACTTGTTTCTTTTCTCTTCTTCACAATAAGCTTTTCATCCCTCTCCACATGAATAAGTTGAAAAATATCCATTTGCAATCTCCTCTATTGTCAGTTTTCTTTTTTAAATTTTTATGTTCTGAAGAATGTATTTTATAGGAAACACAATTTAAAAAATATATTTTTAGCTTATATTTTGATATCATTTAAGTCAAATGTTTCCACAATCCTCCATCCAGGATTTTCAACATTTATTTATTCAAGAAACATTTATTTAGAATCAACAATGTGCTTGACACTCATAAATTTTGAAGAAAAAAAGACATGACAACTTGCAGTCAAAAAGATAAAATCGAGTAGGAAGAGCAGCAAGCAACTGAATTACATATGATAAGTTACATAACATGAGAATTATAATATGAGAACATATTCTTGAGTCTTCTTATGTAATGAAATGAGATATCACAATGAAGACTATGTTGAAGAAGTCTGAAGGACCAGTATGATCTTTTCAGATGGACAAAAGAAAAGGATATCTGAGCTAGAGGGGAGAGAAGATATAAAGGCAAGTGGATTTGAAACAGCATAGTTGGTGAGGCGGAAGACAAATTATGCATGAAAAAAGGCACGAGGTACAAGTGGGAAAATGGCAGGGAAATTGGCTAGATAAAAAGCCAAAAAATAGAGCATGAATCTATGAATCAGTACGTAATGAAAATCATACATGTTAGTCAACATCTTTTGTTTTTACATCTAGTATCCAATTATTCTTTCCTGGTGTACCACAATTTTCCTCAGCATAACTAACTCTCACATTCTTAGTTAAAGATTGGGTGAATATTCTTTGCATCCAGGCTCAAGTATGTGACTCGATATTGGCCAAACAGAACAAAGTATTTGTCAAACCACAGTGCCTGCTTTAGAGATTGTACCATGACATACTGAAAGTAAATTATGTTTAGAGCTTTTTTTTTTTTTTGTCACTGTTGAGAAAGACATTGGCAGTTCATTCAACTTCCAATATCCTGTCATATTAAAAAAAATGCCTAATTTCCTAGGAAATGACAATATTTTTTGTAAAAGGAGATGTGTGCCAGAAGTAGTGATAATTCCTTTCCAGAGAACAATTGCATGACCTTAGTCCTAAACAATATTTCTACAAATAATTCCATAAATAAAATATCTGGCACACAATCGGAAAATAACTATTTATCTGAAGAGACAACAAAATCTTAGGATAGAAACAAAAGGCTATTAATGGAAATTCACAAAGAATTAAAGTATCAAATTAAACCATCACAAATTTCAAATTGATTATGCCATCTATAATCAAAGATATAAAAGTTAATAAGAAAAATTGAGAATTTCAGTAAAGAGAGGTAAATCATGGCCGGAGGGAAGCCATGAAATTCTAGAATTCAAAAATAAAATAATCGGTAAATTTCTATCTTCTCAATTGCTTTTTTTGCATTAACTGAAATGGTCGCATTATCTCCGTGTAACTCTGGGAGAAATTTGGCATCATCCATTAGTCTATACCTACATTATTTGTTGGCCAAGTTTTAGAAATTTGCTGGCATTTCTATACAAGTGATTTTTGTTTCCTTTTCTAACAGGTTCAAGAAAAAATAAAGACAAGATAAGAACTGGCAGGTAGTGGCAAGAAAAACAAAAAGGGTATGTCATATCTATTGGGATAAGTCTGAGAGTTTTTTTTTCTCCCCTATTTATGCTCCCAAAATTTTGTGGCAAGTTCTCAAAAGAAGAAAGTGAAAAAGAGAAACAACTGTGGTTCTACCACTAGACTTGAAAGGATCTAAGCAGCACAACTCATGAAAGAGTAGAAATATAAGTAGAGCTAATGAAAGTTAGAGGATTTTTCTAACGTGAGTCCCAGTCCACTCACATGTTACCCACTCACATGGAAGGGGGAGTCAATTCCGTATCTAATCTCATTTCATCAACATTGTATTCCCCCCTGTTACTTAACAGAATTCTACTAAAATATTGTTTTCTCCTAGAGTACTAGCTATTTTCACTTGTTTTAGAAGCTGGCATAATGAGCAATGCTAAGAAGAATTGGAAAGCATGCTCCCATGAAGAAATCTTGTTCCTACTCAAATAGGTTGTACACAGATTTGCCCTTACAAAAAGGTGCTCCATCACCAACCCAAAATTTGGAGTGTGAAATTCGGAACCCTTACAAATAGATTTAGGATTTATTTGAAGCCAATGTGTTTCACATATTCAGCATGTTCCTCACAATTAACATTTACATTGACCTTTTATTGAACCTCAATTTTGACTAGTTTGGAATAAATTTGCTTATTTCACCTAAACACTCACCTGGGACAGGCAAAGTAAATTTTGGATTCTACATGTCATCTCAGATATTGAGATGCAATTCTCAATGAGTCTCTCGCATTTTGGCACATCTTACAAGAGAGACACTAACTGCTGTTTTTCCTGGACTATCTTTTTAAAGACATTTGTACTACCCTTATTGTAGGACATTTTTTAAAAATTATTAGACTTTATTTTTCAGAGCAGTTTTAGGTTTATGGAAAATTGAAGATTTGGTACAGATTTTCCATATACCTCCACTTCTTCCCAATCACAGTTTCCTGTTATTAACATTTTGCATCAGTGTAATATTTTGCTAAAGTAGATGAGCCAATATTTGTAGATTATTATTAACTGAAATTCATAATTTACATTAGAGTTCAGGATTTGGGTTGTACAATTCTATGAGTTTTGACATATGTGTAATGTCATATACCCACTATCATGCTATCACACAGAATAATTTCACTACCTAAACATTCCTCTTCTCCATTTACTCATCCCTCCCTCCCTCTAACACCTGGGAATAATGGATAATTTTCTTTTTCTATAGTTTTGCCTTTTTTCTGAATGTTGTATAGTTGAAATTGTATAGTAGTATCCTTTTCAAACTTGTTTCATTCACTGAGCAATATGCATTTAAGGTTTTTCCCTGTTATTCATGACTTGATAATTTCTTTTTATTGCTGAGTAATATTTCATTGTAAAGAAACATTTGTTTATCCATTCACCTTTTGAAGTAATTCTTGGTTGCTCCCAGTTTCAGCCAATTATGGATAAAGCTGCTATGAACATTTGTATGCAGTTTTTGCTTGGATGTATGTTTTCACTTCATTTAGATCAATTCCAAGGTCAATGATTCATATAGAAAAACTATGTTTAGCTATATAAGAAACTTTCAGAATATCTTCCCAAGTGATGATACCACTTTGTATTTCTACCAGGAACAAATGAGTATTTCTACCACTCTGCATTTTTTACAGCAGCATTTTTGTAAACAGTCTTTGGATTGTTGCCATTCTAATAGGTATGTTAATGGCATTTCATTGTCATTTTAATTTAAAATCCCCTAATGACATATGATGTTGAGTATCTTTATATGTTTATTTTCCATCTGTATATATTTTTGATAAAGTCTCTGTTCAAATCCTTTGCCCATTTTTTATTAAATTGTTTGCACTTTTATTGTTCAGTTTTAAGGGTTACTAAGTATATTTTAAATACAAATCCTTTATCAAATGTGTTTTGTAAAACTTTTCTCCCACTCTGTGGCTTGTCTTTTTATTCTCTTAACAGTGTCATTTGCATAGTAGATTAGTTGACTATATTTGTATGCATCTATTTCTAGGCTATCTATTTTTTTCCATTGATCTACTTTTTCCACCAATACCATACTATCTTGATAACTGGAGCTACATAATATGCTTTGAAGATGGATAGTGTCACTCTTCCAATGTTCTGCTTCCCTATTTCATTGGTTGTGTTTTTATTTCTTTCTTTTGAGATTTTAAATACTTCTTCCACTCACTTATTGCTTGCATGGTTTCTGATGAAAAGTTGAATGTAATTCATATCCTCATTTCTATATAGGTAGGTTGCCCCCCTTCCCCACCTCCTGGTTTCTATCTAGAGGCTACCTCTTCTTTGGTTTTCTGCCATTTGAATATAATATACCTAAATGTGGAGTTTTGGGTATTCATCAGCTTGATGTACTCTGAGATTTTTGGCTAGGTGGTTTTGTCTCTGTCCTCAGTTTGGGGAAATATTCAGCTACTGTTACTTCAAATATTTCTTCCACTCCTTATTCACTGTCTTCTCCTTCTGGTATTTCCCTTATGCATATGATATACCCATTTTTATAATTTTTGCACAATGTTTGGGTTTCCTTTTCTATAGTTTCATTTTTAAAATTTCTTTTCTTTTGCATTTCAGATTGGTAAATTAGTATTGGAATATCTTGAAGGTCTTTGACACTACTTGAATGGGTTCAGTCTACTGGTGAAGCCATCAAAGCCATTCTTCATTTATTTTATAGTATTTTTTTTTTTTAGCATTTCCCTTTTGATTTTGTATTAGTGTTTCATTCTCTCTGCTTATATTACCCATATGCTGTGGTTTGATGTTTATTCTCTCCAAAACTCATGTTGAAACTTAATCCCTAATGGGATAATATTAGCAGAGGGGGCCTTTAAGAGGTGATTGAGTCATGAGGTCTCTGTCTTCATACTGTATTGATCCACTCACGGATAATGGATTAATGGATTAATGAATTAATGGGTTATCATAGGAGTGAGTTAGTTATCACAAGAGTGGATATGCTATAAAAGCTTGTTTGGTTCTCAGTGCCTCCTTTCACCCTGTGAAGTCTTCTGCCGTGTTGTGACACAGCACCAGAAGCCAACCTGATGCAGCCACCCAATCTTGAACTGCCCAGCCCCCAGAACTATAAGAAGTACATGTCTTTTATTTATAAATTACTCAATCTCAGGTATTCAGTTATAGCAACAGAAAACTAAGACATTACCTATTAGTTCAGGTTGTCCATTTTTTCTCTTAATGACCTTAGCATATTCCTCATAGTTATTTTAAATTGTTGGTCTCATAATTCAAAATCTCTTATCATCTGCATCTGATTCTGCTTCTTGCATTTTTTTTTCAGACTGTTTTTTTTTTTTTCTTCTTCTTGCTTTCTAGCAGGCTTTGTAACTTTTCTGTTGTTGAAAACCAGAAATGACATATTGATTAATAAAAACTTAGATAAACTGGTCTTTATTGTGACAGATTATGTTCATAAGAGTAGTAGTTAACACTGTGTCTATTATTTGCTATAATTGTAGGTATCTGAAACTTCTATCTTTTCTAGAGTCCTTGTTTTTGTATATTTTGTTGCCTTTGAGTTTTCCTAGAAACTCTTCCTTAAATAGGGTCTGAGCTTTGCCATTCTATCGGCAGTAATCCTCTGTTATGCAGAAGCCTGTGAATGCCCAGGGAGGGGAAGCAGTCTATAACTGCGTGATTAAGTTTCAGTGTATTAGTAGGCCTGTGCACCTGGGATATGGCCTTCACAATTGCTTCTCAACTTTTTTTTTCTTCTTTTTAGGTGAAATAAGAAGGCTAGAGCAGGCTAGGGTTGGGTATTTCTTTTCTCCCATTTTAATTAGGTAAACTAGTTTCCCTTGAAAATGGATAGGTAAAGAGAAGGCAAGCATTTTTAAACATTCAATGAAAAATTTACTAGTCACCTAATATCATATATTTTATTATAATAGGAATATATATTCATACTTTAAAAATACAGAAAAATAACATAAAGTAAAATTTATAGAGTCATCTTCCAAATATTCACTTAATCAATATGTAAGTGTATATTTATTCTCATCAATGTCATTCACACACCCCCACATTCAAATGAGGATCACACTGAAAGTCAGAAATTTACTTTCTTTAATGCAATACTATCTTACATTAAAATATAAACAATAAAACAACTTAAAGTATCTCGAATTATTCATCTAGAACTTAGGATTTCATAGGTTGATAATATTTAACATGTGAGTCAAATGTAATTTATTTAATCTGCTCTATCCTTTAGGTATTCAGACTGTTTTCAATTTCTTATATTATTAATACTTAATTTATTTGTTTATTTGTTCCAAGAACAATGGAAAACCTCACCTTTGTACTTATTACAACATACTAAACTTAAAGAATGATTTGTTTTGCATCCCTGTCCACCCTGACTGCCAAAATTTGTTTGCTTTTGAATTGACACCACTATATGGCACACCCCACCAATTAACATGGATGGTGTTGCCAGGAGTGTTCTGGGAAAGCCCTCATCTTTTTGGCCAGGTATTGGCGAAGGATCTAGATGACCCTAACTCCACTGGGGGGTGGTGCTTCAATATGTCGATGACCTACTTTTCTGTTCCCCAAGCTTAGAGGAAGCATGAGAACATGCCATTGAAGTCCTATGATTCCTGGCTGACAGGGGGTACATGGTACCCCACCCAAAAGTCCAACTGGCTCAACCCAAGGTAACTTACCTAGAGCTGTCCTCACCCCAGGAATAGGAGAGCTGTTCCTGGGGCACATCCAGACCATAAGTAGCCTACCTGAACCCACGAATCAGCCCCTTCTGTGCTCTTTACTTGAGCTTAGGGGGTTTTGCTGAATTTGGTTACCTAATTATGGGCTTCTGGCTAATCCCGTTAATAAAAGCCTAAAAGGAAACACCAATAAGGAAACTTTAATTTGGGGACCTGAACAAAAATAGTCTATTCAGGTGTTAAAGAAAGCTTTGCACCAAGCCCCAGCCCTGGGCCTACCACACCTCAGAGAGCCTTCCTTTTTATAGGTCCATGAGAGACAGGGAATAGCTCTGGGGCCACAGTTACAACCAATGGCCTATTTATCAAAGAAATTGGACCCCACAGCAGCAGGATGGCCTACCTGTTTGAGAATGATAGCAGCCATATCTTTACTCTTAATAGAGGTCAATAAATTCACTATGGGAGCTTCCCTTACTGTATGGGCAACAGATTCTTGTGCTTTTAGAGGCCATTCAGGAACCAGATGAGGTGGCAGTTGTCCATTGTAAGGGACAAAAAGGGAGCTAATCTTATACCTCAAGGAAATCTGGCAGAAGATACAGCTGCTAAATGGGCAGCCCTGGGCAAAGTGTTTCCTAAACTAGTTGGAGTCATAGTCCCTTCTAATCCCAGTCTCCCTATTCCAGCTTATTCCAGCTCAGAAATATATGACAGGTTGACTGAAGGGTACAACTTGAGACTCTCTGGGTGGTTAGTTAAAGGAAACTTCTATCTATTATCAGCTAAAGAAGTAAAAAACTTGGTAGAAGCCACCTATAATGCTACCACCTTTGGTCTAAAGCCACTTAGACATCTACTGGAACAACATTTTATTTCTCCTTTACTAGTCTCCACCGTTACACAGGTCACCTCAGTTTGTACTATCTGCCAAACCAATAATCCTCAAGGGGCTTTGAGGACAAAACTTGCTTCTCTCACCCAATGAAAGGGGACCTACCCTGGTGAGAACTGGCAGGTATATTTCACCCCAATGCCTTGCTATAGAGAATTCAAGTACTTATTAGTGTTTGTCCACACTTTTACTTGTTGGTTGGAAGCTTTTCTCTGCAGTACCGAAAAGGCCACTGAAGTTTCACAAAGAATTCTGGAGGGCATCATACCTCATTTTGGCCTTCCTTGGTTCTTACAAACTGACAACAGTTCTGCCTTTCTTTTACAGGTAGTGCCAAGAGTCTCTAGCGCTCTGCAGATCTCTTACTACCTGCATTGCATCTAGAGACCATCAAGCTAAAAATGGTCCTACATTCTCCATCAGCCCTAGCTCCTACCCTCTCCTGGCACCTACAACTACAGCCATCTATGGAGGACATATACCATAGTCCCCTGGAGAGACCCCTGGAGAACCTGCAAGAGGCCACCCTAATAGGAAGCAGGAAGCAGCCACACTGCTCAACACTCCTACCCAATGATTTGGTCCTCTAGAATAGAGAGTGGGGAAATGTTAGGTAGATAGTGAAGGGTCTACAGCTCCCCTAGGGACAAAGGCACGTGCCCCTTCTTGGTGCTCTCTCCCCTTGATCCTGCCCCAAGCAATTGCCACACCCGGGGGAAGGAAGACGGCCCTGCCAGTCTGTAAAAGAATTGAAGCCTGCAGGCCAGATAGCCCAGGCACAATAGAGTCTGGAAAATGACCTAGCATGACCTAAGGCTAATTATGTCATTAACTGCCCCTCACAGTGGTTCAATGGTGAATTAATATCTTGAAAAATCAGTGGTAAGAACAATAGGGTATTTGACAAAAACCAGCACTGGAAAAAATTTTTCCTCCCCTGTGTTTAAGCCCAAAGAAATATTTGTTTTGTTTTGTTTTAAGATAGTTTTTATTTCTCCTCTGAGTAAACTATAACACATTTTTGGAGGTATGTGGATCTTGTCAATAATAGCTATTAATTAGTTGCCATTTGATTTGTAAAATCTTTGATTTAGATGAATGATAAGCCCTGAAGTTTTTAAAAGGAAGCTCAAAAATAAATTACTTTCTGGAAAATCCAGTGAGTGTTAGGTAAAGCCGAATACTTTTGAAAAAATACAAAATTATGCACACTACACTACTAATTAAGATCTTTGATCCTCCTCTCAGTAGGCTCAGTAGAATAATTTCCTTGTGAATTATGAGACACACCAAAAGATTGAGAATTTTCTACCATGACCCTGACATGTCCTTGCCCCTTGCAGCTGTTCTCTACCCATTCTGGTAAAATCTAAATTGCCCAAATAATAGCTGGCAATCAGCAAGAACAAGTTCTTCCTCTCTGTGAAATTTGTGTAATGCCTCTGACCCACCAAAGACCTAAAAACCATTTCTTCCTTTTTTTCTACATTACAGTGCTCTTTATAAGCCTTATCATGTGGGGTATTTTTGAAGAAAGGCTTATACTAACAGTTTTCTACTTGATTTTCTTCCACAAAAGGTGTTTCTATGCCTTAAATCACCCTTGTGAGCTTCAAGTTATATACATTATATATATATATATATATATATGAGATATATAATGCTATTTTATGAGGTAAAAAAGTTGCACTAAATTATAAATGCTTTTACCTTTCTACACATAAGGTAAAGAAATGTTGTAAAGAAATTACTTTTACTTATCATTTTCAAGGTGTTTTTCAGTACACTAATCCCAAGGGAGATTTTAATCATACAAATTGGAGAAATGCTGCAGATGATCCCAGGACCCCCAGTCTTGCCACATTATAGCACGTGCAGAGTCTAACACTACTTGTGTACCACAGCAGCTTTAGCTGAAGGAAATATGAAGTTCAAGTCCTCAGCAGTTAAGTAGAATCAGCCCAGCCTTGAAAAAGCCCCAGGACTCAATCCATCCCATCATATCTTAGAGCTCAGTTTTGAAAAACTCTAATCTAGAATCTTCAGTGAGATTTGCAATTTACATTAATCTATTAAAAGCTCTGATAAATGCCAGCTCTTTGGGAGATTTTTTTTTTTTTTTTTTTTTTGAGACAGAGTCTCACTCTGTTGCCCAGGCTCGAGTGAGTGCCGTGGCATCAGCCTAGCTCACAGCAACCTCACACTCTCTGGGCTCAAGTGATCCTTCTGCCTCAGCCTCCCGAGTAGCTGGGACTACAGGCATGTGCCACCATGCCTGGCTAATTTTTTCTATGTATATTTTTAGTTGGCTAGATAATTTGTTTCTATTTTTTAGTAGACACGGGGTCTCGCTCTTGCTCAGGCTGGTCTCGAACTCCTGACTTTGAGCGATCCACCCACCTCGGTCTCCCAGAGTGCTAGGATTACAGGCGTGAGCCTCTGCACCCGGCCTTCTTTGGGAAATTTTTAAGTTCTTTTAGCTGTTATCTACTTTTTTTAAGCTCCAGCATATGTTTAAAGTGTTTTCTTTTTCTTTCTTTTTAATGAAACTTATTCTGGGAAAATATTTTAGAAGTGTTTTTGTAAGGCAAATTATCTTTTTCTACAAGCTATGACCTTTATTCATAACAAATAGGAGAGAAAGAAAATACAAATAAGATTTTATGAAAATATTTTCAAATCTAGGAAAATATTTCTTAATCATAAATGGTGCTAATTTTTCAAATGTACAAAGGACATTGGGACTACTGTAGCAAATGTGACCATGTCAAAGCAATAGTTTTTCATAAAGGGCTTTTGCTTTGCAACATTTTACTATTTAATTCCCTCTTTGAATACTACATTATCTTTTCCCTAATGCATGCTTTTCACAATTCCCCATGCATTCCAGATATTATGTAATTGATAAAAGTGTGTATTTGTGTGTTGAATATTTTTTCACCTTCCAGAGAAAAGCATTCAGTGTTTATTTACAGTATTGTGTTATAAAAATTTATATATTTTAAAATGAATATATGATCACCATGTAAAATTATTTAATCTTTATTAAATATATAAAATTTTATTATAAATGTTATTAGCACAATTATATTTAACTTACTATTTGTGCTAGTAAAAAATAATATGCAAAAATTTACAAGTGCTATTTGCATTACATGCTTTTTACAGTTTAGCTAAATAAAACCTTTTGATTGAGCTTAAATGGAGAAATTTTTCAATGACATAAATAATGCTTGAAATGTTCGCGGTTCTGCTAAGATTGCCATACAAATAACACATAAAATAGAGTGACTTGCTTTAACAGAACACTTTCAAGTGAATAAGATTTTAAAGAAGAGTATAGCTAGAATAGTTATTAAAAGACATCCAAGCAAAACGAAATAGGAAGAATTTACGCTCTTGAGTGCTTTGCCGAAATCCTTTTAGGTGTGTTGAAACAAGACTGAGTCTGTACTTTTCCAGTTTTGTGTGTCAGGTAAAACATAGCAGGGGGTGAAATGAATTCATCTTTCTGTCTTCAAGTAAACTAAAAGCAATTTTTGTCTTCCCATGTGGTCACTTGAGGTGCTTGTCATGTTCAAGCTAATGATATCAGGCACCCTCAGGTTGTTTAAGTATTCATGAAGTAATTAAATTCTCATTAACATATAAATAAAAGAAAACTGAAAACAAGTTTAGCAGGCACCTAACATCTGTTCTAATGCTTTTAAGTATTAAAATGTGCCACACACAGAAGGAAAAGTGCATTCTGTTCAGGGAAGTATTTTGCATAGATTATTTATAGAAACTGTAATTAAACTGATTTGGAGTATTAAAGAAAGTTAACAGCAGAGCATTATTTAGATAGTTTGCTGGTCTCTGTCACCTAAATAAGGAATTACAAATAGATATGGGAAAAGTAAAATTAGGTTTTGTTTGTTTTACATTTCAAATAAAATTACAAAAGTAATTGAAATTCATTTTCATCCTGAAATATGATGGTTAAATTTCAGTTTATACAGGCATACATCCAACTTTGCAGCTGCAACCAAAGTCCCTTTCACTGTAAATTATGAAACGGCTTGGGTGCTTGTCCAAACATTTCACTTAAACCCAAACCCATAAATTTACCTTAATCACATGTAAAGATGATTTCTTCTTTAGTGTTTTTAGATATGGTTTTGTCAAATGGTAAAATGGCATGTATTGAAGAGAATCTTGCCTTTCATTATTAGCTTTCCTATTTCATGCTATTTTCCACTTATATTAGATTTTCTCATGCTATGTATTATATGTTATGATTGCAAATTTCCCAAGTCTTTTGATGTTTTTCAATCATCCCAATAAAATTTTCTATTCAAATAAAATAAATTCACCTATTTCACCCAGGGTTGTGTAGGGGTAAGAAAAACAATTTTTTTCTTCAGCTGCATAGGGTTTTAGTTGGAAAGCACCCCTGTGAAAAAGAGAGATTTAGAAAGAGAAAAATAAACAGAAGTTTGTTAACATTGTTGGGGCTCAGAAAATGATAACCCAAAAGCTTGGTGCTTTGAGATGCTGAGCATATTGAATTAAAATAGGAATGCCTTCAAATCTGCCTCAAAATCAAAAACTTATTAACTTCTTCTCTCTCCCCTCACAACTCCACCCCAGCAGGGTGGAATTTTTCACTGAAATTCCCTTATGCCTGAAGACCAGACCTATCAAGGAAAACACAATCGCCTTTCATCCCTTCTCTGAAATTTTATCTATCTCAAATAGAAGACTGAGGAACACAACCACACTGGATGCACTTTGTCACAAGATACTGTCTGTCTCTTGGGCTCATTCAAATTCCAAAGATAATCATTTACAAAATAATGTCTGCATCCTGGGTCCATTTGTTTTCCCTAGAAATCATTTCTTATCCCCTTTCTAATGGACTACAGACCCCACTTTCTTGTCATCTGTGAAGAGGATATTTCAGCATCAACCAACTGGCTCTTCTTTAATCTTATATTTTGTATGGCTTCTGCATTTACACATGTTGATAAACTTTTAATCTTTTAATATGTCCATTGTCAGTTCATTTCAGCATACTCAATCCTTCAGAGAGAAAGGAAAACATTTCTTTACAGGTACAACATGTATATTTTACATATACATAAGAAAAATGCAGGAAATTATTAGTTCCCAAATAGGTGGCTTTGGATTCCAGTTTATATAGCATCTTTGTCCTTTAACAGTAAATGTTTGCAGAGCAACAATACAAAGGAACAGGACTTTGAGTCTCTAGGGGCTACAACTTGTGGAAAGACACATAAATTGTCAGGTTGGCAGTTGTCTGTTCTTGGTTCTTGCTGTGCTCCTTGGCTGAAGAATGACCAGACACACCAAAAGCAAGGCAAGCATGAAACAAAGTTTATTGAGGAAGGGCAAGATAGGTTTACAGATCGAGAGCAAGATCTAGGTTTACAGAGCAAGAGCAAGATATGTTCTGCATAGATGAGGAACTGGGGTCCTGGTATAACAAGAGGCCCTGGTAATGGTATGGTGTCTTGTTTTATAGTGTCTGGATTGGGCCCTCCTTGTGGTTCAGATGTTACCAATGAACCACTTTGATGGACAGTTAAAGACATGAAAATTAACCTTAGGTTACTCTATATCACTTTATAGATCTTATTGTGCCTGGGCTGCCTGGTCCATGGGCTGGGGATTTCTTGCATTCTTTTGCAGATTGGCAGGGTGTTCCTCCCTCTCCCATGTGTGGCAGTTGCTCAGGGCAGGATCAAGGTGAGGCAGCACCAAGATGGGCACCTGCATTTGTCCCTAGGAAAGCTGGAATCCCTCTTTATCTACCTAACAAAATGGCTGCAAACTCTAGTTAGTAAAGCTTATTAATGTAGATTCTTCTAGTACTATCTTCAGATGGTAAGGGTATACAGCTTTTGTAAGAACCAAGGCTCTTGACCCCCTAGAAGTTAGCTGAAAAATCAATGCCATGAAATAAATTGATTAATAGCAGAAAAGACATACTAACACACATATATGCATGTGTATGTGTGTGTTGATGTTTTGCACAACAAAGTATGGTCAGTTATATGGAAATATGATTGGACAAAAAGGGTTTGATATAATGGTAACAGATTGAGTGTAGAAACCCAGCAAGGCCTCTCTGTCTAGATCTTTTTTGGCCTCTCTGAGCATGCATTCCTTCCTTGTGGGTATGGGGCAGGGCCCTCTTTGGAATTGGGGTCTTATGACCTACCCTAAACAAATTAGGTCAGATAATTTCTTTATGGTGAATTTTCATACAGAATAATTTTAGGTTTTATGGCTAGCTTTCAGGAAAACGGGTTCTGGCTTTTATGACCCACCTTGGGAAAGAGGGATTCTAGTTTCTGTGGCTAGCACAAGGGAACAATGGGATTGAGAGACAGGAGGACATGAGAAGATCAGATCAGAGAAAAAATTTCACTTTTGAGGCCTTCATTTTGGCACACTGAAACATAATGTTTTTTTCTCTAGTCCATAATTTCTACCAAAAACAAATCATAGTAAGACCAATTTATTAGTAAAATAAATTTTGGTCTTATTATATTTGGCCTATTTATTTGTATAAAGTGTAGCAGGAATAATTATTGGTCGTATTCATGATTTAAATTTTGCTCACAAAAGCATAGTGTATCATTTTTTTTGTAAGCTATGGATAACTCAAAAGAAAACCAAAAATTCTCTGGACTTCTGGAAAACAAAACATTGAAAGAATCAGTAACATTTTAAACAAAAAAGTCATTAAAAAGTTATTTCAGTCCTCTATTAGTTTACTTGGATGTAATTAATTTTTGTTCTTCTTAAGGTTGAGTTAGTAATCTTCATGAAAGTATCAGCTTTTTAATTAAAGTTGTGGAATTTTGTTTTGTTTTAGTTTATAGTGTAAACATCAAAGGTATCAGAAACCTATATTTAAGGGTACTTGTCAAAGTCCTTTCCATAAATTTTCTTAAAGAAGAAGTAAAATTTGGACTGTAGCTGATCATAACCCACATTTTTAAGAAAAATTGTCATTGGATAACCCAAAGGCACAAAATGCTATGGTCAATGATGTAATTGACAAGGAAATTTGTTTATTTCTGTGGCATACAATTTAACATAATAATCATCATTACTGATAAAATATACCAAGACATATTAGAATTTTAGGAATCTCATATAATTTTGGAAGGCTTATTTTTAACACATTTCTTTACAAATGTTACCCAAAGAAAGTTACTCTATAAAAGTTACAATTTTATATTTTGCAATGCTTCCTATAAGTTTATATGGCAAATAAACTGAAAATAAACTGACTATGTCTCTTGGACTTCCAGGGACCCTAATAAAATTTGAGATTTTAATTTTTGGAAATTTTGTCTGATATCAAAGATGTAAATGTTCAACATCACAAAACAGGATCACAGATCACTGTAAAATAAGTAATTCATTTAACCAAAGTAATAATTAAAAGATTCCAAAAAGAAAAACCTTTTACTCCTTTCTAGAGAGGAGATTCAGTTTTTCAAACAAAATCTATAAAATAGCACAAAGCAAAGAAAATCTCTTTTCTCTTTCTTTCCCCTCTTATTTTTTTGCAGTTTATTTAAAAGGTAAACAAAAACTTTTTATTATCTCTTATTAATATTATATGAAAATCTTATTTAAAAGAGCAAACCAAATTTTATCTTTGTATTAGTGTATTATTAAATCTACCATTATTTTTAATAAAACTGTATAAATAAATTTATCTAATTTTAATTAGTTTGACCCCCAAGGTAAGATTTTTATAACTTTTTATAATTTTGTCTGGTGGGTGGTCTGTCCTCAGTTCTTAGTGTGAGTGTGCTCTTGACAAAGAATGATAAGACACAACAATAGGAAAGCAAGCAAGAGGAAAAGTTCATTGAGTAAAAGCAGAATACTTTCACCATAGTGAATGGGCCCCTGTTCCGACAGGAGGCCCTATTAACCAGTTTCATTATGTTGTCTGTGTTGGACCCTCCCTGGTAGTCATGGCTCATGCACCACTTGGATGGACAGCTGTTAGTCATATAACCGGAGTCTTACTGTGCATGAGGATTTTCTGTGAGCCTTTCTGAGAGCTGGGGGTGGGTGTGGGGGCTCTCAGATACAACATATATACATGTACATACAAATACAAATCCTATAATTTTGATATTCAAATTTCAGCCATAAGACAAGTAAAAGTTACCAGTTAAGAAGGGTTAAACTATGCCTTTGTGAATAGAAAAGGTTAAAGTTTTTATGTATCTCACCTGGCCTGAAGCCCTCAGTGGGTTTTAGAGAAAACAGGGTAGCAATTTCTGTCTCAAAGCACAGAGAGAGAAAAAAAATATAAGCTTTTTTTAAAGAAGAGGTTTGGGTGTATCATTTAGAGGAAGATTAAAAATGAATGTCAAAGTAGCACAAAACCTTAAGAATGTATTTATAAGATTTTATACAGATGAGCTTAGGGGAAATTTAGAAATCCCTTTAAAATAACCAGCTATATACCAAAATGTTACATCTTGGCTTATACAGTGTATTTTGGTATAAAGACATTTCTCCAAGTGTCTGAACAACACTCTTTTTTTCTAATGCACAAAGAAATGAGAAGCTCCCTGTAGTGAGTTGCCTCCAACATTGTCATTTTTGCCTACCTATTATTATACACATCAAGGTCAAATTCTTTCACAATACAAAGTAATTCTGGTATACCTCAAAGCCAAAGAGATCAGGTAACATAACACAAAAGAGGGAAGAGTTTTATACTTGACAGGAATCTTTCCATGACTCTTTAGACTCCACAAGGAAAAAAGAAAACTCCAAAAAGGGGGTGAGTGGTGCCTTTTCCTGAGTTCCTTAAAGGCTCTGAGTCATAAGAAGTACCCTCCATGTTTTTCATGGGGTAGCAAAGATGGCAAAGAAGAAGGAGGAATAGGAAGAAGTAAAAGTAAGTGGGAGCAGATTTTAGCCCAAACAGCTGATATTTATGGGTTTTGAACTTTTTTCTTTCTTTAAAACTAAACACGTCTTTTAAATTAAGCTTATCCAAGGTTGTGACTTAACCAAGGATGTACGAGTTGTCTCTGAAGAGGTAGAAAACAGTTTTTACAAGACCTAAAACCACCCTAAAGATAGTTCAAAGAAAAGAAAGTTTTGTTAGCCATAAATGGAATAAAACTCACATTTTCGTCCAGCCATATTCTCTTCAATCTCAGCTTCTCAGCTGACTGTGTACACACAAAGGCCCAAAAGCCCCACATGCCTCCAACAGACAGAAGAATATAGGAAATCAAAGGCTGTGCAAGGAAGAGAAAAGAATCAGTAATAAATCAGTACCACAAAAGGTCAGAAGTTACACAAATATCAAACCAAAAGAGACTCATCTCTGACCAAAATTAAACCCAGATTTTGGGGGTAAAAACACAGAATTTCAACAGAATATGTCACAAGGTGAACTGGCCTTTGTTATTTTCACAGGGGCAGCTATTCTTACAGGGGCAGTATAAAAAGGATTTTATCTTTTAGGTCAGATTTTTGCTCTTTAATATTGTCAAGATA
>CM052445.1:30700645-30754817 GCA_028533085.1 Varecia variegata
GGTTGATAAATCCTGTTCTAGACAGTATCACTCTTATTTACAATAGATCATAACAAATACATAAATTTATGTATAGTAATAACTTTTTTATCTTGAGTAAAACACATTATTTATTTATTCATTCATTTATGTATGTATGTATGTATGTATTTACACATTTCTGTCTAGTGCAGCTGAAACATCTATGTATCAAAGTGATTACAGTGCACTACTCTTTGAAGAAGTGTATCCAGAAAAGCAGTGTCTTAATTTGCAATGCGATTTAGTAAGCATTTATCATACATATATTATGTTTAAGCATTCTTGGATACTACAGATTTGTTTAAAGGAAAGTTTCCTTCAATCCAGGGGCTTAATCAATGAGAGATCTACTCTGAAATGAACTATACTTAGGGTATAAAATTTTTTTGAAAGGAGAGGGGAACAAAAGATTAATTCCTCTTGGGAAACTGTGGGAAGGCCTTATTTAAGCAGGAGAATATGAGCATGTTGTGAAATAATATGGAAATATTCAGGAAAAATAACTTGTCAAATGCAGTAATTTAAATTTCATGGTAAACATGAGTTAATTCTAATCATTTAAAATCATTTAATATGGTTCATATGAGAAGTGAAGATTAAGAAGATATTTAAAGAATTTTTTTCAAAAGGTAAATTGTTGACTGAGTATTGGAGATTGTCTTCAAGTATATGGTTTCACATGAAAATATGCATGGAAAATTGAAGCAAACTTGGACATGCACAGAAATGAAATATTTGAATTTCAGATTGGTTGTTTTACATATTACACACTAATAAATATTCATTTTGCATGTTCTTTGGAAGAGAAAATTGAAAGCATTTGCCTAATCAATGATATATATATATATATATATATATGTGTACCTCTTCAAACTTGTATCTTCTTGCATACCTAAATTTGACTTAATCACAGGTTAATGAGATGTGTTTGTTTGTATCCATACTTAACAATGATTTTATAGGGGTTTAGAGTTACAAGTTAAGATCTTCTTCTTACTTTATATAATAAAATTGCAAAGATACAGCTAAATGAGTTCATTTTATGCAAATTCTTTCCATGTTGTAAACTTAAAAAATAAGCAAGGTGAAAGGAAAATGTTCTCTTTGGGTGCCATTAAAAGGCCAGTAGAATCCCCTCAGCAACTTCCTCAAAGGTCAACGTTTGTATCTATAAAAGCAAATTTTAATTATCTTGGACATACTCAGCAATTGCCACATTACATCATTTATTATGCTTAACTGTTTAAAACAAAAAGTGCAGGTTCATTAGACTGTTCCTAGATGGGAGAACCTATAAACTAGTTTTAGCTTTGAGGAAAATTTTAATGTATGTTTATTTATTTTGTATTAACATAACTTGAAGAATTGCTTATAATATTCAATTTGCAATAGAGAAATTTAAATACCAACATTAAAGCTATTGCATTTATTCTTTTAATAGTCTGTTTTCAAAATTGTTGACTCAGCTTTTGAATACTGAGATGTTTGATTTATAAAAGTGATATTAAATAAAATTTAATCACATTCATGTAAAAATGTTATTATCACCAAATCCTACATGTGGTAGAACTTGAATCTTTTAAATAGCAGTACAGAATAGACCATATTAGTTTTAATAGCAACCACTCATTTGTATTTATCTAACAGAACTTACACATTGATTTAAGTTATTTTAACACAAAATATTTGGCAATATTAGAAAAATAGTCATTCCTGAATGTTTATATACCTCTTCTAGGCCCCATAGAAGATATTTATCATTCTGAAATGTCAGTTTCTGCAAGAATCAGGATGATATTTTCTTGAATATATGTGATTTGTGACACTCAGGGCATTTCTATATATGGCTGACAGAGTGGAATTGGCAGAATTCCTAGTCAATTCACTCATTTTCAATAGTCAGTGATAAACACTGAACACTCTAGATGAATTACTCAAGTATAAATATTATTTGTTCATGGCAGAAATAAACAGATATGTTCATAACATGGATATTTGTCTACACATATGATGTATACAAAAATTAAAGATACACTGGCTTTTCAAGTCACCAGGTGAACATTTTGTACTTATATAATATAATGCACAGAGTTTCTGAATAGATAAATAACACAACAACAAAAAAATCAATATCTTTGGAAACAGACTATGTTATTTATTATAGCAGAATATTTTTATACAAATTTTCAAATGCATAGACTAGGTAACAAACAATGTAATAAATAAAACTTAGTGATTTAAAATAGTAATTTTAAATAGTAATTTAGTACCAATGATAACTCAAACCCTGTGTGTACCAGCCTCAATTGTATAGCTCAATTGTAATTATGCACCATTTTAGCACTAGAGTTAGGAAAAGCAATTTAAATGAAATTGATCATAATCACAAAGTAGGTAAATAGACAAAAGGACTTGAACTTTTAGTCTTAGTGACTCTCCGTTAGAATCAGAAGAACTCTTGTAATAAAGGCTTTCTTATTCATTACTAGTAGAGGGTCAACTACAATTTTCCTTTTCTGTGTCAGTATTAAGCCTTGGTGTTGGAATAATGGTTTCTATGAGAGCTCTGCAGGCTCTCCATTATCGAGCCTATTTACCAGATATAAAAAGAATACCACGACATGAGTTTTTAGCCTTAAAGCTCGTGAGGTTAGTCCATTTGGGGAGGCTTCATTTCAGAGTAGAGCTTCTCAGCTGACAAAATAACTAAAGGCTTACAGACTACATAGCAGCTTGGAATGGGGATATTTTCCTTTCATGATATGCATGAATGTGCAAAGCAATGAAAGATATTTTCTCTAGCTGACTAATTCTGTGGTTCCTATGACAAATAACATTCTCCATATTATCCCCTAAAATGTAAAATGTATACACACTGGCACACACACATATAAATGCACATATGCATGCATATATATATATATATATGAAAAATCCTGGAGATAATTGTGATATTACGTATGTATTTCTGTTTTGTTCTATTTTGAATTCTTTTATTTGAGTAAGATATGTTAAACAAAATTTGTAGGAGGCATTTGCTTTGAACTGAGCTCCTGCACTAGGCCCAACAGACCAAACCAAAACGTAGTTCCTCATGCTGAAGTTCCACATTGTTGGGTCACAGTCTGAAATGTCAGTTCTTGGTGTGCTCATGACTGAAGAATAACCAGACACACCAAAGTAAGGAAAGCATAAAAACGTGTTTTATTGAGGAGAGAAAGATAGGATTTTAGAGCAAGAGCAAGATATAGGTTTACAGAGCAAAATACATATGCCACAGATGACAACCCGACCCATTGTTGCAGCAAAGAGCAAAAAGGGCTTGGTTACGGATTGGGTCATGTTTTATAGTGTTCAAATTGGGACCTCCCTCTTGACTCAAATGTTACCATGGAACCAAGTTGACCGGGCAGTTGGGAGTTATATGACTTGAGCCTTACTATGCATGCAGATCTCCCATAGCCTCTCTGAAAGACCATTTTGGGGGATAAACTTCAAAGATACTCACTTTCATCCCTAGGATACCCGGAATCCCTCAATATATACCTAACATTTCCCCATTGTCTATTCTAGAGTCCCTGAAACCAATTTATATCAATAGATTTATTATTATTTTAAACATTGATATTATGGAATAGTGTGACATTAAAATGAGGGTTTAGAATAATTTTTAAATTGTTTTAATTGACAGATATAATTGCATGTATTTATCTTGTGCAACATGATAATATACGTTGTGTATATACATTGTGAAATTGTTCAATCTAGCTAATTAACATATGCATTACCTCACATAGTTATCATACAGAAATAGAGTTATATATTCATATGAAAAAATAGGAAGTAAAAAATATGTACACTATGATCTAATTTTTATAATCACACATATGACTATTAGACTATATGTCAAAATGTAGTCTTTGCTTTTTAGTTTCTAGGTGTTTTACTACCATATTTTTTTTGTATTTTAGAAATACTTTCAAATTAAAAGAATTTTTGCTTTGCAAGAAGAAGGAATTTTAATACATACGTAGTCTTTTTTATTCCTTTGTTCACAAACTTTCTTTTTTTATCTATCATTTCTGCTACATTAAAACTGAAAACTTAGCATGATAAACATATATTCTATATATAGTCCAATTTTATCTGTGGAATGAACCCCATACTTCAGATAAAATAATTTTCTAAATTATATATATACACACACATATATATATGTATGCACACATATATAATAACATATAAAATAAATATGTACATTGGCAACTTTTCTTTTTTTATAATTTTATCTGCAAAAATATTATCTTCATGTATGCATATATATATGTAGGTAAACATGCTTCCTTTGGAATGGTACTCATTTCCTCATCAGACAGAATTAAGTGCTTCTATTGACTTTCATGCTATGGAAGAGCCATGTGATATAGAACATGTGTACGAATTACAGGCAATTTTTCAGGCCCAATTAAGATTCAAGGTTATAATTTAATGACAGTGTAGACAACATAGTATGTACTTTTCCTGATAAACCACTAAGTATCCTGACCATAGAATGGGGCAAGCAATTTTATTGATCTTGCTTGAGTTTTGTTAGGAGATACCACAAAATAATAATGAAAGGAAAATAACTGATAATATCACCAAGAGAGCAGTTTTAATATTGGCTCATAAGGATGAGTAGAGGAAAAAGTTGAAAGAAGAGAAGATTTATACAGGAATATTAGAAGGGTCAAAGTATGGAGGGCTCCATGTGGTAAAAGGGAGAGAGAAACACTATGGAGTGATAGTCGGAGCAGAAAATCTTCAACGTAAAATTTTGCAGATGAAGCCTTATGGATGACAATGACAATCAACATGTATGTATGGGATTAAGTGGTTGAAATACAGTGAACAGGGATTAAGTGGTTGGAATACAGTGAACAGGAACATATGAATGCAATAAGAATCTAATCATTTGGATTCTAGCCATATATGTGAGTATTGTGGTCATTTGGATTGTTTCCATACTGGAGGCCAAGCAGAAGGCATCAGAAGAAAACAGAAACCAGAATAAATGTTGTGAGAATAGTCAATTGCATGATCTTAAAGGATAGAAGACATTTTTATACATGGTTAGACATACCATTGTGCAGAAGAAGCATGAGGTGAGGGGAGGGCACTTTTCCCATTTTAAATCATCTCAGATTCTAAAACAGGAACAATGAGGAAAAATAAAATCATCTCTTAAGAAACCTGCAGAAAATATGATCCTTTTGTTTCAGATCTGGGTTTCAGTAAGTCAAAGAGATAAGATTATTCAGAGGAAATTATAATACTGTATGAGAATTTTCTTTGTCTTTACCTATGGAATAGGATTTTAAAAAACACAGTACGTTTGGAAGGGAGAAATATCAGGTGAGGATTGCCTTTGGCTGCATGAATTAGATAACAGACAAAAGTGGATTAAATTTTTTTAATATAAAAAGGAGTACTTTTTTTTTTAACAAAAAGAAGACCACAGTTTGGAAGCCTTGGGATAGTTCATTAGCATCTTGAGGTCACCATTTTTACTGGCTTCTTTATCTCTCTGTACTACCATCATAGTGAATGTTATAATAGTCACAGTCACCTGTCTCGTGTTAATTTTCAGCCTTATATTATTGGCTACAAACATTAAATGAATAAGGAAAAAACAAGAATAAAAAGTGGTGCCTATATGAGAAAACAAAATATACTCAAATATCCCAGTAGACTTCCACTGATACCTGAGAAAAACTTACAGATTCAAGGAAGGCTGAGCAATGTTATTTCATTTTATTTTAAGGGATGTTAATGCCTAACTCCATTTTACCTAGAGGTCTACATTATCATTTTAGAATTTTTCCCACCAAATTTGAATATTTAGTTACTAAGATTGATAATTCTTTGCTCCCCATCGCCATCCTCAAGAGCAGAGGAGTAAAACAGGAGAATAAAACAGGATAAAAGAATAGAGAGGACAGAAGAGAG
This sequence comes from Varecia variegata, assembly GCA_028533085.1. Lineage (NCBI taxonomy): Eukaryota > Metazoa > Chordata > Mammalia > Primates > Lemuridae > Varecia > Varecia variegata. The sequence goes on from CM052445.1 coordinate 30,706,655, forward strand.
AGATGATAATATGACCATTCATTTCAAGTCATTGCCTTAGTATGTGAAAAATAGAAAGTCTAGTGGTCATAATTACAATTGCTTTGTCAAAAATAATCATAATGGTCCTGGTTTGAGTTAATTACATTTCTGAGACATTAAAAGTGTAAGAATTGAGCATCTAGGCAAGATGGAGTTAGGTGCAGGAATCTTTTCTTAATATTCCTACACCCCATACTATTATAGATTACTTACTCAAATACATGACATAATCATATGAAATTAGAAAGTGTTGCCTGATGATTAATTTTAAAAAGTATTTAATGATATTAAAAATATTCATATTATATTGTTAAATGGGAAAAGCTTATTACAAAACTGTGCACTTTATGACTATTCTTTCCCACTTTACTTCCCCTTAATTAGAATGATATTTATCCAATTGTTGAGAATGGTTATACTCGGGTGGAGTAAGTTTAATTTTCTCCATACCTTTCTATTTTTGCCTTACTAAATATGTTACTTTTGTAATGAGAAAAAAATTCAGCATATATATTTTTAATCACAGTAAATACTTAAGTTTTTGCTAATTGACACTTTCTGAAAGATATTTTCTTCTTCAGTGGCCTATGTCATAGATATCCTTTTCCACATTTCTCAGAATAGACCAGGTTACTGCTCTCTACGTTGCATTTTTTTCCAATCATGATCTAAGGAAGCCCTTTCTCTGTGGTTAGAGACTGGGATACATTGGTAAGCCTTAGGACTGTCTCAGGAAAATTGGTAAATCTAACTACTTAATATTAGGAGACTGAGACAGCTCCATTCTCTCATGTTAGGAACCTGAAGTGATTACTTGCATTCTAAAGAAACTGAATGTCTTTGAATATTTTACAAATAAGACAAACCACATAATATGCTACTTTGAATTTTCCAGTATTGTTGATAATGCATAATGTGATACAGCCTGACATTACAGAGATCAGCTTCTTTTTTGTTTGATGATGTTTTTAAAATGTTTTATAGCAAATCATTATGCAACATGTACATTTATCTTCATATTACAGTGACAATATATTTGTAAATCACTGAAGTACTGCATTATATTTACATTTATTTCCCTTGGTAAAACAATAGTTATATATTTTATTCTTATAATTTATACAACCGTATTCATGCACACACTAACAACAACATTATCCAAATAAAAAAACTAGACTTTTTTGTAATCACACAGCTGAAAACTAACTAAGGAAAGAATGTGATAATGAAATGCTATTGTGTATACAATGAAGATGCTACTGAGAAAGACTCAATTGTTCACTTTAAGATTTCCATTAATTTTTAGGCTTTACTGAAATCTGAGTGGCAGCCAGGGAAAAAAGACTTGTTTAGCTGTTGCGAAGTTCATTCCATAAATAGCTATGGAATGCCTACTATGTTCCAGGCCCAGCTACAAGCTTTGGAAATTTAATATTAAAGAACAAATAACTTTCCTCATGAAGATTGCATTTTAATAAAAAAAAGGCAAATAATAAGCTGGAAAACGATGTATATAGTATGCCAGATGGTATGTGCCATGGAGAAGACAAATCAAGGTGAGGGAAACAAAAATATCTACTGTTAGGGACAAATTGTTATTTTATGTTGGGTAGTCAAGGAAAGCCTCACTGAAAAGCTGACATTCTGGCAAAGTGGAAGAAGCTATGGCTATCTGGGGAAAAGAGCAAGTGCAAAGACCCTCCAGTATGAAATGTTCTTGATGGTCCTGAGCAACAGCAAGAAAAGTTGTGGCTGGGCACAGTGAACAAGAGAGAAATAGGAGTCACAGTTAAGCGTAGTGAAGTTCTTATAGGCCAGTGTAAGATCATTTGTTTTAGTTTGTGTGAGATGGAAAACTAACAGAGAGTTTTGTATTAAATGATGAGGTGACCTGACTTAAGTTTTAAGAGGATTATACTAGCTACTATACTGAATGTAGTCTGTAAAGAGACAGATATGAAAACAGGGAAAAGTTTAAGGAACTAATCTAAACCACTCATGCTTTTCTGTGTCTCTATGAGGGTGTCGGTGTTTAGGTAGAGACTTTAGGTGTCAGAATCTGGATATATTTTGAAGGTAGAGTCCACAGTTTTTACTTATGTTTTGATTTGCAACATAAAAGAAAAAGAATCAGTCATAACAGCAAGTTTTTGATGTAAACCAAGTGAAACAGCAATTTCCTGTAATTACGGAAGGAGCAACTGTTTTAGCTGGGCAGAATATGAAGTATGGCATAATGTTAGATTAACCTTCAGGAAACAAATAGATCACTCATGATCCATGTGGTTTTGCTAACCCAGCTGAATCAAAAGTAACACTTAGAAGAGAGTAATCATCACTGGCTAAGGGAAGATCCAAGGAATTTCAGCACAATCCTGTCACTGAATTTCTTATTCTGTATATGTTCTCAAGGAGACAAAAGATAAAACAGCTACTATGAAATTCTAGGCAGTCAATAACAGGAGCAAAAAATACTCAAAATGACTTTAGCCCAAAGGAAAACATATAAAGACATATTATTACATAACAAACATATATAGATCAGAAGATTAGTTTACCAACAGATTCTACTAACATCAGACATATGTTTGAATGATTTTCTTTGGGAGGAGTTACACTTAGAAGAGGCAGGAGAAACGTGACAACTAAATGTTTGTCTCTTCAAATTTTTCTTTGCTCTAAAATCAGGAGCATATGTTAGCTGTGATTTAATACAGTTGAAAGAAGATTGAAAGAGGAGTTATTCTGAGAACAAGCCACAGTCATTAATTCATAGCATTTTACACATTTAAATACATATTTGTAAGGTGTTTAGTATTGTTCATGCATAAGCCTCTATAATTCAATTTATTAGAGGATAATTATGTATGTTGTTCCTAAACTGTTCTTAAATTAGAAATTCTGTGATTATTTGTATTGTCAAAGAACACTCACTCTGAATTCTTATACATATAATTGCATTTATGTAGCACTTAAATTAATTTATTTTATTCTCTTTATTTTAGCGCATTGGTTTTTGGGTCTGTTTTGTTTTGGTTAAAAGGAAGCTGAATAACAAGCCATTATTTTCTTCTCTGGCCACATCATTGTTCCGTCTGCCCTTTTAAAAATTAAATACCATTACAATTTAATGAAATTTAAAAAATTAAAATTTAAACAATACATTAAGAATATATTTTTTAAAAAAGAGATATTATATCTTTTATAATTAATAAATAAAAATATTTTTCTTTCTGATTACCTAAATAGCAATTAGACAATTGGGAATATTTCCTCAAGCATTTTATGTGATATATTGGATTAATCAAATTATTATGTAAAGGGTTTTTATTACTCATTTACATAACATCTCTACATGTTTTTATGCTAGTGAATTAATAGACAATTACATAGAATATCAGTTATAAATTCTTCTGTTTCTATATAAACATTTGTAAATGATCATAATCTAGAAATATTAGCTGATTTGTTTTTGTTTTAGGTATAAAAATTGGGTCATGAAATAACAAATTAAAAATAAATATAGTCATCACACAGCTTTTTACTCATGGGTTACATTTTACAGATTAAGTACTTACTTTAGTTTATAATAGTAATGCTTGACCAAGGTAAATAAAATGCCTCTGTGTATATAATTTGGCAGATTGTAGAGGGAGCTAACTGAGATGTGTTTCTCTAGCTATAACTTAAACCATTTTCACAAATTCTCTAAGCCACACTTGATTAATCCTTTGAATAGCACTATATCTCAAAGTTCTCCAACCCTATTCATCCTTTCCTATGATATTCATCTACATTAACAAGGAGATACTAGGCAACAGAAAAGTAGAAAAATATACACATATTTAAAGTGACTTTTACCAAAAAAAAATACATAGTATTATATAGTAGACATTCATATGATAGGGCAAGCGCCTACAGGTTTATTTAATTCAGCATCCCAGTTTACATCATTAAGGATTTCAATTCTTTCCCCCCTTCATACTATATTATTGTCAGGGTCTCATTTTTGTTTTTAGCTTCCCCCCTTATAATCGCCAAATGGGTGTCACAGTTTCAGCACATACATAAAAACATGACAGTGTCCACCACATATATGTGAGTGTTTATTCTGTGTGTGTGTGTGTGTGTGTGTGTGTGTGTGTGTGTGTTGGGGGATGTCTCTAGTTATGTTTCTTTTCTACCCTAAAAAAATTATCCTCAGAAGCTTCCCAGCAAACTTCCCTTCACAACTCATTAAATACAACTCTAATAACTGCCTAATTCCTGGTAAGGGGAAATGAGCAAGGCTGATTTGCACCAACACGTGACCTTTCTACTTGTTAAATATTGAAATACTTATAGATTACTTATGTTGGGGATCATAACATAATACTCCAAAATGTGGTACCTTGGTATACTTAATATTTTAAGCAGAAGGAAATTGAGAAAACTGCAGAAGCAGAATCTAATCTTCTCCCTCTCTTTTCCTCCTGAGAGACTCTTATGTGACAAGCGTCCTGTTCTATACCCTGATGAAAGAAACAAAGACACAGAAACAACAAGAAGAATCTGAGCAAACAGGCCTTGCTAAGTTCCCCCCATTTTATTACCATTTAATCATACGCCCTTTTGTCCAAATATACTAGTACATGACTGTCCACTCTTCATCAAACTTAAGCAGAAAAACACACAGTTTCTCTTCTTCTTTGATGCTTTTTTGACACAGAAGCATCATTCCTGAATGCTTCTGTGTCATATAAAACTTTGGTTAAATAACCCAAGTGCCCATCAATTCACAAGTGGATTAACAAAATGTGTATGTATACCATAGAGTACTACTCAGCCATAGAAAAGAATGAATTAATGCCTTTTGCAGCAATTTGGGAGGGACTGTAGACTATTATTCTAAGTGGAGTATCTCAAGAATGAAAAACAAACACTACAGGTCCTCCCTAATAAATTGAAACTAACCGATGGGCACACAAGCACACAGAGGGAAGTAAAAGTCATAGGAAATCAAGCAGGGGGAGAGGGGAGGGAGGAAAGGGCAAAAACTCATCTAACAGGTACAATGAACTCCATTCAGGTGATGGGCACATTTATAGCCCTGACTCAAGCCATGTATCAAAAACATTTGTACCCCCTTAATATTTTGAATTTAAAAAAATAAAAATACATAAATAAATAAAGGATTGAAGAGCATCAAAAATGGGGGGAATAAACTTTGGTTAAATAAATTTGTTATGCTTTTCTCTTGTTAATCTGTTTTTCTTATAGAGGTGTCAACCACGAACCATTTAACAGGTGAGAAAAAAATACTATTTCTTCTTTTCTACACTTACAAAACAGCTGAGTCAAAGCCACCTAACTGTCCCTACAATCCATGCCTCAGGAGCTCCTGACGGGGAATTCCTCAGCCCTCCTGCATTCAGCCTCTGGAAGGAAGGGGCCTCCAGAATTCCACTCCAGTGTCAAATGGGCCTCCATTCTGATTAGTGGATGCTTTTGCAGTACTAACTGTTAAATATTTTAGGGGGTTACTAGGCAGGATTAGGATGACTATGCTTAGCTTTGTGAAACTTTCATGGACTTGTGTAGGTAAGTGGCTTCTATGAGCAAAATCAAAGTTTTCTTGAAAAAGAAGAAAGAGGAAATGGATGAAGATTGATTCTAGACTATCTGCTACAACTAGCAATATAAAAGTCCCCATTGTATGTATAACAATAAGGTTTTTATGGGTGCCCCTTGCCAAGGAATTCTTGCATGCTGTATGCATCATTGGAAGGTCTAGCCTGGTAACTACAATGGAAAGCTCCTCTATTCCTTTCAAGCCACCACTTATTTTCCAATAACTTTTCTTCTGGCTATTGTTGCTGTCAAAAATATAGATATGTTTTTTATACATACACACCAACTCCAACTCCTCATAGAGATACGACTATTCTGAAAGTCCAGCAAGACTTCAGTGAGAACTTGAAGAGCACAAGATAGGAGGCAATGTAGTAATTTTTAAGAACAAGACAAACATAAAACTGAATATATATCCTAGAATCTATCCTGCTGTTGTTCAGTTTTAGGAGTCGGTTTCTTTTTAACTGAATAAAATTCCTTAATCGCCTTCCTCACCACTAGAGTCTAGTCTGTCAACTGCAAGGTGAGGGAAAACAAAGAAAACGAACAAGCAAAAAACCCTCTTTCATCCTTTGCATAATTCTACAGAACACACTTGAATATCATTATAATAGTAATCTTGCTGGAAGGAAGCAATTTTGCACAGAGGAAACCAATTTTAGACATTAATACGCAGAACAATTTGGTATTGTTTCAAAACCTTATTTTCATTAAATGAATCTTCTTCCTCACTTATATCTCCAAAGGCCCATTTAAGTGATTCCCACATTCCCACTTCTCTCAGAAGATGACCTTTCCCCCAATGAACCTTACCTCTAATTAGTAAAACTCTGAAATTACATTCCCCCTAATTCTAGTAATCTATTATCAGATATTGGAGCCAAGTCTCAGAAGACTCTGTAACAAGGACCTTATAAAATATCTTTAGAATTCGTGTTTTCAGAAAAATATAGCATATACCTCACCTGAAACATAGCCAAACTAAAGAAGCTTTAAGGTGATATTTAATATGTTTGAATATAAAACTAGTTTTGCTTACTCTAGGCACCAAAAAATGAACTTCAATAGATAGGAAGATCTATTTCAAATATCTTTTGAGAAATATACCAGAAGTGTCTCTCTCCCTCAACCCTCACTTAGGACTGAATGAGGAGAACAAAAGGATTTATTGATAATGAATCTGTACTCTAAACCGTAACTGTAAGTGTGCTAGGTTCATAAGTTTGAAATATTAATGAAACTGTTACTGATATCTTCTGATCCCTCTTGCTCCCCTACCCATTGTAACAGAACATAAACAGCTCCATGCTCATTGCCCCAGGGAAAGATAAGTTAATCTAATGAAGTATCTTCTAACTTTTAAATTTCACATGAGTAGTCCTTGAGGAAAGTAGAAATAACTCAGGGCATAAACAATAGGCTTTTGGAAAGAAACATGAAGAAACAGAGCGAATGCAATGCCCCTTCTGCTGGGGGAAAGGAATGCCTGCGTTGAAGGTATTAATAGAAGGAGAAGGGAATGGAAGTGATAGTGGGTAGATGGGAGCAATTTCCTGCAAAAGAAGTTACTGTTTTCCTGTCCCATAATCCAGGTCCTGAAAGTTTTTCATAATTTCATAACAGAGGGAAGATGTATTTTGCTTTTCAGGTAGAACTAGAGTTTGGGGAAAGCAAGAGCTATGGAACACAAGAGAAAAAATAAATGCCTATATGGAAAATATATGTAGATGGTCTTAAATACTCATATAGTTTGTCAGCGGGAGCATAACAAAGATTTCCTTCAATGGGACTTTGAGGATTGAAATGAAGGATGATTCAGTGGCAACCCATATGCACTGACAACTAAGGACAAGACAGAATGATGAATGTTTCAGTAAATACCATCATGGACAGATGATGATGAGAACCAGATGGCACCCTTTCAACAGCAAGTAACAAACAACCCAACCAACAATGACTGAAGCACTGAGGACATTTTTTACTGCACATAAACAGGAACTCAGGAGATATGATTAATTTAGCAGCACAGTGATGTCATCAAGGCCCTGGAGTTTCTCATATTCTTCTCAGTTAACTTCAGCTGTTTGGATTTAGTTTTGTCTTTTCCTCAAGGATCATGGGACAGCTACCCTAGATCTTGGCAACATTTTCACTATACTGCCTCCAAAGAAAAGAATAATTTCTCCTTGAACAAGTATTTTTTTTTTTTTTATTAGGGAGAACAAAAGCAAAACAAAACAAAAAACTTGCTTAGGGCACCTACCATAGTCTCCCTGTTTGTATTTGTATTTTAGAGGACATGCCTGTACCTAGGTGAAATGCAAGATAAACAATTGACTTTTTGGTATTTTATAGCCTCTGTAAAGGGAGGTTTTTTGGATTCTTTGATGTGATGGTCAGTCAGGCATAGTCATAAGAGGAGACACAGGAAAGGCTCAGGAAAACTGAGTTTATTATACTCACAGATTCTAAAGACAAGTGGCATGGCATGTCACGATGGACCAGATGGGAAAGATACCATGGTGACTGGGAGTCAGAAGACAGGAAAGGGTGTGGAAGTGCCTTGATTGGGTATTTCCTAGGGAATAGGCAGGACGGGGTAAATAGGTTGTGACTGGTTAGTTGGAACAATTTCGGCAGGCTTTAAGTTATAGAGGCAGTCTCCACTTTCCTGATGCCTGACCCTGGGATGATTAAGGTAGAGAAATATTGCCTTCTGAAATGCAGACCAGATAGGAACAGTATCTCTGATTTGATCAGTGTGCACATCAAACTCACACACCTGGATGTGTCCTTTGCCATCCATAAGAATTGACTAGCCATGGGAGAGGTAATCTCTCCTTAGTGAAAAAGGTTTTTAAGATCTCAAAACATCATAATATAAAGAATGTTAATGTTATGCATAATTATACATAATACAATGTATACAAAAATATACCTATACATATATACACAAATAGATGGGGAACTCTGCCAGCAGGAAGGAAAAATGAAAGAGTTGGAAGAAAGGGAGAGAATGTATGTTTAGCGCACAAAGTGGAAAAAAAGGAAAAACAAACACCTACCATGTTGAGATGGGAACACAGGATCATTTCTCTAATATTCCTGTCCAAAGCACATAAAATGAATATAGAATGTAATCATGGGGAAATATTAGATAAACCAAAGTTGATGAACATTCTACTGAATTACTGCCCAATAATCTTTAAAATCCCAAGCACTTTCCTAGACCAAATTAGCATAAAGAAATACTGTAACTAAAAGCTATAGATAATCTTGAGTGAGCTTATTCCATTAATGGAACATTTGATGAAACTTGATCCCATTTGAATGGGATCTGGGAATTAGATGGTAGTATTATCTTAGTACAAATTTTCTAATCTTGATGGGTATTCAATAGGTATGTAAGAGAATGTCTTTGTTGAAATAAATACTACAGATTAATTGGTAATTATCATGTCTAAGTGTTACTACGACAATCATCATAAAGATATTATGTCTGCAATCTACTCTCTAATTGTTCACATAAAGCATTTTTTGTATTTCATAACTTTTTGATTGGCATTATTAATAAATTAAACCAACAACAACAACAGTAACAATAAAACTCAGGAGAATTACAACTGAAAGTCCAGGAAGGAAACCTCTTCTGCTGAAGGCCTCTGATCTCTGATACTGTTTTCTAACAAGAGGAGGACAGAGGGAGAAAGAACTTCCAGAGTGTGCAGACTTGCTGGAGGGGGATGCCAAAGGAGAGTCCTTGGCAAGGGGCTGGTGTCATACACTTTGTGAATCCCATAGAGAAAGGTCTTTTCTTGCAAGGTAACTGAAGATCCAAGCCTGAGGATGACTTCCTTCCCTTAGCCACAGTTTGAAGAACCCCTGAGAAATATTGTACTCATTATGACTAAGAAAAAGACCTAGTAATGCCCCCAAAATAGCATTAATGTAGTTTTCAGTCATAGATATTTATTGTAATGCAGTTGCTTCTGGGGAGGGGAATTGGCAGACTGAGGCCAGGATAATAGGGAGATTTTTACTGTGTGCCCTTGAATTGTACACTATATGCATGCATTGTCTGTTCACTGGGATAAACCATGGTTACGTAAAAATATTCCATTATTTCTTACTGTGCTTATGTTGAAATAGGGGATCACTGTCTCCCAACTTTCTGGGTGGTAGAGAAAATGGTTTTCTGAGTATGGGAATGGATGGTGAGAAAGGAAACAAATGTTCACATTTCATTTTAGTTTAGTGAGGTCATGGAAACTTAAATTCTTGGTAGGGTTTCTTCAATCCATTTCCATAAGCCTTAGGAATAGGATATATTCTTTTCAAATTCTAATACTCTGTTGCCTGTTAGTTTTAGCTTTGTGTGTTGCTAAGTATTTTCTATTTTAGGGAATCACTATGGATATTTTAGAGAAATGCTGGGTAACTATGCATCAGAAGCTTCTATACATCACCAGATGCTAATATACATTAAAACTGAAAGACATGAAAATATGTGAATTGAATTATGGATGGAATTAACCCTAAGTTTTAGGGTTTGAAATAATAAAAATCTCTAATTATTTTGTAAAGCACAGCTCCCAAAATTTAGAATATAATTATTACATGTTAGTAAATATAAATGAATTGAACAGTATAGGTAAAACTTTGTTCAATAAAAAAGCTATATTGCTTTTTTTGCTTTTTGTATTTTTCTTTATTTTTTTTTCTTCCCAGTTTTTCCACGGAAATATTTTTCTTTATTATTATTTAAAAATGTTATGGGGGTACAAATGTTTTTAGTTACATGGATTGCTTTTGTAATGCTTGAGTCAGAGTAATAAGTATGCCCATCATCCAGATAGGATTCATTGTACCTGTTAGGTAGGTTTCCACCCATCCCCCTGGCTTGATTGCCACTGAGTTTTTCTTCCCTCTGCGCACATGTGTATTCACTGGTTAGCTCCAATTTAATAGTGAGTACATGTGTTGTTTGTTTTTAGATTCTTGAGATACTTAACTTAGGATAACGGTCTCTGGGTCCATCCAAATTCTTGCAAAAGGCAATAATTCATCCTTTTTTATAGCTGAGTAGTATTTCATCTTATACATATACCACATTTTGTTAATCCACTCATGTCATGATGAGCACTTGGGTTGATTCCACATCTTTGCAATTGTGAATTGTGCTGCAATAAACATTCGAGTACAGGTGTCTTTTTGATAAAATGACTTCTTTTCCTTTGGGTAAATACCCAGTAGTGGGATTGCTGTATCAAATGTTAAGTTTACTTTTAGTTCTTTGAGAAATCTCCATATTGTTTTCCATACAGGTTGTACTAATTTGCAGTCCCACCAATAGTGTATAAGCATTCCTTTCTCTCTGCATCCAATCCAGCATCTATAGTTTTTGGACTTTTTAATAAAAGACATTCTAACTGTTATTAGGTGATATCTCACTGTGGTTTTGACTTGTATTTCCCTGATGATTAGTGATGCTGAGCATCTTTTCATATGTGTTTTGGCAATTAGTCTATCTTCTTTTGAAAGATTCTGTTCATGTCTTTTCCCCACTTTTTAATGGGGTTGTTTTGGTATTTTTCCTTGCTGATTTGCTTGAATTCTTTGTAGATTCTGGTTATTAGCTCTTTATTGGATGGATAGCTTGTGAATATTTTCTCCCATTCTGTAGGCTGCCTATTTGCTCTGTTGATTATTTCCTTAAATGTTCAGAAGCTTTTAAATTTAAGCAAGTCCCATTTATTTATTTTTGTTGTTGCTGTAATTGTCATTGGTCTTTTTCATAATTTCTTTGTGTAAGCCGGTATCTAGGAGTTTTACCAACATTTTCTTATGGTTTCATGCCTTGCATGTCTTTTATCCATCTTGAATTAATTTTTGTGAGTGGTAAGAGATATAGTTCCTATTTCCTTCTTCTATATGTGGCTATCCAGTTTTCTCAGAACCATTTATTGAATAGGGATTCTTCTCCCCAGTGTATATTGTTGTCACTTTGTCAATGATCAGTTGGCTGTATGTGGATGGATTTATATCTGGGTTCTCTGTCCTGTTCCATTGGTCTATGTCTCTATTTTTGTGCCAGTATCATGCTGTTTTGGTTACTATAGCCTTGTAGTATAGTTTGAGGTCTGGTAATGTGATGCCTCCAGATTTGTTCCTTTTGCTTAAAATTTCTTTGGCTATTGGAGCTCTTTTCTGGTTCCAAACAAAGTGTAGAATTATTTTTTCTAGAGCTGTAAATTATGACATTGGTATTTTGATGGGAATTGCATTGAATCTGTAAACCACTTTCGGTAGTAGGGACATTTTAACAATGTTGATTCTGCCAATCTATGAACATGATATATTTTTCCATTTGTCTGTGTCATCGCAATTTCTTTCCTCAGTCTGTTGTAGTTCTCTTTGTAGAGATCTTTCACCTCCTTGATTAAATATATTCCTAGGTATTTTATTTTCTTTATAATTATTGTGAATGGTATTGAGCCTTTGATTTTACTCTGAGCTTGACTGTTATTGGTGTATAGTAATACTACTGATTTGTGTACATTGATTTTGTAAACTGAGACTTTGCTGAATTTATTTATCAATTCTAGGAGTTCCTTGGTGTAGTCTTTGAGGTTTCAAAACTATGCCACAGGTCCTGTCAGTTCTCTGAGTCAGGTGAGACAGAAAACAGTCATTCAAGCAGATGCCAGTAAAATCAAAATGTTAGGAGCCCAGTCCACTCTATCGTTTCTGTCCCAAGGGAGCATTCCTGGTATAGAAGATTTCTTTCCAGTTTCACCTAATTATAATCATTTGTATATGTTATTTGGTAAGATGTATATTAAGGTTCTTGGGCAATATTTTTATTGAATTGTTTATTTTCTTATTGTTGGATTTTAAGTGTTTGTTCTACATTTGAAATAATAATTTTTAATCAGATTTGTATTTTACAAACATTTCCTCCCAGTGTCTTTCATGAAGAAGAGAATTTTAATTTTAATGAAAGACAACTTATGAATTATTTCATGAAAAACTTCTTTGGTATTATATCTAAAAAGTTATCACAAAACCTAATGACATCAAGATTTTCTCCTATATTATCTTCTTGAAGTTTTATTTTATGTTTTCATTTAGTTCTTTGATCCACTTGGGGTTAATTTTTGTGAAAGGTGTAAGGTCTATGTCTAGATTTATTTTTTTTTGCATGTGGATGTCCAATTATTTCAGCATCATTTGTTATGAATATAAAGACCATATTTACTCCACTGCATTGCTTTTGCTTCCTTGTCAGAGATCAGTTAAATATATTTATATGGATCTATGTTTTGGGCTCTCTATTCTGGTCCATCTATTTGTCTACTCTTTTGGCAATACCATACTTTCTTGATCATTGCAGCTTTATAATAAGCCTGAATTTGGGTAGTGTCAGTCCACCAACTTTATTCCTCTCATTCAATGTTGTTCTGGCTATTCTGCATAATTTGCTTCTTCATATAAACTTTAGTTACTGATACATACAAAATAACTTCCTGTGATGTTGATGGAGATTGCATTGGATCTATAGATAAAGTTGGCAAAAACTGACATCTGGACAATATTGAGTCTTCCTATCTATCAACATGGAATACTTCTACATTTACTTAGTTCTTGTTGGATTTCCTTCATTAGAATTTTGTTGTAACTTTCCTCATATAGAAATTTTGCCTATTTTGTCTGATTTATACCTAAGTATTTTATATTATATTTTGGGTGCTAATGTAAATGGTCTTGTGTTTTTTATTTTAAATTCTACTTGTTCATTGCTAGTATATAAGAGAGCAATTGACTTTTGTGTATTAACCTTGTATCCTGCAACATTGTTATAATAAGTAATTAGTTCCTGGTGTTATTTTTGATTTCTTTGGATTTTCTACATGGACAATCATTTCATCCATGAACAAAGAATATTTCATTTCTTTTTTTCCAATTAGTATATATTTATTTACTTTTCTTTTCTTATCATATTAACTAGGACCTCCAGCATGATATTGAAAAGAGTTGGTGAATGGAAACATCTTTGACTTATTTTTGATATTAGCAGGAAAGTTTCTAGTTCCTCAACATTAAGTAAGATGTTAGCTGTAGGTTTTTTGTTTTTGTTTTGTTTCTTATAATGTCTCTTTCTGATTTTGGTATTTGGGTAATGCTCATCTCAGCAAATAATTTAGGAAGTATTTCCTCTGCTTCTATCTTCTGAAAGAGACTGTGGAGAATTGGTACAATATTTGCCCTGAATTTTTAGTAAAGTCACCCGTGTACTCATCTAGGCATGATGATTTCTGCTTCAAAAGATTAAAGGCCTATTCAGATTATGTATTTCTTCTTGTGTTAGTTTTGGTAGATCATGTCTTTCAAAGAATTGGACCATTTTATGTAGTTTGTAGTATCTGCGGGCATAGAGTTTTTATTCCTTTATTATCTTTTTAATGTCACTGGGAGTTGTAGTGGTGTCTGCTCTTTTATTTCCTGTATTAGCAATTTGTGTCCTCTCTTTTTTTCTTAGCTAGCCTGGCTAGAGGCTTATCAGTTTTTGTGGTCTATCCAAAGAACCAGCTTTTAATTTAATTGATTTTCTCTATTGATTTTCTGTTTTTTATTTCATTGATTTTTAGGCTCTTTTATTATTTCTTTGCTTCTGCTTACTTTGGATTCAATTTGATCTAATCTTTCTATTTTTTTTAAGGTAGATGCTTAGATGATTAATTTTAGATCTTTGTTCTTTTCTAAAGTAGTCATTCAATGCTTTAAATTTCCCTGTAAGCACTGCTTTCACTATATTCAAAATTTTTGATAAGTTTTCATTTTCATTTCATTAAGTTCAAAAAAATTTTAAATTCTCTTGAGACTTCTTCTTTTACTTATATGGTATTTATAAGTGTATTGTTTAATCTCCACGTATTTTGAGATTTTATAGTATTTTTTCTATTATTGATTTTTAGTTTAATTCCATTGTGTTCTGACGGCAAATATTATATGATTCCCATTATTTTAAATTTGTTCAGGTGTGTTTTATGACCCAGAATGTGATATATACGGTGAATGTTCCACATGAGTTTGTAATCTGCTGTTGTTGGATAAAGTAGTCTATAGATGTCAATTATATACAGTTGGCTGAAGATGATGTTGATTTCAACTATATCTTTAATGATTTTCTGCCTCCTTGATGCATCCATTTCTGAGAGAAGTGTTCAAGTCTCCAACTATACTATTGGATTCATCTTGTTCTCTTCATAGTTATATCAGCTTTGACTTTACATATTATGATTCTCTGTGGTCAGATGTATTCATGTTAAGGATTACTAAGTCTTCTTGGAGTATTGACTTCTTTATCACTATGCAATGCCTCTCTTTTTCTCTTATAACTTTTCTTGACGTCTTCTCTGTCTGAAATTAATATAGTTACTCTTGCTTTCTTTAATTTAGTGTTAGCATGATACATTTTTCTGCATATATAAATTTATTTATTATTTTTAAAATTTTTAGTTATCATGGATATATAATAGTATACATTTATGGGGCACATGTGATATTTTGATGCAAGCAAACAATGTGTAATGATCAATTCAGGGAAATTGGGGTATCCATCCCCTCAAGCATTTATTGTTATGTTTTGTATTAGGAACATTCCATTTCCATCCTTTTAGTTATTTTGAAATATACTCAAATATACAATAAATTATTATTGCTAACTATCATCACCTGATTGTGCTACCAAACAGTAGTTAATATGCCTTTATATTCAAAGTGAGTTTTTTGTAGACAACATATAATTTGGTCTCATTTATTTATCCACTTTGACAATCTTTGTCTTTTCGATGGTACATTTAGGCCATTGATATTTAAAGTAATTGTTGATATAGTTGGATTATCACCCACTGTAATGTAAACTGTTTTTCATTTATTGCCTTTGTTCTTTGCTCCTATTTTTGTCTTCCATTATTTTTCTTACTTTTTCATTTTAATTGAGCATTTAAAGTGATTCCATTTTCTCTTTCTTAGAATATCAGTTATATATATATATATTTTAAATAGTGTTTTTCCTAGAGTTTACAATATAAATTTACACCTAATCCAAGCCCACTTTTAAATAACACTATACTGCTTCACAGCTACTGTAAACACTTTATAATAACAAATTAATTCTAATTTCTTTCTCACAACACTGGTGTCATTGCTATCATTCATTTCTCTTTATATGTTCACATATAAGCATATATATAGAGAAACAGAAATACATACAAACACATAGAAGCATACATAATTGAATACATTTTTGCTATTCTTATTTTAAGCAAATTGCTGTTAGGTTAATTAATATAATAAAAATAATGGTGATTATTGGCCTCAAATAGGTCAATTAAGACTAAGAAAATAAGCTTTCTTTATAATAATTCTGAATTTCTGACCTCATATTATTTTCATTTTCTCTAAAGATCTTCTAACATTTCTTTCAAGGAAAGTCTACTGAAAAAGTATTTACTCAATTTTAGTTTGTCTGAGAAAGTATTTCTGCTTCATTTTTGAAGGATCATTTCTCAGGGTAACAAATTCTCAGGGTAACAAACGCCAAAACAAATTTGGTGTTTTTTTTTTTTTTTTTCCTTTTTTTCTCGCAGCATTTTTAATATTTCACTTCACACTTGTCTTGTTAGCATATTTTCTGAAGAGAAGTCAGATATAACTCTTATCTTTGCTTGGTGTCCTCTGAGCTTCCTGGACCTGTGGTTTGGTATCTGTCATTAATTTTAGGGAATTTTTGATCATTATTGCTTCAAATATTTCTTTTGTTCATTTCTGTGTTTCTTCTCCTTCTGATGTTTCCATTCTGCATATTTACATCTTTTGTTGTTGTCCTACAGTTCTTGGGTATTCTTTTATTTATTTTTTTTCATTCTTTTTGCCATTCAATTTTGGAGGTTTTTTATTGAGATATGCTCAAGCTCCAAGATTCCTTCTTCAGTCATGTGCAGTCTACTCAGACACCCATCAAAGACATTCTTTATTTCTGTTACAGTGTTTTTGATCTCTAACGTTACCTTTTCTTCTTTTTTTAGGAATGCCATCTCTCTGCTTGGACTGCCTATCTGTTCTTTCATGTTGTCTACTTTATCCATGAGAACCCTGGTATATTAATCATAATTGTTTTAAACTTCCAGTCTTATATTTCCAACATCCCTGCCATATCAGAGTGTAGTTCTGATGCTGGCTTTGTCTCATCAATCTGTGTATTTTGCCTTTAATGCCACACAATATTTTCCTGATACTAGGAAATGATGTACTGGGTAAAATGAACTGGGGTAAAAAGGTTTTTAATAATATGATGTTAAAGTATGAGAGGTGAGGAAGTGTTCTATAGTCCTATGATTAGTTCTCAATCTTTTAGTGAGGCTGTGCCTCTGGACTATGAACTTCACAAGTACTTCCTAGTTCCACTCCTTCCTTAGCTGGGACAGGATGGCTAGATTGGGCTGGAATTAGGTATTTCTCTTTCCTCTATTGGTTAGTCTCTGAAAAATCTCTTATGGTTTAGTAGTTTTTCTTGAGGCCAAACCTTGTTAAGAATAAAATACTGCTTTCAAAATAATTATTTTTCCCTCCCCATTACAAGTATCAGGGTATTTTTCTCCAACATTCATTGTGAAAATGTATTCAAGCTCCTAGAGGCAAAACTCACAAATGTATGAGGACGCTCTTATGATTGGGTCCCCTTAGAGTAAAACTCTCAGACTCACCCACACTAAGTACCCAGCATTTCTTCAGTGACAGTTAGGTTTTCCTACCCTGGAACTAACTTCCATTGAGATATTTGTAAGTGAGTTTCTGCTGTGATAAGTTGTGATTCTGTGTATTTGCCTGTCTCTCCAAATAATGGGGAAAGCAGTGTACTCTGTCATTTCACTTTCCTGACAGATCTAGGAAGTGGTGGTAGTTCCTTTCAGTTTGCTAATCTTTTCACTCATTAAGACAGAGAATTCCAATCTCCTTTCATACCAGAGCAGAAATAAGATATCATTAAGGACTTAATTTTTGCCTGCAAATATTCATCTTTAATTTTTATTATACCACACATAAGTTTTAAAATTGTTCCTTAAATTCTATCAGTTTTTTATTCGTTTCTTGCCATGCTTAGAAATAAATTCTCAGCCCAGTTTATGAAATAATTGACTGATATTTTCTTCTAATTGTGTTTTATTTAGTGTTTTATGTTTATATTTTCCATCTAAAATTTATTTCGGTAAAAAATGATTAGCCACATCAGCACCAAACATTGTCAATTATATTTCTTTTTTTCTGTTTTCAGCTGCTGTCTTTCCTTTAATATCAAATCACAATATATGCTTGGGTCAAGACTTTGTATTCAAATCTAGTAATATTTGTATCTCTCAAAAGTCTGATAATTACTATATCTTTATAATATATTCTAACATATCTTATAATATTTCTAGCTTCACTACTCTATATTGACTGAATTTTTGTTTTTATTTTCCCAGAAATAACAAATTTGTCAAAACTTAGTTTAGAATGCCATCAAAGTATTTTTTTTAAATATTTCTCTGAATATCTACTTTTTCAGTAAGGTTTTATAATTTTATCTCTATATATCTTGTGCTTTTAATTTTTATTCCACATCTATTCTTCTATTCTTGTGTAATTGTGGAAAGGATTATATTGTGGTTATTCTCAACCAGTTTCTAATTGGTTGTTATTACAGCATAAGAAAGTGATTGATTTTTGTTTATATATTTGTTATTTTGATAATCTTTTGTTTTTCTTATCTGAAATCAGTTCAACTGAAATAAAAATTTAACTTTCCTGTAAAATTTATCCATCTTATTTGACTTCTAATCTTAATTCATTAGCTAACAGTTGCTCACTAAAATAAAATAAATTTGATATAAGAAAGAATTTTTTAAAATTTTGATTTACACGTTCAAATGAGATTCTGACAAATAATGGTTAAAGAAGAGTCACTAATTTTTGGTCAACCATCTGATATCATTATTTAACATGACATTTTGATCAAATTTCTTTCCAACATTCATAAAATTTAAATATATATATTTACAATATTATCATGCCAAAGAGAAAATATAGGTTTCCAATATTGAACCATCTTATATTCCTTAAATTTTGAATGATGCTTTGTAATTCAATGATTTTATCATTTCATTTTTTCCCCTTTAGATGTTCATATATATAGACAAAATGGATTTTGACTTTCGGTGTTTATTTGCCAAAATATTGGTCAGATTTTGTATTATTAATAGTGTATTCTGTGTATAGGTAAAATTTCCAAAGGCACTCCTCCCTACAAAATAATACTTCACTTTATCTACTTTGACCGTAAAATTTTTTATTAAAATGTATGAGGTAGCAAACATCATTATCAAAAACAACCACAAAGTGCTTTGAGGTAGTTGGAACACTAGGTAGTTCAGTAAGATTCATATTTGTCAGAGAGCATAGACTAAGCACAAAAATGCAAGGTAGTGGTGTCAACTCAGGGGAATTTCTAGAGATCCTATGGCCCTGAGCATGTAGAAGAAAGTTAAGTGCAGGAATGAAAGAGATTAAATATCTTTCCCTAGTGGATCTGAAATAAACTTTCCATGGACTACTTCCTGAATTTTATTCCAAAGGATGGAAAAATATGAAGTTTTCATCATGTTTAAATATTTTTAATTTAAAAAAAAATTTATTGTTATATGCAGCTGAACTTAATTATAATTGTTACAGGCTTCATACTTATCTTCTGGGTATTTCATCTTTTCCTCTTTGCAGAATTTAAATTGATAAACTCATAACCTGGCAGAATACCCACATGTGCAGGAAAAGCCAAGTGGAAACAATTAGAACTCCTCCTACTTACTAAAATACCAGTCCAAATGGAATATTGCATCCCTGTGGGAATCACAGAGATTAATGTCATGGTCAAAATTTTGAATAATATAGTTCTGAAGATGCTTATCATCAACCCATTAATTTCCCTGGTTTGAACTATGCAACAGTCTGGCACGTAGGTATTGGAAAATGACAATGGAGTATAAGGAAATTAATCAGGTAGTGACTCCAATTATAGTTGCTATTCCAGATGTGGTCTCTTTTCTTGGACAATGTAATAAAGCCCTGGCATTGGGAAGTAGTTATGTATCTGCAAACTTGCTACAGAACAATGGAACCCATTGATTCAGTCAAAAATGTTTGGCATCTTGTCTGAGTGGAGAGCAAATTTTAAGAAGGACAAACAGAAAATATCCAATAATTAGAAGGCAAATATAATCAGTTGGTTTCTTTGAGTTTTTGAGGCAAGTATATGGGATTCAGCTGTTCTGCTCTTAGCCACTGACTTATACCTACAATACCACCAGCCATGCTTGGTGATAAGGACTACAGTAATTCTCTATCTGATCCCATAGAAGTAATAAGCTTCTCTACCATTATATGCTTATGGGTGGTAAGATTTAATTGGACTTGCGATATACTTCATTAAGTGTGATGCTGTATGAAATCTGAAAATTTCTTAAAAAAGAATCACATCAGAAGCTCAGAGTTTCATAAATAAGCCCATATCACTTTTAGCAAGTAAGTATACTTCTTTCAATATAACTCCTTCCTTGCCACTACAGAGCTTTTCTGGATAGTAAATGATTAGCAGTAGGAAACTTGAGAACCATGCAACTTTAGCAGACTTTGTGAATTAAGTACCATCTGGTCAAACTAGCTATCAATTGAGCTTCTTCAGTGATCCCCTATCATCAATTTCAAGTAGTATATACAGTAACAGATTCAAGACAAAAAACAGACTACTATATACAAGACTGTCCTAACCTACCTGTCAATGCTATCTATCAAGTTCTTTGGTAACCACTATGTTTAGCCTCAAAGGTGCTTTCATAATTATATAAGTGATGATCACATAAAGTCATGACATTATTTTTTGGAATATAAGCATATTTAGAAAAAAGCCAACCATGAGATTAATAACATTGTAGAATATATGAATCCTTCAAACCAGTGAACAATATTCTGGTACTGCTTCTTTAGTTACCTGTGTGTATGTTTGTTTGTTTGTGCATGTATGTATTTACAGTTACCAAAGACTGAAGTGTGGGTGATGTTTTGTAATGATATATTTAAAGATTCAGTTAAAAATTTTGTTCATAATCTCTATGACTTTGGACTCAGTTTATTCAGAGGTGTTTATTAATACAATCAAACAAACAAACAAAAATCCTATACCAAGGAATACAATCAGGAGCCCAGTAAAATGACTGAGATTAATACCTGGCCGTTTCAAACAACTCCTGTCAAGAAGAAAGTGGAACAAAAGAGAATAAAGAGATGGGTTAGAGCGATTGTCATGCTTTCCTAAAGAGAAATTGTGGTGTTGCTAAACAGTAGTGGCAGGAAAGAGAATAGTTAGAACCTGAAGAATCCTGTGGTGTACTAACACACGTATTGATAGTTCATGAAAGACTAAAAGAGAAACAATTCGAAAAGCTCAGATATAAGTGTTTGGGAAGTACTCCTGGATAAAGAACTCAAACTAAAATATATGAGTAATAGAAGGGGAAGTCATAATGATCAGCTATAACAGGATAATTATATAATTTACAATTCCAACATTTATCTGTATTTCTGTCTTCATGGGAATTATAATTATTTTAATTTTTTTTTCTTTTCCTATTATAATATAGTGTATTGGGAGTGTTAAACTAAGCAGTTTTCTAAATACTCTAAAAAAAAAAACGTAATATATCTCATGCTTGAAATGGGATGCCATTACAGGAAGTAGATTTGGATTGCTTATTTTTGATGGAGGGGACATTGTGTGTTTGTGTGTGGTTTAATTTATAATACAATATTTATGTAACACAGGGGACATTTTAGTTACATCTACATCAAAAGATTGCATACATGTTTCTTTATTAGAAACGGGTAGATTTTATTTTTACTCTTTTTTTTTTTTTTTTTACTTCTTAATGCTCTCTTTCCTTATATGAATAATAAAACCATGAGAGCAAAATTTTTCCCATTCCACAGTCTTATTAGGATTGTCAGTCACCATACCTCAACTGCCACCAATTTACCTTTACTAAAGGATGAATTGTGATTCAGTCTATTTAGATGTTCATTTCTGGGGGCATTGAATTTGGTGTGCAGTATCACAGACTCTACACATACTTTGGAGCTGAGTGGTTCTGATGGCACTTGCCAGAAGAAATTCTCTATAAGTCCTTGTGGCTGTTCTTGCTTAAGTTTTAATTTTATATTTTCCTTTCATCTGGTGAGTTATCAAGTATTCTTTCAATAAATTTCTGTTTTATTTGTGTTTCCTTAGTTCACTTCATATTGTCTATAATAAAAGATTTCAAACGGATATCATTGACCTTATTTCAGCATGTAAATTAGAAATTGTGTTCAGTTTCAAGTAACAGAGATGTGACTAGAGTGGCTTAAACACACAAGAATTAATTCTGTTAATGCAAATTATGCTGAAGTGAGGCACTTTAGTGCTGTTAGGGTAGTTCCACAGTTATCAAGGAACCAGGCTCCTTTGATCGTCCTGCTCCACAGCACTGAATTCTAATATGAATCCCCCCTCTTTGTTTTAGTCTACTTTATATTGCCATAGGGAATACCACAGACTGGGTATTTGTAAAGAAATAAAATTATTTCTCACAGTACTGGACACTGGGAAGTTCAAGGTTGAGGAACCCACATCTGGAGAGGGCCTGCTTTCTGTGTTATAGGTGGCAGAGTGCATCACATGGTGAGAGGGAGAAAGTGGCCTATTTCAGGTGTCTTTTTTCTTCTTATAAAGCCACTAATGGCATCATAGAGGCCCAGACTGTTGACATCATCCAATCATAATTACCTCCTATGGCCCCACCTCCAAATATCATTAACACATGAATTTGGGGATTATGTTGCCAACACATGAACTTTTGGGGGATACATTCAGACCACAGCATTCCTCATGTATAAGATGACTGCCAGAACATCATGCATGATTTCCATATTACAAGAAGAAGAAGGAATAAAAGAAGAAAAAAAAATACACCCATACTCTGTTCATGGGATAGATTTTAGTTCTCCCCAAATTGATCTCAAATAAACTATCAAAACAAATGTTTATAAAAATTTACAAACTGATTTGAAAATGTAAAAGGAAATATAAATTACTTAAAATAGTTAAAACAATTCTGAAAAATAAAAAGAAATATAAATTACTTAAAATAGTTAAAACAATTCTGAAAAAGAAAAATAAAGTTGGAGGCATCACACTACATGATTTCAAGATGTATTTTAAAACTACAGTAATCACAGTAGTAGGGTAACAGTGAAAGGATAGTCACATAGGTCGAGGAAACAAAAAGGAAAACCTAAACATAAGCCTATGTGTACACAGCAAATTGATTTCAGACAAAGGTTCAAAGTCAATTCAATGGAGAAAGGATGCTCATTTTACCTACTGGGCATTTATACAGAAAGAAATGAATTTCAATCTATACCTCAGAGCATATACAAAATTTACTTAAAATTAATCATAGTTCTAAATGTAAAACCTAAAACTATAGTACTTCTTGGAGAAAACATAAGAGAATATCTTAGTGTCTTTGTGTTGGCTTGCCTCCAATTCCTGAAAGTATTTTAAACCAAGACAGAGCCTTCAGTGCCAGTTTGCTTCTTTTCTATTACTGTGGTTAAGTTTTTGCTCTCTGTCCACCTCAGTCTTTGTCATCAAGTCTTTCAGAGCAAAAGGCTTCCACTTAATAAGGAGATTAGCCAGGCATTACAGAAGAGTTACATTTTATGACTGTAGATGTTGAAGTCAACATATGGAAACGCATTCACATATACTTAAAATTATCTATATTCCTTTCAGTCATCCATAAAGTTCACTAACAAACATATTGTATCACAGTAAGTTCAAACACAGTCAGTTTAATTCTTCATGTAGGAGCAGATGCCTCTCAGCTCATGTTTACTTGTAAGGCTTACTACAAGAGGAAAGCTACAGCAATATTTAAATTTTTTGTTCCGTCAAACATTATTTTTCTGTCCTTTTTACCAGACAGTAGTAATTTAATTTGCATATGTTAAATATGCAAATGATGTTACTCCATCAGTTTCTATTGCATCCCACTTAGTTTGAGTTAAGGTGTTCTTTATCTTATAAGAAATTATACAAATTGCTAGATTCAAATGCAGTGTTCGTCCTGTGCTTCTATGTATGCCTCTACCTTTCAAAGTACACCTTTCAAAGTGTATTTGTATCAAATAAGCTTGCCATGCATTCTGGGGAGAAGTATGACTTCTGCAGAAGGATAATTTGGGGAGATGTTTTTATTGAATATTTCCCGTTGGAGATTTATAAGTTATACTGCCGTATTAAATGTTCTGTGAATTCCTCCATTAACAAACACATATGATATTGTATAGTCCACTCTTGCAAAACTTACTTTACTTTTGAAAATATAGAGTAAAGCTGGAATACTAAAACTATTGGATTTCAAGTTCAAGGGGAAAACTACAGTAATTGAAACAGTACGGAACTGGCATGAAGACAGTCATTTAGGTGAAGGAAACCAAATAGAGTCCAGATAGAGGTACACATTTATAAAATTTACTTTTTGACAAAGATACCAAGGTAAGTTAGGGGAAAAACATGGTCTTTTCAAAAAAAAATGACTCTCTATAAAATGTTAAAATTATCCTCAACCCTTACCTCACACTGTGCCAAACAATAAATAGATCAAAGATATAACTGTTAAAGCTAAAAATAACAGAATCAGATTAGTGCTTGGCTGAAACTTAAGATAGAGGGACTGACTGGAAAGAGTCACAGGGAACAGTCTGAGGGGACAGAAATGTTTAATATGTTGATTGTGTAGTGGTTTCTTTAAGGTAAACAATTGTCAAGATTTATTAAACATGTTTGTGTGTGTGCATGTGTGCACGTAACCAATAAAATAAAATGAATTTAAATGAAGAACTCTTATTTCACCTAATACCTGCTAGTGTCTGGAGGAAAAAGACCTCAGTAAAATATATGTGGAGAAAACAAACACAACCCAAAGTGATCTTATTTTGCTCTTTGTGCAGCCAAAATAAAGCCTTACAATTAGTTTCCTAATTATGTATATTTTGATGGTCTCATAAAGAATAAACTCCAGCATCTTCTTCTGCATAGTTTTACCACATTCTAACTTATGTACTTAAATATATGTAACATTTCATACATCCAGATTCATATGTACATAATTTCGTCCCTCTATGTCTCGGCAACTTTCCCAATAAGTTGAATGAGGAATTTAGAAAGGCATACAGTTTGCCAAACCGACTCATACCACTATCCAATAGCATATGCCTTTGCAGTGTTCACAAGCACCTAGATGGTTTCTTTCTAATTAGTTCCCCTAAGGAAAATTCTTGGGCCAAATCCATAGCACGATTCCTAAGTCCTCTCTGGATATTGGTACAGCTCCCTGTCAGCACAACTTTGACCTAACAGCTTAGCGAGATCTCAGCTGAGTCAAACCACGTTCCTGTTCAGCTTTTCAATCATGCCCTCACTAACCCTGGCCAATATGACCCAATTTCTTCTTTACAGCATTATAGAATTTTGAGCCATGATTTTTCTACTTCAACTAGTATTGAGTGTCAGATGAAGTTTTCAAGGGATCACTACAAACAATTTTATTTAGCTTATGAAAGTTCAAGAGTCACAAGGTGATTTCTCACTCTACTGAGTCTGGTCTTAGCCAGCCTTAAAGAGTTAGCTGCAAAACAGAGTAGAATTTTCTTACTAACAATTATTTTTCTTGCTGAAATTTAAGAAAAAAGGAAAAAATCTAAAACTAAGGGCACATTTGGAAGTTTGAGAGATTGTTTATAAAAAAAGGATTTATTATTTCCCACCCTTGCAGGCTGTAGTTGTCTGTTGTGAAGTCCAGTTGTATATTTCTATTAGTAATGTAATATCTAAGTCACGCAAAGTAACTTCAAAAATAATTTACAACACATTATGTTAAAAGAAATAGCGTAAAGAATATTTGTTATATGTTTCCATGGACACTAATGTGCTTGCACAAAAATGCCATACCCATTATTTCTCAATAAAATGTCTCTGATTTATATTAGATTGGTTCAGCTTCAAAGAAAGCTGGGGAATTTTAAAATTCAGGAAATGTCTCAAAATTAGAATTAAAACATAAAGAAACTATCAGGAAGTTTTTTGGTGTGGTTTGGATTATTCTCACTCCTCATTCAAGATGATGCTTCATTCTGAAATTAAAGAACTCTGGTTAAGTTCTGGTTATGATCTTATGAATATATTTTTCACATTTATATATGAAAAAGCACATACTTTATATAAATGAGGTTATTTTGGTCACTATACTATACAATGATCATTTGGAAAAAAAACTGCACCTTTTACAAAAGCATAATACATATACTCTTAGAATGTAATCTTAAAGTTAATCACTCATATAAGATATTATGTGAATAAATTTGGGATGTTGAGCTTTTTATTATTCTTAAAGCTCAACACTAAGCTCAGCAATGTTTTATGGCTGACTAAATAGACTCTTTGCTTTATGATTTTCTAAGTAAATTTACAGGCTTAGATAACCTTTATTGAACCCCAGCAACAAATTCTCTTCACGCAAAGTCTCAGTTAATCTCTGAAATTCCCAGAGAAACAAAAAGACATATTTTGAATACATAAAGCAAATATTTTATTTATATAATTAGTTTTTAAAATTTCAGACATAGTCTGTTTTAGTTAATACTAATTGCATAGTTTGATTATAAATATGAGAACTCAACCATGAAGAAAGATGCCAATATAGAAATTCAGGAAAGCTCTTGGAATGCTTTTCTCTTCCTTCTCATTTTATTTTAGGGTTGACATATAATAACAATTTAATCACTCTATGGAAAACACAAACTTTGAGATTTTAAATATATTCTACACATACATATTTTATATATCTCCATATATCATATTCACACTAATTATTTTATGCAAAATATGGTAATATGTATAAATATACACCAAGAACCAAGAACAAACAAGATTACTGACCCTAAACCGGCACAAATGTTCTTGTCCATAATTCCTGATGCATTGAAATTATATTTCTAAGGGTGGATTTCAGGAAGAACTATGTAGAAATGCAAATGTGTTCCACATTTTAATATATGTCTACTCTCTAATTCACATCTCCATCACCATTATATAATAGTAGCTTTCATATCAGAACAATGTGGTATAACATTTTAACAATTGTCTGTCTAATGTATATAAAGCAATGTCTGGTTATTTTAGTTTGAATTTCCCTATTATTATTTTGGAGAATTTTTGCAATTATTTGTTATTTGGACATTCCTCTTGTTAGAATTATCATATTCAGTTGTCATTTTTTTCTCTCAGAATATTTGTATCCTCCCTGTCAATTCTTGAGAGCTCTTTGAATATTCTAATTGCTTGCTACTTTGCAAGTCTCCTCCCTCACAAGTATACAGTTTGTTGACTGATTTTGTCTATGATTTTTTTCAAGAGACATATGCTTGTTTATATAATTTATGTAGTTACAAGAAACTGTTTTCCTGAAAGCCAGCCACAAAACTTAAAATCATTCTATGTGAAAACTGGCCATAAAGAAATTATCAGACAGACCTACTTTATTTGACTTGAAGTCATGAGACCCTCATCCCAGAGAGGACCTTACCCTACACTCAGAAGGAAGGAATACATACTCAGAGAGCCCAAGAAGAATCTAGACAGACAGGCCTTGTCAAGTTTTCCCACTCAATCTATTAGCACTAGATCATATCCTTTTTGTACAATCATATTTCTACATGACTTTGTTGAACCTACTTTGTTGAACCTAGGCATGAAAATGAAAAATTTTCCCTCTGTCTTTGGGTCTTCACTCTGAAGGTTACCATGTACACACATTAAATAAATTTGTCTGCTTTTTCTCCTATTAATCCATCTGCCTCATGTCAGTGATTTTTCAGCAACATTTAAGGGACCAAGGACTTTGTTCCCTACACATTCATGCCAAATTTAAACCTTCTTCTCTGATCTCTCAACTAAAGTACATCCAGTCATCTGATCGAGAGCTTAATTTAGATATCTAATAGCTTTCCAAACTTAAAATGTCTAAATAAAACCCCTGATATCTAACCCCCAAACAGATTTCTCCTTCACTCTCCTCCATCTGTGGAAATGATTTATGTTCCATGCACTTGTATTCAGAGCAAAATTCTATAGGTCATCCTTGATTTCTGTCCTTCCATCCCCACTCATACTATTTAATTTGTCCAAACATTCCCTAAGCTGCTAACTGCAAAGTGTGTCTTGAATCCATTACATTTCTCAATATATTTTTGCTACTGTCCTAAATCAACCACCATGGACTCACACCTAAACTATTTCAATAACTTTGTAAATGATCTCATTGCTTCCATGCTGCCCCTTAATATTCATTTTTCACATAACTGCAAGATCATTTTGAAGTACAAATGAGGACATATCCTCTACCTGCTCAAAGAGTTCCCTTTAAAATCAATTGAGATACAAAATACTTTCTTTGGCCTACTGGGCCCCACAATTATCTAATCCCTGTTTAACACTTCTTGTTCCTCACTTTGTTTATAATGCATTATTCTCTTTTATGTTCCTAAAAAATGCAAATTTATTTCTGCCTCTATTTGCCTCTTGCTCCAAACCCCCAAAAAGCCAGATCTTGCTTATTATTTAATATTTAGATGTTACCTCCTTGTAAAGCCCTTGCTT
Source organism: Varecia variegata (assembly GCA_028533085.1). Lineage (NCBI taxonomy): Eukaryota > Metazoa > Chordata > Mammalia > Primates > Lemuridae > Varecia > Varecia variegata. The sequence continues at coordinate 30,735,141 of CM052445.1, forward strand.
AATGATTTAATCTAAAGTAGAAATCTATTTTATTTTTATGTTTTTTTCCATGTATTTTTTAAAAGATCTTTTACAGCATTGATAGTCTATAACCAGTTCATGTAATACTGGGAGAGATCAAGAATTTGTATATTTAAGAAAAATAAATTTCATGCTACAAGAATCAGCTTATGCAAAATTATTATTCTCAATATAAACTTCTAAAGTTTGTATCTCTCATTATTTCCTCTTTACACTAAAAAGCTCATCTTGGAGGATTTGTTTGTAAAACTTGACCAAAATATAGGCAAATGGCATAGACAGTTTAATTTTAGAGGTGAGAAACATGAAAGCAATATAAAATTATTCACTAAAACAACTGTAAGTTTTAGAGCTGAGTCGTTCATGTACACATAGCAGCTGTCCAGAGTCAGTAACAGAAGGGATTTATGTATTCAAGAATGTTACATATCTCTTCTGAGTATGCTTGATCAGCCAGTTGTTTATAAATATGTAGGGTTATATTATAACACCATGGCAGAAAGTACATCTAGGACTCATAAACCAGAAACAGAAACTAGAACCGGCATTAGGACCCAAGACTGCTAATCTCTTAGGACCTCTAGGAGGTACAATCTTGCCTCTTTTCTCTGATGTTCACCTTAAATCTGTGTGTCATAAGCTAACTTATTCTCTTTCATAATTTATGTACATATGACCTAATATGCTCTCCCCATACCACACTAATCCTCAGTTCTAGCCATTAACTCAGACCAATTCTAAATTTCTGAGACAGATCATCGAATTGTCCCAGTGTGGACCATGTTCTAACCCTGGTCCTGTTTGCATTGTCCCAAGAGCTACATTAAGTAAAACATACATAGCCCTGAAAACACAGTCATTTGGAAGAGTGGTTTTCACAGAACAGTTGATATGGATATAACGATAGTAGTAAGAGGTCCTTAATATATACTGGGGTAGAAATCATGGTTTAATTTTATTTTGATTATACATTTAAACTTATCAAACATGTATTATGCAAAATAAGTAATTGAAATCATTTACTTTGAAATTTCCATCAATACTTCCTATATTTAATCTAAATTTATACTCAGTTCATTTCATGAAATTGTTATTCTTAATAAGCACAGTTGATGAATAAACAATAAATCTTTATTACTATTGTATATACTATGAATTTTTGTTTTCAAAATGATTTTAAAATTTTCCATTAAAACTTATAACTCCATTTCAATGTTATTTCTTCTCTAAAAGTCAAGATACAGGTTATGTTACTATAACATGGAGACTCAAACTCGCATTGATTCAAAAATTATGGAAGTTAAATGTCTCTTACATTATAATCTATAAGTAGATCAGGATTCCAGAATGGGAATGCAGCTCTTCTGCATGAAATTATTAGGGCTTGAGTTCTTTCCCCTGATTCCTATTGATATTGCATATTTGATGCACCCCATAGTCACATTCAACCCTCAGGAAAGAAGAAGAGGAATAGAAAAAGCAAGAGAATTATTTGAATAATATAAAACATGGACGTTTTAAACTTATTTATTTTCACATCCTGTTGGGCAAGAATTCACATAACTTCACAGAATTAAAATTCCATTCAAAAGAAACTAGAAAATGTGCCTTCTTTTTGAGCTGACATATGGTTTAGTTTTTTGTTTGTTTTTTGTTTTTACTAAAATAAGACAAGAGGACAGATTATTAGATAAGACCTAGTCTTCTCTGACGTTTCAATTATTTCATACCAGAAATCTTTTACTTGCTTTCTTGATTTTGATTTGTCTTTTGGTTAATTGTACTTTATTTTCAAGTGATGTTTTTTGGTAGTATCTATGTCTGTTACCTTCTCACATGTGGGTCAAATTAACTTGCTATGAGAATTTATGGAAATCACAGTTTTACCTTTTGAGATTCAATCTTCTTAAGAAATGTAGGACCAGACTTATTCCTGTCACTTTTTAAAATAATCCTATGATTTTGCTTGGCTGTTATGTGTTATCTTTTCCTTCATGCTGGAAATGTATAAATAAAATTACATTTATGGGTCTCATTTCAATAATTTTTTTTCTATTGAAAGAAGGAATAAAACAAATAGGTACAAAGAGACTGACAGGCTGGATGAGATCTGAGTATGTGGTCCAATGCGGTATTCAGAAAATGGCACATACAAAGCGATACAGTAGATCATATAACAAAAAGGCCTCAAAGTTCATGAGGATTGAGAATGAATGCAAGGAGAGCGGTGTGAATTTAACGTTATCTCTACTAGAAAATCCACGTGTCACATGGTAAGAAAAGAGTGGGAGCTGAAACATGGAGGCAGGGGAGCAGAGAATGATTCTATTGGAGGCAGTTAATAGGCACAAGTTTTTAGATTTTGTTTTTAATAATAAAGTGAAGAAGCATATGAAGAATGAAGAGTGTGAAATTTGTTGTTCAGTTGTTGATTTGTGGGAAGAAGATTCATTTGTTTTGTGTTGTTTTTTTTTAAATAATTAAAGGGATCTGAATGTATTTTACAAGAATGAGAGATTCATAGATACCACTAAAGTGGCTTTAAGCATTCCTTGAGACCGTAACCTGTTAGAGAACAGGGACTAAACCTGTCATCATTATTTTTCCACAGAATGAAGAACAGACCCAAATACCTAGTAGTTTATAATAATCACCTGTTGAATAAATGAGTGGATGAATGAGACAAGTCAAAGAAAATTATTTAATTTCCTTGAACAATCAGACTGTGCTAAGCACAGGGCTGAACCATTTATCAAAGGTCATCTCATCTTATTTAATATTGGCAAGGGATATTTTTATCATTGTTTCTAGATGAGAAATATAGGAGAAAAGTTATGTAACTTTCCCAAGGTTACATAGTACACTATAAATTACAGATACTGTTTCTAAAGACAGTTCAAACTATTTGAAAGCCCTAGGATTTTGTAGTCATAGTAGTTTTTAATTTGTTTTTCTCTCTACATTATCTTCCACACTTTGAGAGCTTCAATCCAACCAGCCATCAGATGTGTGAGCTGACCCTATGTCCCTTCCATGTGTTCATTAGAAAAGCATAGTAGGTTAGACCATGGATATTGATCTCAGAGAGAGCTTGATTTGAACCCTAATTCTATCTCTCACTAGAGATGTGGTAGATTTAACTTCCCAGATCCTCATACTCTTCATGTATTGGATGAAATAACAGCAGCAGTCTGATGATACTGTTTTGAGGATAAAATCGTACAAAGTGCCTCTTATAAGCATTTTGTAGCGAGCACTCAATTCCCAGTTCTATGGAGATGGCACTACTTTTTGAGAAAGCTTATTTTTGCTCTTACTACTACTATTGAAAGGAAATATAGTGAAAAAAATCCACTTGATATTCTCTCTTTTCAGTTTAGAAATAACTGTAATATGTCTCTTGTATACCACAGTCTTTTAAAAGTATGAAGAATATTAATTTATTGTTAAATCATATCCACCCTAAGCTAAATATTTTCATATGTGGTCATTATTCTGGAGTAAGTAAAAAGGAAAACATTGAGAAACTAAAAAAAAAAAAAAAAAAAAAAAAAAAAAAAACCTCAGCTGGCCCATTTCTTTCAACTAACTTAGAACCATTATTTCTTTCAATCCTACAAAGAGAAGTCATTCTTAAAAATTCCATTCATATGAAAAATTCTGTTCTTTAAGCATTTATTTTCTGGCTTGAGGACCCAGCCAGCCCACATCATCTTCAAAGTTGTGTTATTTTATGTTCTTGAAAACATCTAAAATTATTTCAATTCAATGTTTTTATTTATTTGTTTGACCATTTTCCTCCCCTAAAATTTATATTTCATCAAACGGGCTATTCTGTCTTCTCCTATAAGTCTTTCACTTGTATCTTAGAACTGTGCCTGAAACAAATTTCTGGTTGTGATTGAATCTTTGTGACTCTGATTTAAATAGCTTTAGGAACAAAGATTTTTTTTGGTCTCCACTCTTGCATATGTCTATATATCCTTTAAATAGGGTTCCTATAAATTGTCATATCCCTTTCCCTAAATATTATATAACTAAAATTTTATTGAAAGTTTACATTAGTAGTTTTGATTGGCATTGCATATGGGTAAGGGATGGATAGGGAGAAATTGAATAATCAAGAAAATTAATGAAATACAATCCAAGAAAAGGTGAGAGGCAAGTCTTGGAAATACAAGTGTTAGAGTTTGCCTTAGAAAAACACAGGACGCCTCTTTCTCTGAGACAGATGGAAGAAGTAGAGAATAGATAAAGTTAGAGTAATGATTTAACAAAGAAGGAAATAAAGAAGGTTGTATTTTAACATGTTCTTTTATTGCCATTAAATGCTTAATAAGTATACCTTTTACACTTCTCTATTTCATTGCAAATATTCTTGGGCAATAAGTTCAAATGATAACAACAGCAAAAACTACAACAGAAACTTGAATAATAACAATAATAAAATTGATAATAGCTAATATTTATTGAGTATATGTATAAGACATTCTTTTAGGGACTTTAAATGATTTAGATTATTTAATCCTCTTAATGACAATATGACCTAGTTATTATATATTTTTTTATATTTGTGTCTTTAACTGTAGAACATAAAGAGTTTTCAATCTTTATTTAAAATGGGTCATTTATATTTAAAAGAATTATAACTGGTGGTGATATAGGCTACTTTATACCAATCTGAATTTGGAATTTTTATTTTTCTGCACTACTTAATTATTCCATAGATTCCTCTTTTGCTTGCTTTCCATGGCAAACTGTCCCATTTTCACTACACCTTAAGGTAAATAGTTTAATAAAAATGATTAAGTAATTTTGAGTTTCTATTTCTCTGTTTGGGGAATATTAATATACTTACTATAATAATTGTTATCTTATTTTCAGTGTTTCTATGTAATTAGATATTATTAGAATACTTATAGATTAGTATTTAAAAATAGCACTTTCTGTAGCTGGTTCTAATAATTCACAACCTCAGGTATTTTTTTCCCCTGTTGAAAGTTTCAGTTGCTTCTGAACTGGTCTGAGTTTGGGAAAATGCCAGGAAAAAGTGGACTGCTCAATTTCCTATTTCCTCTTCAGCATATAGCGGTTAGATCCCTTTGAAAAAAATCAATAAAATTTCTGTGAAGATTCAAAGATAATTTACAGAAAATGTAGTGCTACCTTTTACATAAAAAAATACTTTTAAGAACCATTACTCCTGCTAAGTATGCTGAAGTGGTAGTTTCTGAAGAGGCAGCAGTAATCTTATTCACGGGGTACAGTTCTTCATTTTAATCATCATTTCTAAACTTTCATCATATTCAGGCTGTCATCTCCAGTTCTAATGGCTCATTGATTTTGGAAGTCATAGTCGTTTCTTCTTTTACATTTCTGTCAAGATAGTTGTCTAGGATAATAAAAATTAGAGTGCCTTAAAAGGAGTGTCTAAATTTGCATATATGACTTATTTTCTTAGAAGACTGTGAGTCTGATACTGAACCATGGGTAGTAGAACTAGGAATGTAAATCCATATGAACTTGTGCTGTTGGATCATGTTTTCAGAAATAAGAATTTTTTTGTTTATTAATTTTTCTGAATAGCAGAGGAATTCATTTTCATTAAATGTTTTTATTTCAGATGCCCCTTGGGTGGCAGAATGTTACCCCCTTCATATTCTACAATACTCAGTAGTTGAATTTTTATTCAAACTGTCGATTTAGCACTGAAATATCTATTATTTAATATTCATTATGTGTTATTATTTATTTTTTTATTTTCTACTTAAACTTCATAGAATTTAAGGTTTAGAAAATTGCATGCCAAAATTTGTTTTTTCTCAGAGCTACATGTCACTTTTAATACCTCTCTGATGAGAAGCCATTAGAAATGACTGGGAAATGGCAACATAACAGGGAGATAATATATACTCACCTATATCACCCAGCACCACCCTGATAATCTTTGATAATGTTTTACCTTGTTATGAAATACTTGTTTTTATCTAGGTATCTATTATTAAAATAGAATTGATTCACAGGCAGAAAACATTTCAGTCTCCAGTTCTTCCCTATGCTATCTTGAAGCTCCTCAAAGTAGATTAGCAATATCTAGTCATGTATTTGCATAATAGCTTTTCCTTTTCCATTTTGTTACCCCAACTGATTATTTGAGAGCACTACTTCTATTCCATTATTCCCCTGATAAATACCAGCTGCCTGTTATGTAAAATTCATGTAATTTGCTGGTTTAAAGAACATTGTCCAAACTGTTGGCTTTGGTTTTCATCTTAGGATATCAAAGGAGACAAGGCTCCTAACGAGATTCTATCAGGGATTTCTTTCATTTCTTTAATATTGGTATTTTAAGAAGGAAATATAGAAGATAGAGAAAATCCTTATAAATATCTGTCACTTATGAATTTCTAATAACTTATCTCTGTAGGTCATCGCTTGACTCTCCTTGTTGTAGGGTCACCCATCGCACACCCATAAAAATCTCCTAAAATTCCACTGCTCAAATTTTTATTTTCTTTACATTTTTCTAAGACTGATACTACAGCTATTTCTTAGTATGGTTTAGTGGGAAGAATAAGGATGCTGTGTACTACCCCTGAGGTACAACTAATGAACCTCAACATTTTCTATTACTGTAATCAGACATTGTAGATATCACAACATTAATGCAATATTTGCTTATTTAGTGTCTATTTTATATAGGAGACTAATTTAGGTTCTTTGAGAGATACAAAAAAAGGGGCAAGTTCTGGTCATTTATTCAAAGAACTTAGTAAAAAACTGAGAAAATTAAGACATAGAGATAAATATTTATACCATTAGCCTGATGGTGCTTTGCTAACAAAAGAAAAATAAATGACTAAGAGGGGTTAAGAGAATAAGTTATTTCCAGTTAGGCAAATGTGTGAAGATTTCATGAAAGTGATATCTAAATTATGTATCAGAGTCCCTAGAATTTCAAGGGATGTAGCACAATAAGCAAAAACTTTCCACAAAAATGCAGTAATGGAAAAGGTAAAGATATATTTAAAAACAAGATGTAGTCTGGTTTGTTTGAAATATAGAGAATATTAGAAGGAAAGGGTGAGTCTACAGCCAAAAGGGCATGGAGTGCTAGGCCAAGTGTTTGCCATGGGCAAGTGGTAGTTACTGAAGAGTCTTGAGATGAGTAATGGCATACTTAGATCTATGATTGGAAGATTATATCTGTGATATAGCAAAATATTCAGAGTGGGTTAAGGGTCTAGAAAATTGAGCAAATTATTAACCTAGTGGAGGACAATATTGTAAGTTAACAAAAGAGTAAAAAGTGAACAAAAATCTAGCAATAAGTTTAGATATAATTTTAAAATATTGTATTTCAAAAATACAACATGATTTTATAACCAATTATAAAAAATAAAAAATGATGAAAAAAATAGCATCAATCATGTATTTGTTTGATTACTTTTTCAAGATGCCTTTCATTATGTATTTATATAAGCATTTTCTATGTGTTCTTATACTGTTACATAAAGACAACAGAGCAGAGGGGGTTATGGTCAGTCAATGGCTCACATTTTTCTCAGAGTAAAGTGCCAAATACTTTATTACCCTTTTATGGGTTTATCTGTGGACTCGCCATCGTTGCCACACAGCCAAAGCAACACTTCTGTTCAAACAGAGATGTTACAAACAGAGAGGTCTTATATCTTAATGCCTCATGTTAACACACTGTACCTGCTGTCATTTTCAAGCCAGGAGAACTGATCGTATATCCTTTCCAATTGTGCTGAAATATCATCATTGATGTGTGTAGTAACCATTTGTTTTCTTTAAACTTAATTTTAGTTGTCAATATATATGTTTATGTTTACCCTACCTTGTCCCAGAAAGTATTTAAAGTGACTTACAATGTGTTACATAAGGTATCGAAAAAATAAGAAAACATGTAACAAAACCAAGGCTATAAATACTAAAAATAAAATATGAAAAACAATTAATGTAAAATTTGAACTTCATGAAAATCTATATAGTTACTTATGTAGCCAAAAATTTATTCACATGCTTTCCAGTAGCCAATACAAAGAAAAGAACAGTATAGGATTCACAGAAAATAACTGATCAATGTCATAGAGGTAAAATTTTTCCTGTTCTTACACATAGAGCTGCCTCCTAAGTAATCGGATAAAGACACTAATTTTTATTTATCATTTTTATATTTAGTCGACAGTACAGTCAACATGTACCTGCAAAGTAAAGAAATGATTGTTGAATTGTAATTAATGGAATGTACTAGAATGGTGCTAGAATGAGGAGGAAAAGAGGATTTGGGTGTGTTTGTTTGTTTTTTTTTTTAAATTTCCATTTATCAGAGCTCAAATTATTCTAATAGTTAATATTTTGTATACTTCAAACCAGTGCCTGGATAATTAATTCATTTTCTCAAAGTGCCTTAATTTTATAAAATGTTATTTTATTGGGACATAATTTCATATTCAAAGAAGATTTGTTATTCTTGGTTTCTCTTAAAGCACACTCAAACATTAATTCAACACCTCTTTTGTACCTAGTGCTGTGCTCAGTGCTGATGGTACAATGATGAGTAAAAATAGATAAGTCCTTGTTTTCAAGGAGATTATAGTGTAAAAAGAAAAACAAATTTTTTTTAATCCTTCTAATAAATTGCAAACAAGTTATGTGCTTTGAAGGAAACAAATGTATTTTCATGGTTCTATAAGTACTTACAACAAAACAGCATGATTTACACTTATAATTTGGAAAAGAATTCCCTAAGAAGAGCTACTTGTGATGCTGTCTGAAAGATTAAAAAGGCAGTAACTTAGATTATAAGAAAAACTCTTTCAAAGGAAATAGGCTGTGTAATGTTCCTCAAGTAAGAATAAGCATGTACATTTGAAGAACAGTAGAATGTTCAGTGTGTCTGCAGCACCAACACAAAGGGAAGCTTATAGCATGAGATAAAGTTAGAGAAGGAGAGGAGGGCCAGTGTAATCAAGGCTCTCCCAGACCCTTTGTCCTATGACCATTGGCAAGTCATTAAAAAAATTTCAATAGCCTAGTGAAAATTTCATTTTACATTTTAAAGAAAAAAAAAGTTAGTTCCAGAAGAGAAAATTTGTTGATAGAAAGCCATAAACTTGTTCTTCTATTGGTAAAGTTTGATGTTTCTTAGAGACACATAAGATATATCAAGAGATAGTTGGTTGAATTAACAAGAGTGGGACTCATTTTGTGTAACTCAACTGGTAATATTGATTTGGGGGCATTGAGATATAAAGTATATTAAAGCCATAACTGAAGATGAGGTCATCACATACTGCATCTAACTTGTTTTTTGTATAATATATATATCTTATTCTCATCTGTCCTAAACCCATTATTTCTGCAAAGAAATCTTAATGATAGTGTTGAACTTTGAATTGTGTCTTAAAAGAAGAATAGGAAGTGATAGAGAGTGAATGAGAAAACTAATCAAACTATCCATAAAATGGCACAGAAGTGTGAGTGGGCTTTCAGGAAACAGTGAATGGCCAAGATGTTTGATGTATGTGAAATATGTAGAGAAGCTTTCAAAGGTGAGTTTGGAATAAAAGGCTGGAGACAGGATATATAAGACCTTGTAGATTTTGTTAAAAGACTAGATGCTATCATATAGGTGAAAGAGAAACTAAAAAGTCATTGGAGGTGTTTTAAGAAGGTAAGTATGTGTTAAATGATTAAATACAGTAGTTTATTTTGTTCTTGGAACAAGATATTTAAACTTTTGGTCAAATATTGTATCTTTCAAGGTCTATAATACTTTTTTAGCTATATATTCAGAATTTACCTGACACTTAAAACTATAAAGCCATAACATGTGTTCTACTTTAATATATTTTAATGCAACGTGTATTGTTTTTGACAGCACTGCTATTCTGTTCTCTTTCCAATCCAATCAATTTAATGTCAATTTCTTGATGGTTTCTTTCTTTTTTTTTAATATCAGAATATTACGAGGGTATAAATGTTTTGGTTACATGGATTACTTTTGCACTGCTTGAGTCAAAGTGATAAGTGTACCCATCACCCAGATAGTGTGCATTGTAATTCTTACATATGATTTCACCCATCCCCTCCTCCCTGCTCCCACCCTCTTAATTCCACTGTGTTTTAATTCCATCTGTGCACATGAGTGCTGACTGGTTTGTTACAATTTAATAGTGAGTACTGTGGTGTTGGTTTTTCCATTCTTGTGATACTTCACCTAGAAGAATGGTCTCCAGTTCCATCCAGATTGTTGAAGAGGTATTAACTGATCTTTGATTTTATGGCTGAGTAGTACTCCCTAGTATACAAATACCACATTTTATTAATCCACTCACGAATCGATGGCTACTTGGGTTGATTCCAAATCTTTGTGATTGTGAATTGTGCCACAATAAACATTCTAGAGCAAGTGTCTTTTTGATAAAAATGACTTTTCTTCCTTTGGGTAAATACCCAGTGGTGGGGTTGGTAGATCAAATGGTAGGTTGACTTTTAGTTCTTTGAGGAATCTCCCTACTGTTTTCCATACAGGTTGTACTAGTTTGTAGTCCCACCAACAGTGTATAAGTATTCCTTTCTCTCCACATCAGCACCAGCATCTATGGTTTGGGGTCTTTTTGATAAAAGCCATTCTCACAGGATTAGGTGATATGCCATGGTTTTGATTTGCATTTCCCTGATAATTAGTGACACTGGGCATTTTTTCATATGTTTATTGACCATTAGTCTATCTTTTTTTGAAAAGCTGTTCATGTCTTTTGTCCACTTTTTAATGGGGTGGTTTGATTTTTTTTCTTGCTGATTTGCTTGAGTTCTTTGTAGATTCTGGTTATTAGCCCTTTATTGGATATATAGCATGTGAATATTTTCTCCCATTCTGTAGGTTGTCTATTCACTCTGCTTATTGTTTCCTTGAATGTGCAGAAGATTTTTTTAATTTAATCAATCCCAATTCAATGATTTTTGTTGTTGCTTTGATTGCCTTTGGGGTCTTTTTCTGAATCTCATAGATTTTGATAACTTGTATCCTCTTTGTTATTTAGTTTGAGGAATATTTTAATTTCCATCTTGATTTCCTCCTTGACTCAATAATCATTTAGCAGTGGGTTGTTTGATTTCTGTGACTTTGTATAGAGTTGAGTGTTTCTGTTGGAGTTGATTTCTAATTTTATTCCACTATTGTCTGAGACAATACATGGTATAATGTCTATTTTTTGAATTTGTTGAGACATGTTTTGTGGCCTAGGATGCGATCGGTCTTAGAGAATGTTCCATGTGCTGATCAGAAAAATGTATACTCTGTGGACTTGGGGTATAATGTTCTATAAAGGTCCATTAGGCCCATTTGCTCTAGGGTCCCATTTAAGTCCGTTGTTTCCTTGTTTATTTTCTGCTTGGAGGATATCTATAATTCTGTCAGTGGGGTGTTGAAGTCCCTGGCTATTATGATGCTGCTATTTATCACTTTGTTTAGATCTAGTAGGGTTTGCTTTATGAATCTCGGCACACCTGTGTTAGGTGCATAAATATTTAGGATTGTTATGTCTTCTTGTTGAATTGTGCTCTTTACCATTATAATGACCGTCTTTGTTGTTCTTTACAATGATGGATTTAAAATCTATGTTATCTGATATGAGAATGGCTACACTAGCTTTCTTTTGATTTGCATGTGCATGGAATATTTTTTCCATCCCTTCACCTTGAGTTTGAATGAGTCCTTGTGGGTTAGATATGTTTCCTGGAGAAAACAGATAGTTGGCTTCTATTTTTTTTACCCATTCAGCCAGCCTATGTCTCTTGAGTGTGGAATTCTTATTGAAAGAATTGATAAGTGGGATGCATTTTTGTTCATCCTGTTGGGTAGAACCTTATTGCTTTGTTTTACCTCTTGATCAGTTGGTTTATATGGGCTCTCAACTTTAGCTTTAGGGTGATTATACACTGGTATGTGTCTATTGTGCTGGTTGATGTATGCTGCAAATCTGAGTACTTCCTGCAGGGCAGGTCTGGTCTTGACAAATTCCCTCAGCGTTTGCATGTCTGAAAAAGTCTCTATTTCTCCCTCATATAAGAAATTTAGTTTTACAGGATACAAAATTCTAGGCTGGCCATTATTCTATTTAAGAAGACTGAAGATGAGTCCCAGTCCCTTCTGACTTGTAAGGTCTCAGTTGAGAAGTCTGTAGTTAGCCTGATGGGTTTTCCTTTGTAAGTTATCTGATGTTTTCACCTTAGGGCTTGCAGGAGTTCCTCCTTTATGTTGATTTTGACCAGTCTGATGACAATGTGTCCTGGTGACTTGCCTCTTTGCAATGAATATCCCAGGTGTTTATTGATCTTCTTGTACCTGGATATCTAAATTTCTAGCAAGACCAGGGATGTTTTCCTCAATTCTTCCCTCAAATAGGTTTCCCAACCCTTGTGTGTTTTCTTCTTCACCCTTAGCAATGCCTATAATTCTTATGTTTGGCCTCTTTATGTAATTCTCTATTTCTTGTAGGCTTTGTTCATTCCTCTTATTTCTCTGTTCTTTTTCTTTAACTTACTTCTTTAATTTGTAGGTGTTGTCTTCAAGTTCTGAGATTTTTTTCTTCTACCTGATCTAGTCTATTTTCTAAACTTTCCACTGTGTTTTCTATTTCCTTTGAATGGATTTTTCATTTCCAGAAGTTCTATTTGATTTTTTTTTTAATAAATTGATTTCTTTGGTGACTTTTTCGTTCATTTTCTATATCATTTTTGTGGTTTCTTTGTGTTGGTTTTCCATTTTCTCTTGTATTTCACTAAGCTTCCTTATAATCCATATTTGGAATTCTTTATATGTCACTTCAATATTTTCATTTTGGTTGGTATCCATTGGTAAAGAGTTATGGTTTCCTTTTGGGGTATAATTTCACACTGATTTTTTCATACTTCCAGAGTTTTTTCACTGATTCCTTCTTATCTGGCCTCTTGATTGAGTCCTGGGGGTATTAGGCCTGGCTTCCAGACTCTCCCTGGGTTACCAAAGATTAATCCCTGACCATGCTAGAAAGAAGAGTCCTGGGCCTGAGTTGTCTATGGGATGTTGAGCAGGTTTAACGATCCTCTCAGGTTGCCTCTGTCCTGTTGTCTTCACCTTTTCCTAGCAGCATGAATTGCATAGGGTCCCCCAGCTTAATTTCCAAGATGGCATGTGATACTTTTGAATATGAATCAGCAACATGCTGTTTGCTTGAGTTGGAAGACATTATGATGAGCTATAGACTTGATCTTGCTGTCATTGGTTGATGTTTGTGTGAAAGAGCAAACTGCCAAGATGTTCTTTTGTGTCAGTGGTAAGCTCTGGCCCCTAGGTGGAATACTTGAATGCCCCTAGCTTTAAGAGGGACCCTGTAGCTCGCAGGGGTTTGCTTGATCTCTGCCACCACTGAAGTGGGAGGAGTAGCAAGGCACTTTGTGGCTAGGTTGCAGGAGCCTGGAAAGGCTTTGCAAAGCCTACGTGGGGCCTAGAAGTTGCTTTTCTGGCCACCAGGGGGAGCTACTGGTAGGAGGGTTAGAATAAGCTCTCCAAACAAGGATGGTTGTTCACAGGGGAGGGGCCTAAATGCTTGAGTTCTAATGCCCTGGGCTGGGATCTTTCCGTCCTTATCCTGTAGCACAGTTTTTCTGGGGGGCGGAGATGGGGGGTGAGTGCTCTCCCAAATCACTGTTCCTTGGACCCCCACAGCACAGTCCCTTCAGTTTAGCCCATGTGTGCCCCCTTTCCCCCCAACTCCAGCTCTCAAACCTCTCAGGTTTCTGTGTCAGACCCACTAATGTGCATCTCTGCAAAATGCTGGCAGGTAGAGAGTTCCCAGATTGTGTACCCTGTTCCACTACAGTCCTCAAAGGAAGAGCTGTGGGCCCCTCTATCTGTGGAGACCTCAGCCCAGAGCATGCACCGTACTGGAGTGAAGTGACAGCTTGTGAACTGCTCAGTGCAAACTGCTTTCCCTGTTGGAATGAGTGAGGGGAGGGGCCACAGCACCTTGTCAGTTGGTGTGCCTGAGTGTGAGGTGTTTGGTTGCCATGGAACCAGGGGCTAGGCTGTTTCTCTCTGAATGTTACACCCTTATCTAATATGGTGGTTCTCCAACATGGGGGATGGACACTCTCCCAAATCCCTGTTCCTCAGCACTCCACCACACTCTCCTGTTGGATATGTCCATGCGGGCTTCCTTGCCACCCCAGTCCAGCTCCTAGACTTCTCCTCTGAATTCCCCTGTATCCTTCCAGTGTCCAGGGGCAGTAGGACTGGCTTATCTCAGCCACCAGCGTCTGACCCCGTGAAATGCCGGCGGGTGGGGAGTTCCCAAATTGTGCCCCCGTTCCACCACAAGTCCTCAAAGAAAGGGGTGTGGGTCCCACTGACTGTGGAGACCTCAACCTGTGGTGTGCGCCCACCAGAGAGTAGCTGCCATTCATGAACTTCTCTGCTTAAACTACTCCTGCAGTTGTAATGGGTCGGGGGGAGCCACGACTCCCAGTCAGCCCAAGCTCGACCTGATTTCTTGCTTGCAGTGGAAGCGTCTGGATGGAAGAAAGCCAGCACTCTGGCCTGTGGGAGCACTCTCCTAGGGGGAGCCCTTAATGGACTGCCCAAGCTCCTGGGGCTTGCTACTTCACCCCACTATTCCTTACTTGCTGCTGGGCCTGGACTTTTGGAAGGTGAAAAAACCTTCAATAAACTTAGTGGCCCGCTGTTCACCAAAGAAACATAGGAGGGGGAGGAGAATCACCCTTTAGTCTTTCACTGGGCTCAGACCCTCTCTGTGTTTGATCCTCACCGATATCTTCTCTTCTTTATCTTCTTCCCTCTCAGCTCCGCAATTTTTCTCCACGGGGTCCGTAGCCATCTCTATTGCCTCTCTCTGTGATCCACAGATGAGCTGCAACTCTTCTCCCTTCTCTTCAATCTGGTACCTTCCCACCAGGACAGTCTGACAAGTGATGTCTTTAGTTGGCCATCTTGCCAGCTCCTGCCCTACTGACAGTTTCTACATGTTAAATATAGTATATCATTCCCATAGGTAACATGTATGGAAGAGCAATAATGTGCCAGATGTTACAGATAATTTTTCCTGAAGAATTCATTCTTTCTCTTAATTTTTAAATTAATTTTCATATAAATTCATTTCTTTGTTTAGCAAATAATAAAATATTTAATAATTATAAAAACTAACATTTAACACCATGATGCTGGTGTTAAGTTCTTTGTAAAGTTAACAAATTTCGTCTTCAGTATGAAAACTTTATGTTGTTATACTCAACTTATGGAAAGGGAAACAGAAACAGAAAGATTTAAGAATTTGTCCACGGTCTACTAAAAAGTAGAAGAACTCAGATATAAACCTATGCAATGTGGATGTGGAACTTGCAACCTTAGTAGTCACTACTCTGTCTCACATTATAGTAAAGAGTAAATAATATATATGTATCTATATGTATATGTAAATAGATGTACACATGTATAATATGCATAATATATATTAATAGTATAAATTAAAAAGCATACTTATAATTTTTCATATATTTAACTGGTATTGTAAAACACACTTGAGAGGAGGTATTTTTAAATATATTCAATTTTTGTCTTCATTTGAGCTTATGCTCACACAAAGAAAGGCAGATTAAAAAATAACCGAAATTTCATGATACCGTGAAGATTTCATGTTACATCATGTTACATAACAGAAGTACCTTATTTCATAGATTAAAAGTTGAAAGAATTAGGTAAAACTTCCGATGAAAGGTGATATGTTTTAAATAATATTTGGAAAAAAATCTAAGGTATAAGAGTTATTAAGCTAAATGGGACTCAGATAGGTGGTCACTCCCCTGCATAATTCTATGATTTTTATATTCCGTTCTACTAAATAATCATTAAGTGCAAATTAGAGAAAACAGTAACTCTGATGACTTTTTAATTTCCACGTCCACACTCAAAGTTGGTATTAATACAATAGCAGAAAAGAGAAGTGAAAACAGAAAATTTCTGGTTTATGCAATAGACTTTTGACTTAAAGCTGGAGATGAAAATGAGCAACTGAAATGGTCGATAGATAAGAGGATAGCTCACTAGATAGATAGATATGAAGTCAACAGATATAGCCTGGCAGGCCCATTTGAGACTGAAAAATTAATGGTAATTATTAAAATAGAAGCTGTGGTTTGTGTTTCACAGTTTATAAATCAATTACATAGTTAGAACAGTTCCAGTAGAAAAGGTACATTTAGTGATGCAAAAATGGAAGATGGGTGATATAAAAGGAAAATATAATTAGAGATGCAAAGGTCAAGGAAACAAGAGGGCAGTGTTTAAATCAATTACCCCATTTAAATTTTACAATCATGCAGAATATCTGAAGACATGCGTGTGTGTGTGTGTGTGTGTATGTGTGCGTGTGTGTTGTCATTTTTCCTAGTTAGTATCAGTAAATATGATTTTTGCTATAAATACAATATCAGAAATGATATCAAATGTGCTAATCCAAACATTAAAAATTTGGAAGGAGAGATTGTGAATCTGAAGACAAGTCAATTGCTACTAGCTCAGTGAAACAAAAGCATGAAAAAACATTGAACAGAGTTTCAATGACTTGTACGACATTATCAAGTGATCTAAGATATGTCTAATTAGAGTTCCAGGGAAAGGAGGATATACTATTTGAAGAAATGATGCACAAAAAGTTTTACCAATTTGAAAAAGTCTAGTAATAGAACTGCTTCAGGTTTTATTAGATTAGTGGCTCACAAAATCATAAAAGTGTAGAAATCTTTGATTGTTTTCCTGCATTGTTCTTGCTATGTTCTACTCAGACTAGCTACCCTGTGGTCAAAGAATGGATGCCTTAACTTGGAGAATCAAATTTACAACAGGAATAAAGAATGTTTATTAATTCTCTTTAAAAGCCTAAATAAATACATTGGTAAAGTAGACCAGAAAACTTCCTTTTATGTCTTTGGCCAGATCCAAATCACAGGCCCCCTTCAATTCAATCTGTCAGTGGGAATGAGATTACCAATGAAATCTTGCAACTCTAAAAAGAAAATATTGCTCTTGAGTGGAACAATTATAGTGTCTGCCACATTCTTGTTTCCTGTCCCTGAAGGTCATTTATCAGTTTATACAGAGCCCAACTTAGATGAGCATCTACAGGCTTCTTTTCCTCTTTGGTCTTCTTCCATTTCTATATTTTTTCTTGACCTCTCAGTTTCTATCTATTCACACTCCCCCACTGTATCCTGGTTTCTTCTTGTCAAGGAAAAGATATAAGTATGTGTGGCACTGGAGGTCATTTTTCATCATTAATATTCTGAGAATGAATAAAACAAAAACAAGATAATCATCTACTTGCTAACATTGACTATCACTTACAGCATAACTTCATTTGTCTTAAATCAGAAATGTACGTATGTTCCATTTGGGGTTTTATACACACACATTCATATTTGAAATGTATATGTTAAATTATTTTTTGCAAGCTTACCAAAGATTAAAACACTGCTATGAACCAAATCGAATTAATTAGATTTTCCATTTTCCAAAGTCTTTCACAGTACAAAGTGAAGATTGGAGAAGAGGTGAGAAAACAATAGTGAGAGACAGAATGAGAAAGAAAAAAAGAATAAATATGGAAATCAATGCTTACACTTTGAATGACAGGCAAAGATGGTAGATTTGGGATATTTCAACAAATAGTTATATGGCAATGTGTCAAAGGTTAAAAAAAGGTGATTTGGGAGAATAATGTAGGATTTTAAAGATTATTCCTGGAAGACAAATTGAAGAGTACATTAAAGGGTGAAATTTCAGTTCATTCTTGAAAAATAAAAATTCACCAGGGAGAGGAACAGGTGTAAGTTTATTTTGTACTAAATGAAAAGCTTTTATAAATGCAAATACATATGAAAGATTGCCACTAATATTGAAATGATAATATTATAACTAAAGCATAGTATACTACAAGAAGTAGTAGATGGTTAAACCAGAGAAGTAGATTAAATAATATTTATGAATTGGTATTTCCGTTTTTTCTAAAGATATTTGTATTTCTGCAAGAATGGTGGAACTCCATTTAATATTATTATTTATTATTGATATTATTTGTCCCTACTGGTAAACTTCATAGTTTGGTTCAGCATATTTAGCATAATGTGCTTCTTGAACTCTACAGATTTATGAAAAAAATTATTTTAAAAAGTATCATATATCTCTCATCTGTGACTGAGTTATCATAAGCAATATTCAGTAGTATACATACATTGCATGCAATATTTTGCCTTTATTGGCAGAGGGATAGTTTATTTGTAAAGGTCATTTTTCCTGAATGGCAATGGCTAGTTGGACATTAAGCTAATGTATTCAGAAGTGAGCCTGTTGCCATTTTGTATGTATTACATGCTGTGGAGAGAAACTGCACTTTGGTAAAAATGATGGAAGAAGGCCTTTGGAAAATGTGAACTCTAATTTGATTTGGCACATAGCAGTGTTCTAATCTTTGGTGGGCTTGCAAAAATTAATTTAATATGTACATTTAAAATAGGAATGCTTGTGAATAGAATCCCAGATGGAGGATATAAACACTCACTCATGTGCTCATACACATACAAATGCATACACACTCAGAGATTTAATATTGAGTTTAGCCATTTAAAATTCAAGCATTCCATTTGGGCCAACTTTTACTTTTATTGCACAGTATCCACTTTGTAGATTGTCAGTTCCACCTAGGTTAGGTCCTTATCTTTTTGGGAATATAATAGTCTCTGACTGATTTTCTTCTTTTCCTCGGTAAAGCTTAAAGGTTTACTTTAGTTTTAACAAAACACAAACTGTAGGGAAAAAAAGCTTAAGTACTTGTGATTTATATCAAATGATCCACAAATAAGAAAAATAGAAAAAATGTAAATTCTAAAGCAGTAAAACTATTAAGAACATGTTTATATTTAGAATCCTTTCACATAGTATGCTGTTCTTTTATTTTATTGTTTATTTTTTGGTAATCTAGTAATGTAGTTCTTGTTAATTATATTTTAAATTTGTGTCTTACAGCCAATGGACATATAATCATCTTTAAGATGTTTAATTGAAACAAAAACCTAAACATTTTACCGTAGTTTGGATACAGAAGGCTATTCACATAATTAATAGCCCATATGTATCACTCATGAGGATTTAAACAGATTATCTATAAATGCCATATAAACCAAATTATGATATATGTGTTTTGTTAAAAATCTATTTTGGATTAATTTTTTGTTGAGACAAAAAGGTATATTCTTTGTTTTAATTTAAGGTGCACCTAATGGTTATCAAACTGAGCTTATCTTTAAAAATTAAATTCATCTAATTGATGAAAGTGCTACTTCTCACAGTCATCACAGTATGATTCAATTTACTGGTGAAGGCAGGATGCCTTTATGAAGAATTTCACAGTGGGGTTGAAGACTTATTCCCAAACAGTTAGTGACTATTTTTATACCTGAGTGGAAACAGAGACAAAAATCCCATGCTTAAAAAGAACAAAAAGTTAGAAAGTAAAGCAGAAAATAAGATTATATGCATGATATTTGTGTCTTGAGTGAGTGGACTTTTGAAAAAAA